>CM052813.1:62186380-62228820 GCA_028533885.1 Nasua narica | reverse complement strand
ATTTCTTTTTTTATTTCCTTGTTGACCCATTCATTGTTTAGTAACATGTTATTTAACCTTGATGCATTTGTGGTCTTGTTAGATTTTTTCTTATGGCTGACTTCTAGTTTCATAGCATTGTTGTCAGAAAAGATGCATGGTATGACTTCAGTGTTTTTGAATTCTTTGAGGCTGGTTATGTGGCTTGATATGCCATCTGTTCTGGAGAATATTCACTTGCAAAGAATGTATACTCTTGTTTTAGGATGGACTGTTCTGAATATATCTGTTAAATCCTTCTTTTTTAATGTGTCAATCAAAGCCACTGTTTCCTTGTTGATTTTCTATTTAGATGATCTGTCTGTTGATGTAAGTGGGGTGTTAAAGTCCTTTACTATTACTGTATTATTACTGGTTAGCTCTTTATGTCTGTTAGTAACTGTTTCATGTATTTGGATACTCTCATGTTGGGTGCATAAATATTTACAATTGTTGTATCTTCTTGTTGACTTGTCCCCTTTATTATTATATAGTTTTCTTCTTTGTCTCTTATTATAATCTTTGTTTTAAAGTCTATTTTGTCTGATATAAATACTGCTACTCTGGCATTCTTTTGATACCCATTTGCATGATAGATGTTTCTCCATCCCTTTACTTTCGATCTGCAGGTATCTTTAGGTCTGAAATGAATCTCTTGCAGGCAGCATATAGATTTTTTTTAATTCATTCTGTCACCCTATGTCTTTTGATTAGAGTGTTTAGTCTATTTACATTCAAAGTAATTATTGAAAGATATGTATTTATTGCCATTTTATTACTTTTTTTGTTCTTTATGAAATTTTTTTCTGATACCTTCTTCTCTCTCTTTCTCTTTCTTGGTTTACTGGTTTTCTTTAGTAATACAGTTGGATTTCTTCCTCTTCATTCTTTGCATGTTTGTTACGGTTTTTGATATATGGTTACCATTGGGTTTGTATATAATGTCTTCTGCCTATAGCAGTCTATATTAAGTTGATGATTGCTCAAGTTTGAACCCAGTCTTTTCTCCTCTCCCCATGTTTTAGATATATGTTATTATAGGTTATATTCTTTTATTTTGTGAGTTCTTTGACTCATTTTTTATAGCAATATTCATTATTACTGCTTTTGTGTTTCTTACCTTTATATTGTCACTTTTGGTCTCCTTCCTGCTGAAGGAATCCCCTTTAATATTTCTTGCAGGGCTGGTTTAGTGGTCACAAGCTCCTTTAGTTTTTGTTTGTCTGGGAAACTCTCTATCTTTCTATCTTGAATGATAGCCTTTTGGATAGAGTATTTTTTGCTGCAGACTTTTCCCATTCAGCACTTTGAATATTCAAATTCATGCCACTTCCTTTTGGCCTTCATAGTTTCTCTTGAAAAATCTCCTGAAACCTTATGGATTTTCCTTTTTAAGTTACTGTCTTCTATGTTGTTGTTGCTTTAAAATTTTTTTCTTTATCACTATATTTTGCTATTTAATTACAATACGTCTTGGTGTGGGTTTGCTTGTATTGATTTTGATTGGAGTTCTCTGTGCCTCCTGGATCTGGATATCCATTTCTTTCCCCAGATTAGGAAATTTTTCAGTTATTATTTTTCTTTTCTTTTCTGTTCCTTTCTTTCTTTCAGATTATTTATTTATTTATTTGAGAGAGAGAGAGAGTGAGTGAGAGAGCATGAGCAGGGAGAGGGATGGAGGGAGATGGAGAAGCAGACTCCCTGCTTAGTAGGGAGCCTGATGCTGGTCTCAATCCCAGGACCCTGGGATCATAAGCTGAGCCAGAAGCTTGACCAACTGAGCCACCAGGTGCCCCCAGTTATTATTTCTTCAAATAAATTCTCTGTACCCTTTGTCTCTCTTCTTCTTGGAATCCTATGACACAAATGTCATTATGTATGATGGAATCACTGAGTTCCCTAAGTCTATTCCCATTTTGTCTATTCCCATCCCTAGTGCTTCTAGGTCACTAATTGATTCCTTTATTTCTTCCATTCTGCTGTTCATGCCATCAAATGTGTTTCTCATTTCATTTATTGAGTTCTTTATCTCTGCTATGTTATTCCTTACCTCTGTCTTAAGGGTCTCACTGATGTCTTCCACTTCTTTCTCAAGTCCAGTGAGTATCCTTATGATCATTGGTTTAAATTCTCTGTCAGTCATATTACTTATATCTGTTTTGCTTAGATCTCTGGCTGTGGCCTTGTGCTGTCCTTTCATTTGGGATAAATTTCTTTTTCTCCTCATTTTGTCTTCCTCTCTGTGTCTGTTTCTGTCTATTAAAGACAGCTGTGGGGCACCTGGGTGGCTCAGTTGGTTGAGCAACTGCCTTTGGCTCAGGTCATGATCCCAGAGTCCCGGGATCGAGTCCCACATCGGGCTCCCAGCTCCATGGGGAGTCCGCTTCTCACTCTGACCTTCTCCCTTCTCATGCTTTCTCTCACTCTCTCTCTTTCCTAATAAATAAATAAATAAATAAATAAATAAAATCTTAAAAAAAAAAAGACAGCTATGTCTTAAACTCTTGAAAATAGTGACTTTATATATAGTGCCCTATAGTGCAGTGTCCCCCTGTTCACTTCAGGAGAGTATCCTCTGCGTACTGCTGTGGGTGTAGCCTGCTGACGTGTCTGAGTAACTTTTCCTTTCAGTGCAGTCGTCTGCACTGACTCTCAGCCCAATGCGGGCTGTATTTGTTCTCTCTGGTGTTAGTGGGACCTAGGCTGCGTAGGTGTGCCTGCCAGGGAACTTTAGAGTGGGTGGTGGTGTTAGCAAAATTTGTGCTGGGTCGCTAGTCCTCTGCCGGGTTCCCTGAAGTGCTCGGGTAGCTGGGGGAGTGCGAGCTGGTGCTGCTGGGGGCACGAGGCTGGGCGCAGCGTATGGAGGCCACTGTGCACCTGCTGGCCGGGTGTGGGGCACTGCAGTAGTTGGGCGCTTCACGGTGGCTGAGTGCTGCACCTTTTTGTGGTATTTTATGTGTTGTTTCAGTTTCCTATCGCTAGTATAACAAATTACTGCAAGTTCAGTGACTTAAAATAATGTGAATTTATTATACTTCTAGAGGTCAGAAATCTAAAACAGTTCCACTGCGTTAAAATTACAGTGGCAGCATACCTGTGTTCATCCTGGAGGCTGGAGAAGAGAATCCATTTCTTTGTCCTTTCCAGTTTCTAGATCCCACCTACATTCCTTGTCTCTTGGCCCCATCCTCCATTTTTTGAAGCTCCTTGGTTTGACTGCTTCTTTTGTCCTTAAATTGCTCTCTAACCCTGATCCTTTTGTCTCTGTCTTATAAGGACTGTGGCCACTACATTCGGCTCATCTAGATAATCCCAGATAATCTCCCTATCTTAATCACACTTCGAAGTCCTTCTGCCATGTAAGGTAACATGGTCACAGATGGATGTGGACATTTGGGGGAGGGTGCGTTTTCAGCCTACCATACTTGTGCTTGCAGATACATCAAAAAATACTAATTTTTCTATGTTCTTGTATGTGGGTATGCTTTGCCAAAGTTCCATTATTTGTATTTGTTTTAATATTGCTTTCAAACTATTTCATATTTGTTTTTCAGTGGATTCTGTTGGAGTTACTGGCAGTGGCATCATTTGTTCCCTTTCTTCCTGGTATTTATAGCTCGTTTTGTTCTCGCCTCTTTCCGTGTCTAGAATCTTCTAGCTAATGCTAAATAATAGCTATGAGAACATGCATCCTTGTATTGTTCTTACCTTTACTAGAAACTGCCTCATTGTTTTACTACCCAGGATGATGGTTTCTGATAAACACTCTTTTAAGTTAAGACATTTCTATCAAATTAAATCCTAGTTGACTAAGATTTTTAGTCAGAAATGTATTAAATGTATTAACCATTACGCTTATAAGAGTAATCATATGGCTTTTCCCTTTTAATCTGTTAATGGCTTTTCTAATAATGATCATCTCCATATTCCTGGAATAAATACTCCTTGGTCAGGCTATTGTTCTTTGAATGTACTGCTGACTTCTATTCGCTAATATTTTATTTTGGATTTTTGCATTTATATTAATAAATGAGTTTGACACAGGGTGTTTCGTAATTGCTTGTGCCATCCTTGTGCAGTTTTGGTGTTGTTGCGGGCTGTCTAGTCATCTTGAATAAATTGGGAAACTTTCTACCTTTTTGTATGGTCTGGAACTATTTAATTAATTAATTAAATTTCCACTGCCTCTCTTCTGGAACTGTTTAAGTAGTATTGAAGTTTTTTGTTTTTGTTTTTGTTTCTTTTTTAGATTTTATTTATTTATTTGAGAGATAGAGCATGTGCGAGAGAGAGAGAGAGAGAGAGAGAGAGAGAGAACATGGGCAGGGGGAGGAGCATAGAGAGAGGGAGGAGCAGACTCCCTGCTGAAATCCTGCTGGGATCCTGACACAGGGCTCCACACGGTGACCGGTGACCCCAGGATCATGACCTGAGCCGAAGGCAGATACTTAACTGACTGAGCCACCCAGGTGCCCTGAGGTTACTGGTTTTGAAAGTTTCATAAACATAATTTTCCATGGACCACTGCTGCTTATCTCTAAAACCTTCTATACCCAATGGTGAGTTTGCGTTATTTTGAATCACATGTACTTTCTTATCTACTCTGACTTACAGCATTTAAGTACAGCTTGTGACCTGTGGAACAGGTTTCCTCTGGGCAAAGCTGCCCAATCCATAAAGAAGGGTCACATCTACCAACATGGCTTCATTCATGGGAACCTGTCAGGCCTGGAGCTACACAATAAAGGCTTGGCTCCTATGAGAATTCTTTTTTTATGTGCTTTGGGAGTTGTCTTTATCATTTATTAGTCATTGCAGTGTTGCTGTAAAACTTCTTTTTTTTTTTTTTTTTTAAAGATTTTATTTATTTATTTATTAGGAAAGAGAGAGAGTGAGAGAGAGAAGGTCAGAGTGAGAAGCGGACTCCCCATGGAGCTGGGAGCCCGATGTGGGACTCGATCCCGGGACTCCGGGATCATGACCTGAGCCGAAGGCAGTCGCTCAACCAACTGCGCCACCCAGGGGCCCTAAAACTTCTTTTTTAAGATTGATTTATTTATTAGAGAGAGAGAAGAAAAACTTGAGTGGGGGAAGGGGCAGAAGAAGAGAATCTTCCCCAGACTCCCCACTGAGTGTGAAGTCCGATTCGGGGCTTGATCTCATGATCCTGAGATCATGACTTGAGCTGAAACCAAGAGTCATACACTCAACTGACTGAGCCCCCAGCCCCCACTGCTGTGAAGCTTCTTAGCAAATCTTCTCAGTTCTTCAAAGAGCACTTCTCATTTCTCTGCTCAAGTATTGCTCTCTGCTCAGAATTTGAAATTGATACTTATTTATATAAATGAGGTTGTCCAAGGCCGAGTTGCAGTTTTAGGTTAGTAAACCAGGGTGACCGGATTTAAGTAATTTTTAAGAAGGATCCTCTGATTGTGTATCTTTTGATTTTAAATCTTTTATCAGGACTGAGTTTATAAATATAAAAGTGCTGTACCACTAATTTCTAAATTAAAATACTGCCAAAATCATCCTATGTATATAATTTGATTAAAAGGTATTATTTTGGGTGGCGGGGCGCCTGGATGGCATAGTTGGTTAAGCACCACTCTTGGTTTCGGCTCAGGTCGTGATCTCAGGGTCATGGGATCGAGCCCTTCCTCAGGGTTCACACTCAGCTTAAAAAGACTCTCTTGCCCTTGCTCTCTGCCCCTCCCCCCCCACAAGTGCTCTTTCTCTCAAATAAATAAATCTTTTTTTTAAAAAGGTAGTAATTTTTAAAAGACTTTATTTTTTTAAGTAATCCCTACACCCAACCTGTGGCTCCGACTCACAGCCCCAAAGTGAAGAGCTGCATGCTCTATGAAGGGTAGTATTTTTGTATCGAGCATAAATTGATTTCTCATTCTTTCTCCCTGCAGTAAAACAGATCATCAGTAACATTACAATATTTAATGAAACCTGCTTGAGATGGAGAAGTACCAAGACTGCTGATACAGAGGAGATGTATTCAGTAAGTGACCCAACGTTACTCTATGTATAGATGTTGTCTAGTGTGGGAGGTTTCAAAAAATATGAGCAAACCTAAAAATCTACTTACATAGCTGTTACTGTCAATGGCAGACATATAGTAAGGACTGCGAGCCAAAGCAAGAAAATGGGCACTTCTACTACCTATTGAAGAGCGAGACCTTGGGGACTGCTCTGTAAGCCGTGAGAGTTTGTGCACATGGCCTGACGTGCAAGAGCTAACGTCCACAAGGCAATCATGGAAGGAACCCATGGCTTTTGCCTGGGCGTGTCTCTTCAGGCCAGTGCCTCTGACCGGGGTCTGGGCATGTTGTCCAGAGGGTCTGGGGGAACTTTCAAAGCTGTTGTGGTTGTGAGTGAGAAACGTAAAAACCACGGGATGAGCTGCTGATCGAAGAAATTAAGTGGATATTAAGCAGAGGTATGTCTGTTGGGCCAGGTGCTGGGAAGTTACAGGAGAGTGTGGAGAATGTCAGAAGAGGGCAGGCACCTCTGTGTAGTTAATTTGCATTTTAAGTTTTAAAATTACGTATTCCTTTAGATGAAGCATTAAATGCCGCTTCGTCTAGAATCAGCTCCTATTTTGCTGCAGTTCGGCACCACATTAAACTGTTGAAAGTTGTTCCGTGATCCTGAAGACTCTGTTGCTTGCCTGGGTCCAGGGTCGTCCAGTTAAACCTCAGGTGTTGTAAAATGAATAGCAGAATTGGAAATACTTTCAAATTGCAAATACTTTGTTCACGAAATAAAAAATGCATTGTTCAAAACAACCAAACCAACCAACCAACCAACCAACCAAACATAAAAAACCCCAAAGACCGAAGGGGGCAGGCTGAGGAGCGAAGGCCTGCTGAGCTTTACCCAGGGCTAGGAGTGTCCTCACTCTGGTCCTGCTTTGGAGAAGCCCGAGTTCAGGTTCCTCATTTTCTTTCCAGAAGAATGTTCCGTGGCCTTGGTCCTGCCAACAGACTTTTCCTCGTTGTGCATTGTAGATGTGAGAACAAGAGTGTGAACATTGTTCGCACGGGGGCCTCGGCCTTTTGTGCAATTTGATTTCAGACTATTTTTACCGTACTCACATACTGTAATGCTGGGGCTTTGGGTATGATGCCTCTACGATTTGCTTACATTTCTACTTCACTTTCTGAAGGAACTTTAGAGTCAAGGGCATGATGACTCGTGTGTAAGGGCAAGCCTCCAGGAGTTTGGAGCCTTCCAAGCAAGCCGTTCACCTAGTGAACTTTTCTGTTTCAGTTCCACATTCGGGGCCAGAGATGGTATCAGAAGGAATTTGCCCAGGAAATGATCTTTAATATCACTGCCCGAAGCCAGGCCCCTGAGACGTGCTTGGACCTGCGTCCGGGCACCAGCTACAGCGTCAGCGTCCAGGCTTTGTCTTCTCAGCTTCCCGTGGTCCTCTCCCTGATGACCCGCATCACAGGTAAATCTGGCTGGGCAGCATTTGGGTGAACGAAGTCACCACGCAGCTGTAGACGGGCCCAGATGAAGAGGAACCCTTCTGCTTCCCGTCATTGTAGAGTGGCCCCCGAAGAGTGAGGGGGTGAAAGGGTCCTGTGGTGGCGCCTGTCACGTTTTCTTTCTTAGAAAGGTAATTGAGACAAAATATTAATGCGAATTAAATCTGGCTCGCGTGTGCGTGAGTGCTGGTTACGTGCCTTCAGGATATTTAACGTAGTTAACGGACGTCATACCTACAAGGAATTTTTCTTCATGACTGTTTCTCAGTTACGTGTAATGGTCGTTTTGTCCCGAGTGCCTCAGGGGTCCGTTATTCTCAGGGAACAGTGTTTGGCAGCCCCACTTTGGCCCTCTTGCAAATTCACTTTTTACTCATTTTCTCATCATCGCTCCTCAAAACTGGGTGCTCCCCCTGCCACTCCCCCCCACTCTGTGCTAATATGCAGAGTATTAGCTCCTTGTTTCTGACTTCACTGAGCAACGAGGAGTCATCAGGTGAGGACCTGCCTCTCCCAAGTCTCCCTTTGCTCCCCGCATGCACAACCGCATATTCTGTCTTCTCTCCTGTCCCCTCTGCTCAGGTGACCCCCACCCTTAGGTGCGTTGGACCCCGTCCTTTCCTGCCTAATCACCACGTCCCCCCCAGTAGAGAAATCGCCCCAACACCGCATGAGCATGTCCTAGTATCTCCTTTTTTAAAAATGAAAACAAAGAAACAAACACACTTCTTCCTTTGATCCCATATCCCCTCCAGCTACTTCTTTCAGTGTCCCCTTTATAGTAAAACTTCTTAGAAGAAGTGTTTGTTCTGTAGGCCCCACGTCCTGACTTCCTGTTCTCCCTTTAACTGGTTCCAATTGGAAGGTGTCGTCCCGTCCACACTGCTTTACTGAAAGTGTCTCCATCTTACAAAATCCATAGGACCGTTTAGTTTGTATCTGATCCTTCCCTCCATATCCTCCCCCCCATCCCCAGCATCTGACATCCCCTCCTTCTTGAAACACTGTTTCTCTTGGCTTTGGGGTCCTCTTGCCTCGATGGCTCCTCCTTCTCAGTCTTCCTTGCTGGCTCTGTCCTCTTTAATCGATGTCCTCTCTGCCTGCTTCTGTTCCTTTTTCATTATCTACCCTTTCTGCTGATACATCTCCTGGCTATAAATATTGCCTGGATGCTGAGGATTCCCCAGTATGTATCCTAGTCCCAGAGTCTGCCCTGAGCTCCACACTCATATATCCAGTTATCTTTGAAACATCTCTTACTCATCTCTTGCACGCCCAATAGATAAGCCCAGGAGGATTTTGATTTCTCAATTCTTCTCTTACCTCCAAAGCCATTTTCCACCCACACCTCTCTGTCTTGGGGTATTGGCATTCCTAGTCACTTGTTGCTCAGGCCAAAAGATTCTGCCCCTCCCCACTGACTTCTAATCTGTTGACAAGCTCCATGGACTTCTTTCTAAAATATATTCTGTATCCAACTACTTCTTCTCACCTTCCCTTTCTCCTCAAAGCAGCCTTACCCAAGCCAGCTAGCTCTTGCTTGGACTTTTGCAATAGCTTTCTTACTGGTCTTTCTGCTTTCATGGGTGCCTGTCAACCTCCTGCCCCCACCCCCTCAACCAAGTTATGGTGAAGACCATGACTCAGGTGTCAGAGTGATTTTTTAAAAAGATGCCTAGGAGAACATGTCACCCGCAGCTGAAAACTGTCCACTGAGTTTGCATTAGTGTTAGACTAGAACCCAGGTTCCTGACCCACGCCTTCCTCACTGACTTCATCTCCTCTACACTTCCCCGTTCCTCACTAAGCATCTGCTGCTTCCCTGCCCTCCTTGATGTTCCTCAGGCAGGTCAAACCTGTTCATGCATCCAGACCTTTCCATCTACTGTTTACTCTTC
This sequence comes from Nasua narica, assembly GCA_028533885.1. Lineage (NCBI taxonomy): Eukaryota > Metazoa > Chordata > Mammalia > Carnivora > Procyonidae > Nasua > Nasua narica. The sequence goes on along the minus strand of CM052813.1, from coordinate 62,219,399 downwards.
TTGGGGCGCTCTCTGCTCGTGGCTTCTTTATAACCATCCAGGTCTCTGCTCAGATGTCATTACCTTAGAGCGGCTCGCCCTGCCCGTCCTTGCACAAATAACCTCTGTCTCCACCCCATCCCTCTCTAGCCACGGATCCTGTTTGAGATTTGTCACAGAACTTGTCAGAACTTGCATTCTTTAATGTCGTTTATTTTCTTTCTCCCCTCCTAAAATAGCTCCTCAGAGGCAGAGATGTAAAGACAGTGCCGGCATGTCGCACAAGCCCCGAGTGGCCCCTGGGTGCAGTTGGTGTTGAGGGGATGACTGCTTAGTGAAGGAAGGCATTTAAACAAAAGGAACATTGGGCTAGAAAGAGAAGGACTGTTCGGTTGGGCGTTCCTTCCTCTGGTGACTTCTTTAGATGAAAAGCTGTTTAGTTTCCTGTTCTTCAGTCCTTGTGTTTTGGAGGGTTCGCATTGCTGATTCAAATTCATGTATCGTGGTTTTTGAAATTGGGGAGGAGAGTTTCTTCCTGAGGAGACACTTCTACCTTGTTTCCTAGGTGCGGTGTAGCCCCTGTAGCTCGAGTGCCCTGTGCTTGTGGCCACCAGGGGACACTGTTGAGCTGTTTAAGTCCGTTGAGACCCTTCGCTAAACTCTGAGGCAACAACGGCTGTATATTTTCCAACTCTACCCTACTTTAAAGAATTTGAGATTTTTTAAAAAGTGTGAAAATTCAAGTTGTTATGATCTCCTAAAAGGGTAAAAACCAAGAAACCAATTAAAAAACCACCAAGCCCTCTTGTGTAAAGGGAGAAAAGAGAGCCTTTCTTGTTGATATGAAGAGAGGTATGCCTGATTGCCTAAGATGTGGCTTGGTTTCAGTAAAACCGTGAACTTTTGAATTTTACCAGAAATGTGCAGCAAGGGATTTGGGTCTGGAAAACGCAGCAGCTGATTTCCCAGAAGAAAAGTGAGTGGAATGTCCCTCCCGCATGTCTTACATTAAACTAAATCTTACTGATGGAAACAGGATGAAGACAAGCGCTTTAAATACGTCGCTGAGCTCAGAGGAGGGCACAAGTTCTAGGCATATTGAAGGACAGAGACAAGTGTCCCAGAGAGAACAGAGTCAGAGGCAAGGGTGAGACCAGGTCCTCTCGCAGAGTTTCTGCCTCGGGGCTGACAGGCTTCCTCAGGGAGAGTCCAGTGAGCCGAATTCTTCAGAAGAACCCCACCATTTATACACCCTTCAGAACAAGGTGAAGAGCAAACTTCCACCCTCTGTGTGGATCCAGAGTCCGAAGAGCTTTCACACGTCGGCTGTGCTATTTTCTAGCCAAGTCAGAAAGCTGTGAGCAAAACTGTCTTCTCATAAGGAGCAAGAGAAAACCAGGGAGGGGAAAGTGTAGGGGGAGAGAGAGAGACACAAAGCACATGCGTGCAGAAATGTCAACTAAACCACTGGGGCACACAACACGGTGATCATTTGAGGTTGAATATTTATTATAGAATTGAGACTGCCAGGGGCACCTGGTGGTTGGTTAAGCATCTGCCTTCCACTCAGGTTATGATCCCAGGGTCCTGGGATCGAGTCCTGCATCGGGCGTCCTGCTCAGTGGGGCAGTCTGACTCTCCCTCTCCCTCTGCCCCTGCTCGTGCTCTCTCTCTCTCACTCACAAATAAATAAATAAAATTAAAAAAAAAGATTAAAAAAAGAGAGAGAGAATCAAGAATGCCAGAGGAGAAGAGGGAAGGAAAAATGTCAAGGAAACCATTCCTTCCCGAGTTTGCCTTCAGTACCAAGCCTGGCAACTTATATGGGAATTTTCCCGTTTCTGCCTGTATTCACGAGAAGGAAAAGAAAATGTACTTTTTCAGATGTTTGGCAGAGCTATTGAAAACACACATGTGTGTCCTGAGCATTATCAGACTGGTCCCCTCATAGAGACAGGTCCAGTAGGGGGGCTTCAATTTGACCTGCAGAACTAGGAGCCACAGCCCCTCCTCTGATGCCTCTGACTATTGGGAGCCCCCAGGAAGGACTGTGTGGGCCCAAGTCTGCTGAGTTCTTCTGCAGGAGGAGTTCTTCTTCCATGCTTGGCAGCCCACAGCCCATCCACAGATGGGGTGCTCCTGTGTCCTCTGAGAGCTCTGTCTCCTTAGACTGGTTCCAAGGTACCACATGTATTCCCACAGAGCCCCCTGGTTCCCAGGGGCTGAAGCTGTGGTAGAGGTTGGGACAGGGACTGGCCTTGATCCCAGCCCTGTCCCTCTTTGTCTGGACTCTCTCAGAGGCTTTCATGGACATCTGGATGCCCAATGTTAGATCAGGCCAGAAGGGAGGGACACTTGCCCTTCCATACCTCAGTGGGCCACCTGCTGCTCTCATCCCCAGCGACCTCCTGACTACTTTCTAGCTGCATTTCAAACCCCAGATCCCCAAGTGAATCGCTCTGTGGGTATGGGTACCTCCCAGCTCCCCTCACTGAAAGCATCTACATCTGGGCCTAGGCCCCGGATGATACGCCGCAGGGGAAAATAAGCTGCATACGGTTATTCTCTTGTATTGGTGTTAGTTTTTACAAAATATGAAGGGGATTTTTTTTTTTACATTGTAACCCTAAAAATCAGAGTTTCTGTGTGTGGGAGGACTGTGGGAAGGGCATGCTATGACGTAACAATTTAACCCAGGAAATATTTATTGACCTGTTATGCACAAAGACCTGTGCTAAGTGCTGAAGAGGGGACATAAAGATGAACAGAAGATTGTTCCTTCTCCCTGGAAGGCCAAGTCTCATAACTTCATCGGTAGGGGAGATGTGGCCAGCCACATGATGGCTGATGACTTATGGCATAGCTACTGTTTTTACTCTTGCTGTCAATTTCGGCTGCCCATGCCTCCAGTGTCTGGGAGGGGGTGGCATGGTCTGTCTGGGGGGGGGGGCGCTGAGGATTTGGAGAGATCCATCACAGTGTCTTCATGCATATTTATTTGTGTGGGTTAATTCCTTCCATTTACTTAAAGTTTATAGTATAAAGTTGGGACTTTTGTTAGTTAGGGTGCGGATATAATTTTCTATTTTTGGTTCTCTCTGTTCCTTTTGGTATGTATTAGAGGATTTTAGCACATTTTCATTTATATCATCTCCTTTCTCTTCTTGATTTTAATAGTTGGCCTACATGAATGATGTTAATCCTTTATTACACATATTCTAATCCCCCAGGCTATTTGCTGCTTAGTTTTCTCGTCAATATTCTTTTTAACATTTAGACATTTTAAGTTTTCACGTAATCAATTCTGTTGATGCTTTTTTAGTTTCTGCCTCTGGTCATGCCAAGAAAAGCCTTCTCCGCCCTGAAATTAGATCAATTCTTCTTCTTTAATATTTTCTAATGCTGTTGCTACTGCTTCTTTTTTTGTTAGCTCTGCACCCAAAGTGGGGTTTGAACTCATGACCTCAAGATCAGGAGTTGTACACGTTACTGACTGAGCCGGCCAGGCGCCCCTCTAAGGCTTCTTAATAGTTTTGCTTTTCCCCTTTAAACTTAGACCCATTTGTATGGAGAAGGGCACGTATTGCATGGAGCACTGGGTGTGGTGCATGAACAATCAATCTTGTAACACTGAAAAAATAAAATAAACGTAGTTGGGAAAAAAATAAATATAATGTTCCTAATACAATGTGAATATAAAAAAAAAAATAAACTTAGGCCCATTTGGAATTCATCTTGATATACGGTATAAAGCTAAATTACATGGTCATTTTTTTCCCCCTAAAAGATAAGCCAACTAGTTTCCTGCCACATTTGGAAAGACTGTCCATGTCATATACTATATTCTCATTTATCTGTTTGGGTCTTTTTCCTGACTGTCTAGCTTCTTCCATTGTTCTGCCTCTCCTAGGCCTGAACTTTACTATTTCAATTATTGTAATTTTATACTACATTTAATATTTTGTAGGGCACGTTCCTCCTTCATTGCTTTGCTCCCTACCCTGCAGGGTTTTTTCACATGGCAGCCCCTCTATTGTCCTTTGTCATTTGCTTCTAGTCGAGGATGGATATTGTCCGCGGGGCTCCCTTCTGGGTCTTCCCCCACCTCACATACCCAGGAGGAAGAATTACGCTCTCTGGCTCAGACACGACCCGTTTCTGGCCGTGGGTCTGATCTGGTTTAACTCAGTAATGAGGCTCATGGAAAGGAGAGCACATCGGCCCAAGATACCAGTTTGGGGAATAGGGAACAGCACCCTGGAAAACATGGCCGGAAATTAAGGTTATTTAACCTTGAAATGTGGCTAAGAACTAGCCTGATGAAGTTCAGGTTTTGACATTGGAGAGAAAAAGCCACTTCAGGGGGAAAAGGACCTTCCCCCTGAGACCTATAGGGGGAAGGTCTCAGAGCAGAAAGCAGTCTGGAAGTCACAGGGTGATGGGATCAGCCGGATGGCAGGAACCAGCCCGGGGCGGGGATGTGCGGGGGTGGGGGGACTTCCTGCTCCCTCCGTAGGCCTGCCTTCTGCAAGCCCAGTGAGCACTTTGTTCTGCCTTGACCGAGGGCGATGAGAAACAGGGTGGTTTTAACAGGTCAGCCAAGAGATTAGAAGAACTAGAATTATTAATCTCAGAGAAGAGCAAACAAAGGAACAGTTTAAAAGAGCCCGAGAAGGGTTCTCACATACAGAGTGAACAGTAAATCTCCCTCTGGGCTGAAAACAGGAAGTGTGTGATAAAAAACACTTACTCTACGGTGACAGCAAAACTTCACAAACGAAAGGGCATTTCCATGTTCATGTGAAGGACTGAGGGCAGAACTTCTCAAAGGAGAAGGGGCACGTTCCCCTGGGGGACCTACTTGGGGCTTTTCCAACCTCAGCCCCCTCTCCCTGTCACCCCTGCTGGAAGCTAGCGGCTGTCTTCCTCAGGGGTGTCGGGTCCAGAATCTCTTGGAAATGGTGTAGACCTTTAACAACTTTTTGCGAGCCCTCAGCTGTAAGCAGGGACCGTTTCAGGCCACCTCCCAGGGTCCCTGGCAATTCCACAGGCTTATGGAAGCTAGAATTTATGGGACCATATCTGGGCAATTTGGAAGAAATGCTAGACTTGGCAGGGTGTGATACAAATTACTGGGGGCTACGGGTCTTCCTTTTGGTACTAGATGCCTGCGCTTCCAAGGGATCGGCCCTGAGCCCTGGTGTCTGCTCTGGTGCATTTATGCGGTCCCCCTGGGCAGCTGTGGCCTCTCCTACCGACGACTGACTCCGTGTCGCCACCAGTTTGCTCCTGCCTGGACCCATATTCTCACTGCCTGTTGGATGATTCTGGGAGCACAGCAGACTTAGGACGTTGATAAGTAAGCTGCTTCTGAACTTCTCCCCCCGGACCTTGATGAATGACATCACGACCGACGCAGCCCCCAGAACCGAAGCCTACATTCTTCCCCCTTCCTTGTCTTCCAGCACATTCTGTTCTCTCCACCCCCCCCCCCCCATGTCTCTTCCATCTGCCCCCTCTTCTCCATTCTCAGTCCATCACTTGCTTCAGACCTCAGACGCTGCATACCTGGATTTTCGGGCAATGTGTACTTTTGTTCTTTTCCAGTTCATCCTCCAACTAGCTGTCTAACTTGTGCTTCTAAAATCCACATCTGCTAAGACTCTATAAATGACTTCCTGTTTCCAGGACCTCTGGATCCCACCTATCCCCACACCTCCCCCTTGGTTGTATGCCTCTCCCAGGCCGAGACTTCACCTTTCAGCTCCCCAGAACTCTGCAGTAGGTAGGGCCCCGGTTCCATCTCTGCCCCCTCTCCTACCACCTGCCCCCGGGCCCATGCAATTCTGCATTCGATGCTCTCTGCACCCCCCGCCCTCTCGGTCCTCTGCACTCCGACAATGCCCCGTGTGTGACTTTATCATAGCTCTAAGCGCCATGTGTCTACGAGACTTTATCATAGCTCTAAGCGCCATGTGTCTACGAAACTGTGTCCACTGTGAGACTCTGAAGTCCTGGAAAGCAGAAACTGTGTCTTCCATGGCTGTTTCTCCCAGCCTCCCGTGGTGCATGGTGTGTGACGGTGGCTGACAAATGGGTTGGTTGGTGATGTGTGATTAGCGTATTCAATCAAGCTTTTTTATGGAAGAATAAGTGATATACAAACTGTATTAGTTTTAGGTATATGACATAATAATTTGATATTTGTATACATGATGAAATGGTCACCACGATAAATCCAGTTACCATCTGTCACCATAGAGAGCTGGGTGAATATTATTTGCTGTATTCCCTATGATGTACATTACATCCCCGTGTCTTATTTATTTTATAACCAGAAGATTTTAACTCTTAATCCCTTTCTCTTATTTGTCCACCCCCGACCCCCTACCCTCTGGCAACCATCATATTTGATAGTGCTTTAAAAAACTATCTAGGGATGCCTGGGTGGCTCAGTTGGTGAAGCATCTGCCTTCGGCTTGGGTCATGATCCCAGGGTCCTGGGATCGAGTCCCATATCGGGCTCCCTGCTCTGCGGGGAGCCTGCTTCTCCCCTCTGCCTGCCACCCCCCTTGCTTGTGTTCTCTGTCTCTGACAAATAAATTAAATGTTTTTTAAAAAATTGAAAAAAACCCCCCAAACTGGGCAAAACTAAGGGCGCCTGGGTGGCTCAGTCAGTTAAGTGTCCGACTCTTCATTTCGGCTCAAGTCAGATCTCATCAAGCCCTGCATTGGGCTCCACACTGGGCATGGAACCTGCTTAAGATTCTCTCTTCCTCTCCCTCTGTCCCTCCCCTCTAAAAAATCCCACAAACTATATAGGAAGGTATATGTTTTTATTTATTAAAAAAAGTTTTTATTTATAATAATTTGGATTGGAAATTTCTACCCCAAGCATATTTTATTTATTTTTATTTTTTAATTAAAAAAATTTATTTATTTATTAGAGAGAGAGAGAGAAAGAACGAATTGGGGGGGGCAGAGGGAGAAGCAGACTCCCTGCTGAGCAGGGAGCCCGATGCAAGGCTCCATCCCAGAACTCTGGGATCATGACCTGAGCTGCCCAGATGCATAACCAATTGAGCCACCCAAGTGCCCCCCAAGGTTATTTCCTAATTGGGTAAATAAAGTCTTGAGTGTTTATCTTGGCCTCCTAGTCTTTAATTTCACTGTAGCAGATTTTAAGGCCAGGGTGTGTGTGTGTCGGGGGGGGGCACTCATATTTTTTGTTTTTAATTTTTTAAATTTAAATTCAGTTAACATACAGTGTATTCTTAGTTTCAGAGGTAGAGCTCAGTGATTCATCAGTCTTATATAATACGTGGAGGGGGAAATTTCTATTTTATTCTTTGTCTTTTTTTCTTCCTTTTTCCCTCTATAAATCTCATTCATTTGATAGCAGTGTTGAGAAGATTATATGAGACGAGGTCCGTGCAGGACACAGCTAGTGCATTTGGCGAGTGCCCCGTGGATCTGAGCTGAGGTGCCCACAAGGCAGAATGGCAGCTGGTGCATTCTTACCATGAATATACCATACCTACCTACCAGTTACATACTTGAAGGCTGGCATCAGCCAATAGAGGTCCCCTCCCAGTAGAAGGTCTATTTGGAAAAAAAAATAAAAAAATAAAAGCCTAAAAAAAAGAAAAGAAAATCTATTTGGAATATCTGGTTGCTGGGGAGAACAAAATAAGGACAGAATGCTCCATGACTGGAAAGGATCTAGAAGTTGGAAATGCTGGTCTTCCCTGCCAAATAGGAACCTGTCCAGCACGTTAGCTGTCAGGCCCACTGTGTGCACCCTCTCTCAGCCCTGGGGCATCACTTAAAAAAAAATTACTGTGGTAACATATGTAACATAAAATGTACCATTTCAACCATTTTCTGGCACAGAATTTATTGGTATTAAGTCCATTCGCAATGTTGTAAACCATCACCACCCTCTATTGCTCGAACCTTGTCATTACCCCAAACAGAAACTCTGTTGGTCATTAAGCAACTAACTCCCCCTTGCCTACCGATCCCTCAGTCCTCAGCAATCTCTAACCTACTTCTGGGTCTATGAGTTTGTTTCAGATGTCACACAGGAGAGGGATCATCCTTCCGAGTGTGGCTCGTTTCACGTAGCGTAATGTTTTCAGGATTCATCCATGTGGTAGCAGGTGTCCGAAAACATTCAGACCTTCCTTGCGATGGCCCTGCGAGGACCGCTTTCATCACGCTTCCACTCACTCCAATCACACCCTTTTCCCCTTTTCGACTTGTTTGCAGAACCTCCACCTCCGGAAGTAGACTTTGTCACAGTGCGTGGAGGGCCTCTACCCCGGCTAAGACTGAGGAAAGCCAAGGAGACAAATGGACCTATCAGGTGGGTAGTGGCCCCTTTTCTGTGGTTGCCCAGTGGTCCTCATGGAGATTCTTGGAAGCTTTGGTTTGATGGAGGAGAGGACTTCTGAAATGTTGAGCTTGAATGTTTGGGGCAGTGCAATCAGGGCTCGTCTGTGATTCCTTGGGCACAGACTGGGCCTTTAGCTCCAACCAGTGTCCTTCCTAATAAATAGGGAGACTTCTCAGGGGCCAGAGATAGGCATTTGGGCAGCTCAGCTCAACAAATGAAATCCCTTCCTTTGGTCACTGGCCGGACAAGCATTGACTGCGTGTGATGTGTAAGGTGTTAATCCTTTGTGCTCACCTCTTCACGTACATCTCTCGGTGATGGTGGAGTTTGATGTTTAAATGAAACACTGTTTCATTTAAAGATGGTCTTTGGGTGTGTGTAGTGGATCCGAAAGGCTCACCTGGATAATTCTTTTATTTTATTTTTATTTTTTTTAATTTTATTTATTTATTTGAGGGACAGAGAAAGTGAGAGAGAGCATGAGAGGAGAGAAGGTTAGAGGAAGAAGCAGACTCCCCGTGGAGCTGGGAGCCCGATGTGAGACTTGATCCCAGAACTCAAGGATCATGACCTGAGCCGAAGGCAGTTGCTCAACCAACTGAGCCACCCAGGCGCCCTGGAAAATTCTTTTAATTCGTTCACACATTGAGTTATGGGCAAGACACCATGTAGCTAATGACTGCTTCTGGGATTCCAGATGGTATTAGGATGGAATTAATTCACCTGACTTGGAGAACTACATTGCATTCCATTAAGTGTTTTATTTACAAGGTCATGCTTGGATTAGAAAAGCAGAATTCTCCCCCCCCCCCTTTTTTTTTTAGAAAGGAAGAGGTTCCCCTGGAGAGATAAGCACCTTACTCAAAGAAATAAGGCAAGGATCTGGCAATAACCTTGCCATCCTTGACCTAACCTTCATTGCCTTGTGTCATTCTTGACCTGTTAGTCTAATGACCCTTCAGTGTATTCAAGGAGATACTATAAAATTATAAAAAAAAGAAAGTCTGGATATATTATCTGTGTGTCTCTTGTTTATTTGTTCATTTTAAGTAGGCTCCATGCCTGGTGTGGAGCCCAGTGTGGGCCTTGAACTCATGACCGTGAGATCAGGATCTGTGGTGAGATCGAGTTGGATGCTTAACCAGCTAAGTCACCCAGCTGCCTCTGTGTCTCTTTATAATGAAACTTAGGCTTTTCCTGTCTTTTCATTAGTTTAAGTGCCGTAAGTTCTCAAAGGTCTTTCCAGGCATGGATATTGCCTACATCGTTCTGTTCCTTGATTCCTTATGCATTACTGGAAGGCACTGCCATTCTGTTGCTGTGAGGAGAACAGAAGTTATGACATCACTGCCTGAGAGAATTTGCAAGAGCAAATGTACTATGTAGGCCAAATAATTACGTAAGGCAAAAAAAAAGCCAAATGACAGTCTATCCTTGTGGCTAATGTGCCCTCCAGTGCCTCCAAAACAGGAAGGGGAGCTCTGTGAGTCATTCCAGGGAGGGTGGCAGTGAGAAAGAGGGGAGAAGTCTTTCCAGAACAGTCATCCAAACAGCCACAACTGCTTCCCTAAGGTCATCGGGGTTAATTACCAACAGGCAAATGACGCAGTTTCCTCTCCCTGACTACCCGGTTTGAGCTGGGGGAGCAGCTTTGCCAGTGCGGGTGAGGCCCAAGTCTGCTTTCTACATTGTTCGGGGAGGAGGGCAGTGGCATGGGGCACATGGTGGAACAGGGCCCTGGTACCCAAGCTCCCCTCCTTAGCTTGGTGATCTCGGGCGAATGATGCGGTCTGTTCCTGGGCTCTCTTGATGCTAGTGTCTCCCATACTTGTCAACTTATAGAAATAATCTGGGGTGCCTTATCAGTACAAATTCTCAGACTCAGCTCCTGGAGATTTCGATTCAGTAGGTCTGGGATGGGTCTGGAAATCTGTATCGTTATCAAGCAACATAGGTGATTATGATCATGCTAACTGGGGAGACTGCTTTATGTCCCATGAATGGTACCTCTAATGTCCAGAACCAAAGGTGAGCCTTGAGGTTGAACTGGAACGCCACCATCTATAAGGCAAGGTGGATTGGAAGAGGGACTTGAGGACAGCATGGAGCTTCTGCACCATTTACTCTCTTACCTGCAGCTATGAATCCTAGGGATGTCTTCAAGTCACCAGGGAAGTGTGTTGTTACAAGCATTCCCTTGTAGGTGATGGATGCTTCGGGGATGTTTACTGGTGGTGGTGGTGGCAACTCCCCAGTCTGCAGGCTTGACCTTGTACCTTTCGTAGAAAGCTCTTTACTGGAAAGTGAGCCCAGGCTTGGTGGAAATCAGGGCTCTGAGGACACAGAGAATGTTTGGGATGGAGACTTTCCAATTCCAAGACGTATTGCAGTGGAGGGCTCCTTTTTCTTAACCTAGTGACTCATGGACTCTTAGGAAGCAGGGGATGAGGCATTAGGAATGTGAAAACAGGAAGTTGTATATTTACTAGTAAAATAGATTATGTGGCCTCATGGTTTGGAAATTACCCTCATCATCTTTGGTACTGATGCATGTTTTTCCTCTTTAGGAAAGGTCAACTCAAGAAACATTAGTGGGGGTGGGGGTGGGGTGGGGGAGTAAGTGGGGGGAACCTGGGTGGCTCAGTGGGTTAAAGCCTCTGCCTTCAGCTCGGGTCATGATCTCAGGGTCCTGGGATCAAGCCCTGCATCAGGCTATCTGCTCAGCGGGGAGCCTGCTTCCCTCCTTGCCTACTTGTGATCTCTCTCTCTCCCCGTGTCAAATAAATTAAAAAAAAAGAAAAAAGAAACATTAGCGGGGAGTCAGTCACAGCCAAAGACCTGGGTAAGGATTTGCAAGGATACAGGATTAAGTCATTTAAATCTGCGCTGTCAGGCCTGATAGAGAAAGCAGATGTTCAGACACATGCTATTCTGGAGGCAGGAGAGGACGGAAGGGAGGGGTTGAAAAAGCAGGCGTGATTCATCCGCGGTGAATTTTTATTCTTTATAACCTCCTTTCACTGACGGGGTTTGTATTTGGTGGGATTAACAATAACAAAACACATACAGAAGGATACTTGGCTGGCTAGTGTGCTTCTCTGTCCACATTTAGGGAGGAGTTTCACAACGTACACATGACATTTTACCTTTCTGGCTATTTCAGGATATGGTCGGACTAGATTAACGCACGGCGACCTGGCGCTCCTTGCTTCTCATTTATTTCACATGAACTTTGGTATCTGGGCACCGGAGGGAATGCAGGTCACATGAGTTCCGTTTCAGGTTACCATGTGATTGGAGGCTTTTGCAGGCTTAGTGCATTAACGCTTGTAGGCAGGCGGCCTCCTTGTGACTGCTAAACCCTTGCCACAGCTGGGCTTTTTTTGCACCCACGTGCAAACGGCTGATGAGTTGAGCTGTACAGCATGCCTTCTCTGGGTAGCCTACGTGGAGCAGCCCCTCTTGGCTAAAGAGGATTTACTTGGTATCCATCTGCAGCGGGAACTTGAGATCTCTCACATCGCGCTGTCGGGCATTGGCACCGTAGGTCCAAACTGGAGTTCCCTAAGTGTTGGAGCCGTCAGACTGTAAATCCACACCCCCCACCCCCGGGGGCAGGGACTTTTTCTTGTCAGGAGATGTATCTCCAGTGCCCAGAGAAGTGTTTTGCTCATAGCAGGTGCTCAATAAATAGGAATAATTGAATGAATGACTCTCCCAAGCAAGGGTCTGATAGACATTTTTTTTTCTTTTTCTTTTCTTTCTTTCCAGTTCTTATCAGGTGTTAGTGCTTCCCCTGACCCTCCAAAGCACCTTTCTTTGTGATTCAGAAGGGGCCACCTCATTCTTTAGCAACACTTCTGATGCTGAGGGGTATGTGGCTGCAGAACTACTGACCAAAGACGTTCAGGATGATGCCACGGAGATATCTATTGGAGACAGGCTGTACTACGGGAAGTACTATAATGCACCTTTGAAAAAAGGGAATGATTACTGCATCATACTACGAATCACAAGTGAATGGAATAAGGTACACTTCTTTAAAAACTCATGAATTCTCTATTTTCTTCTTTGTGTGAAATGTAAATGTTTGAACATCTGTTTCCCTGGTATTTGAGATGGACACCACATGTACTAACCATAAAAATAAGTCGGATACTTTGCCTGTATAAGTGATGGGGCGGTGAGACCTTTAAGGAGGTTGATGGTCAGAAGTGTCACTTCCCGGTGCTGGTGCCAGGCTGCTGCCTCCCCTCACCCTCTCGGAAGCAGGAAGGAGAGGCTCCTCCTTGAAGGTCAGCGCTGCCTATTTTCTGCTTCTCTGACTTCCTCGGCCACACCCACCTCGCCTCATCCTTGGAAAGCCTACCTTATTCCAGAGGTGATTCTTTCATGAGACATCGAACTATAGAGTCATTGCATCATGAGTAAAGATAGTGAGCTGGACAAGCAGAATATCAAGAGCTGAATCAGTGAGTCAGGGGTGAAAGATCTAGAAGAACCATTGTGGTGGTTGCCCCAGGAGAACTCAAAGTATGATATAAATTCATATAGATTGGGAAGGGAAACTAGAAGAAAATTCTATTAATAGAAACATCACTTGACTGATGAATTGGAGCCACCTTGAGTATATGGTTCGTTCGTTCGTTCGTTCCTTCCTTCCTTCCTTCCTTCCTTCCTTCCTTCCCAACACAGGGCTTGAACTTACAACCCTGAAGTCAAGACCTGAGTTGAGATCAACAGTCAGACACTTAATTGACTGAACCAGCCAGGTGCCCCCATCCCATATTTAAAACGGACACATACTCTGTTAAATTCTGTATAGGACACCAGTCTAACGTGCCATTATCATGCTTGATAGTAAACCGGTGGTTACTTTTCAGAATATGTACAAGTTGCAAAGAGATTTGGTAGTATTTTGTGACAATAACATAAGAATTAAGAATTGGCAGGCTAAAGCCCAGAATATATTTCACTGAACTTGTCTAAAAGGTGTTTATGACTCAGACAGGGCCTTCTCAATGGAAGCTTAGCTGGAGATCTTGCTTTGGCCTTTCTAGCCGCAGACCTAGCACTAGCCGTACAACATCAGTACAGTGTAGAGAGTGCTCAGAGAGCTGCCAGCCCACGTTGGGTCTTCAGTGTAAGGGGTAGGTACATCAGGACACATGAGCTGCCATAACAAAATGCCATAGGCTGGGAGGCTTAAAGCACAGAAATGTATTTGTCACAGCTTTGGAAAATGAGAAGTCTAAAATTAAGGTACCAGCTGACTTGGTTCCTTGGTAAGGCCCTCTTCTTGGCTTTTAGACAGTGGCAATCTGGCCGTGTCCTCACATGGTAGAAAGCGTGCATTCTAGCTCTGCTCAGTCTTCTTCATCTTATATGGACACTGATCCCATCATGGAGTCCCCACCCTCATGACCTCATGAACCTAATTTTCCAAAGGCCCTACTCCCAAGTACCATCATACTGGGAGCTAGGTCTTCAATATATGAACTTTGGGCAACCCAAACATTCAATCCATAACACAGATAATTAAGTAAGAGATTAGGATAAAAATCCTAGTTTATAGGAAACTTTTCTGTGATGTCATGGATACCTCTCATATAGCTTAGCAGAACATGTGCTTGGTCTTTGGGAAGCTAAGGAGGTGAAGCGGTTTTGAAAAAATTTATATTGGGACCTGCATTTTTGAATTGCAATTATTTCCCCTATCGGTTTCCAATCTATTAGTTTTATAGTCATATTAAAATTAGTAGTGAAATATTTATTTTTCTTTTTTAAAGTTTTATGGAGATATAATTCCCATACCATATTAATCATCCATTTGAAGTATATAATTTATAGTGTAAGAAATATAGTTAATGATATGGAGATAGTGATATAATGGGACAGATGGTATTACATTGGTTGTGAACATAGCATCTTTCATAAACTTGTCAAATGACCACGTTGTACACCTGAAACTAATGTAACGTTGCACGTCAACTATACTCATACAAAAAAATTTTTTTAATAAAATGGTTAAGATGGTGAAAAAAACCCACACCATTACCACCATTTAATTCCAGAGCATTTAATAGTGGTTTATTTTTAATTTTTATTTTTAATGGTAAAATACGTCTAACAAAATTGACCATATAAACAGTTTTTAGGTGTACAGTTTATTAGCGTTAAGTACGTTCACATTGCTGTGCATCCAGTCTCCAGAACTCCTTTCATGTTGCCAAACTGAAACACTATACCCATTGAACAGGGACTCTATCCTCCCTGCCTCCCCTAGACCCTGGCAACTACTCTTCTAATTTCTGTCTCTGAATTCGACTACTCTGGGTACCTCCTGTAAGTAGAATCACACATTATTTGTCTTATTTCACTTAGCCTCATGTCCTCAAAGTTCACTCATGGTATAGCATTGTGTCAGAATGTCTTCCCTTTTTAATATTCTACTCTGTGTATACACCACATTTTGTTTAACCATTCATCTGTGGATGGACACTGGTGTTGCTTCCATCTTTGGGCTGTTTTGAAAAAAGCTGCGATGAACATGGGTGTACAAATATCTCTTTGAGTCCCCGCTCTCAATTCTCTGGGGCATTTACACTTGCAATCATTGGATCATATGATCATCCTCTTCGTATTTTTTTTTTTTTAAGAACTGCCACATGTTTCCACAGCAGCAGCACAATATTACATTCTCACCGCCAGTACACAAGGTTTCCATTTTCTCCACATCCTCCCCAAGACCCGCTGTTTTCGGTGTTGATAATGGGCCTTCTAATGGATGCGAGATGGTATCTCATTGTGGTTTTGGTTTCTGTTTCTCTAATGATTAGCAATGTTGAGCATCTTTTCATGTGCTTTTGACAACTTGTATATCCTCTTTGAGGAAATGGTAATTCAAGTCTTTTGCCCATTTTTTTTAAAAGATTTTATTTATTTATTTGACAGAGAGAGAGAGAGAGATCACAAGTAGGCAGAGAGGCAGGCAGAGAGAGAGGAGAAGCAGGCTCCCTGCTGAGCAGAGAGCCTGATGCAGGGCTCGATCCCAGGACCTTGAGATCATGACCTGAGCTGAAGGCAGAGGCTTTAAACCCACTGAGCCACTCAGGTGCCCCTCCTTTGCCCATTTTTAAAGTGAGTTATTTATTTCTTTTTGTTGGTATTAGGAATTAGGAATTCCTAATATAGGTATTAGGAATTTTCTCTATATTCTGAATATTAATCCCTACTGAGATTTGCAATGTGCAAATATTTTCTTCCATTCCATGTGTTGCCTTTTTTTTCTGTTGATAAATGCCCTTTGATGTACAAAAGTTCCTAATTTTTTTAACATTCCAACCATCTTTGTTTTTTAATTCCAGTAAATTAACATATAGTGTTATATTAGTTTCAAGTATACAGTATAGTGATTTAACAATTCTATATATTACTCAGTGCTCATTGTGATACGTGTCCTCTTTTTTTTTTTTTAAAGATTTTATTTGTTTATTTGTTAGAGAGAGAGCACAAGCAGGCAGAGTAGCAGGCAGAGGCAGAGGGAGAAGCAGGCTCCCTGCCGATCAAAGAGCTCGATGTGGGACTCAATCCCAGGACACTGGGATCATGACCTGAGCCGAAGGCAGCCACTCAACCGACTGAGCCACCCAGGCGTCCCTGATACGTGTCCTCTTAATTCATTTCATTTATTTCTCTCATCTCCCCACCCACCTCCCCTCTGGCAATCACTAGTTTGTTCTTTATATTTAAGAGTCTGTTTTTTTGTGGGTTTTTTTTTTTTTAAGATTTTATTCATTTATTTGACACAGAGAGAGAGAGAGAGAGAGATCACAAGTAGGCAGAGAGGCAGGCAGAGAGAGAGGGGGGAAGCAGGCTCCCTGCTGAGCAGAGAGCCCGATGCGGGGCTCCATCCCAGGACCCTGAGATCATGACCTGAACCGAAGGCAGAGACTATTTAACACACTGAGCCACTCAGGGGCCCCTTGGTCTCTTTTTTAAAAATTTGTTTTATTTCTTAAATATTACATCTGAGTGAAATCATATGGTATTTGGCTTTCTCTGACTGACTTATTTCACCTAGCCTTATACCCTCTAGGTCCATCCATGTCATTGCAAATGGCAAGATGTCATTCCTTTTTACATTCCTTTTACATTCCAGTAATATTCCATTGTGTACATAGACACCACATCTTCTCTATCCATGCATCTATCCACGGACACTTGAACTGCTTCCATTTCTTGGCTATTGTAAATAATGCTTCAGTAAGCATAGGGGTGTGTATATCTTTCCAATTCAGGGTTTTCCTCTTCTTTGGGTAAACACCCAGTAGTGACATTACTGGTAAGTTCAATTTTTAATTTTTTGAGGACTCTCCATACCGTTCTCCATAATGGCTACACCAGTTTGCATCCCACTAACAGTGCACGGGGGTTCTTTTTTCTTCACATCCTCAGAAGTTTTTAATTTTGATGAAGCGTAGTTTGTCTCTTTTTTCTTTTGCTGCTCATGCCTTTGATGTCCTATCCAAGAAATCATTGCTAAATCCAATTTGCTGATGCTTTTTCTGTTTTCTTCTGTTCCGAGTCTTATATTTGGATCTCATCCATTTTGAGTTAATTTTTGTGTGTGGTGTTAGGTCAGGGTCCCCCTTTATCCTTTTGCACGTGGATATCTAATTTCCCCAACACCATTTGTTGAAAAGATTTCCTTTTCTCCTTGAATGTTCTTGGCCACCCTTGTTGAAAATTATTTGACATATGCAAGAGTCGATCCCTGGACTCTAGTCTACTGTATTGGTCTATATGTCTGTCTTAATGCCAGCACCACCTTGTTTCGATTACTTTAGCTTTGTAGTGAAATTTGACACCAGGAACTTTGTTTTCTGATTCTCCCACTTTGTTTTTACTTCTGTATATCTGTCCCAGTAAATAGCATCACCATGCTCCCAGTTGCTAAGACAGAAATCAAGGAATAATTCTTGTCTCCTCCCTCTTTATCTTCTTGTCTAGTGCGCATCAAATTTTGTCAGTTCTGTCACCTTCATGCTGTGTAAAATCATCCTGTCCTCTCCTTCTTCATTAGTTATGTTTAACCTTTGGCACCTCTTGCCTGAACATCAATTTTCTAACTCATCTTTCTTATTCTCTTATTCTGTCTCTTTGCTGCATACAGCTGCCAGAATGAGTTGCATAAAGTGTAAATCTGGTTATGACACTCTATTTTTTAAAATTTTTTATTAACATATAATGTATTATTTGCCCCAGGGTACATGTCTGTGACTCATCAGGCTTACACATTGCACAGCATTTGCCATAGCACATACCCTCCCCCATGTCCATATCCCTACCCCCCCACCTCCCAGCAACCCTTAGTTTGTTTCGTGAGTTTAGGAGTCTCTTATGGTTATGACAATCTATTTTAATGAGCTTCCTTCTTCACCTGGCTCCACCAATTTCTCTTTTTTAGTACAGTGAGCTCCTGAGTGCCTGCCCTACTACTTGAGGTCCCTTTCATTGGTTATTCTTGCCTATGATTTTCCACTAGGTGCCCTCGATGCACTTAGCATCCAGGCAAAATTTAGTCACATTCAAATGCTTATGGCCATTTCAAGCTTTCCTCAGCATTTTTCAGGGTAATATATTTTTTCAATTTTTAATAAAACCAGACCACCCAAGGTGTTCACTTGAAAGAGAATCTCCTTTTGAAGTTGGAGGGATCTTTCCCTGACCTCTGCTATTTAGTTTCCTCTGGGGAACATTTTGCTGGGTGATCCCAGTATTCCTAACAGACAGCTATGCACAGAATAGCTGGGGGAGAAGGAAAGAAGGTATCTCATTCCAGTGAATTCGTGGGTCTTAGCCAATAAGTATCATCTAGGCAGGTAAAGTATTATTTACGAAGACTTCCCGTAGCCTTGCCTATCACGTGCATCACTGTCACTGCCCCATGGATGAGACCTCGCATGGATGGGACGTCATGGATGGGACATGGATGGGACCTCAGAATCTTTTTCAACATCATTTGTAGGCAGTCAGTGCCTGTTACTCAGAGCTGGGAAGGAGAAACTCATCGCCATTTCTGTTGTTTACACATAGTGTATGCTTTCTGAGATCTATTGAAAAGCTACAAAATTGATCCCTAGGGTCACTTCTGTCACTGCTACCCATACCAATCCCTCCAATACTTAGTGATCACATGGCTCAATTACAAGATGTTAGAGTTAGATGAGGATATTTTAATCCAAATTAAGAGAGAAAAAAACCGCACTAAACTTTCTGGGCTATGGTGTATTATGTAAACTGATGTTATGTGCTGCTTCGTTAAATGTGTTGCTGTGTTTCTCTTTATAGGTGAGAAGATGCTCCTGTGCAGTTTGGGCCCAAGTGAAAGGTAAAGCCGTTTCCTGCCTGAGCGTCCTGTCCTTCCTTCTCCTCTCGTCCGCAGCATCAAGTTTATGTTAATGAGATTTCTTTTTAAGTTGTCACAGGTGACAGAAAACCCATCTCAGACTAGTTTAAGCAAAAATCCATAGCTAAAAAGGATAGGGGGTGGGGAGCTTATGGACCCAGCCCCAGAGGGGCATCACCAGGATTCCTGGAACTGATGCTTGGGATTCGACACCATGAGTGGGACACTCTGCCTTGGTCTCTGCTCTCGGTTTCTGAGTTGGCTTCATTTTCTTCTACAGTAAGCCATGTGAGGGAGGGGAATGGCCACCAGCTGCCGGTTTAGCAAACTCAGTGGGAACAGAAGGTTGTTCCATTCAGGGAAAGAGTCTTTCCTCCTAGATTAGGTGACTGTCTGTGGGATGACGAGTACCCCTCGTAGGGTACTCTAGAGGCACTACGAACAGCTTCCCTTGGATTTGGCGCTTCCTCGTGTGGCTGGTTGAGGGCAGACTGGCGTGATTGACAGCCTCACCAGGATTGCATCGAGAGGTGGACACGATCCCCATGAGGAAAAGAGGCACAGAAACACATGTTGGCAGACCAATCCAAAGAGCCGCAATAGTTCACTACTCTCAGTCATTTAGGTGCTTAGCATATGCATACCCATACATGTATACTTTTCTAAAAAAGGTTTTATTTATTTATTTTAGAGAGAGGGAGAGAGCGAGTGAGAGAGTGCGGGGTTAGAGAGGGGTGAAGGGAGAGGGAGAGAGAGAGTCCTAAGCAGACTCCATGCTGAGCTGGGAGTCTGACGTGGGGCTCCATGAGCCCCAAGATGAAACCAAGAGTTGGGCGCCCAACTGACTGCACCACCCAGGCTTCCCCACATATACTTTTAGGAAACCCCCCCCCCCCCATTATGGGAGAATTATCCTCTGTACAACCAAAAGTGGAACTTGAGTGGAAGACATCTCAAAGGTAGGTCTGTTACTGCATCCAGCTCCAAGACCAGGATTCCTGGTGATGTCCATTCCTCTTGAGCCAATGCAGGTGGACCTCTCACGATCCGCCGGCGATCGGGAGCTAAGTGCCAAATGTAAGCATTCTCAAACCAGTCTGTAACATGAAAGGGGAAACTGGATAAGCACACCAATTAGAAAGGAAGAAAAGATAAAGTGTGGTGCAGTGAACAGGGGTCTAGAACAATGACCACATCCTGCTGAATGGGAAAAGCAAGCATCCCCTGGCTGGCGACAGAGTGAGTCACTTGGTCACTTAGTTGGGCCGCCTCAGTATTTTCCTGGGAAAGTACCCTGTCCTTTTCCTCCAAAGCTATCCATGCATAAGGTGCAGCAGGGAGGAGGTGGGCCGAGTGCTTCTTCCTTGCCCGGGCAGTTGTCCAGGAGGGGAGAACTGCCTTGGGGATTGAGCAATCGCAGCTCTGTGTTTGCCAGACGTGGGATTTCCCTGGCAGTACATTTCTTTCAACCAACAGGCAGCCAGCCAGTGGATTTGATTCCCAGGAATTCCATGAGTTTGTAGCTAATACCAGAAATCTTGTCAAGTTTATGACCTTTGCATCTGGACCTTTTCTTTGTGGTTTATGAGTCCTAGCAACAGCCTGAGTAATTTTGCTCTTAGCTTGGAGTATCAGTTTAACCCCTTACATCCTGCCCCTTACCTCAGAGCAGCATGAAACAATAGGCTGCAGTGGTAAGGAAGTGCCCACATAACCCTGCTTCCAGAGGGATTCCAGCAGAGGGTACTTTACAATGGAGGATCTGTTACCTTGTCAGTAGAGGGTGCTTGGCAGGAAATGATTGGGAGGGACCTAGAGACTTAGGCTTCCTTCCTTTGTCTGCTTATCTTCTAATCTTATTTCCCATCTTTTTATTTCTACGCACACCTTCAATAAGAGTAGAGGACATGGCTTTTCTACTGGGCAAGGTGCATCACCCGACCATCAGACATCTTGGATTGTGGTTGCCAGGCAGCGAGGGTCTCCCCCACCCCACCCCTCCACTTTTTTGAGATGTAACTTACGTAACATTGAGTTTAATGTGTACAGTGTGATGATTTGATTTGTATTGCAAAATCATGACCAAAATAAGGTTAGTTAATATCTCCATCACCTCACATAATTACCGTGTATATATTTGTGTATGTGTAAACGTTTGAGATCTACTTTCCTAGCAACTTCCAGTCATATAATACAGTATTGTTAAGTATAGTTACCATGTTGCACATTAGATCCCCAGTACTTGTTTATTTTATAACTGGAAGTTTGTACTCCTTGGCCAACATCTCCCCATTTCTCTCTACCCCTCAGACCCTGGCAACTACCATTCTACTCTCTATTTCTCTATAGAGTTCAACCTTTTGAGATTCCATGTATAACTATGATCATATAGTATTTGTCTCTCTCTGTCTGAGTTATTTTACTTAGCATAATTGGTGAGGGTCTCCCTTCATCGAGATGTGTGCTATTACACTAATGTGTGCAGATAGGTCAAACTTCCTGTCTTGGAATATAAGTGAAGGTCACAAGAAACAACCACATGTTCCAACATTTGGAAATTTTTCAGCCAATGCATTCCCTAAGGCTCTAAGGGTGGGAATGCAGTTCCCACACAAAAAAAGAAGTGCTTTTTTTCAGAAGAATGGAGATGCACAAGCCTCCTGGATAGGCATAGAAAGAACTTCCAGAATTCACCAGTTTCAGCAGCTGTTTGATATGATTAGCCAACACTCTGACTGGCGGAAGAAATGGCCAAAGAGCTGGTTACTGTGATAAAGTTAACAGGAAGTGTTTTGCTTTGGAAATACCTAGGTGGCTTTTGGTAGTGCCTTCTTTACCCTCCTCACCCTAAGAACCAGTGTTGAAAGAGAGTTCAAACCTTTGTATTCAAACCATTGGAAGGCTCTAGAGATAATAGAGAAGCCCACTGTTTTTTTAAATACTGAAGGCAATTCTGACATAGATATGCACCTGTTGTGCACTCACCTCTGGTAGTCCCTTTTTGCAAAGATGTTGGAGACTGCCATCTCAGAGAGTAATTTGGAGGGAACTAGGATCCAGATTAGCCCTGAACTTGTTCCAGTTCATCTGTGCCAAGAAGCTGCCCCATTCTCACCTTTGCCCAGTGATGAATTGTTATTTACCTTATGCAGATTGCCCTAAAAGAGCTTTGTGATGACCACCAGGGAACCAGCAGTTGGTTTGAGGGGAAAGACAGAGTCCTGGGCTTCCTTGCTTGAACCTTGGTACTCCTCAGCCAAGTGTCTTTGAAATTATATTTAACTTGGCTGGTTCTCAGTGGCCTCTTACCGAGATCTCTGAGATCCCTTCTAGCCACAAAGTACTGACTCTGATTTCTTGAGTCACAAGGGAAGGTCATTTGATATATGTGAGATGATCACAAACTGTATTCACAGAACACTCTTCAGTCCTCGGGGTCAAACCCCTGAGTCATTAGTGACCGCTCCCCTTTCCCTTTCAGCCCACATTTTACACCTAGGAGATCCCCTTCTCAAGTCTGGGTTTCACCCCCTGAGCACAGGCCTTTATATCTGTAGCACATAAAACTGGAAGAGCCTCCTTTTTTCTCTCCCACCATGGTGTTCAGGGGCTCCTTCTTTACTCCAGCCTAAATGTCTGACTCATATTTCTAAATTGCAGAGCTGATTTCATTATTTCTCCTGATGGTTCTTCCCAGAGTTCTCCGTTACATTTTAGACTGGCTTCTAAGGCCTCAGTCTGACACCAGCATACCCATCTAGTTGCCTCTCATCTCCATTCAAAGTGATGTGTCCGCTCTTCTCCAGTTATTGTCTTTTCTTACTTTCCTTAATGTCTTTGTTCATACAATTACCTATTTATTTCTACCTGGATTGCCCTATAACCTTCCTGTAATCTCTGTCTATTAGCTTATTACAATCCCACCTGTTCGTGTTAAAATCAAATGCTGTGTCCTCTCTGAAGGTTTTTTTATTTCCTCGGTGGGGCAGGATCTTTCTCCCTCCCTCCCTCTCTCTAGCCATTCTGCCATACTCTAGAGCAACTGGTGCGCTTGTCTTTTCTTACTAGATTTCATACCCCTGAGGGAGAGCATTTGAAGAATGGGACCAGTGCCCGGCACACATTGGTGCCTACTCAGAATTTAATGAATTGGGTTGGAGGATTACTGGTCAACCAGCAGTAGGGCCCGATGAAAAATGAAGCGCAGTAAGTGCAATACTTAAGTGAGGCAGAGAAGATGTACATCAAGATATAAGCCTAGTGTGTATGTGTTTGTGTAGACTGTGAACCTGTATGTATACACACATATACAAACACACACACACAGACACACACACACACACACACACACTTTAAATCTTCATCATTGTGGTTGGGAGAATTGTGATGTGGCCTCACAAATTCCTGGTCACTGGTATATACCCACCTTCTCTCAGTTACTCATTTAAAGCCTATCGTAAATGTTGCTGAGAAAGGATTCGAAGATGTAATTAAGGTCCCAAGTAGGGAGATTATCCAGATGCACCTGACCTTCAGATGAGCCCTTTAAAGCTGGATCTAGAGGTCAGAAACAGAAGACTGGAGATTCAGAGGGCAAGATGGACCTGACATAAATAAGGGTTTCTCCTGCTGTCTTCAAAGGTGGAGGGAACCACATGGCAGGAATGTAGGTGGCCAGTAGGAGTTGAGTGGCCCATGGCCGGCAGCCAGTAAGAATATGGGACCTCAGTCCTGCAATTGCAAAGAATTTGGAAGCAGATTCTTCTCCCAGAGGCTCCAGAGGGGAATGCAGGCCACTTGACATGTTGATTTTAGCCTTGGAAGACACTGAGCAGAGGAGCCAGTCACAACGTGCCTGAACTCCTGGCCCACAGAACTGTGAGCTTATGAATGGGGGGCTAGCTGCTAAGTTTACGGTGATTTGTTAGGCTGCAAAAGAAAATGAATTCAGAAATGTGGCTGATTCATCAGGTGTTACCTATCTCTAAATTAATCTCCTACTTTGATCTCCTTTGTGATCTCCCACTCTGCATAGAACTCAAGTGAGGAGACCTTAGGCTAGCAGAGAGGAATTTAGCACACTAACTAGACATCATGGTACAAATTCTTTGTACCTTTTGGAGAACAGGATGATCGCATTCAGGAAATGACCCTGCTCGTATAAATTCATGAAAAAATGTCCACAGCTACAGACATTCCCAAGCTGTCTGGAAGCTTGAGAATGGGCATGGAGTCATTCTAACTTGCTCTTCAGCACCTGTGATATTTGCATTAGTGGAAGAGTTCAAAGGTAAGCCCAGAGAAGCCCTGTCACGCCTCAGGAACACTCTAGCTCCTCTGGGAGCCACCCTGAAGAGAGTGACAGTGTTTAACCTCATGGATTTACTCTCTCCAAGAATGAGTCACTGCTAATCTGTGATATAGCACATGATTCACTCGAGTTTCTGAAAGAATATTCTACAAGTGACTCAGAAGAAAAATAAGCATGATTTTATGGCATGAAACCATGAGAGGGAGGGTAACTAGAAGACGGCAAAGCTCTAAAAAATGTAATTCAAATTGGCCAGCTGTAAATTTTCTCAGTGAGGAATTAACTGGGAAAGTCCCTAAAGAAATCTTGTGCAGCTGCCTTATGAGGGCTCTGGGTTGGACGGACTCCAGTTTTCACAGAGCACATACACAAAGTAGACCAAGAGACCTATACCAGCAAGAATCATGCCTGGCGCCAAAAACCAAGTCATGTTATCCAGAATTGAAAAAAAAAAAGATGATTTTCCAATATTTCTGTCCAGAGTAACCATTGTTGAGTGGGCCCATTGCTTCAAGTGAACGTTCTTGCTGGCGCATCAAGAGAAAGTCGGGTCCATCAGCTCCCACTTTGCTTCCGTCCTGTTGGTTTGTGAGGGGACATTTTAAAAGCAAGAAAAGAGCTAACTGTATCACGTAAATTAAAGCCTTCTGACTCAGATGAAGCACATTCTAGCAGGTTCTTAAGTGTGCAGGTGAGACGGGGGACCACAGCAGGTGATCTTTAGGAAATCTTGAAGAGCAAACTCAAGTCGACCAGAGATGAGCAGAGAACGTTAAACTTCGTACGAGGAAGTCAGAGTTTGCAAATTGTAGTTGATGATAACTTGAGGTCAAGGCCAGGCAAGATCTTTAGCTGGTGGCTTTGTAGTCGAAACAGCAGCAGATCCCAGGAGTGAGCATTAGCATTTCTGCATTAGTAAATATGCTTAGACAATTCGTATCTGCTTGAGAGAAATATTTTAGATAAGGATTCACTTACCCTTTGTCCTAACTCTTTTAGATTTCCATTTAAGTCTTGAATCTATCTGGCTTATATTTATATATATAGTATAAGCTCTAATGATCAAAATCACTGTATTCTAAATGATCAGCCAATTTTCTCAACACAAATCCTGAATAATATATCATTTCCCCCAGTGACTTGAACCAGTAACAAAACGCCAATAATGAACCATAGCTAACATTTGCCAGTTGCCTACTGTGTCCCGGGCACAGTCCTAACATGACTTACCTTGTTTATTTCTCACAATAACCCTGTAAGGGGTGGTACTATTATTATCATTCCCGTGTTACTAGATCATCCCTCAGTGGGGAAATCGAGGTCCAGAATGGCTGAATAACTTGTCCAGAGTCCGCAATTAGGGTGTTCAAATACAGACTTGGACAACCTGACTTGGAAATTATTTGATACATATGGGTTTGTTTCTACACTGTTCTGTCCCCATATATTCATCCTTCTGCTGATCCTGCACTGTTTTAATAGGTAGCCATTCAAGTCACTCCTCTTTATTTTTTTCTCTGCTAATTTCTGGTTTAACCACAGCTCTTCCTTTCCATTCTGTAGTATGGCTTTTTAAAATATCAAAGCCTTTTTCTTCTGAAAAAGGTAGCCAGACAATATCAGCCATGTTTTTCTGGAAGGTCTCTTGACAACACTTCCTGAGGTAATGGGTTTTGCAGAGCCTTTTAGCAAGAAGTGTATTCCGTGGCCGCTTTTGCTGGTGCCACTACCCTGTGAAGGAGTAGAACCACACTGCTCTTAGCCTGGTTGTAGAGATCATGCGGTTCCCATGAATACAAATCTCTGCAACGAGGGAAGGTTTTAAAGCAGTACTGTCCACTATGGCGGCAACCAGCCACGGGGCTACTGGGCACTTGAAATTGAGCACTTGAGATGGTATGATCAAGAAACTGAATTTTTAATTTAGTCGGAACTTTAGGTATAGGTTTTTTTAGGTTTAGGTTGTTTTTTTTTTTTTTTAAAGATTTTATTTATTTATTTATTAGGAAAGAGAGAGAGTGAGAGAGAGAAGGTCAGAGTGAGAAGCGGACTCCCCATGGAGCTGGGAGCCCGATGTGGGACTCGATCCTGGGACTCCGGGATCATGACCTGAGCTGAAGGCAGTCGCTCAACCAACTGCGCCACCCAGGGGCCCTAGGTTTAGGTTTTTTTAAGGAACTTTAGATTTAGGTTTCAATGGCCACAGTAGCCAGTGGCTACGGTATTGGATAGTGTAGACTCGGTGATGAGAGAGTCAAGGAGCAGGAAATGTTCTCAGATGAGCCTCACTTGCTGCTAGGGAAGCAAGTCATCTATGTTTTGAGGGTCTCATGTCCAGGGGCTACTATTTTCTTCTTCAAGCCCCTCCTCCTTACTTAGCAGATCTTTGCTTTTGCTGTTTTCAGCTCTTCCCATGCAGCGCTGGATGGCCCAGAGGACAGGCGAGGCATATGCCTGGGGCATCAGTAAAAGGAGGGTATCAAAAAGTGAAATAATTTGATATCCCAACAATGACAACCATAACAAATCATATGGCAAAATTTGGACTTAGTTGCACTTCCTTACACTTCTTCCATGGCTGGGTGTTTCTCTTTTTTAATTCTATATCTGCACCATCTGCTTCCAAGATCTTTTCAATGTCTGGTGCACCACTGCATGCGGACTTTTGTTCTTTTAAAGAGAACTTGAACTGCCACAGTCCGAGGCCCCACCATCATCAGCCTGTGCACCCCTGACTTCTGAGGTGGGGGGGCATGACCCGCTCTGCCGTAGACAGAACTGCAGTCAGATCTGCACTGGGAAAGCACGGTGTCATGGCGAAAAAGCCAAGATGCTGGAGCCGGACAGGTCGGGTTTGGATCCTGACTCTTGTATATTAGCTGTGTGCTCTTGGACAAGTTGCTGAACCACGCCATGCCTCAGTGTGTCATCTGTAAATTGGGAATAATAACAGTACTCAGTGTCTTATTATTACACTAGGCACTATTATTGTAATACATGGTACTATTATTATAGTACTCCCTAGGTGTTAGAAGTCATCAGGACAGTGTTTGGCATATCGTAAGTGCTAAATCAGTTGTTTGCAAATTAGAATGAGACCTCTGTTGTAGAACATGATGCTCCGATTCAGTCACTTGGTCCAAACGGACAACTCAAATGTGGGTGTTCTTCAGTATATAGCAAAGGATCTCCCTGCAGTTGACATATGATAAGCCCCAAAGAGAACATAGGTATGTCTTTTGGAGAGCTTTTACATTAATTTTCTCTTTTTTAAAAAAAGATTTTATTAATTTATTAGAGTGAGAGAGCATGTGCACACAGGTGCACAAGCTGGGGGAGAGGCAGAGGCAGAGGGAGAAGCAGACTCCCCACTGAGCTGGGAGCCCGACTTGGGGCTCGATCACAGGACCCTGGGATCATGACCTGAGCTGAAGACAGATGCTTACCCAACTGAGCCACCCAGGCGCCCTACATTAATTTTCTTACTTTAGCCTCATGGCAACCTGCTGGGCCAAGCAGGGAGGTACTATCCCTGTTGGTGTGTTGGGAAAATGATGGATGACTCCATCCATCAGAGAGGATTCGTTTGCTATATTTGACCACAGGAGCTACCTATCATGTTTGGAACAAAAGGCTGTATGATGTCAGAGTGACTTCTTCCTCAATGCAAAGGAAAATTGCCCATAAAAACTTTCAAGTGCAATTGACTGAGAGAGGACCAATACAAGCAACACAGTCCACTGTATTTGTATGCACAAGATGAGGTTTTTTTTTTTTTTTTTTTTTTTTTATCCCCTGTAACTTGAATGTGGCCTTGTTTTCCATTTCCTTTTCAGAAATACCCTGGGACTCTGTTTTCCTTCGGCCCTACACCATCAGGGCCGACTCAGGGGACACAGAGGCACTCTGGGCATTCTTAGGTTGGTTTGTGAAATGGGGCCAAGCTCTGGGATAGCACGGAGTGAGCACAGGTGCCCACGTGCCTCCCAGGAGGGCCGTGATAGTGTGCTGTGGGCTCAGTGTGTGGTTTTGTCCCGCAGATTCGTCATTCATGCCGCAGCAGATGGTGGCCGTCGGGCTGGGCTCCATGGCTGTTGTGATTGTTCTCGCATTCCTCTCCTTCTCAGCTGTGTGGTATGTGAGACTGTCGTTTTTGAGCAATGAGTGGAATGGCAGAAGGATGGGGTTGGAGTCATGAAGAA
Organism: Nasua narica; assembly: GCA_028533885.1. Classification (NCBI taxonomy): domain Eukaryota; kingdom Metazoa; phylum Chordata; class Mammalia; order Carnivora; family Procyonidae; genus Nasua; species Nasua narica. The sequence continues at coordinate 62,191,098 of CM052813.1, read as the reverse complement.
CAGCTGGGCTTAAGGAGGGTCAAAGGGGTGGTGGGTAGAGGTCGTCCTGGGCTCGGCACTCAGCAGGTGAGAATCCTGGGTAGCTCTGTGCCTCTAGGCGGGGAGGGGATGCCCTTCTGGTGCAGAAAAGAAGCAGGGCCAGTGATGGCTGCCCTGGCTACTCACGGAGTGGGGGCTGGTCTCCCACGCTGCTTACCGTGAGGGTATGTGAGCCACATGTACAGGTGCGCCAAGGGAAAACCAAAGTGTGTCAATGGACTCTTTTCCTCCTCCACGTCTAGATTGCAGATGGGCACTACGTATGGAGGAAGCAGTGCTGCCGGGGCAGGTGTCATGACAACTTCTCAGGTGCCTGCCTACACAGAGGCCCTGTGGGGCTTCCATCCAGGTGTGTGTGGGTCTGCAACTTTTTCTACTCCCAGCTTGGCCCCATTTCTGGATTCAAGACAGTGAATACCTCTGTGGAACCCCCCAAGAGGAGGACACTCAGGAATTGCAGACGTCTTCTCTGCTTGCTACACAACCAGTTCTGTGTCTGTGAACTTGAGACCCTTGATAGACAATGTAATATTGACCACGTGGTCAATATGGATCATGTGGGCTGGACGTTTGTCTTCGTCTGAGTGATTCCTGAGAGTCAGCTCTCCCGGACATTGAATGCAAGAGAGTCTCTGCACCTTCCTTCAGAGCATCTCTGGATTAATTTGGAATCCATCCTTTTATAATGAGCAATGAGATGGACTTCAGTTTGGGCTAGAATTTGCCTTTATGAAGGAGGTCATTGAAAAGGATAGACATCGTTGACAGAGGCAACTTGTCAACCATTTGAGAAGCAACCCCTTTCCTACAGTTAACTCACATACTAACAGAAAGTGTACTAACCTGGCCACTCCAGTAAGTTCCCTGCAATGGCTGTGAGGCAGCGGTGCTTTGATACAGATCCATGGGTCTTACCGGTGTTCAAAAGCCATAGGTTATCATTCCAAATAAAAATATTCTGTTAATTTAGGCAGTTCTTCTCTTCCGCACCGATGTTTATAACAGTCTTGGCTAACTTTTTTTTATTACTCTCTCTTAAAAATGCCGTGTCTTCCTTTAGATTGGGTGCTCATGCAGTAACAATGGACTGAAACACTGTCAAGCCTGTGGCCACCGTCCACATGTTTACAGGGAAGGGAAAGAATGTGCATGATGGGATCTTCCCCTTTACCTACACCCTTGGTAACTATGACTGTTACTTTATCATGAGCCATGACACATTAGATGTAAGCAGTCCTGGGCCCCTGTCGACTTGCTGAATTTGCAGATGGAACACATTAGATTGGACTTTTAAAGCCTGAGTCAGTGTTCAACTTTCCTCCCTAACCGATGGCATAACTCCAGGGCTCAGTAAGAAATGAATGGAGCAGAGGCATGTGACTTTCCTAAGCAACAATGGTATTCTCCCTCTTCCTCTTTTTCAAGGGCTGGAGTATAAAAAGCACGGGGGAGGCAAGTAGGCGACAGTTCTAGTATACAACCTCAGGGGGGCAGTGTATATGAATATGACCCTGGAATTGTGCAGGGTTGCAGTCCTGCGGAAGAGGGACAATGTTCCTTGGTGGGGGGGGGGAGGAACGGGGGGTTCTCTGCTCTGTCTCTCCGCTAGCTCACTGGGCATTGGCGAGGGTCGGATCTGGGTGGTCTGGGCTGGTGGGCAGAGGAGGAAACGAGAGGAACAATAGAAACGGATGGAAACTGTCTTTGGAGCTGCCGTGCCCTGGGAGACCTGGCTCTAAATATATGCCCTCAACTGGGAAGATTCAGAGAGAGGGAAGGAATATCCTGACACTTGGATATTCAGGGACAGCCGGAAGCTCTGGGCCCCGTCAGCATTAGGCAGTATTCAGAATAATTGACCTTTGTCCTCTGACGTTTTACCTCGGACTATAACCTAAGATCAGCATTTAGAACCTTTCCTGCTCTCATCTTAGGTGGCTTACAGAGTAGAACTCTCAAAAGACTAATACAAAGAGCTTTCTGCTTTTAATTTTTATGTACAACTATTCAAGCTCCTACTATTTTCATGGCCTTTGAATGAAATTTGGACTCATTACAAATTACTGTGGTTAGTGTAGGGTAAGCTCTCTGATGAGTAAGAATTTTCCTGAAAGCCTCCTCTATCCAAAAAGAGAATCTGAACTCCCATTATTGCTATTATTATTATTATTATTATTATTTACGAGTTCTGTAAAGACCATATGTTTCTGCAGCCCCTTAATTTCCAGCTGTAGAATTAGCTGCCAAAGAAGTTCGCATGGTCCACAGGGGAGCTTAGCAAAATTACCCTTGAAAGGAAGAAATCCCTCTTGCCTAGTATCGAAAGCTTCTAGTTAAAATAACTGACTAAATATTAAGGAAAATATTAGGTAAAATGTACTTCTGAGTACAGTGCAGAAGTGCAGAACAGTTTATGAAAGAATACTAAAATAACAAAAACGTGGACTTTTTCACTGCCTTGGAATGTTGCCAGTGACAGCCCCGGGTTTCTTGGGAGTGTTACTTAACAAAAGCAAAGGGGCTGAGCATTGGCCAGAAGATGTAGCATCTTTCCGCGGTTCTAATTGTTTTCTCGTAAACATGAGGGCAGCCAGAAGTTCTCTAAATTCGTCTGGTAGCTTTGCCCCAAGACTGTTCGTTTTTTCCCCAAGTAGATTCGTGGCTAAGGTGGAGAGGGCATCTCAGGAGAGCGATAGTGGGTCTTCCTAGGAGAATGCAGGGTATGTTTGTTAAAGGACTGGTCAGGCAGCACTCAGAGTTGGATCTGAGGGCCACTAAATAAGGCTAGATCCAAGCTGGGGGTGGAGGAAGGATCTTTCCCTTATTCACTGTCTTGGGAAGAGCGTGTGCATGTGAGCACTGAGACCCAGCTGTGGGCTCCCTTCTAGATGGAATCAAAACTGGGGGTTGCCCGGCTAGAGGGCAGGTTGTTCCCTGGCTGATTTGTGTGTGTGCACGTCTATAGTTTTGATTTATCTCCACTGGAGTTTCTGTTTACACACATGATTCCATTCCTTCCTCACAACAGTTGTGTATGGTGGGAAGGGCAGGGGTTGCCATTTTCCCCACTTTCGAATGGGGAAATGGGTTCAGACAATTCAGACCTGAATTGTGGGGTCAGATCTTCTGACTGCAAGTCTAGTCCTCATTCCTGGGGTTGGACAGGCCTTGAGCTAACCTTTGAACAGCACTTTTGGTTTTGGGGAAAGTCAGGTCTTTGCATTAAAAAAATATATATATATATTTAACCATTGCCTTTAACTGCTATAGCACAAGCCTTTCTTTTTTTTTAAGATTTTATTTATTTATTTGACAAAGAGAGAGAGAGATCACAAGTAGGCAAAGAGGCAGGCAGAGAGAGGGGGGAAGCAGGCTCCCTGCTGAGCAGAGAGCCCGATGTGGGGCTTGATCCCAGGACCCTGAGATTATGACCTGAGCTGAAGGTAGAGGCTTTAACCCCCTGAGCTACCCACGTGCCCCAGCACAGGCTTTTTATATCTATCTTTTCACTATGAGTTATCGCGCCCCCTGCCCCCCATCACTTCTGGAAGGAAACACAAACCACCAAACAGATGGAGGTTAATTAGGGAAAATAGGTAATAGTCTGTCTCAGACTCCAGTTGTAGCCAGGCACCTAACTAAGACCAGAGCAGAAGTGCTTATCTTGCAATTCCACATTAGCTTGGAATCCAGTTAATATTTAAATGGATTTTAAAGGGAGTAAAAAAGAATTCTCAGTGCTCCCTTTCTATTGCTAATCTCACATTCGGATTTTCTAAGCCTTCTATTATTCCATTCTATTCATCTAAGAGAAAAACCAGTATCAGTAGTAATAGTCAATCAAACAGTGTGTTGGGGCCTTTTAAAAAAAAATTATTTATTCATTAACATATAATGTATTATTTGCCCCAGGGTACATGTTTGTGAATCATCAGGCTTACACATTTCACAGCATTTACCATAGCACATACCCTCCCCAATGTCCATAACCCTACCCCCCCTACCTCCCAGCCACCCTTAGTTTGTTTCTTGAGTTTAGGAGTCTCTTATGGTTTGTCTCCTTCCCCATCCCATCTTGTTTCATTTCTCTTCCCCACCACCACCCCACGACCCCCTGCCCTGCCTCTCAAATTCTTCATATCAGAGTGATCATGTGATAATTGTCTTTCTCTGACTTATTTCGCTTAGCATAATACCCTCTAGTTCCATCCATGTTGTTGCAAATGGCAAGATTTCATTTGTCTTGATGGCTGCATAGTATTCTATTCCATTATATATATATATACCACATCTTCTTTATCTATTCATCTGTTGATGGACGTCGAGGTTCTTTCCATAGTTTGGCTATTGTGGACATTGCTGCTATAAACATTTGGGTGCATGTGACCCTTCGGATCCCTACATTTGTATCTTGAGGGTAAATACCCAGTAGTGCAATTGCTGGGTCATAGGGTAGCTCTGTTTTCAACATTTTGAGGAACCTCCATATTGTTTTCCAGAGTGGCTGTACCAGCTTGCATTCCCACCAACAGTGTAGGAGGGTTCCCCTTTCTCTGTATCCTTGCCAACATCTGTCATTTCCTGACTCGTTAATTTTAGCCATTCTGACTGGTGTGAGGAGGTATCTTACTGTGGTTTTGATTTGTATTTCTCTGATGCCGAGTGATGTTGAGCATTTT
>CM052813.1:62158542-62185880 GCA_028533885.1 Nasua narica | reverse complement strand
CCTAATTCTTTCCTCTGCCTCATTTATTCTAGCATTAAGAGCCTCCATTTTTGTTTGAACCTCATTAATAGCTTTTTTTATTTCATCTTGGTTAGATTTTATTTCTTTTATTTCTCCCAAAAGGGATTTTCTTTCTCCAGAAAGGGATTCTTTAATCTCTTCCATGCTTTTTTCGAGCCCAGCTAGCACCTTGATAACTGTCATTTTGAACTCTATTTCTGACATATTACTGATGTCTGTATTAACTAGGTCTCTAGCCGTCAGAACTGTCTCTTGTTCTTTTTTTTGTGGTGCGTTTTTCCGCCTTATCATTTTATTGAGCTAAGAATAGATGAGTGAGAGAGAAAAGTACTCTGGAGTTCCACAGTTCTCACTGATTGATGAACTTGGGCTTGGCTGGATATTCTCACTGATCTTCTGGGTAGGGGCCTTTTGACTTGGTTCTCAAATGTCTTTGCCAGAGGCAGAGATGGGCCAAGCAATTCGCTCAGGTTCGCTCTTGGGAGTCTTTGTTCCCTGAGCGCTTTCCGTACCGCCCTAGAGGCTGGGAATGCAAATGGCGGCTCCCAGTCTCCGGCCAGAGGAGCTGAGCACTGGGGTCCCTGCTCCTCAGCGCACCCTCAGAGGAAAGCAGTCAATCACTCCCATCTCCCGGGTCCCCGCACAAGCTCCGAGCTCAGCCACCGGTGGCGGCGTGCCTCTATCTCTGGCGCGCGGCCCCGTCTGGAGTCTCCAAACCCAGCAGATTCCTGCCGCGCGCTCCCGTGCCGCTCTTCCCCGAGGAGGAAGGAGGGGGTCTCTCTGGAATGCCTTGTGGGGTCCCCGCTCCAAGGGCTGCGGCCATGGTCTAGGGTAAGCCCCAGTTGAAAACGCACTGCGCGGCTCTTTCCCTGCTGCCGGCTTCTCTGCCCCGCTATCTGGGAGCTCTGCCGCACTCAGACACCCCCAATCTCTTTGTGATCTCGTGGGTTCTGAAACCACTCTGTTCCCGCAAGGACTGAACCTCCGGCTTAGCCTCTGGAGGGATGTCCCTCAGCGGAGCAGACTCTAAAAGTCCCAATTTTGTGCTCTGCGGCTCTGCGGCTGCAGGGAGCCGGCCCCTCCCCCCACGGTCTCTCTTCCCGTCGCTTTGGATTCACTTTTCCAAGCATCCTACCTTTCGGAAAGTGGTCGATTTTCTGCTCCTAGAATTGCTCTTCTTCCTCTCTTCTCTCTCCTGTTGAGTATGCTGGCTTTTAGAATGATTCGATAACTATCTAGATGAACTTCTGGGATCTGGCTCTATCTCAACCTCCTACTTCTCTGCCATCTTGCTCCCACTGTGTTGGGGCCTTTTGCCTGCCACAAACATCGTTGTTGTTGAACTGAAGTAGTGCATGATTTGGAAGAGGAAAGAGGGTGTGGCTTTTCCTGCCCCCAAGTTTGTGGGTGAGTGATACATTGAAGCAAAAAAGTAAAAAAAAAACAACAACAAACAAACAGTGCGCTCATTGTTTGAGAGAGAGAGAGAGAATGAATGAATGAATCATTTTGGTGATGTGTATGTAGGCACCTGTACCTATATCCATACTTTTTGGGCATAGCTCAGGGTTATCAAAATGGGCCAACTACACATTGTTTTGTAAACTATTGCTTCTTTCCTTCCTGGGCACATTTATTTATTTATTTAATGTCAATAGTGACTACATTAAAAGTTTGTGCCATAGCTTCTTTAACCAATCCTTTTCTGTGCATGGTGCATTTAGAATGTTTCCAGATGTTTGCTACCCTTACACAATTCTTATAATTGTATGTAATTATCATTTAGGCTAAATTCCTAGGAGTGAAATTGAAACTGATAAACATTTTGTGTTTCCTGCATATTGTCAGAGGAATCCAGCAAAGTTTATACCAGTTGACATTCTTACCAGCAGAAGTCTCAACACCACTGGGCACTGTTGACGTGTTTCAGTTTGATTAATCTGATGGGAGAAAAATGATGACTCAGTGTCTTACTTGCATTTTGCATGTGGATTGGTCACTTATAATTCTGTCTTGGTGAATTGCCTTTTTTCTCAAGTATTTGGCTTGTCTTTTATTGATATGAAAAGCTCTTTGTAGCATAGTAATTTTTCTGCTCTATCTGTCGTATATTTTGGAAACAAATTTTTTAGTTTATCATTTCCCTTTTACCCTTGTTTGTGTTGGGCATTGCCACACAAAACTTTATGTTTGTATAGTCAAATTTATCAGTCTTTTCTTTATATATTTTGCCTTTGATGCCATGCTTAGAGGGACCTTCCAATCTCAAGGTTATAAATCTAATTCAGCAGTTTAAAAAAAGCATTTAAATCTTTAATCCATCTGAAATTATTTTGGTATAAGGAATGAGGTTGGGGGAGTGGATCTTTTTTTTTATTATTAAGTTGCTAAATGGTTTAGCCATTTGTCCTATAAATATTCATTGACTTTTCCCCCCAGTGATTTTAATCATATAACATTCCCCTTTGTTCTACTGATCTATTTCTGTGCTAATACCACCTGCTATAACTTTAAAATAGGGTATTTTATACCAAGTAGAAGTAAGTTACCACTCTTTCTGTGAATTCTCAGATTATTCTCAGCTTTTAGTAGATATTTATTCATGGATACATCTTTATTGTACACAAACTAAGGAATTATTTGGTCAGTTTCCCCCCTCAAATCTTAACATTTTTTGAGGCGGGGGGAGATGTGTTAAATAAAGAGTACTCCCATCCCACAATATAGCATGTATCTTCATTTAATTTTTGTGTGTCCCTCTCTAGAGTATTCTAGTTTTTCAACTTACAAAGTAGTTTATGCTTATTTTTATGTATGTCTAGGTGTTTTATTTTTTGTTGTCCTGGAATCTTGAGTCACTACCTCAGCTCCTGCCCCCGAATGTGCATCCCACCCCCTCTCTCTGCTGGCATTACTGGGGTTCTCTTGCCCTGGAAGTCTGTACTTTTTCGGGAAAAGTCACATCAAGGTAGCCCCTCCAATAGGATTACTTTCCAAGGTACCTACTGGACTTGTGGAAACTCACAGGTCCTTACCATGCCAAATGGAGGACCGCCTGCTCTCGCAGCTAGCTCCGGCCACAGGCCAGTTTTCTTCTTCATTTGACTCTCATGAGTGAATGTGTAGCTCACTCCCAGTGCGGTCCCCGCTTTTTTGTCCTGCTGTCTGACCCGACAGCCTCAGCTTCTTGACCCTTGAGTTTCTTGTCCTTGGAATCAGTTATCAGGCCAGTGTGTCTTCCAAAGCTTTAGGGTACGCGGCTCAGATTTTCTGAGTGTGGGACTCCCTTGAACTTTCTCTTTCCAGGCTTGCCCTGAGGAAAGTCCCCTTTTCCCTTGCCACTGTGGCGGGGGATAGAAAATGCTCAGCACACCAATGGCTTTCTCCAAAAAACTTCTTTATTTTGACCTTTTCCATTTATGTCACTTTATATCCTGGATATTGGGCTGAGGGTCACAGGACTATAGGAAAAACCTCCTCTTAGAATATGGAAGTAGCTGCAACCTATTATTTTCAGGGTTTTGGAACTTTGGTCAAAAAGAACAGTTTGGGGTCAAAGGTTATGAAAATATAGCTCACAGAAAAAGAAATGCAAATGGCCCTTAAACATTAAAAAAAAAAGATGCTCAACCTCACTTTTAAGAAAAATGTAAATTAGTAAGATACCATTTCTCACCTGTTAATCTGAGGGAAATCCAAAATTTTAACAACATTAAACAGCCTTTTTTGAGACTGTGGGGGGAAGCAGGCCCTCAGACACTATTAGTGAGGGTACACAATAGTACGACCTCTATGGAAAGGAAGAGAACCTGACAATACTTACATTGCCTTTGTCGGAGTGCCTTTGTCCCACAGCCCCATCAGTCCCCCTTCCTGTGGGCTCACCTGCACACCTGACACAGGTACAGGTTTATTCACTGTGACGTCGTTTATCATTGCAAAAGCTGAGAAACAACCCCCATGCCTCTCAGGAGGAAACCAGTTCAATGAACTATGGTACTTCCTTGTAGCATAGTGGAATACCATGCAGTTGTGAAAAAGGAGTGAGGTTGAACTCTGTGCACTGATACAGAGAGATTTCTAAGATGTATTGTTTGTGTACATGGGATTCTATCTTATGTGGAAAACAGAGGGGGAATGAAAATATGTGTTCAGTCTTGCGTAAAGAAACACTGGAATAATAATGAATCGATGCAAATGGTTACAAATAGAGCAAAGGAGAATGGGGTGGGGTGGACAGGGCGAAGGGGAGTCTTTTGAGTGTTTTATCTTCTCATTTTGTTTTGGTTTTAAACACGTGAGTCTATTACTACTCAAATACATGAAAATAAAGATTCATAAGAGAAAGTGTTCTTTTTCATATCTAGTTATACATGTGTCAAATCAAAACCTGATGGGGACAGTGTGGCTTCCTTTTCAACCTAATCCAAGACACTGCGCATTTGGGTAGGATTGGTTTAACTTCTTATTCCAAAATTGATAGAGCATCCCGTGCTGTCTTTTACAATTTCCGCAAATTCTATGTGGGAGTAGAGGTGCCTGTGTTACATTTCTGGAATCAAATCTAGCATCGAGTCTCTGCTTCTCTTGAACTGGTTCAGTGGGTGGATGGTCTCTCTCTCCTGTGTGGGGTCCCTGTTCCGCCCCCACAGACAGACCTGTAGATCTTAGCTTCTTTCTAAGGATTTCAGACATTTAGAGAACGTGACTAGAGTGGATCACTTTCCAGCTGATGCTGTAACCAACCACCACGAAGCTGGTGGCTAACAACCACACACACGTTTATTGGTTTATAGTTCTCCAAGTCTGTTGTGAGTCTCTTCGGGCTGATGTCAGCATGTGGGCAGTACTGTGATGCTTCTGCCAGCTCTTGGGAGAATACGTTTCTTTGCCTTTTCCAGCTCTTAGAGGCTGCCCACATTCTGTAGCTGTGGCCTTTCCTTCATCTTCGAAGCCAACAGTGTGTCATCCTCACACCGCTCTCCGACTCTGACTGCCCACCCCCTCTATCACTTGTAAGGATCCTTGTGATTACCTTGGGCCCTCCTGGAAAATCCAGGATAATCTCCCTACCTCAAGTTTCTTAATCACATCTAGAATGTTTCCTTTGCTGGGGAAGAGAACATAGTTATAGCTTCTGGTATGTAGACCTCTTTGGTGGCCCTTATTCTGCCCACTACGGAGAGTATTATATTTTAGATATGCAAATTACAAATGGATGTTAGTTATCCTTGTTCTTCAAAGTTCTCTTCCCTTCCCAATTTTGTTCTTTATCAGACTTCTTAAATTCCTGAAATACAGAACAAGATAGCTATGTCCCTTTTTTTTTTTTTGCTAATCTATGCTGTAAGCATCCACCTTTACCCAAATAGTTTACCAAAGTTTTTTTTCGTTGCTGTTACTCAAAATATTATTTTATATCCCTTTTAAGATTGATTTATTTATTTTAGAGAGAATGTGCAGAGGGAGGGGCAAAGGGACAGGGAGAGAGAGAATCCTCAAGCAGACTCCCTGCTGAGCATGGAGCCCAATGTGTAGCTTGATCTCATGACCCTGAGATCATGAGTGGAGTCAAAATTAAGAGTTGGGCTTAACCAAACGAGCCACCCATGTGCCCCACCAAGGTATTATTTTAAACAAAAATATTTTCCTCCATAATTCTGTTACCATCCATTAACTTCAACTTCATATATATTTGGCCTTCTGAAAATTTCACAAAGCTTCTTATTATTGAGTGTATTTTTCCTTGTTGCACAGTAGCGACTGAGTGATTTTTCTTAAAAGTTTTTAGTGAATCTTTGGGCATGTGATTTGGGGGGACAGACAGAAACTAGACCGTGAACCATCTGTAAGAGAAGTATAGCAAAGACTCTACATGCTTGTAGCCGTGTATTAGTTTTCTATTTGCTAGGCAACAAATGACCACAAAGGTAGGATCCTCAAACAGTCCACATTTATTCTGCCGCACTTTCTATGGGTAAGGATCCGGGTGTAGTCTAGTTGGATTCTCCACTCAGGGTATCACAAGTCTGTGCAGTCAAGGTATTGGCTAGGGTGCGTTTTCATCTGGAGGTTCGACGCTTATTTAGATGGTTGGCAATGTTCATTTCCTTGTGGTTGTATGGCAGGGGGTCCCAGCATTTTGCTGGCTGGGGCTGGTGGCTCAGGTCCTAGATGCCACCTACAGTTACTACAGGCCAACTGCAGTCGTCTACTTCGTGGGCTTCCTGAACACAACTGCCTAATTTCTCACCCCAGCAAGGAGAATCTATGACTGCCAGGAGGACATGGTCCCTCTTTTAAAGGGCTTTCATATAAGGCAGGCCCACCCAGGACAGTCTCTCTCCCTTTTAACTATCTAAAAATCAACCAGTTGGGAACCTTAATTACATCTGGGAAATCCTTTCACCTTCGCTGTGTTCTCTTGTTTAGAAGGAAGTCCTGCCTGAAGGATGAGGCAGGGAGGAGGAGGGGTACGGGCATGGGGGTGAGGTAGGGGAAGGTTATATAGGCTGTGGACACTAGGGGGCAGGGATTGCAGGCCATCTTAGAATTCTGCCTACCACAAGTTGCTAAAGAAAAAAAAAATCATTTGTGAACTTTAAACGTTACCACAGTATTTCCTGGGTCCCTCTAATGGGGCTATTTTGACTTTATAACAAAACCCTAGGGCAAATTTCTGTTCTCTCTAGGGAGAGGCACCAGGGCTGTTGGGAATAGAAATGACCAAGGACCCAGAGATTTTAGGAAGGCAGCTGGGTCTGTAGGGCTGCTTTCTCATCTTTGACTGAATGGCATTCACTTGAGTGAGGTACAGAGATATTGGGGGAGGGAAAAGGTACCATTTCTCTGGGTCCATAGGCGTGTGTCCTATTTCCTAGCCTTTGGGTTAGAAGGATTCAGGATTTGTGAACTTGGCCTGAAAAAGTCTATCTCTGCCAAGCTTGAGAGAGGTAGTGTGTGGCCCTGGAGGGTTAGCTCTCTCCTGTGGTCCCTGGAGTTGGCCATCCTGAGACTTGGTGGGCTGGACAGGGTCAGGCAATATTGACCAGACTCAAGGCTTCCAGAGGGTGGAGAGAGCTCCCTGGACCAGAGCTGGAGGGCACAAAGGTCATCCCCAGTCCCCAGGACCCTCACTGGCCAAGGACTTGGCAGTATGTGTGTATAGCAGAGAGTGGCTAGGGCCAAGGGGAAAGCAGTCGCAGCTCTCTGCCACCAGCTGTGACTTATGGTGAAGCGTGGACCCAAGAACTTGAAAGAGGCCCGAGTTCCAAGCGCTAAGGGAACTTGGCATTTTTAGGGGTGATCACTGTGGCTTGGGATCTCACAGAGATGAGCACCAGATGAATCCAGGACCCTCGTGGTTTGCAGGGACTCTGCCATGCTGGTGATGGTCAGGGATGTGGGGAGGCTCTCCACCGTGCTGCCTTCTAGTTAAAAAAGGGCAGTGCCCAAGACAGGGGCATTGTTACCACAGAACCTAGAAAGGGGCAGTGGCTGGGCAGTGCAAGTCCTGAGCTGAACGAGGAAGACTATGTCCCGGTCCTGGGCCAGAGGAGGTAACTGTCCACACTGCGCATAGCCCTGGAAGGGAGATGGCACACGGGACTGTGGCACACGGGCTCCAAGAATCCAGCCTGTCTCCAGCTTGCTGCCAAGAGCACCAAGCAGCCGAGTCTGACTTCGCCTCCTGTGATCTGCGTTCATTAACATTCTTACTGGATTTCTCTTGGAGAGTTAATGCATAGCCATCTGGTCTGACTATCAGTCTGAGTTTGGCGCATCTGAAACAATTAGCTGGATCAAACGGAGACTGAAGGAACTCCACAAAGGCAAAAGGACCAGCCGCGAGACTGATCTCACAAGACTACCTCTCTGTCTCCAGCTGTAACACACCCCTGGTGTCAGCCGCCTTCCTCCCTTTCCCCTCATTTCTGCAGCCACATCTCTGGCTTCCTCTCCCTCCACCTGCAGGCTGCTGCTGCTGACCGCCACAGGCCTCATGGAGAGGCCACTCAGAAGGGGCCGGAGTGAGGTGCTGAGCTGGAACCCGCAGTGGAGATAGAGCCGGGAGAGCAGGTGAGTCTCGGTGAGAGTGAAGCATAGAAAGATCAAGACTTATAACGGAAATCAAAGGAAGAGACCCACTTCTGGAGGGAAACGGGCAGCCTGCCTTCCTGGAAGGATGCATGAAGCTGAACAGCCTTGGGGCATTGAGAGACAGCCTTGGGGAGTTGACGGGCCACTTTGAGGAGGTGGCCTGGAGTGTGGTCTATATTGATCGTGCTGCACACTTAGCTTTCTAAGGTTGACTGGGCAGCTCATCGTCCTCAGCCTCTGCCTGCAGGCGGGTTGCCAACTGGCCTTTCATTCCCCATGCAGGTTTCATCAGCTGGTCACCCAGGTCATTGCCCCTAATCCCCAGGACTTCACCGGGTTCCCAAGAACACAGGATTCATAGAACCTCCCATCTGCCACCGCAAGTTAGCCTGCATTTTAGGAAACTGACAAAGTTTCCAAATGGACTTTTTCTCGCTGTAGGGCTTCTGCTTTGCATAATTGCTTGCTTGGTCAACCGCCATGCTGCCTGTTGATAAACTAGAAGTAAAATAAGGTGCTTGAGCCAAGCAACAGGAAAAAGAACTTATTTTGAGCAGATACTTTCTAAGGGAAATGAGAGACCGAGACTTGAGTCTGAAGGGGAGGGTGACCTGCTGTACCCCAACTTGCACGTTTCAACAGGGAGCCTCCAAAACTCTCTGATCTCAGGGAATTCCCATCTAATCCTGAGGCGGCTTCTCAGGAACACCATCCCGGGGTGGTGATGGGTCCTTAGAGTTGTTTACATCTATTTTTATAGGATTTAGATTGAATGCTTATAGCAAAAGGAAACTTTAAAAAAAAAAAAAAATAACACACAGGGATGGGGTTTGATGTGAAAGAAACCATAGCTTGAGTTAGTCTGTCTTACCGTAGTTTTGGAAATGCTCCAGATAGGCCACATACTCTACGACTCCAAGCGTGTAGATGATGATGGTGTTGATTCCCGGGAATAAACTTGCTGAATCACCACAGGCTTTTGTTTGTTTGTTTGTTTGGTCGGTTGGTTTTTAACTGCTAGTTTCCTGAACGTCATTCTCCAGTTGGTTTGGAGTGTTCTGGGTCCACCCTTGAGCCCACCTTTACAGCCTGTGGGACATTGGGAGGCGTTTATTATTGGCAGTCCGCCCTGCCACGTATAAAGTTTCAGTGGCCATTTCAAATTTCTGGGGAGGGATGGATTATTAGGGAAGGGTGGGACTAAATGTCTAACCATTTGCAGTAAACGTGGTTAACAAAAGAGTGAAGAGGCCTGCTATGTGAAAGTCTTATGCATCAGTAAGAAAAACTGTAAGCTCTTCCTACAAGGGGGAAAAATGATCAGACAATCCCCAACAAGTCAGCTGATGTTTTTCTCGGAAGTCATATCTGTATTTTAGTTTTTCTTACACTACCAAAAATGGAGCAACCAATGAAGAACCTGAGAACATTGGAGTTGGGAGCTGGGTGAACATCAGACAGCCGGCCAATGTTTTCCCTATCTAAAGGCGAGGTGTGATTTTTCATCCTGGCTCACACAATGTGCGTCTTCAATCCCTCTATTCCCAGATAGTATTATTTTGTCTACCACTCATCTTCTCTAGTTGATGGCTTTCAATTGATCATATCTCTCTGAGTCCTATTTCCTCAACCCATAGGAGGACTTAATGTGTATCCCCCCTATGGAGTGTGCCTGGGAAGCTTCCCCTTAGAGTTTCAAAGGAATGAGACTAGAAGTGTAAAGTCCAGTCCCGTCTGTTGTTAATTTATGACTCATTCTGAGCAAATTGGATGTTAGCCCAACTGAAGCAAACTGATTTTTTCTCCCTTTCATTTTGACCCTGAATTTCCACTGTGATTGAGAGATCAATCCAACCTTCATTTCACAACACCAAGCAGATATCTGACTGAGTACTACCTAGGATGGAGTCCCTACACTACACAGTGGTTCAGAGTGACAAGCAGAATAACGGGGAGCAAAGCAAGAGACCAGCAAGTCCATTACTTAGGTGCTTTTGGGGCTGGGCCTTGGAGGATTAGGAGGGTTTTGTCAGACAGAGAAGACTAGGTGGGGAAATTCCAGGAATGGGGGCAGGGGGTATAAGAATGTGAACAGAGGCATGAAATTTCAATGAGAGAGATGTTAAGGATCACAATGGAGGAACTAGAGAGGAAGGTCCAATGTAAGGGAGACATTATGAAAGAAAAAATGAAAGAGGTGATGGGGCACTGGTTTAGCTGCTGTTGGAGGGTGCGAGGAGATAGGTAGAGGAAGGGGGAGATTTGCTTATTAAGCCTTTCAAAATAACATTTAGAAAGAAGAAAGCATCCGCTAGACAAATTGTGACTCTCATGTGACTTTTCCCTAAAAGCAAACCAGATATTTATGGTTTCCCCCAAAACAAATCAGATTATTCACTTGTGATGCTATTAGTGTTTAAAAACGTCTATAGAATTTCCCTTTGGGAATTGCCTTCAGAATGTGTTAATGACCTATCACAGAGCATCAACTAGTTTTGCTACTTTATAATTTTCTCTGTCTCTGTGTGCCTCTATATATAATGAAAACATTCTATATACATATAAGGTAGATATCATTAAAATTTAACCAGTTGCACATTCCTTTTATAAATTGGAGAATGTGGCAAATGGCTTTTACCTATTTCCAAAAATCAAATACAATCTAAGACGGATTTCACTTGTGTATTCAGAATACCAAAAACAATGTGCTGCAGGCTCTGATGGCAAGCCCCAAGGAGGGACTCCAACAGTTACTTGAGCAAACACCGCACGGGAATCAGTGTTGGCCTCCACAGTGTAGACATAGGGACCATGTCCTATGATTATATATATTCTGGGGAATTTTTGTCACTGTGAGTAGACAAGTCGTTATGGGACAGTTTATGGTTCACAGTGATCTACAGCGCAGTCACTCATAATCAGAACCTCTTGCTAAATCACCCATGAAGACAGACAAAATTGGGGAAGGAAGGGGATTTCCTAGCACCATCAAAGACGCAGACAGACAATCTCATGGTGGAATCAGCTCATTGCACACTTGGTTTATTTCACAAACACAGAGCCTTGTGCAAAGCGAAGAGAGCCCTTCCCATGACTCGAACCAGGAAATAAGCAGCCACGCTTCTCTAGGTACTGATTCCACTGTGGAGGGCAGGCAGAACTTCCCCCTCCAGCCCCACATTCGTGGGCAGTATTCTGGACTCAGAAAGAACATAAAGCTTAGAAAGAGCTGAGCAGTATACTAGGAAGGCACATACTACAAGGATGCAGGTGTGATTCCTCAATAAACTGCCCAAGGTGGTGTGTGTGTGTGTGTGTGTGTGTGTTGCATGTTTGCATATGTGGGTGTGTGTGTGTGAAGGGCGCTGGGAGAATCTTGATAGGAGTGATGGTAGGAACTGCCGCTGGTCATGTTTCCTCTCTTCTTCAGAGGTCAGTAGAGTAAGGAGAAAAAATTTTATCAGCTGTAGAGATTATATTTTTTGCTGTTTGTCTTTTTTCTTTGTTTTGTTTCTTAAATTCCATATATGAGTGAAATCATATGGTATTTGTCTTTTTCTGACTCATTTCGCTTAGCACAATACCCTCTAGCTCCATCCATGTCATTGCAAATGGCAAGAGGTCATTCCTTTTTTATGGCTGAGTAATATTCCATGTTATAAATATCCCACATCTTCTTTATCCATTCATCTATGGGTGAACACTCATGCTACTTCTGTATCTTGACTATTGCAAATAATGCTGCTATAAACATAGAGGTGTATGTATCTTTTCAAATTACTATTTTTGTTTTCTTTCTTTTGGCGAACCTACTGTTTCTTTTTTTTTTTTTACTTGGAAGGAGGGATGATTTAATTGCCCACCTCTTTATTTTAGAGTAACAGCAGATTGTTTGTCATCCATATTACACATATTTTCCCACATTATTGCTTTGTCTTTCAGCTTTATTTATAAGCTTTTGTTTGGCTGTTGGAAAGTTCTTATTGTTCACAGTTGAGATTATCAGTCTTTTGTGATTGCTGGTTTTCATGATGTGCTCAGAGACCTTTCACCCAAGATTACTTGTGCAGTCTTTCTTCTAGGTCTTACATAATTTTAGTTTTTACTTTAAACTTTTTGTTGTATTTGGAATTTACTTTGAGTAATGAGTGAAATAAGAGCCCACATTTTATTTAAAATATTTCACACCAAACCTGTGTTCATCTCTCCTATTATTCATCGTAGTGATAATAGCACAATTATTTATGTGATTATCTTTTCCCAATCACGGGTTTGAAATATCACCTTTTACTCTGCAGTTGGGATTCTTTTTAAAATGCTCCCTCCCACAAATACGATGTTGGGATTTTGACCAGAAATAAGATGATTTTTTAGATTATTTTGGAAGAATCTATGTGTTTACAACCATACTGAATATTTATTCACAGCATATGCCTTTTCACTTAGTTGCCTATTCTTTTATATTTCTTGGGAATTTTCTGCTTTTCATATAATTCAAATTTATTTGTGTAATTTTATGTTTTTGTATTTTTACAAATGGATTGATTTAGGATTATATACTAATATACTGTGAAACTTGTGACTTTTGAATATTAATATATCATGAAAACTTTTGGACTTTTACTTTTCAATAATTATCTGCTGAATCTTAGACTTTGTGTTATCTGCAAATAGTGATAATTTGTCTTTATTCCAATATTTAAACCTCTTATTTTGTTCTCTTGTCTAATTGGAATATCTATCACATAAAAACAATGTCATAAACATTATCACCACGGATGATATTGACTTTTGGTTTAAGATATGTGTTGATAGGGAAACCTGGATGGTTCAGTCGGTCAAGTGTTTGCCTTCAGCTCAGGTCATGATCTCAGGGTCCTGGGATGGAGCCCCATCTTGGGCTCCCTGCTCAGTAGGGAGTCTGCTTCTCCCTCTGCCTGCCACTCCCTCTGCTTGTGCTCTCTCTCTCTCTCTGGCAAGTAAATAAATAAAATCTTTTTTTTTAAGATTTTTATTTATTTATTTGACAGAGAGAGATCATAAGTAGGCAGAGAGGCAAGCAGAGAGAGAGGGGGAAGCAGGCTCCCTGCTGAGCAGAGACCCCCCCCCAATGTAGGGCTCAATCCCAGGACCCTGAGAACATGACCTGAGCCAAAGGCAGAGGATTTAACCCACTGAACCACCCAGGAGCCCCAGTAAATAAAATCTTAAAAAAAAAAAAAGATATGCCTTTCCGTTAAGGAAGTCATTCACCAAATCTCATTCACAAAGAGCATTTATCGGGAGTGGACACTAAATGTTAAGAATTGTTGATATCTACCACAGGATCATATGCTTCCCCCCCTTCGGTCAATATTAACATAGATTTCCTAATATTTAGCTACCTTTGCATTATTGGAATACACACTGTCACGGTGTATTGCTTTTTAAATCTAGTCCTAGATTCTATTTGCTAATAGCTTATTTAAGACCTTTTATTTTTAAAAATTTTTTAAAGATTTATTTATCCATCTGAAAGAAAGTGAAAATACAAGCAGAAGGGGCAGAGGGAGAGGGAGAGAGAATCCAAAGCAGACTCTGCACTGAGCACGGAGCCCCATGCCGGGCTCGATTTCACAACCCTGAGATCACGACCTGAGCTGAAACCAAGAGTTGGATAATTAACCAACTGTGTCACCCAGGCGCCCTTAGAACCTTTTAAAAATCAGTTTTGATATCTTTAGTTTTGTCTTGTGCATTATCTGTTTAAAACAGAAGTATATTGGTATTTGTTAATTGGCAAGAATTCCTTCTTTCTCTAACCTAGAACATTTTAAGTAACCTAGGAATCTCTTTCGATCTGGTTTTCCAATTATGTCAGACGGGATTATTCAGTGTTCTCTGTGATTGTGAAGTAGGCTTTGCCTCTACACATTGCCCCAGTATGAGAGGAAACCATGAAGAAACGGTGTGCTTGGCAAGGCAGTCTCTCTTGCAACACCACATACCTTAGCAATCAGTGGTGGACCAATGGGCTCTATGAGGGAGTGTTTCTTATTCTTCCAGAAGCTTGCCCATGCCTCCAGAACTCATACTGGTGGGAACCTTTGGAATTGCCTTCATGGGAGACCTGCAACACTGCATTGAGTCATGAACTAGAGGCTGGTGTTGGGTCATGTGATTCTCAGTTTGTTCCACATGGCATTCTATCTGGCTGTATTATTGTTCAGAGGGAGCTGATATACCAATGGGAGATGGCTATGTTTCCAAGGGAATCTAGAAAACGTAAAAATAAACCAATAGCTTGTACTCTGTTTACTCTGTGTATTTTTAGTTTTTCACTGAAGAGAGGGCACTAGGGTAGCTAAGAGACAGGAGCACTACTTCCAAAGGAGAGTGGTCCCAGCTGAGAGATCAGAATCAAGAATTAAGATTCAGAGTGGTGCATCTCTAAGTGATATCATGTGTCCTTTATTCAGGCCAGAACATTTCAGCTATTTCTGTATGGTCTTTACATATCAGAAAATGATAGGGACACTTCTAAATCTCTTAGTTTATAAATAGAGTATGACTAGAGGAATGATGATGATCATTCAAATGCTTACCCCGTTCTGGGCATGGAGCTAAGCACTTTGTAAACAAGTTATGTTGTAGGTGTCTGTCTTCATCATCATCATCCCTATTTTATAGATGACAAAACTGAGATTTAGAGTGGCTAAATCATTATTATTCAGGGTCACCAAAGTACCTAGCAGAGCTGGGATTCCAACCAAGGGCGTTGTACTCTCAATCTTGAGCTCGGAAATTATTTTGAATACCAAGTTCTGTAAGTGCAGACATTTGTCTCATCTGAGAGGAGTTTCTGGATTATAAACCCAACTTCCTCTTCCGTAGTTAAGGGATCACAAAAAAGACAACCCCTAGGAATAAAAATCAAACACTAGCAAATACCTCTTTTTGCTTCTCAAATGTCAAGGTGACACCCTAGTGTTCTATTTTCCAGATTTCAATACGATTCATTTTGTTTCCCAGTAAATATCTTTTTAGTTTTGCAAACTTTGACCTTAGGGTGGGTGTGAATATGTGTTTGTTTTAGGTGCTCGTATGTCAAAACAATTTGTAGTACAGTTAATTTTTAAATTCCTCTTGGTCGTTGGTTTAAACAGCATTCCAACCCCTGGAGAGTTGACAAAGAAATGTTCACCTCCTAGGAAACTCCTCAATAAACAACTCTTTTCTTGCTCTTAGTAATTAAATTCTCACATTCAACTTCATCTCAGGAGTAGCTTCTCTTTCATTTTCTGTGATATTTTAACCTTTTTTCCCCACTGCACATTGGCCAAAACTCTCCACATGCAAACATTCTCTTGCCTTTCTGAGTCTTGCTTATGTTAGAAATCCTCTGGAAAGCACCTCAATTCAAGGTATCACCAGCGTGCTCCTTGAAGGACATCCCGTGAAGCGGCGTGCAGAGAATATGCCCTGTCTCACGAAGGGGTGTTGGTCATCTGTCTCTGATATTTTTTCACGCTGGACCTTGCCAAGGCTCACATGTACCAGTTTCAGAAAACAGCATTGCCTTGTCGTTGTCGGCTAATTTGGAAGCTCCAGATCCGTGGCTGACAATCTTTGCTATACACTTGAAATCCGCTGGGAAGCTTTAAAAAATACTCATGCTCAGGGGTTCCTGGGGGCTCAGTCGGTGAAGCGCCTGCCTTCAGCTCAGATCATGATCCCAGGGTCCTAGGATCGAGTGCCGCATGGGGCTCCCTGCTCAGCGGGGAGTTTGCTTCTCCCTCTCCCTCTGCCCTGCCGACTCACTCTTGTGCCCTCTCTCTTGGGCGTTCTCTCTCTCTCTCTCAGATAAATAAATACAATCTTTAAAATAAAATACTCATGCTCAGGTCTCACATGGCTGATTTAATTGACCTAGAGTACCACCTGGGCATTGCCCCACCCCTTTTTTTAAAGTTCCTCTGCGAACTCTACTGCGCATGCCCCCAGAGGGCAGGTGCGCAGACTTGGCTCGTTTCTTGTTTGGAGCAGAAGAAAAGGGAATAGACAAATACTAGGTAAAACCATTGCTGCTACCTTAGTTATCAGAAAGCAGAGTCTCTGTGATGCCTCAGAGTCCATTGCCTTCCGTTGGCCTTCTCCCCCAGTGTCTAGCCTCAGAATTGTACTTTATAGAGAAAAAATGAACTTCATCTGTTTTTACCAATAGGGAGGATGTAGTAGGTATTATTATTATTATTATTACTATTTTCAAAGATTTTATTTATTTACTTGACAGAGACACAGCGAGAGAGGGAACACAAGCAGGGGAGCAGCAGAGGGAGAGGGAGAAGCAGGCTTCCCGCCAAGCAGGGAGCCAGGTGTGGGTTTTGATCCCAGGACCATGGGATCATGACCTGAGCCGAAAGCAGATGCTTAAGGACTGAGCCACCCAGGCTCCCCCATAGTTGGTATTATTATCTATCCATTTATAACTGAAGTGTAGTTGACATGCAGTATTATATTAGTTTCAGGTGTACAGCATCGAGATGTGACATTCGCATGCATTACTACTCACCACACTAAGCATAGTTACCATCTGTCACCACACAAAATTATTACAATATTGTTGACTTTATTCCTCATGCTTTACTTTTCACCCCCATTACTTATTTTGTAATGGGAAGTTTGTACCTCTTAATCTCCTTCATCTGTTTTTTTTTTTCCACCTGTGTTTTTAAATATAGTGTTTAATGTTCAGTTGAGAGTATGGGAAGCCTTAATGGCAATACATACTATACAGAGTCTGAAACTAAGTCACACCATTTTATGAAAATCACAGAATTTTAGTTCTTTTGGGAAGAAGTTCATGGATGTTTATAACTCTTTGGTAGATGTGTATCTCCTTCCACTGACACCTTCCTTCAGGGTCACAAGTGTGCAAATCTTCCCTGGGCTTTAAAACATTTCTCTCTCCCTCTCCCTCTCTCTCTCTCTCTCTTTTTTTTTTTTTTTGCTTCTCTTTCAATCCACCGTACCACCTTCTTGCATCCTCTCACTGCCGAATTCTCCAAGATCACAACCTATACTTTCTACTCATTCCCAAACATTGTTAAATCTAGCCTCCATCTCCAATCTCCATGGAAACTATAATCACAAGGGTGATTGAGGTTTGGGGACTCAAGTCCAAATCCGGTAGTTTCTCATTCTTCATTTTGCTTGACCTGTAGTTACTTAACACCTTTAAAATTTTATTTTTATTATTTATTTTTTGGGGGGAGAGGGAAAGGATGCGTGCAAGAGCAAGGAAAGGGGCAGAGGAGGAGGAGAGAGAGAGAATCTCAAGCAGGCTCCCTGCTGAGCATGAAGCTGGACAGGGGTCTCTGTCCTACGACCCTGAGATCATGACCTGAGCCGAAACCAAGAGTGAGACGCTCAGCCGACTGAGATGCTCAGCCGACTGAGCCCCCCCACCCAGCGCCCATACTTATCACCTTTTAAAGTTCTATGAAGCAATGGCAATCAAAACACTATGAACTTGACACAAAAATCTATACATAGATCAGAGGAATGTAATTGAGTCCAGAAATAACCTTGGGTATTTGGGGATAGTTAATATAGGACAAAGATGGACATCAGATTAAGTGGGAAAAGAATCCATCTATTTCATTAGTGGCCTGGCCGTGCGTCATGAGGGAAATGGGGTTGGACCTCTTCCTCACGCATCACATACAAACACTATATCCCATACAGGTTAAAGTTTTAAATGTGAAAAAAAGAAAATTTAAGAGAATATGCATACGCTGGGATAAGGGGAGAATTCTTAAATCAGAAAACCCAGAATCTGTAAAGGAAACATAGGTATGGTTGGCTACCTTAAAATATTTTTTTTATCTTGAAAAACCCCAAAATCAAAGTCAAAAGACTCCCAGCTAGTAATACATGTAATAGAGATTGAATGTTCTAATATACAAAGAGCTCCTGCAGGTGGATAGGAAAACACCAAGTCAAATTTTGAATGGGTAAGGACATCACTAGTCTATAGAAAAGGAAATGCAAATACCCAATAAATATGGAAGACAGTGTAATACAAATTAAGGCAATTATGAGAAACCATTTCCACTGACAGTGGCAGAACGTAAGGCATTGATGAGGTGGTAGGAATATGAATTGCTGCAGTCTTTAGGAATGCAATCCAGATATATCCATTACAAGGAAAAACGTATTCATATTTGGCCTTGAAATCTCACATGTGGTAATCCACCTCCAGGAAATAAGGACCCTGGTATGTAAGTATAGGTGTACAAAGATCTTTGCTGCATCCTTGCTTCTCTTATATGTGAGAGAAGAGAGGCGCACAGTGTGTCCCTTAGAATTAGGGGGCTGGGGCCGGAAACAGGTCTTATAAATACCTTTCGGAATTCATCCTCATCTTATTACTTATTATTCAGTTCCTCTTTTCCCTGCTTCTCTTACCTTTAGGGCAGGTTTGATTTGTTACATAATGAGAGAAATATTTTATACTCTCTTATATTTATTCTATTTTTGTCATATTTTCCTTAGTTTTCAGCAGTTTGCACTTTTCCTTATTATTCAACACATACAAGATAATGGCTGTTATAATTCAATCATAAATGATATGACTTTTCTCAGTTTTGTTCTTTTTTCTTGAATTCTACCTTATCTAGAATAAAGACAGTCTCTCATTTGGTTTGCATTTGCATCATATTTCTTTGTCTGTTTTTTCTTCTGTCATTTTTGTGTTTCTTAAGGTTTGGGATGTCACTGATCACACTTTAATTCTACTTACAGTGTTCTCTAACGTTTCTGAGCACGTTCTTGAAGCTGTAATTCCCTGTTTGTCCACGATGGTATTTAAGTAGGGGGATATGCTTTTCTTATGGAATATGAAGAATTCAGAAAGCATCTGATTCCTCTTGTTCTTGACAGAGCACTTGAAACGCTGCAGTTCTGGGCACATCTGGTGTGTAGTGGCGTCCTGATTTTTATCCAGTGCAGGTGTTTATTAACCTACAAGCTGGAAGGAGTCAGGAAATTCGGATATTTAGCTTCATGCTGTCTCATTCCAGGGAGGACCATCTCTCCTGCTGTCGGTGTCAGGTCTCTCCCTGCCGGCAGTCGGTCTGGTAGATCGGGGGCTCTGCCAAAAGAGGTAGGAGAAGATAAGGGTTAGGGGGGACGTGAGCGCTGGGGTCTCTCCGCCAAGGCTTGCGTCCTGACTTCATCACTTACTGGTTGGGTCGCCTTGGATGATTAACTTATATTTAGTTCCCTCATCTGGAAGAAAAAGTTGGGGGGATGACAATAGCAGAATTCCAATTTTAGTATATGTGCTGCCGAAGCGAGCACCAATAGCAGAATTCCAAAGGGGGGTTTGGAGGATTAAATGATATAATCCATATTCCCGCTACACACTAAAGGCTCATGAAATGCCAGCTACTGTTATTATTTTTATCATCATCATCATCATCATCATCATCATCATCATCATCATTATCCATGAGGAGGACTGATGAGCTTTCAGGATCATTTCTTGCAGTGCTCAACTAAGTAGCGTAACAGTGGTTACTCCCTCCTTCTCTAGAACTTTCTGCTCACAATTTTTCCTGCAGACCAAACACATGCTGACTCATAAGGGGATAATCACAGATCTATTGATAAAGAGTAAATTTACTGTCACAGAACAGAAACCGAGACTTTCTTCAGTTGACTCATTCCTCTTAACATAACATAAAGGGCAAGTCCTGCCACCTCCAGAAAGAAGGTAAAGTCAGTTAAGCAAGGGGCTCTGTGGAATGAGAGACCTATTTTTTTTTTAAAGACTTCTATCTTTAATCTCTACACCCAACGTGGGGCTTGACCTCACAACCCCAAGATCGAGTCACATGCTGCACCAACTGAGCCAGCCTGGTGCCTCTGAGAGGGTTATTTTAGAAAATATTTTTTTCTCTAGAGCTGTGGGCAAAATATGGCCAAACTCCTGAGGGTTAGTTTCATTAATTCATCCATCTTACAAGGCTTGGTTGAGTCTTTCTTGAATTATGTTTGTGGGCATAAAAAGTGATGTCTCTGGGGCACTTGGCTGGCTTAGTCAAAAAGACATGTGACTCTTGATCTCAGGGTCAGGAGTTTGAGCCCTATATTGGGTTGTAGAGATTACTTAAATAAATAAACCTAAAAAAAGTGATCTTGTTGTCAAAGGTTGATGGGTGCAGAGATAAGGATCAAGAAATCAATGTGGATGATGGTCTCTCTTTTTCACTTGAGCGAGTAAGTCTAGGCAAAAGACACCTGTCTCCCATGAACTTTGAACAAGAGCCATTTCCCAGCACAAGCCCTTTGCATTTCCCAGGCTCTAGTGTTCACCCAATCCCTACTCTCCGAGGATGCCTTTTCCTATCTCAAATTGCCTTGCGTAGAGAACATTTTCTTCCAGTAAGCCTGGCCATCCTACTGGGGAGCAGGAGGCACAGGAACCATGCTTGAAGCCAGTGCTATGACTACAGGGGCCTGAGATAGGCCAAGGGTCCATCGATGGCAGGCACTGTTGAGTGTGTGCTTTGAATTCAGCAGGGATGAGGCCTTTCGAGGTTGGGAGATTGGAGACGACTTCACCACTAAAGTGGCGTACGTTCTCCCATTCTAGGAATCATGGCTCGTGTTCCACAGAGCTTAAGCAATTCACCCAAAGCAGAGGCAAAATAGGCTCTTGTGGGGAAAGTGGAAACTGGCTGGTAGGTGTTCTGCATACCGCAGATGCTCTGGGAATCCTCCTGGAGTGGCAGCTGGTGGAGGACGGTGGTTTGTCCAAGTGATTAGCAAAGTTGCTTACAAGCCAAGACTGTGAGTCACCTTCATTGGAGCCTGGTGTCCCAGGGATGACTGAGTCATGTACTTCCCCTCTTTGTCGCCAGAACTCCGACCTCCCTTCGGAGGTTTTCCAAGGATACCTGAACGCCAGGACCCAGTGAGGTGTGAAGGGACAGTCTGGATTTGTAAGTTTGGATTAGGCCTGAACTTGCTCTGGGGCTAGAAAGTTCTGGTACGAAGCAGGGAAATTTATTGAATGAAGTGGTTTTCTTTGTTTTCTTTGTATATGACTCATCGTTTCAGCAGGTGCCCAGTAATTGGCAGGCCATCTCCCTTCCTGACTTTCCCCCCTTTCTCCTGAGGGATGTGTGCATATTATATTAAGGAAAGGAGCTGAGAGTTTCTAGTAGTGAAATAGCAAAGATTTTTGCCCAAGAGGAGGAACAAACGTCTGCCGTTTGGCAAGTACAGGTTTCCCCCGCTATCCAAAAGTAGAGCATTCCTATGAAAACTTCCCGAAGTTGAAATGGAGTAAGGTAAAGAAGCGTTACCAGGAATTTATATGAAAACATTTTTGAGCATTCCTAGAACCCCAAGATAAGTTAGTATCTTATCTCTCAGGCTTTTCTGATACCTCGGGCCACATCTTGCTAATGGAGGCACAGAGTAAACGGAGAGAAGCACAGATGCGCATGGACGCAGCTCAGAGGTTTGGTGGCCTGATGCTGAGGGGCTGAGTGTACTTCCCAGGAAGGAGCCTGGGGGGCCGCTCACTGCCCAGAGGGCGCACGCTGCCTCTCTAAAGACTCGCTGCAATACAGATGCCGAATGCTATTTTTGCTTCTTGTCTTTTTTCATGAAATTAAAAAAATCCCATTTTGGAGGAAAGAGGTACTAATATAGATCTTTCATAAAAGCCAAGTGGCCTAACGTAAACTTTCATAAAGCAGGGGGAGACCTGTTGTGGTGCTGTGCGGTCCATCCTCCACCCAACGTCAGGAAGATGGCAAGCCGTCCAGAGGCAACAATTCCATGTTAAATACAGCAAGGTCTTCCTGGACTCCCAATACCGGGGTTCTCAGCCCTGGCAAAGGGCCACCCAACTTCATGGATCCATGTAAGTTTGGCCTATGGAGATCTTGGTGGAAACCATGTTGATAAGGGGTGGGCCCATGGATCAAATCTGGCCCACCATCTGCTTTTGTTGACCTGTTAGCTAAGAGTGGTTACCTATTATTGTCTGTGGCTGCTTTCAAACAATAACGGCACTGTTGAGTAGTTGTGACGGAGACCCATCTGGCCTGCAAAACCTGAAATATTTACTGTCTGGTCCTTTACGGAAAGAAAGTTGCTGGTCCTTGATGACCAGAGATGCCTCCGGAATGTTTGGTTTCCCACCCCAACTCCTGATCGTTAATTCTTGGAGTGGCGAGGGCAGTGGGAGGTGGGGGGAGAAGAGGACCCTCTCAATCTTTTTTTTTTTTTTTCCTTTTCTTTTTTTAAATTAACATCTAATGTATTATTTGTTTCTGAGGTACAGGTCTGTGATTCATCAGTCTTACACAATTCACAGCACTCACCATAGCACACACCCTCCCCAGTGTCCATCACCCAGCCACCCCATCCCTCCCACCCCTGTCCTTTCCAGCAACCCTCGGTTTGTTTCCTGAGATTAAGAGTCTCTTATGGTTTGTTTTTCTCTCTAGTTTCATCTTGTTTCATTTTTCTCTCCCTTCCCCTATGATTCTCTGTCTTGTTTCTCAAATTCCACATATCAGTGAGATCATATGATAATTGTCTTTCTCTGATTGACTTCTTTCGCTTAGCATAATACCCTCTAGTTCCAGCCATGTTGTTGCAAATGGCAAGATTTTGGGGGGTTTTGATGGCTGATGGCTGCATAGTATTCCATTATATATATATAATGGAATATATATATATATATATATATATATATATATATATATATCTCACATCTTCTTTATCTATTCATCTGTCAATGGACATCTGGGCTCTTTCCATAGTTTGGCTATTGTGGACATTGCTGCTATAAACATTGGGGTGCATGTGCCCCTTCAGATCACTACATTTGTATCTTTCGAGAACCCTCTCAATCTTTGACATTAAATTAAATCCTGCCAGTGGAAGGGAACAGGGGGCTCAGTGTCATATGTGCCCTAATTTTTAAGAGCAATGTGCTCTTTCTTGTGCACATTTAGGTTGGAGTTGCAAATTCATTCCTAACATGCTTTAGCTTCTAGGACTTCTGTTTGACAATCATGGCTTTTGTCTTCCCGAACCTGTTCTGGAAGTAAGTAACATCCATAGTTCTCCACTGTCTCTGCAAACCCCAAGCCAACCATTAGGTCCCACCTTCAATGTTCGCCCTCCCCTCCACCCCTGGAAGTCTCACTTTGTTTCTTCAACTTGCAAGTCCACCTAACAAGATTTTTTGAAACAGATTTGCTTCCAGATATCCTGACTTGTTTTTCCTTAGACAGTTGGACCATATCTCCCAAATTAAAAAGTTTAGATGGGGTGGTCTCCATTCTCTCAATCCTTACTGGATTTTTTTTTTTTTAAGATTTTATTTATTCACTTGAGACAGAGAGAGAGAGAACACAAGCAGAGGAGAGGGGCAGAGGGAAAGGAAGAAGCAGGCTCTCTCCTGAGCAGGGAGCCTGATGCGGGGCTCAATCCCCAGACCCTGGGATCATGACCTGAGCCGAGGCAGATGCTTAACTACTGAGCCACCCAGGTGCCCCTCCCTACTGGATTCTAATGCACATTCATATTCTGGTAATTTGTGTACATTCCTTGTTTGTTTCCTGAGTGTGGGGCTGAGACTTAGACAGCCAAGCCAGACTGAACAAGAGTCAGCTTGATCTGGGTTCAAATTCTGACTCATCCACTAGCCTGTAAAATGACGGGCATATCATTAACATCGTTGGGCTTTAATTTCACCATCTAAAATGTTCTAGTAATCCCCTCTGTGCCTCCAGAGATCTGAGGATTAAATAAGATAATGTCATAAAAGTGCTTTTGAGGAATCTGTGATCTTCGCCATCCAACTCAGGAGCCAAGAGAGCAGGAGGTGAAATCACATGCGGAACTGTGGCGATCACCCTGGGGGGACAAGATAAGGCCCTGGCCAGGGAAACAGGCACTTGACACCAACATTTCCTTCTTCTTCGGGGAGGTTGTGACTCATTCTGAGAATCAGCAGCTGACCCGACCCCCACCTCAAGCACATTGTAATCGCGTGATCCATGCTGGGCTGGGGACACCCAGGAGGAGAGGAGGGAAGAGCTTGAGCTGGACCAGTGGGACTATAATCCCAGGGTGAGGTGGAGGCCTGCGGAAGCCCCAAAGTAGGGGCAGTTGAGCAGAGCCCCCAAAAGCCTGGGCTGGGGCACTGTAGGCTGGCGGGCCGCCCACCCTCGGTCTTTGCTGATCATGTGTCTTTGCAGGAGATGTGATGGTTCCTTCTTTGCTCCCGTTGGGGCCTGGCGTTTGAGTAATCTCCTTGGAAAGGGAGCCAACTGTCCTGGGGAGGACAAACAAATCTCAGGATGTACATTCTGCAGAGACAGGATAATTAATGATTCAAAATCCTCCAGATTTGCTTATTTTAAATAACCAAGATGTTGTTTGCACTTCTTCCTGTGAAATATGCTCTGCGCCCTTACTTTGATCTCTTCCTTTGTCCATTTAGTCGGTCCACTCCTCAGAGCCTGCTCCGTCGGAGGGGTGTTGTCTCTGTCGAAAGGGGTGGGAATCCAAGTTTGGGAGTCAGGGATCCTGTTTTCTGGCTCTTGCTCTAATCCACCTTTCCCCACTCATTGGTATCCCTTCACGCAATGAAAGACTCTCACATGGAGGCTTTGTGGGGCTCTCGGGCAGCTGCGAGGGAGCCCCTGAGGGAGGGGTGCTGACGGGAGCCAGGCGGGCTCTGCACCAGTCCCTTGTCTGAGACGAATTATGGAAAGTCGTTCTGATGTGAGGACAGGTCCAGGGAGGAGCCCTCCACCCGCCATTTTCTGTGCCCACACTGTCACCGCCAGGGGTCTGCCAGCTTCCAGATATGTTTGACAGAAGTGTGCCTGGTGGTCTTCCACCCGGACTCACATGGTTACGGCAGCTCTCTCCTCAGGAGAACTTTGGTTTGACTCCGTCCTCCGCCTTCTGAGGGACCATGATACGTGGTTGTCCCCTCTCCTGCGCGTCAAATCTCTTCTTTATGGAAGACTCCCCGTCAGCATTAAAACATGCTCTTTTCTTCCATGCCCCAAAACAAAACCCCAAAACACCTCTCCGAAGACCCCGTGCCCCTTTTTAGAATTAACCCACTTTCTCTTCTCTCCTTGGTAACCAGACCTCTTGACATCGAGTACCCTCGTGTCTGCAGCCCCTCACCTCCATTCCACCCGCAACCCACAGCAATCTGGCCTCCCCAGGATCTGCCCTCTTGAGGCTCGCCTGTTGACACTCGGCTTCTTTGAGCTCTGTTGACTCCTCTCCTTTTCTTGAAACCTGCTTTCGCTGGCCTCTGCGACATCTCACAGTCCTGAGTTTTCTCTTTCAACTCTGGTCACTTTTTCGTAGCCTCCTTGTCTCCTCTGTTGGAGTTCTTTAGAGCCCTGTCCCTGACCCTCTTCCATCCAATACTCATTCCTCAAGAAGTTGCTTCCCTTCTTTGGCTTCAGATAGCATCAGAGAGGGACTCCTGGGTGCCTCAGTGGGTTAAAAGTCTACCTTCAGCTCAGGTCGTGATCCTGGGGTCCTGGGATTGGGGGTGAGCCCTGTGTCAGGCCCTCTGCTCAGTGGGGAGTCTGCTTTTCCCTTTGCCTCCCCCCTTTGCTCTCTAGCGTGCACTCTCTCTCATGTGTGCTTTCTCTCTCTTAAGTAAATAAATAAAATATTAAAAAAAAAAAAAGAGCATCAGAGAGCTTGGTCCTTGTAGCAGAATGGCCCCGCCACAGAGTTGGAGCTGTTGGTTTCGATGTGCAAGATCAGGTTGGAGAAAAGGGAAGATGGGGTTTCAACCCACAGAATCGCTGAAAAAGCAGCCCAGGATTAGTATCTTTCCTCATCTGAGAAAGTCGCTCTTTGGGTCAGTCGAGGTGAGCTGGGCCGCAATGCAGTCGGCGAGCCCGGGGATCCCTGATCGGCCTGCGGGCTTCCCAGGCCAGGACCCCTCAGTTTGATAGCTTAGCCTTAGCTCTCACAGATACATCAACTGTATGATTCCCTCTCTGTGAAATACCCAGAACAGGCGAATCCATAGAGGCGAAAAGTAGATTGGTGATTGCCAGCTGCTAAGGGGAGGAGAGAATGAGGAGTAGCTGCTTTAATGGGTTTGAGGTTTCCTTTTGGGGTGACAGAAGTATTCTGCAGCTTGATAATGGTGGAGGTTGCGCAACACTGTTGATGCACTCTGTGTCGCTCATAGTATAAAAAACATACCTGGGGTTTTCTCCAGAAAAGGAACCACTGCTACTGAGCCAAGCCACGTAGCGCACTGATGGGCTCGGGGTCAGCTGAGAGAAGGAGCCGTGAAGTGGAAATGACTCTTCCCACCCAAAGGACCGAAAGCCACACAGTCCTCTCAGATAGTGTACAGAACGCGCTATTTTGAAAGATAACCAGAGCATTTCTAAGCTATATTAGTTTGCAGTAGACTGCAGGTGTGTGCTATGATGGTAGAACACAAATTGAAAACTAAATAATATGGGGTTTTCCCCCTTCAAATCTATTTTTCTGTGACTATGATGAAGCCAGGTTAGAGGTGTTGGTGGAGCATTCTGGGAGCCTGAACTGAGACTGGGGAAGGAGGCCGACTTGCAATATTTAAGGCTTGGAGCTGACAGAACCCTGTGACCATTGGGATAGTCTAGAATCACCCTTGGCCAGTGACGTGAGTGTGTGAGGTTTTTTTCCTCGGATGTTGTCTTAGTGTAGTTCTCACAACAACCCTACGAGGGGACCCAATGGAACCAGGGTTTGAACCAAGTATGTCTACCTGTGAAGTCCGCTAAATCCTACTGTGTCTGTGAGGCTGTGTGAGCCCTTGAATCAGAAAGGGAGGCATTGGCTGGGGGAGGAAGCTGCCGGTGCCCCAGGGGTTCCTCTGACCATTGTCGAGCCCACTGTCTGTGATTTCTCTTACTGTGCCTGCAGTGGGTGTGGCTTTGGGAGAGAGGCCGACACACTCATCTTGCAACCTTCCCCAACCTTGACAGTTTATCTCTTCCGCTGGTGACAAAATGAGACGGAACCATGCCGCTGAGTGGAAGCTCTAGAGTTGGCTTGCTTGTCAAGTTTCTCCTCACACTCGCCATCTCCACTTCATTTCCTGCCTTGTAAACAGGCAGGATGAGAGCAGGTGACTGACGAGCTCGATAACTAGAGAA
>CM052813.1:62056166-62158042 GCA_028533885.1 Nasua narica | reverse complement strand
AGTGTGATTGCTGGGTCATAGGGTAGCTCTATTTTCAACTTTTTGAGGAACCTCCATGCTGTTTTCCAGAGTGGCTGCACCAGCTTGCATTCTCACTAACAGTGTAGGAGGGTTCCCCTTTCTCCAAAGTTTCAACAACATCTGTCGTTTCCTGACTTGTTAATTTTAGCCATTCTGACCAGTCTGAGGTGGTATTTCATTGTGGTTTTGATTTGTATTTCCCTGATGCCAAGTGATGTTGAACAATTTTTCATGTGTCTTTTGGCCTTTTGCATGTCTTCTTTGGAGAAATGTCTATTCATGTGTTCTGCCCACTTCTTGATTGGATTATTTGTTCTTTGAGTGTTGAGTTTGATATGTTCTTTATAGGTTTTGGATACTATAGTCAAAATTTAAAAAATTTTCATCACGAAAAGATATAAAGATGAGTACAAATAGAATTTGAAACATTGATTTGTTTTCCAAAACAAAGGTCTGTCATAAAAACTTTAAGCTAAGTATGAGAAGACAGAAATCAAAGGGGGAAAAAAGGAAGCTTAAGAAAAAATGCAAAACATAAAATTAAAGACAAGAGGCCAAATTTATTAGTCACGAGAGGAAATGTAAATGGGTTAAATTATTCAATACAAAGACAAAAAAATTTGTACTGATTTTTAAAGTTTTGCTCTTATTTATACTTAACATTACACAAGTAAATTTTAGTTATGTATAATAGGCCATTCACAAAGAGCTAGTATTATAAAATCATAAGCCATGAACACAGTGGAAGAGTGCTGGAGGTGTTGACGGTTTAGTCTTTGTGAATAACCAGTCATTTAAGTTGCATCCAAAAAGAACATAGGGGACAAGACTGAAAGTAGGAAGATAGAAAGGTGTCATAGCAATTCATTTTTGGAAATAGTACCTTCACCTCTAAGCACATTTCAGGTGGTAGATATTTTATGGGTGCCAGAAATTCATAATCAAAATTAAAGTACCCAAAAGGCACAAATGAAACCTTCACACAAATACAAAAAACAACTTTGTATAAAGATAAAAATTTATTTTTAAAAATGCTTCTAAATATGTAGAACTATACATTAATCCATCACATCATCTGGGTTGAGGGTGGAAATATAAGTAGAGTTAGGGTCCTGAATGGGGTTGTAAACTGTGTTAGATTTTTCTTTTTAAAGGCAATGGGAGCTCAATCTGGCTTTTGCTCAGCAGAGAGCCTGCTTCTCCCCCTTCCTCTGCCTGTAACTCCCCTTGCTTGTGCGCGCTCTCTCTCTCTCTCTCTGTTACATACATACATACATACATAAAATCTAAAAAAAAAATAAAGGCAATGGGAGATATGTAAAAATTTTAAGTATAAGAAGAAAATAATTAAGTTTGCCTTTTTAGAGGATCATGCTATCAGTCATACAGAGAATAAAAAAGATCTAGATGTACCACGGAAGCAGTTAGGAAGCTAAGACAGGAGTCGGGGAGGGAGAAAATGGTGACCTACATAAGGTGATGATAGTGGGAAAGAAGGGAAGTAAATGCATTTGAGAGGCAGTTACAAAGTAGAACAGGTAAGATCCGATGATTGATTGTGCGGGTAAACATGGTAGATTTTATTTCCAAAGATGGTCACAATGATATTTCCCATCCATATCAAGAGATGGAGCCTTTCTTCACCCTCTTCACTCTGGGTGCACCCTGAGACTACTCTGACAGATAAAAGGTAGAAGTAACACTGTGTCAGTTCTAATTTAGTACCCAACGAGCCTGGTCACTTCCTGTCTCTTAGAACCTCTGGGTGGGAAATATGACTATGCAGAGCAAAAGCTGTGAAAAGCCCAAGGCATTGGAGAGACTTGGGAGAATGAGATGCCATGTGAGGAGAAAGAGATTGAGGAGTACTGAGGTGTCACACAATGTGAGTGAAGAAGACATCTTGGAAGTAGATCCTTCACCCCAGGATATCCCAGATGATACCACAGAGATGTGCTGCCTAGCCAAGGCCTTCATGAATTCTGACCCACAAAATCATGAGTAAAATAAATACCTGTTTTTAACTACTATACTTCAGGAGTAATTTTTATGTAGCAACAGATAACAAGAACAGGGAGGAAGAGGGGAAAATGTAATAGGAAGGCCAGGTTTATGGTGATGCCTTTTTCTGAACTAGAAGATGGTTGGGAAGATGATAAATTTATTTGAGTGTCATTCACCAATGAGAAACCCTTCTGGAGTTTCCAGAAGGTATAGAAGGAGTTGGTACAGTGGCTGGAGTGAAACCACAACAGGGCAGAATCCCCAGGAAATCAACATAAGGGAGAGGAAAAGGAAGAGCTTGTTAAGAAGGTCATGAAGGAGAGGCCAGACCTCAGAAGAGTGTGGTGATTCAGAAGCCAAGGGCAGAAGAGAATCTTAAGAAAGAAAGATGAACAAATAATGTCACTTTAGGATGGAAGAGATCTCAAATCTTATATGGATGTCAGCGTGCCCATCAGATTAGTGACTGCAGGATGGGTTCTAGGCATACTAATGGGAGAGAAAAGCAGACTGAAGTTCATTAAGGAATGGGGGCGAGGTGAAGACATGAAGACAAGGAACGCAGACAATATTTAACATCAGTTTGACCTACATAGAAGAGAAGGAAAGGAGGGATGTATCTTGATGAGGACAGGGGTTGGCTGAATGATGCTTTTTTTTTTCTTAAGATGAGGGAGACAACTTTTATTTTTTCTTTAAAAAAATGGTATTTGTAGCAGTTAGGACTGCTTTGTTCAGTTGTCTTCTGGCTTCTTATGTTGTTGTGAGAGGTACGAGTGTCTCCCTAAGCTTTTCCTGGGTGGGAATCATCTTGCTTCTTCTTGGCTTCCCTTAACAGACTCCCCACTTTCCTCCCATCTTCTACCTCTTCTGTTGGCTTTCCATTTTAAAAAATGCTTTTGACACCTGAGTCTACTAGTATTTCCTCTACATCTCTTTTTGTTGGCTTATGGCTTTTGAAAAACATTCCTTTTACTGTCATTTGAGTGGGTTTTTAATGTGTCCCGTGTGCCTTGTTGAATTGGCCTCCCTCACTCATGGAGCACTAACACCACCACCTATTAGGCCAGACAGGCAATGATCAGACATTCCCCGAAGCAAAAATCTTACAGGTCCCGTTGTTTCATGGCAATGGAAAAGGAGAGGTAAAAGTAGGGACAACAGGACTCCACTGGGACCTGGAATGAGGCGCAGCGGGTTGGTGTGAACCAGGGGCTTCTTTTCCTATGGTCGTTTGGAACCAGCAGCTGCCGAATGGCAACTGCCAAATATGGGCACAGTTGGTGGCAATGAGGAAGGAGGCCTGAACCAGATAGCCCTTCTTCGTGGTCTTGTGTTAGTCCCCTTCCTGAACTACACAGATCTTTGTGGTGGGTGGAGGGGTGTCATGTGGTGGCCTTACTCTCCCTTCTCCGCTGGTAGAACCCCCCTTCATGCCCAGTGCCCTCAAGAACGCCATTACTCCCAGGGGTGAGGGACTCTTGCCCAGCAGACATGTTGTTAGTTCGTGGCCTCATTTTTATGGTAATAATATAGGTTTCTTAGACCTTGTCACAAGATTCCCCTGCTGTGACTCTGCTTCGGGTAGACAGTGACTCTCATTCTCTAGGCTGGATCTGGACAGGGACCAGACTTACAGGTCCTCCCTGGCATGGACAAAGCGTGCTCACCTCAGCTCCATGAAGCCATCTTTCCGGCGTGTTCTCTGACAGCCTCCACGTGACCATCCTCCTCACCAACTCAACCTACACTTCTCCTTTCTGCTGTGGGAAGTGAATTATTCTCCCTGAATAACAGCCTCTTTCCTTCCTTGGGTTTAAACCCCCAGTATAGGAACAGCCAAGATATCCCAACAATTAAAGTTCATAGTTAACATTTATCGGAGTTCTTCCCGTGTGTCAAACACTGCCCCCAGCACTCTGTGAGAGCGACCCCTTTCATCCTAACAACACTCAATCCATCAGTTTCATTGATTCTGTGAATTCGTTTTCACATTTTAACATCTCTAAAACCCCAATGCATCTTATACCAAATAGAACACTTGGTTTAATTGATAGCATTTTTTTCTTTCTCAGTGGTACATAAAGTAGTGCTGTTATTCACTTTAAGGACATCTTAGATTTGATTCAAACAACTCCAAATGTGCTACCTCTGTGAACTCCAGTCTGAAAACCACTAAGTTAGAGAAGGTCTGATGTCCCATTGTGGGATTCTTTTATATTTTAGGGCCTCAGCAGGAATAGCCATTTACTCTACTACTGTGCCCTTGCTTTGCCCTTCTAATTAAGAACACTGGGCTTTTCCTTTGGTGAGAGGCAAAATTCTCCATCAAGCCTCCCTTTGCTATCAACAGCTCCTGGAGGGTTGAGCACTTAACTTTCAGATGACCTAATAGAAAAAAGGAAGAGAAGATTCTCACAAAGGTTCATTTATAAACTTCAAAGACTATTCTTTCATCAGTCTTACTTTTAAAGGCTCTGTCCCATATAACTTTGTTAGAAATTAGAAATTAAATCCCTTTTAATACAATAGAGATGCAAATTAAAGATCTGGCTTCCTTTTAAAAATTCTTTTCGCTGGTGGAGTATGCTTTTGAAACTATGACTTGGGTTTGGGATTCATAAATGTGGTCTGTGTTTTCCCAGAACTCCCACCATGGAGATATTATATATATATATATATATATATATAGAGAGAGAGAGAGAGAGAGAGAGAGAGAGGCTTTGCAGGGTTCTGGGCATGTAGGCAGCAAAAGTGAAAGGAAAACTAAGAGGGAGAACAGTGCCCACGAGACTGTCATGGGCCCATCCTCAGCCCACCAGGACCACGTGCTCTCCTGCATGAGGATCAGTACGAAACATCTCGGAAGACTCTTCACCTTCTCCCACTGCTGAGTCACGTTGGAGCTAAACCAGCGGGACCACGTCCCGGTGGAGTCATGGGCTGAGTCTCAGATTGCCCCTCGTGTGAGAACAGGAGTCCTTGACCAGAAGCTGGATATCTCTTGCAGTTGCTGAGTCATCTGGTGGTTCCTCTGTTTCTGGGCGCTGGCTTCTGGCCTGAGAGGCAGCTGAGATGTGAGGTTTGCTCCTCTCTTCATAGGGAGGTGGGCAGCCCAGAGAAATGGGGCAGACAAGTTCTTTGGAGAGTACATCCCTAAGTTCTTTCTAGAACCGAGTCCATAGTCCAACATCATTCCATTCCTGTGCCTGGCTAAAGAGTCATCACCATGTAGTGAGAAGAGAACCTGTCTATTCCCAGGCTGAACCTGCAGCCTAACACAGTGACTATCTTCATGCTGGATAAGGGCATTGAATATGCATCTTGCTGCTCTAGAACCATAGGAACCCTGGAGGAGAGCCCCGCCTGGTCAGAGAAGTACCGTCTTCCTCTCACCTTACCTACTAAGAGTAGAACGATGAAGGGGGCTCACACTACCCATCTGGAAGCCTGTCGCACGTCTACTGGAAAAGGAATTTCTGTGGGAGGGGTGAAGGGGTGTCTGAAGGTTTTAGTAGAGTGGGTGGATGCTATGGTTTTTTTTGAGAGTCGATATAGTGCAGAGATTGAATCACCAACTTTGGAACCAGACTTCCTGGGCTTTGAGCCTGGCTTTGCTCCTAACTGGCTGTGTGCTCTTGGACTAGTGACTTAATCTCTCTGTGCCCACCTCCTTATCTGTAAAAGGGTGATAATAATAATAAGAATGCTTCTCACAGTGGGTTGATGTGAATATTAAATTACTAATATATGTAGAACACAGTAAACTGTGCCTATGCAATGGTTCAGTGCCTTCAGCTGCAGAGGCATCGCTGCCACTAGAGGGCGCTGTTAGCCTTAGGGGCAGGATCTTTACCCTGAAGCGGAACAGGATTTCCGGACTGAGGAACCCAGCCATGAAATAGCCCCTGCTCTCTCCCTCGTTTGAGTAAGAGGAATGTGTAACCAACTGACCATGGTGCAGGAAAAGGGCAGGATGAGGCCAGGCCACAGAAAGACCAAGCAAGCCGGAGTTGTCCTATCAAGCCCAAACTGGGGCGGGGGATAAATGTTTGCTGAACCCTTTGCAGAAATCCAGCGGGGTTTGCAGCTGGTGGCCCTGAGATGTTTCACATGTCCACAGTCAGGGGCTCCCCTCTCAGTGGATTTCCTTGATGCACCTCTTTTGGACCAGCTTACCCCCTCCCTGACTTGCTCTCCCAGGCAGTCTCGGGATTTTGGCAACATTTTCTGTGTGTACGTTTGAAGAGTATGAAAGGGAGGTCCCGAGAGAAGAGCGAGTCTGGATTGTGAGCGAGATGGAATATTCGTCTCAGCAAAGTGGGTGAGGGCCCCGAGAAAACTCATGGTATTTATAGAAACAAAGAAATGTTGCACTTCTCACATCTGAGTGTGGTGCTGTGAAACTCACATCAACTCTCCTGACTTCCCAAAGCTGCCTGGGTTCAGAAGGGGGCACTTGGTGCTGGAATTGGCCAGGCCTTGCTAGAGGTTCCCCGGCTGCCCCAGAATAGCTCTCCGGCGCCTCACCTGCGCCTGGCATTTTAGTCCTCAGCATTATTCCCATCTTAGAGACATTTCTGTAACAAGAGGAAAACTCTCCCCACTGTTGCCTGACTGACACAGTCTCCTGCAGAGAGCGCTGGGCCCAGGGTGGCCCCAATGGGCAGCTTTGTTCTTGTGGTTTCTCGTCTGGTATAACAATCACAGAGGGGCCATTTTTTCCATGTTTTCTCCTTGGCTCAACCGCCTCTCAAGGCATGACATGGCGTGGTGATATGCAGCCTCCTCCATGTGGCCCCTGCCTCCTCTTGCCGGCCCAGAGTCTTCTGTCATCACAGAAGCCGCTCTGACCACGGTCGATCCACGGTGACACAGATGACAGAAACACCATGGGTCCCCCTTCCCCCCCACCCCGTCCCGTGGCCTAACTGGCTCCCAGGTCCCTCTGCTCCATATCAGAAGGTGGGACACATTTCCCAAATTTCTTCATTTTGTCTTGGATAACGTGGACTGAGAGTTGCCTACCAGAAGCTTCCTTCCATTAGTCTCTATATCCATGTGCTCGGGCCAGAAATCTCCACATCATTCCAGATTTCTCTCTTTCTGTGACCCTCCCCATCCAGTCCCTCAGCAGGGCCTGGCGGTTCGGTTTTCCTGAGGCATCTCAAACCACAATGGATGTATTTCACTTCTGTGATGAGAAAAAAAATAAGCATGTGGGTGTGTGCAGGGAGCAGCTTATGGGCAATTTTTCTTTTTTCTATTAAAAAAAAAAGGTCAGCGAAGGTAGGGAGTGGAGGTCAAGGGTTTGACGAGTTTGGGTTTGAAAAAAGGATGAAAAAAGCTGAGTTTTCAAATAAATTTCCCTCCCCTCCTCTGTGACAAGAAAGCTTCTGAGAATTAGCACGTGTAGTCCCAGTGGGGACATACTTTCCTGTTTTAGATGCAGGTTTTGGCGCCGTTAGGTCAGATTCCCTACAGGTCCGTAAATGTGAGGGTGGCATTCTGGCGGGTAACCTGGCGGTTTCCCTGGAGTCAGAGTAGCTCAGGCAGTGCCAAATAGAGGCCCGCTCAGGGCAGGAGACTGACAGGTGATGAGGACCAGTTCCTTCGGTCTGTGGCTCAAGGGTTGGTCTCCTTCAAGGCAGGGACTTTTTCAGACAAGGCCCAGGAGGGGGCCTTTCCTGAGGAAGAAGGTGGGGACAGGGAACACGGGGTGTAGGAGTTTGTTAGCCCCATGAGACCACGAGCCCCTGGGAGCTGGTCAGAGGCTGGCTCATGAGAGGACCCAGGGAGAAGGGCCTTCTTTCTGATCTGATGACTAGGGAAATTCTGGGGGCGCGAAGAGGTGCCCTGCCACCAGACCTGCCAGGTGCCAGATTCTGCCTGGCACGAACATTCCCCACCAGCTGGGAACTGGGGAGACCAGACAGCCGCTGCAAGTTCCCCACAGATGTTGGCTTCCCATCCCTAGAGATTGCTTACTGACAGTCCCAAAAGGAAACCCTTGTACACACCTCCCCTCCTCCCTTGACCCCTCAGTCCAATGAGAGGATATGGAAATGGCGACAGGACATAAGGCTTTGGAGTCTCATTTCCTGGGTTCAAATTTCCCTCTCTACCACTTACTGGCTGATGAGTTTGGGCCAATTATCTAATCTCTCTAAGCCCGCTTTTTTCATTTGAAGAATGAAGGACATAATATCGTATGCCTTGTAGATTTGTTATGAGCATCAAATGAGATAATGAAGTGTTTGGTATAACACCTGGTCAAACCAAATAAATGCTTAGTTAATTAAAAAAAAATGCTTAGTTAATTTTAGCTGTGATTATTACCACCTCAAGGAGATGCATATTGCAGAGTATCCATTCCTCTGGATCCTGGTTAACAAATGAGATGGCAGAGTTCTTCTTTTTCTCCTTCTCCTTTTTCTTATTTAAAAAAATTTTTTTTTTATTTTATGTAGGTTCTTCCCCCAACATGGGGCTTGAACTCACAGCCTCAAGATCCAGAGCTGCATGCTCCACCGACTGAGCCAAGCCAGGTACACCAAGAGGGAAGAGTTCTAAGGTAAGTGCCAGAGGAAGATACGGTGCAAAGGGCCCTCCCTGGTGCCCCCCCCCCCAACTATCACATCGTCGTGGTGGGATGGGGTGGATGAGGCAGGGAGGCAGAAGGGGCAGCATCCCAGAGGCCTAAAGCTGCCCAGACTCTGCCCCCATCCCAGCTTTTGGGGAACACCCTGGGTTTGCTGTGCCCCAGAAATAAAAAAGCTCCAATTTCCAGAAAAGTCATGACGAAAGACAACCAACCTCAGGAAGTTGATAGAGGTTGGCTAAAATTAACGGGTGCCCAGAGAGAGAGACACATGGCCAGAAGAAAGGGAAGAAGTAGCCACCTGCTGGCCAGTGCCTGGGGGCCTGCTTCTTTCATCTTGGCTCCCTCTGCCCGAAGGGGTCCATGGCTCATCTCTGGGTTCAAATGGACAGGTGGGGACGGTGGGGAGGAGAAGGGGAAGAATCCACATCTGGGTTCACGATGC
Organism: Nasua narica; assembly: GCA_028533885.1. Classification (NCBI taxonomy): domain Eukaryota; kingdom Metazoa; phylum Chordata; class Mammalia; order Carnivora; family Procyonidae; genus Nasua; species Nasua narica. Next base: position 62,148,971 of record CM052813.1, on the reverse strand, counting down.
TGGGACTGCTCTGTGGGAAGGAAGTGGTTTCATCGGTCTGGGGCTGCCTTAGCTCTCCACTTACTACGGAAACCAGGCAGGAAGAGAAGCAGAAACGAGCGGAAGAGGAAGGTCATGTACTGCGGTGGTGATACTGCTGGTTTTACGTCATTCGGGGCTAATAACTAGCTGCATTTATGAGGTGGCTGCCTTTTGACAACCCCAGAGCAGGCCCCCAGAGGACTCACCCATAAATGGAGTGCGGGTCTTGTTTTAAGGTCAGTAGCAAATCAGGGTTAGGGTTTCTGGAGCAGGCGTTTCACCAGTGTTGCCTACGGGGGTGGGGAGAATCCCAGCAGGCTTCTCTCCTGTGTGCCTCTCCGTGGCTTCTCAATCCCCAGCCGGCTCCCCAAGCTGTGTGGCCTTCCTGTGCCGTGGGTGCTGCCCTCCCTCCCTTCCCCTCTCCCTCCCGGCTCCTTTGGAGGTCACCACCACTGACCCCATGCCCTACTTAGGGCTTGACTGCGGCATAGAAGGCACTCTCCCTGCTTCTTCCCCTAGAAGGCCAGAGCGCAGTTTGTCTTTCCCTTAATGATTATATCCCCACTCACGAAAGATGCGTCGCAAAACCAATGCATCTGGGAGAGTTAGAGAATGTATACAGTTCTTCCCACTCAGGTCTCTGATCCATTTCATTCACTCCTTCCTTCGTTCGTCTGTTAATTCATTTATCCGTTCAACAAGCATTTACTGGGCACCTGCTGTGTACCTAGGGACTGGGGATACAACAGGGAACAAGGCATGAGAGTCACAGGGACCTCTGCATTTGTGTCCTCTGCTATCTAGATTCCCACTGGGAGGCACTGCCTCAAAAAGCTTGCATTTTAGGCCGGACGCAGCAGTAGGCAGCCTGAGCTGTTGACCGGGAGCAGCTAGCAGTAGTGCAACCAGGGAGAGATGTACTAGTCTCACCGGAGGAAAGCCAGCGGTCAGGGCCAAAGGGGCGGGGCCGTGCGCAGGCCGAAGGGGTGGGGGCTGGGCTGCAGAGTGAGTCAAGGCATTTTTGGAAGAAGTCAAGAGACAGAGAGTAGTGGAGGGGGCTATTGGGAGGCAAGGGTTTCAGGAGCCCATCCTGCTGAGCGGCAGGAAATCAGGGGTTTAATCATGCAATCCTAATATGTGCCGTCGAGTGTGCACGGAGCGTTCCCAGTGTCTGCGCAAGCCACCAGGCGAAGCCGTTCGTAGTCATGGTCTTTCTTGCATGAAGAGTGAAGGGCTGGGCAGGACCTCTGCTCTGAAGCAAAGAAGGGAATTCATTAAACCTCCCCTTCCTAGACCCTAGCTGGAAGCTAAGACCAAGCTGAACCCCTCTTCAAACCCCCCCCCCAACTCTCCGCTTCAAACTCTTACTGTCGTCTATATTCTACAGCGGTTAAGATAAAATAAAGGCAGAAGAACAGGGGCCTCACCCCCAGTGGACAGTTAGTGCCTCTGAGCAACTCACCTCTTTACTAAACCTTTGTAAATTCCAGGAACAATTCTCTTTGGGCATCACTTTTTAAGGGGGCACAAAATTCAAGTCTGTCAGGGGCCAGGCAGGAAATGTAAATGAGTGTCACTGAAGAAAATGGAGCCTTGTCTTCAGAGCAAGAGAAAACCCTCGGGATCTGAAGCCATTGGGGAGGTGCTTGCCCTTCAAAGCACGAAGCCCAATGGCCAGATCTTTTGGTTTTTGTTTGTTTGTTTGTTTGTTTGTTTTCAAGAGAAGACAGAAATCTAGATTATAATATGAAACCTCTAAATTGTTGAATGTCGACAATGCCTCTCTGGAACTTCTATTATAGAAATCAAATGAAACACAGCCGAGAGCTGTCCATTGGCCACTCGGTCTTGCAACAGCTCAGCAACGTCAAAACCGAAGCAGTCCTTGGAACTCCTTCCCCTAACAGGTTAAAACCTTCCACAGAGATAGTAATACCTTTAGGATAGTGGTAAGACCGCCTTCCCCAAATTCTAAAGTAGCTTTGAATTTCCATCATCCACTGACTTTGGGAGAGGTGGGAGGGGAGGGGTGAGAAAAGCCACGGAAGGGAAGGGTAAGGGAGAAGATGAGATCACCCGAGGGGAAGGCTGCTGCTGTATTCTGGGCCGGACTATGTTGTTGATACTTATCTCACTGAATCTTCACAGCCTGTGGCATAGATACTTACCCTGTTTCCCAGAGGAGAAACCGTTCCAGAGCTTTTGTATATTCTGTAGAACTATTTCCAGTATATTCTGGAGAACTGACTGGAGGGCCATCTCGGCCCATGGCCTTGGGGGAGCTGACACAGCCAAGCTCTCGCTCTGTGTCTCACTGGACGCACTCAGTGTTGCGGTGCCGAGCACGCTCTGAGCCCCAGGCAGCTGGGGCTGAAGGGATGGAAAGAACTGGGGCATGGTCCACACTCCCGGACAGCCTGGCCTTGTGCACGTGCGTCTCCCACACACACCTGGCGGGCACTTGCTTTCTGCTCAGCACTGCTCTTGGAAGCCTGAAACACTGTAGAAGCAACTAAGGACCCCACTTCTCCCCACTCCCCAGAGAGCTTTCAGTCTGATAAAGGAGACCCAGGACCACCAGAAGACGTTGGGTTGAGGATGTTGACAGGCAACCTGTTTCCCAGTGTAAGATGGGGGGTCAGATGTGCCCTCCCACGAGGACAGAACTAGAAGGAGGTTACTCAGAGCTGGGGGAGGCCCCGTGGGTAACGCCATTGGATGTCTTCTCCAGGAGAGAGGCCTAGAGGAAGGAACCAGGGGCCAGAGCTGCTCATTCGGCCCCATTCAAATCACATGTCTGGAACACTATTCAGTCATAAAAAGAAACAAAATGTGTACAAACAACAACATAGATGAGCCTCCAAAGCTTTATGCCAACTGAAAGAAGCTGGACACACAAGGGCACATATTGAATGATCCCATCAATATCACATGTGCAGAAATGTGCAGAAAAGGCCAAGCCATAGAGACAGAAAGGAGATTAGTGGTTACCTGGGGTTGTGGGTAGAAATGGGGTTTAACTGTCATTGCAGAGGAGAGATCTTAGTGGATGATGAGAATGTTTAATACCAGGTTATGGTGCTAGTTACACAACTTCGTAAAATATTAGTGAATTTTATGGTATCTAAACTTGTTTTCTCACACACACACACACACACACACACACACACACACACACGCACACGCTTTGAAGAAAGCAGAAGCACAGCACCTTTTAATACAAGGCTAAGGAGGAAATTAGCTCCAGCACAGCTAGGCTCTGGGTCCCGGATCCGCCATTATCGCGTCAAACCTGATTGGACAGTTGGATGGTTCGTAGCCTTGAAGGAAGAAGAATGTGGGTACACTCCACACGATTATGGGCTGGACTTGCACGAAGGAGGCAGAGCCCTCCCTCAGCCGGGTTGGTGAGAACAGCCCCATCCACGAACGGATCATACCAGAGCCTTCCCTGGACATGCAGACCTACTGTGGGCCATGCTCTCCTTTTCATCAAGGAAAGGGTTGGTATTTTACTGTTTCCACAACAATGGCTCCCTGGAGAAGGCCGGGCTGACTTTGGGAATAAAAGAGTTAAATCTTTCCCTGGAAGAGAGAAATAAGGAACTGTAGAGATGATGAAATTGATCACTGGATTCTGGATGATTTTAGCCTCCGTTCAGTTGCCAGCGATGTGACCTTATGTCACATGAACTGAAATCATCGTCTCTGAAGCCCGCTGAGCTCCAGTCTCCTTATCTGTACGACGCGGGTTGAAACCACGCATGGAACACCCTTAGCACAATATCCCGTAGACAAGTGCTCCATTCTTGTACCTTATTCATTGAAGGAGTATATTGTGAGCTTGTACTATGTATCAGGGAGGAAGGGACGTCACCGAATACAGAAACAAGGGGTATAATGTCCTAGTGATGAGTGTTTTGAAAAAAGTAAAACAGTAATGGAAGAGAGAGTAACTGGGCAGGGGTGGGGTTGGGGATAGGGTGGGTGTTTTTATAGCAAAGTCAGAGAAGAGAGGGCCTTTCTGAGACCACGACACTAGAGCAAAATCCTAAATAATGAGAAGAAGCCATCTCTGCAAGGATTTGGGAGGAACATTCCAGACAGAGAACAGCAAGTACAAAAGGCCTAAAATGAGAATGAGTTAGGTCGGAGCCACGGCCCGGGGGAGGGGAACACAATGCTCACTCTCAGGGTCGAGCAAGGACAGGATTAGATCCCGTCTCTATTTGAAATATTTTGGTTTTGTCTCGGTCTTAGTTGTTTTATTGAAGTACAATCAACACAGTATTGTATTAGCTTCAGGTGTACGATGTTGTGATTCAGCAGTTCCCTACATTACTCACTGCTCATCACCGAAAGTATACTTTTTTTTTTTAATTTAAATTAAATTTAATTAACATGCAGTGTATTATTAGCTTCATAGGTAGGATTTAGCGATTCAGCAGTTGCACACAACACCCCGTGCTCATTCCGTCACGTGCCCTCCTTAATGCCCATCGCCCAGTCACCCCATCCCCCACCTCCTCCCTCCAGCAACCCTGTTTGTTTCTCATTAAGAGTCTTATGATGTGCCGCCCTCTCTGTTTTCATCTAACTTTGTTTTTCCTTCCCTTCCTCTACGTTCATCTGTTTTGTTTCCTAAATTCCACAGATGAGTGGGAATCGTATGGTATTTGCCTTTCTCTAAAATTTTGCTCTTTTCTTCATGGTAGACTTTTTTGCATCTGTGCATTAACATATTATTATTGTGATTACTAAGTTTCAGAGCACCCCATAAATTTTGCAAGGCCAGTGCCTCACTTATCTTCCCCTACTCCTGGCCCTAAGGGCAGAAAGCAGTGGAATAAGATGGTAGCTGCTGGGGCACCTGGGTGGCTCAGTTGGTTAAGCGACTGCCTTCGGCTCAGGTCATGATCCCGGAGTCCCGGGATCGAGTCCCATATCGGACTCCCGGCTCTGCAGGAAGTCTGCTTCTCCCTCTGACCTTCTCCCCTCTCATTCTCAGTCTCTCTCTCTAATAAATAAATAAATAATCTTAAAAAAAAAATGGTAGCTGCTGTTGATGTTGCTGTTAGGGATACTTTCTATAAAAGTCAGGATGGGCCTCTGGGAAAGGCCTCTGATTCTGTGATTTTCTGTTTCTGAGATTTTATTTATTTATTTAGAGAGCATGCTCAAGTAGGACGAGAAGGAGAGGAGAGATCTCAGGCCGACTCCCCACTGAACGCAGGACCTGACGTGGGGCTCAAATCTCACAACCGTGAGATCATGACCTGAGCCGAAATCAAGAGTTGGCTGCTTAAGTGACTAAGCCATCCAGGGGCTCCTGATTCTGTGATTCTGTGATTTAAGCATGAGGTCAGGATTACTGCAAACATAATCGAATGATAAGTATTTCTCTGTTTGCCTTTTTTCTGAAAATTAAGACCCTGGACTATACTCTAACGTGTTTGCCAGATTATTCTCAGACTCCCCAATTCCAAGTCCACCAGCATCCCCTCTCTCTCCTCCTCTGGGCCCCCGTTTGCTAAAGGGATGCACCAGAGTCTTCCCCCAATCACACCAGCTTGGGGGAGAATCCTGAGGCTGCCCGCTGTGGGGCCTTTCCAGCCAGTCTGTCCCAGGCCCGGCCCCATGCTAATAATACCAGCATTCCTCCCCAGCCCCCAAGTGACCTCCCTGTTCTATAGAATTCCTTTGAGATGAAGAAAATGTGTATGAACGGCAGAGCTCTAACAAAGTCCCATCTGCTGGCTCTTGCAAGGCCTCTCTGATGCCATCGAAAGGAAACCCTTCTACCCTCTGTTCTGCCAACCCCCTGGGAGGGCCAACTTGGGGTGTTCAAGGAAACCATGGCCCCCCTGCAGGTAGCTTTGCTTTTTCCCTGTTGACAGAGCCTGGTATTGGAGATCTAGGCCACGTCTTGTTTTGCATCTGGCCTCATTTATTTTCCCTTGCTTAGGGATTGGAGAGCAACAGCTTCCTTCCTTCCTGATTTGTAGCACTCTTTATGCAAATAGGAGCCCAGTGGCCTGGCCAGCTGAGATATTTTATCCTCCTTCCCCTCTCTCAACCAACAGATACATTTTTTGATTGCCTGTATGCATGTCCCTGTGGTGGGGACACAAGAATAAATGAGACAGATGTGGCCCTATCATACTGAGCTCTCAGTCTGGTCGGGGAGACCGAAGAAGCAATGGCAATATAGTTGCCCCAGTGAGGGAGGTATGGGGCACGGTCAATGTCCCTAGATGGGGGGGGGGGGGGGGGAATAGCCTCTCATTCTTTTAAAATATGGAAATGACATTCAGAAAAAGAAAAAGTTGTGTCCTTGGGTACAGAGTCCCAAAGCTCTGGTCTTCTCATTTCCTGACTCATGCACTTTCTACTCCCTTTCCTTCCTCCTACAGTTCTCTCTGGGGGCCCGGAAAATCTCTCAAGGGGAAGGAACGCAGGTGTGTGACATGAAAGCAGGGGGATTTGCTGGGGAGCATTGGCGGGCGGGCGGCAGTCCAAGGAAGCCCACTGCCTAAAACGGGGCGGGAACAGCTCCTGCCAGGCCTGGGCTCAGCCCTGGGCCACCCCCCGCCGCAGCCCCCCCGCCCCCCCTCCCCGCCGCTGGCCTTCAGGAGCCAGAGGCCTAACAGGGCTGGGACCCTACTGAGCCTTCTTACTTCTTTCTGTGCTTCCTGCGTCAACTCTCCTTTTACCTGTGACGCTTGATCGGCACAATATCGCTTTTCTAGCAGCTGCTCGGGAAGTCAGGGATGGGCGCTGAAAGCGAGGAGTGAGTCCACAGTAAGCCGTCAGATAATTCTTTAAACCCATCAATCAAACCATTCCCATTTGCAACTTGCCCTTACCTCCCAAAGGGTCAGCTTTCACACTTTCCAGAAAGACCAGAGATGTTTCGTAATTTCTGGCTAAGTAACCCATCTCTGTGTGCCGAGGGTAAGTAAACGAGTGATTCTAGCAACTGATCCTGTCCAACCTTCTCTCTAGTGGTCTAGTCTTAAGGGGCGCCTCTCCCCCCAAAGCAGGGGTCAACAGGTCTCTTTCAGTGTGAGCTCCGGCAGTTAGGCCTAGAAAAAAAGATCCTGACTAGGAAAAGATAAAGGGCTTTCTCTCCCCCCCACCCCACCCCCCACCCAGAAGGTGGTCATGCCTGACAAGGGAGAGAGGCCAAGGAATGTCCTCTCCACAGGCAAGGTTACTTAAAGTTTCCCAGAATCTTTCTGGCCTAGAATAATCTTTTTCCTTCCTTAAATTGTTTAGTTCTTGGTGAAAGCTGAAAGCAGGTGGCTGGCTGCTTGGAAACCAGGAAGAAGTTTTGGAGATATAGCAGAACTTTCTGACTTTAGAAAGACTTTTGGTTTCCTCATTATCTCAGGCTCTATATCGGGGGCCTGGTGATTTCTCCGTGCAGTTAACTGACTCAGTCCTGCATTTTGAGTAGCACACAAGTTTCGGCAGTTCGACAGGACCACTGGGACCCCTGGGTGGCTCAGTCAGTTAAGTGGCTGCCTTCGGCTCAAATCATGATCCTGGGGTCCTGGGATCGAGCCCCACATCAGGCTCTCTGCTCAGCGGTGAGTCTGCTTCTCTCTCTCCCTCTCCCTCTGCTGCTCCCCTGCTTGTGCTCTCTCTCTGTCAAATAAATAAATAAAACCTCTAAAAATAAATACATAAAAGGACCGCTTACTTTGCAGGGTTTGGTGGGGGGGGAGGAGTTGCTACACAAATAGACGGAGAGGTCAGAGTTCAGCCGCGCTGTACAGATTCTCCTCTCACTCCTACCAGGGAAAAGTAAAAATTCCATCCTGTTATGATAGCTCAAGCAATTAACATTCCCGAAAGAAAATCTAAATGCAAAGTGTACCTGCCAACTAGGATCACCTAAGGGGAGGAACGCTGAAATAGCGAATCTCTTAAACAACTTGTGTGAACTTTTGTTCCGAGAAAATTAACCTTTAATGCATCGTTTTGGTAAAATAGTACCCTGTAAAGTAGTGGTTACTAATCCTGAGTGCATGCTAGAATTATCTGGGGGAGCCTTCGAAAAATGCTAATGGATGGGCTCTATTCCAGAGGTGATTTAAATGCCCGGGGTGGGCCCCCCTCCCTGCCGCTGTGGGTTTAAAGGCCCTCCACCTGAGTCTGCTGTGCACCCAGGGCTCAGAACGCTGTCCTAAGTGGACTCTATCCACCTGACTCCCAGCTCAGGTGGACATTCTAATTCAGAAAAGGGAAGAGAAAAAGCAATATTAGTAGCACTAAACTAAAACAGCTCCCTGGTCCACCGTAGATAGATGGGATGGCTCAGTTAGCCCAGCCCTCGCCCAGTACGTCTGCAGAAGGAATGGAGATGCTTTGCTGTTGTCAGCTTTAGTTTCCCCCAGAATAGCCGCACATTTTCCCTAAACGGCAAGATGAAATAGCCCGTACTTTCCCCACTGATTCCGCAGTCATGTTTTCCATTAATATTCCAGGATAATGGGGACTTCTCTGAAGGTCTCAAATCTAGTTCATTGATCTACTTATTTCTACCTCCGTATCACATGGTTTTAATTACAGTAGAGTTATTATTCCTAATTTAACAATTTTCCTTGGTTATGAAAGTAACAACAGTGAATTGTTCTCCAGAAGTAGCCATTTTTAACAACCGAAGTAACAAATACTTAGTAAGCAGCTGCCCTTGATCAACTACTGGTCCATGGCGTGACTGGTTTCATCTTTACAGGCCCGAATTAGGTCCCGTTATTAGTCCCATTTTATGGCAAAGGAACTGAGGCCTGGAGAGATTATATATCTTGCCGGAGGCTACCCAGTTTGTAAATGGTGGAGCTAGGATCCAATACCAGGCTTTCAAACTCTCTCTGTCTCTCTCTCTCTGTTTCCTGCTCTCTATATAATATATAATTTTATTATATATTTACTATAAATATTAAAAATTAAATTTATAGGGGCGCCTGGGTGGCTCAGTTGGTTAAGCGACTGCCTTTGGCTCAGGTCATGATCCTGGAGTCCCAGGATCGAGTCCCATATCGGACTCCCGGCTCTGCGGGAAGTCTGCTTCTCCCTCTGACCTTCTCCCCTCTCATTCTCAGTCTCTGTCTCTAATAAAAAAAAATTAAATTTATATATAATAAATATAAATTTATATAAATAAAATATTATTATATATTACATGATATAAGTGCACATATAAGGTATGTTACTTTCTTTTTTTTAAAGGTTCACCTAAACAAAGCCATTCTTTTTTAGTTTTGCCTTTAATCGCCACATCATTTTTTTTTTTTTAAGATTTTTATTTATTTGACAGAGAGAGATCACAAGTAGGCAGAGAGGCAGGCTCTCGAGAGAGAGGGAGAAGCAGGCTTCCTGCTGAGCAGAGAGCCCAATGCGGGGCTCGATCCCAGGACCCTGAGATCATGACCTGAGCTGAAGGCAGAGCCTTTAACCCACTGAGCCACCCAGGTGCCCCATGTGTTACATTTTAAAGGAAATATTTTACATACTCCCCCACCTAATATTGTATCTTGAGCAATTTCTAAAGGAGTCTATAGGGAGCCACTGCTGATCTCACAGATGAGAGGCACATTAGTGATCACAGGCTTCGAGAACCTGTTCCATCACCGCCTACCGCTGTGACCTTGGGTAAATTAATTAACCCTCCCTAAGTCATACTCCTCAATTAAAAAAAATATATATATATATATATATAATGGGGGCTACTGGGTGGCTCAATCAGAGCGCAGCCTGCTTGGGATTCTCTGTCTCTCTCTGTGCCTCCTCCCCCCCGCCATGCACACATGTACACGAACCTGCTCTCTCTCTCAAAAAATAAGAGATATAATGATATTATCTCTCACATTCTAATACCTAGTATATTTTAATTGCTTACTTATAGCACACTTAGAAGTTGGTTAATCTTGAGCAAGATACTTAATTTCTCCGTGCCTCAGTTTCCTTTTCTTTAAATTGGGGGTATTAATGGTACGTAGCCCACAGAGTTGTTGTAAGGATGGAATGAGATGAGATACGATGTGAAAGAGCACCCAGCAGGTGCTGACTAAGCAGTAGTTCCAAGAATTGAAGGAGATGAGTTAGGGTGAGCCCCAGTCTAGACAGATACTCCATGTGTATATCAATGTCTCATTCTTGTTTAGCTGACCTAGAATTTTATCTCTTTCATTGCAGATTTTTGAACTTTTAGACCCGCTTTAATTTTTCTGATTCTGTAAGTTTCCTTTATCATTATTAATTTTATGAGTTTGTATTCTCTTTCTCAGCGAGACTTCCTGCTTTTGAGGCTTACTGCTATAGTGAGCCTCTTCCTTCCGATATGCTGAGAAAAAATATTGTTAAGTCTTCGTTTAAAAGTGTCCGATCCTCTATTTATTAAATATTCTGCACTGTAGTTAATTTTTAAATCTGTAGGATCTAGTGATTTCTGAGTAAGTATTAAAACTTCTTCTAAAAATGATGCTTTTATCTCTTTCTCCTCTAGTTGCATCAGTCATGGCTTTCTCTATCTTAAGGCTAAGTAGTCAGATGTATACATGCTTATAATCATTCTGTCTTTTTGGGTCTATTATACTTGTACCATTTTATGACATCATTACTTTTCCCATAGTCTGTTTTTTTGTTTGTTTGTTTTGAGGCGGGGAAGAGGAATCAAGAGTTTGAAATCTCTTTTGCCTAAAATTAAACTGCAACTCCAGCTTTCTCCAGCCCTTATCATGCTGGTCCTTTAACTCTGATGTGTTCCTCTTTGTCATCTTATCTTATACCTTTTAAAATTCTCCATGTCTTCTCCCCAAATGAGTCAAGTCTCTTAGCACAATTTCATATCCCTGTGACCCAGCATTCTCTCCCAAAATGTTGGAATTCTCTAGCTGTAGTTACACTTTGTCATGAATACATGTTTTGTTTTTACATTCTTGCCATTATTTAGTTAGGTGGCGATAAAGTTATTTACTTACCTTATTTCTCACATGACATTGCTTCTTCCTCAAAACATCTATTATTCTTTTCATACTGTGGCATTTCTAATTCCTCCCCTGCATTTCTGAAGACATCTGTAATCTGAATTTGATATTTAGTTTGCTGGTCCTTTAACTCTGCTTCCTCTGCCATCAGCCTTTCAGTTTGTCCTCTGTATTTTATAGGGTTTGCGTTCCTCGGATGTCTCATTGTTTTTTTCTTGTGAGCTCATATTCCCTTGTGCCTGCTGGCCACTCTGGCTGACCATGTGTCTCCTGGGGAGGGATGAAGACCTGAGCACCGTCTTCTTCTCCAGATGAGTGGGATGGGGAGCCCAGGTAGGCTCAACCCCTGCACATTATTAGCACACCACCGAGGACTCCTCCCTCCCCCACCCCTCCCCGGCAATCCCCTTCTTTGGACAGTCTCTAAACCACTGTATCCAGGCACAGATCTTTTGCAGGGGTGTATCCTAGTTTGTCATTCCTGGTTACAGATTGGGAGGAGAAGCGAGGTCACGATCAGGGGCCAGACACCGCCTCAGCTGTCATTATCAAAAGATGCTGTGGAGGACAGGAGGGCCCTCTCCAGGTGACCTTCTGTGGGCATTGCCATCCTCCTGGCGTTCACCCAGGGAAGGCAATGTGGGGGAGAGGAAATGGCAAGGGATAGTGTGCTCCTTCAGCTGTTCCCTCACCCTACAGCTTCTGACACTGTAATGGGAGGCCCCGGAATACAGAGACGACAGCCCTGAATCTGGAGCCAGGCTGCCTGGGCCTAAACCCTGGCTCAGCCCTTACTAGCTCTGTGACATTCGGCACACTACTTATCTTTACCCTGCCTCAATTTGCTCATCTGTAAAACGGAGATAGGAATTCCTACCTCATAGAATTGTTCAGGGGATTAAATGAGCTAATATGTACACAAGACTCAGAAGAGTTCCTGGCAAACAATAAACACTTTGTATTACTTTTATTACTGTTAGGCTTCCAAAGCCCGTTTCCGTCCCCCACCAAAACAAGGAATTGAGTTGTTTGTCTCATTATTATGATCTACGGAAGTTCTTTATATATTCTGGCTCTACATGCTTTGGCAAATAGACATACTGTGAATATTTTCTCCCAGTCCATTGCTTTCTTAATAGCATCTTTGGAAGAACAGAGTTTTAAATTTTGATGAAGTCCGATTTCTCTCCCCCCCTTTTTAATGGTTCATGATTTTTGTGGTTTTTTTTTAATATTTTTATTAACATATAATATATTATTTTCCCCATGATTTTTGTGTTTTATCTAAGAAAGCTTTGTCTAGGGGACCCCTGGCTGGCTCAGTCAGTGAAGCATGCAACTTTTGACCTTGGGGTCATGAGTTCAAGCCCCACGTGGGGTACAGAGGTTACTTAAAAATAAAATCTTTAAAAAAAATTTTTTTTGTCTAGGCAAAGATTGCAAAATTTTCTCCTATGTTTTCTTTTAGAAGATTTCTAGTTTTGGCTTTTACATGTAAGTCTCTAATCTATTTTGTGTTAATTTTTGTGTATAATGAGACATAAATGTTGATGTACAAATAGTGCGAGATAAGGAATTTCAACAACACAATTTATTAAAAAAGACTGTTCTTTCCTTATTTGCTTTACCTTGGCACCTTTATCAAAAACCAGTTGACTATATATGTAAAGTTCTACTTCCAGACTCTCTCTTGTATTCCATTAGTTTATTTATTGTTTGGGGTTTTCTTGGTAATCTTCTGGGAAGCGGCATTTCCTTTCAGGAGTTATTAAAAATCCCATAGCTGTGAGCAACTTGGCTTTCTTAGGATCTTGTCCTTCTGGTGGGGGAACAGTGGGGTGAGTCTCCACACTTCTGTTGGATCCCGACTTTGGGGAAAGGCAGCCATTTTGGAGGAGGTCTGGCTAGGGAGATGCTGGTGCTTAGTCTTGTTGGTTGGCATATCTTCCCCCACACGCCCTAACTCACTCCTGTTCTGCAGCTTCCCTGAAGACCTAACCTGTCCAGGATGGAAGCAGTATCAAGTCAACAAGAGCATTTACTTACCCAGTGTTCTCTGTAACTTTAAGATCTTACAGAGCAATGTGTCCCGAACATACAATCCCACAACCCACCCCAACTCTCTGCTGGCTATAATGGTGGGACCCTCGGAATTTTGTCCCCCACCAGTACCAGCAATGCTCACCAACTCGAATGTTAACGCTTTCAATCCCAGTATCACTTTTCAATTTGGTATGAGCTGAATCATAGCCAGCCAATTTTCCTAATATGTATGAGATAGGGACCTTCTCTATTTGGGGATATTTTTGTTTATTTTAATGAGTATAGGCTGGAAGGGAACTTGTAAACTTGCATTGAAATGACCAGTTTCCCAGAAATGTTTATCTGATATATTTTCAACAAGTTGTTTCTTAACTTTTTTGTACATTCTATTTTTAATGTGAGCTTGGGTCAGCTCAGATCATCCCTTGCATGTTGTTTTGGCCTTTTTTTTTTTCTTTTTTTTCTTTTTTTTTTTTGATTGGCACGATTTCTTTAATTCCAAATTCAGTGGGAAGTTCAATGTCCATTCCAATTATGTTTGCAGATTCCCGGCAAGTTTATTGACCCCCAGTAATTTCTGGTTTTGAATTCAAGCTCCAGCTCCCTCACACTGATGGTTTAATTTACATTTCACCTCCTGAAGCCATTCTCCCTTCTCTACTCCATAACACAGCTCCTTTTCTGTGATTCTTTGCCCCACAACTGCCCCCCCAAAACCTCTCACAGGCATTTGTTTTTTGTATATGGTCCAGTTGTCGAAGATTTGAGGTGAAGGGAGAGACAGGGGCAGGCACTCCACTTCCTGCTCCTGAAGGTTCCAGCTCCTTTCCTCATAGAATCCCTCCAGCTCAACTCCCTTATTCTAGCAGGCATGATAATGACAGCTGTATTTGCAGAATTTACTGTGTGCCAGGCTCTTCTAAAGCATGGTCCATGCAGCATTAATCATGTCATCTTCACTGCAATGTTGTGAAGAAGCTATTATGATTAGCCACGTTTTACAAATAAAAAAAAATGTAATCCTATCCAATCTGCTCTGCTTAAAAACGGACCATTAGAAAAACTAGCAGAGATTTTAAAATTTTGTTTGTTCCTTCTCTCTCCCCACTTGTTTCTGGGAGGTAAACTGAACAGTACAACAATGCATTTTGCCAAAGATATGAGTAATGCCAGCTCTTTTGAGGGGCAAATGTAGGCATAGTTAGTAAAGTTTTGGATAACTACAGGACGTCAGATGGGTACATTCTGTTTGCAAAGTTTAGTGTGATTTAAAGTCCCCATTTTATAACTTGTAGAAACCAATGATCTTCCCCAAGTTTTTGCAATAGTTTGCGGAACCTACCTGTTCATGGTTACCTCTCTTCTGGTTCATGTTTCTGCTGAGTAAGTATAGATAATGGATCATCCATGAAAACACATAGACCTAGATATGAACACAGCCACTGTCCTCTACTCCCCTCTCCACCCCCACTACACACAGGCTTTTCATTTGAGGAGCAAAGGATGCTGAGAACTTGGAGAAATGGGGGAGTTTATGTCAAAACAATATTAATAGGGGCACCTGGGTGGCTCAGGTCATCATCTCAGGGTCCTGGGAACGAGCCCCATGTGGGGCTTCCTGCTCAGCAGGGGGTCTGCTTCTCCTTCTCCCTTTACCCCTTCCGCACCCCTGCTCGTGCATGTTCTCTTTCTCTCTCAAATAAGTAAATAAATAAATAAATAAAATATTAAAAAAAAATAGAATACTAACAACTCAACTTTGAATACTGGGTATCTTCTTCAAAGTCCATTTAGCTCTCCCAGCCCTGGGGGTTTTACATATCGCTTGTTTCTGCTTTTTCTGTCTTCCTTCCCTGTTTCTGTTTTCTTCTCATGGGACTCTAAAATAATTCCTTTTGTTCTCATAAAGCAAGTGAACTCCCTTTTGCACCTCATCACTAGGCTTTGTGACCTGAGAACCAACTTTATCTAAGTGGACTATGAAATGTTTTTTAAACAGAGTGCTCCCTCCCTAAGGCCACTTGTTTTGATCATTTGAAGAATGATCTCTTTAAGACTTGCCCCTCCTCTGTTATATGAAAATAAAGATTTGATAACTTCAGACAAATTTCTCACTCTTGAATCACAGCATGGGTCCCTGCGCCCTGCTCTGGCAGCCTTACCCAGGAGCAGTAGAGGCTGTCCCTAAGTTTTCTTGTTTAGGGCATACCTGTTGTGCTCTAATCAGGTCAGCATTACGACTAGACCTTGTCCATGGGGTCTAAGTGGGAAGTGAGAGCAGTGGGAGCTTTTACTTAATTTATACAACTTATAATTTCCTGTATTATAAAGCTAAAATTTCATATATATTATGTATAATAATATAATATAATGCAATATAATCTTATATATATTTGCGAATATACAGTAGTATTCTGAAAATAGATACAACCTGAAAAGCTATTTTAGTGGGGCTGAAAGAAAAGCCTAGAAAACTTATATGTCTATACATTATTTGGTATGTTATATACACTATGTGTATAAACACTGACCAGAAAATCATATAAGTAGGAACAATTTGGGCAATTTAAAAAATGATATTGGAAAAGTTGGCTAGCCATTTGGGAAAAAGTATACTTCCATATACGGATGAACATTTACATAATCTCGAAGTAAGAAAATCTTTCTTAATGATGACGTTAAAGACACTAAAATATATTTGACTGACACATCAAAGCAATGCTCAAGGGGCCTCAAGGAGCCTGCAAAGGGAATGAGCTTCACCTCAGGTTGGAAACATTCTAAAGATTGAAGGCAAGCCCACAGGATGGGCCCTGACAAGGTCAAGGAAGAGAGCGGAGACAAAATTCACAAATGTATGTGTGCACACACAGACTTCTGAAGGCAGACAATAGGGCATCAGTGTACATTTGTAAGTACCAGGGGCAGAATATACAGGGAACCCAAAGACAGAAGGAGGCGAGTGAAGGAGAAACACTCGCACTGCTGAAAGTCGAACAGGAGATGTGGAGAACACATCCCAGGGAGCAGTAGGGGCTTTCAGATAGCCCGTGCCTTGTTGCACTTCCCATAGAAGAAAAGAGAGCATGTGACCTCTGTGGAAAAAAAAGAGATAAAAGATACAGTCATAAATCAATGGAATGAGATAAAACAAAGAAGCCAGAAGAGCTAAGAAAAGAAAGCAAGGACATAATAGCATTTTTTGATGAATACACATCGCAGAAGGAGCACACAGAGCACAATTTAGACAATAGCCAACTTAATGTGGGATATGAAGAAAAAGCATAAGAAAATCACATGAACTTTAGGTGAAAACACAAAATAATAAAAGCAATTAGAAGAAGAAGAAAGAGAGGAAGTGAAGAGCTGGCATAGCTTTTTGATGGACGCTCTAGTTGTTGACCCAAATGGCCATTCCCAACCTCTTCTTTCTTGATATGTATATATATATATATATATGGCTGAAGAGAAAACTAAATACTCAATATCTCAACCTCTTCAGGAAGATACACAATCTTCTGACTTGAAAATGTGTTGAAACTACTGTAAGTGAAAAAAAAATCAAGTTGCAAAACTATGCAGAAAAGGAATTATATGTGTGTGTTGCAGGCGGAATTTGTATCCCACCCGCCAATTCCTATGCCAAAGCCCTAATCCCCAGGATTTGAGGATGTGACTATATTTGGAGGAAAGATCTTTAAAGAGGTAATTAAAGTTCAATGAGGTCTTGAGGGCAGACCCTAATCCAATATGCCTAGTGTCTTTGTAAAAAGAGAAATGAGGACAGAGACACACACACAAGTTAAGACCATGTGAAGACAGAGGTAGAAGATGAGAATTTGCAAGCCAAGGAGAGAGAAGCCTCAGGAAACTAACCCTGCTGTCACCTTGTTCTCAGACTTCTAGCTTCCAGAACTGAGAAAATTCACTTCTGTTATTTAAGTCACCCAGTCCATGGTACTGGGTTATAGCAGCCCTAGCAAACTAGTACAGCATGTGTATGCAGTAGCACTGGAAAAAAAATCCATCAAACTCTTGCTGAGATTATTTCCAAAGAGGTGGTTCTAGAAGGGATTTTAATTATACATGTGACTTTATACACGTTTCCTTGAACATACTACACGAAGCACGATTGCTTTCTTAATGGAAATAGGGAACTGTAAAAAATTAGGTAAGATAAGAGAAAGAAAAAAATCCCTAAAATGCATAGTAACTGACGCATCTGTGTGTGGCCACGAAGTGTCCTCCGAGGTGTCAATACTTCAGTTCCCCCAAGTACAGGTTGTTCAGTATAGTTCACCACATCCATGAGATAAAAGTTCAGGCCGGGGGTTACAGGTACCCACCCAGTGTTGATAGTGTTATCAGTCAAGAATTGACTCATGGGTCCCCACAAAGGAGACGTTGTAAGCATTTGTATGAATCAAACCGCGGGTCCATATGGCTGGGTCCATAATGGTCTCTCTCTCTACCAGCCCTCGGCACTCCAGGAAATGTAAGCAAAGGCGATTTTATGGGACCAGGATCAAATTGTACTCTCCAGTTTGTCACATATCTCACCTGGCCTGCTTCACGTGTTTATATACCTGTCTGTTCTCTGTGGGTATTTACCATCGCAGCCCCAGTGTAAACAGAGAGAGCGGGGAGAGAGGTGGGGCTTGTGGAATCAGGCCCTCTTCTTCCTCGCCTCCCTGACCCGTGCTTTGAGCAAAACCAAAGGAGTGATCTCTATGACCAGCTGTGGAAAACTCAGTATCAGCTGCCTAGTAGCTTGGTCTGGGCACAAGAATTGGGGGTAGGAGGCGTTTATTCCAGGCTGTAGAGAGAAGACTGTATTTTGCTCCCCAGACATGTCCTGGAACACTTCCTCTGTGTAAGTCAGTCAAGTTAAATGTGTCTCATTTATTATTTCATTTAAGCATTACAACAGTCCTCTGAAGGAGATTCTGTTACCATCACCATTTTGATAAGTGGGGCAGCTGAGACTGAAAGAGGGTGAAGTTGGTCAAGTCACTCAGCTAGGAGTGGAGGAGGCAAGATTTTGAGGGTGTGTTTTCTGGATCTCAGGCCGATGTTCTCTCAACCGCGACACCTTGTATAAGAAGGTTTGGCGTCAAGTTCTGTTGCGGCTAATTGCTAGATGAATGACTTTGACAAGTCCTTTCCTGTCTCTGAGCCTAATTTTCCTCCTTGGTAGAGAGAGGTCTTCACTTAGGTACCTTCCAGGAGCCTTTGAGCTTAGCCCTGCCTGGCGTGGCCTCATACTAGCATTTTGGTAAATGGTCTGGTTGGAAGACTTCAACAACAGATGGGACCTTGGCTTAGCTTTGAGAAGGCACCTATCTCCAGAGGATAGACGCTGTTGCCAGGGAAGATGTGGTATCTTCTCTGTAAGATCTATCCCCCGGGTTGACTCACTCAGAGCCAGGCTATGCTATAAGATCTTGGGGAGCTTTTAAGACCCTGCATGCCTCCCCTACCTTCCCCGTCCCTAGTTCTGCATCTACTCTCTCTCTGTGGCCATCTTCCCAGCACTGCCCTGCCCCTCAGAGGAGACAGTGGATCCTGAAAGATTGACAGTTGCACTTGCGAACCAATCAGATACGTCTTCCCAGGCCAACCTGCAACTCTGGGTTTTGGGACCAGAGTATCTATGAAGAGTAGAACCCCTGTTAATGGGCCATTTTCCAGTGCTACTTCCCATCCAAGACCTGACTGTCATCCCCACCCCACCTGACACTTCACAACTTTCCATGACCTCATTAATTCTGTGGAGCCAAGCCTTTTCTAAAAACCTCTTTCTCACAGTACCCTAGGGCAGGCCTTCCTTGGAGGAAGGGTTGTAGCTGGTTTTCTTTAAGGTATCCTCACCCCAGCATCACTCCCACCTGAAACTTCTCTCCAATGCAGGCCAAAACCTACCTGGGAAGGTAATAGAATTAGGGGGCCTAGTGTTGACATTGCCTGAATCTAGAGTTCTGTGTGCAGCATTTAGAACAAGAGAAGTTGCTGAGATAAGGCCAGAAGCCTGGATGAAGTGTATTCAGTTCAGGTCATTTTGGGGTCAGAAGCAGAGGGAGTGAGACATTGCAGAAGCTAACAGGGGTCACTGTGAAGGACTCCCTCGGTGTTCAGATGGGAAACTGAGGCCTGGAGAAGGGAAGGGACCTGCGAATCAGTGACAAAGCTAGGATCCTGAATGTCATTACAAGGTCATTTCCACTGTAGCACAGCAGCATTTGGCAACTGCCTCCTCTTCCTCTGCATCCAACTGCATGGCTTAGGAAAGGCCTCTGCCTGGTGGATCTGGGGAAAGTTTTTGTTTCCAGCCTTGATCTCTGGCGTCCACACAGGCAGGGCCTTTCAGGACCTGAGTTATACTTTCCTCACTCTCCTTTTTCATTCAGAACTTTTATTAAAGAAAAAACTTTTTTGAGAGCTATCAGTGCTTAGGAGACAACCGTACAACCTAGTTAAATTACTGAATACCAATTTTCTTTTTAATGAGTGGTTATTATACCTTTGGAAAAGTATGTGACTTTACTCTTTGCTTACCAAACTTCGAAGACACCCATTGACGACAGCCAAAAGGCCAAATCCTGTTTGCTGACTTGACAACCCTCCAAGGTCTGGCCCCACCTATATTTCTAGTCTTATCTCCCACTCTTCACCCACCAAGCTATGCTTGTCCAAGCTGACCTTCATTCTTCTCCATGGACATGCCCAGCCTTATCATAACTCTAAACTTTTTGTGCACAGGATAGTCCCCTTCTTCACATCTCTAAATTGTTCATACTCATCCAGGCCTGGCTGGAAAGTCCTTCCTCCTTGAAACCCGTCTTCAAATTGGAAGTGACCTGTTGCCCACTTCAGAGCTCCCATTGGACCTTATCAATTCATTTCTTAAAGCACATACCATTTCCTACCTCACAGCATAGTTATCTGATAATGTCCTAACTAAAAAGCAGGATTTGAGTCACGTGGAGCATCTTTCATGTCCCACAGCTCCTAGGACATATTAATGATTGATGGAACTCAGGGTACTTGAGTACAGAACATGAGTAATAAACTCATTGAATACCATTCCAAAGACTCTGGAGCATGAAGTGTAAGGTTGGAACACAGAGATAAAAGAGAGTTACTCAAGGGGACATTTATGGTGATGTGGAAATCAATTACCTTAGGCTAGAGACTCAGTGAGGGCACATAGGTAAGGAAGGATAAGAAGGGAGAACATAGAAGAACTTTGGTTGTGGGAAAGAATTGCATCCTACCCACCCAGCTGAAGGGAAGTAAAGGCCAAGATAATGGCAGTACCTGAGCTCTCACCCTCTGCAGAAAATCTCACTCATGGAAGACCCAAATGTGGGGGCATCCAATCAGATGGGGGGCACCAAGTGTAGGGAGTCCCAATTGGGTGAGGGCCAGTGGTTCAAACAGTGAAAGAATTCACCCAGGGCAGAACAAAAGAGATGGAAGTTTATTGAATATATCACTAGGGAGAGGTGGGCAAGGACAGCAAAGGAGAGATTGTCTGCCATGAGGTTGTAGTGAGGGGGCACAGTAATCGGGTGGAGAGAGGGCATATGGTATGGTATACAGAATTTGGTATACAGAATACGGAATTGTATATGGAATACAGATGGGAATTTCCCCTTTTTTGGCAATCTTGGAATTGTGCCTGGTTGTAATTGGTCAGTTAGGTTCTACAGCTATTTCGAAATGGGTCACTTAAGGAGCCTGTTTGCATTCAGCCTGGTGGTCGCTGTGGGCCCTTTTGCCTTGCTCAGGTTTCCACTGCTCAAGCCTGCTGCCTAAGAGTGGCCTCTCTACCAAATGTGTGGCAAAGTTCTTGCTTTGCTTTCCTGATGGTTTCATGGTGGAGAGGAAGTTGGGGGTGGGGGACAAATCTGTTAGGAAACAAGGGCAGAGAAGCAGAGTGGTCTTGTGGGTACAGAACGGTGGTAAGTGTACCAGTTGTTTGTCCCTGTGATCCCGTGGCTGACTCTGGCTGCCTCCACCCAGCATCATGAGAGACAGTCCTACCGAATATCGCTAGCCTAGAAGAAGATCAAAATTCAAAATTTGAAGTATGGTATCTGCTGAATGTGTATTGCTTTCATGCCATCCTAATGCTGAAAGATTGTGAATCAAAACATTGTGAGTTGAGGACTGTCTGTGCTGGACTCTCCAGCCTCGATAGTGGAAGAAGGCAAGGAAGGCCTGGAATGGGTTGATGTAGGAGTTTTCTTTTTCTTGCTTTCTTTCTTCTTCTTCTTTTCCTTTTTTAAGATTCCTTTGTTACTTTAGAGGGAGAACATGCACGTGCGGGGGTGGGAGGGACAGAGGGAGAGAGAGAGACTCTCAAGAAGACTCCCTTCTAAGGGCACAGACTGACACACGACTCGATCCCACAACCCTGAGATCATGGCCTGATTCAGCATCAAGATTCTGATGCTTCACTGACTGAGCCACGCAGGCAGCCTTCGTGTACGAGTTTTCTGTGGCTGCTGCAGCAAATCTACCACAAAGTTGGTAGTTTAAAACACCCGAAGTTATTCTCTAACAGTTCTGGAGGTCAGAGTCCGAAGTGGGTCTCATGGAGCTAAAATCAAAGAGTAAGCAGAGCCATCTTCCTTCTGGAGGCTCTAAAGGAGAATCCATTTCCTTGCCTTTTCTGATTCTAGGGGCCACCTGCATTCTCTGGCTCATGGTCCCCTCCTCAATCTTTAAGGCCAGCAATGTAGCATCTTTAAATCTTTTCTGCCTCTCTCTTCCACATTTAAAAGAGCTTTGTAATTACACTGGAATCATCTGGATAATCTAGAATAATCTTCTCATTTTAAGACCTGCTGTTTAGCAAGCTTCATTCCATGTCCAACCTTAATTCTACTTGGCCAAAAAATATCACATATTTATATGTAAGATAACATATCCCTCTTAATCCAGGGATTAGGCTGTGGACATCTTGGGGAGGGGGAGCTTATGCTGCCCATCAGTTAGCAAAGATTATCCGTCAAGAAAACAAGGAGAAAGGATCCTTATCCTTATTTTCCTTTTATTGTTCTTATCAAGTACAAAGTTCTTTGGATCCAAAAGAGAAGAATAAATAGCTCAGGGTGGGTGAAGTGGCAATATGTGCTCTGGGCTCTCAGATTGGAATGGAATTCACTCCAAGATACTAAGACTTTAGGAATGAGGTTTCCAAATTGCTCATGAAGTGTTTGAAGGACTTACAGAGAATAGTGAACATGTTAAAAGATTAGAAATATACTGATTTTTAAAAGGGAGAATATAGATTTCTTAAACTATAGGTGAATGAGTTCAACATTGCTTCTGGAAGTAACTCTGGATGAAACATTTAGGTTCACAAGCATTTAAAAGGATCTATTGCAATTATGAAATGACATGGGTTCACTGAGAATAAATCACATCAGACAAATCTTATTTCCTCCACTGATATGATTTCTCCATGGTTGGTCTAGAGGGAAGACTGGCATTGTGCATCACCAGACTGTAAGAACCTCTTGGAACTTTTCTACAGCAAAAACAGTCTATGGTTTGGAGAACTTGGGTGGCTCACTCGGTTAAGCATCCAACTCCTAATTCCAGCTCGGGTCATGATCTCACCATCATGAAGTAGAGCTCCGCAACGAGCTCTGCACTCAGCATTGAGTCTGCTTGGGATTCTCTCTCCTTCTGTCTCTGCCCCTCCCACAGCTCTCTCTCTCAAAATAAAAAAAGTCTTTAAAAAAAAGAGAAACCATCTATGGTTCATGTGTACATCATCAGTGGGGTGCTGGAGTTGGCTCACGCTGGCTCACAAGAGTCGATCATACACATGGCCTCCCATCTCCATGTTCAGTGACATCACATTAATAGTTTGGAATCTTCCATTTCATGGAAATCAGCAAATGCTACATATTCCAGCACAACACTGCCTGAACTCTAGGTGTCCACTACTGCCAAGACAGAGCAGGTGCCCATTACAGTTGTCTGAAGGAATGAATAACTTGGACAAGAAACTCAACAAAATCTCCCATAGTAAGACGGTGTCAATAAAGAGATATCTTAACTGGATGCTAGTGCAACAAATATCAAAAGGCAAAAAGAAAGAAAGAGAAGGAAGAGAGAGAGAGAGAGAGAGAGAGAGAGAGAATATGAATATGTCACATTGGAGGGAATTTTCTAAGAGTGGAATAAAGAGCTCTGCCCATTGTCCTGTGAGTCTTGGGTAATCTTTGTACCAACATGAGAGAATGAGTATGTTGCATGATACAAAGATGTCTTCATCATCTGGAATGATGAGCTATACCTAGCAGGATGAAATTTCACAGGGCAAGTGTAAGGATTCAGTGAGAACTAAAATAATAAAACACATCATACAAGTTAGGATGAAGTAGTGGGAGAACATAGCTTAACAGCGTGAAATATGAAATCTCATTTCTCCCAACTGGTCAGATGATGACTATTGTGCCCAGGTTGAGGCAGTACTTAGTTGAGCACTGAGAGAGGAATGACTTGAGTGATACAAAACTTTTCATGTAAGACATGACAGAAGAAATTTGAAGGTTTTCATTGGAGAAGAAAAGACTCAAAGGATTATTAGGGTGACACCAATATTTGGGTGACTGTTACATAGATGGGGCCATCACACTGCCCAACTCCTTACAGTGCAGTCTATGTGACCAGCAAGGCTGCACAGCCAGAAGTGCTACTCTTGCATGTGGGCAAGGGCTTGCTCTTCCAAAGAGTAGAAGCCCCCAAGAGTTGTATTTCAGCTCAATTTCAGCAAGAACCTCAAAACTCCTAAAGAGTATTTTCTCTTGCCTTGGAAAGACTCAAAGCAGAGGCTGGATGGCCACATGTCTTGGAGGTACAATAGGGGGTTCTGTCAATAGAATAGTAGAAGGAGAGTTTTATTGGATGATCTTTCACATTTTTTCCAATTCTAAGACCCATTAATCCCAGAGATGAAAATTATCATTTATTGCAGCGCCTGGGTGGCTCAGTGGGTTGAGTGCCTGACTTAGGTTGTGATCTCGGGCTTATGAGATCAAGCCCTGTGTTGGGCTCCACAGCGAGCTCAGAGTCTGCTTGGCATTCTCTGCCTCTCCCTCTGTCCCTCCTGCTCCTGCACATGCTCTCTCTCTCTCTAAAATAAATGGATGAATAAAGAATGTATTAATGAATAAAGAAATAAACGAAATTGTTTAAAAAATAAAAGTAGGGGTAGCTGGGTGGCTTAGTCAGTTAAGCATCTACCTCTGGCTCTGGTCATGGTCTCATGTTCCTGGGATCGAGCCCTGTGGCCGGCTTCTGGCTCAGTGGGGAGTCTCCTTCTCCCTTTCTGTGTGCCCCCCACCCCCGCCTGGCTCATGCTCTCTGCCTCTCTCCCAAATAAATAAATAAAATCTTAAAAATAAGGGTTCCTAGGGCACTTGGGTGGCTCTGTAGTTAAGCGTCTACCTTCAGCATAGGTCATGATCCCAGGGTCCTGGGATTGAGCCCTACATTGGGCTCCCTGCTCTGCAAGGAGTCTGCTTCTCCTTCTGGTCCTCCTCCCATTCATTCTTTCAATCTCTCTCTCTTTCAAATACAGTCTTTTTTAAAAATCTTAAAATAAATAAATAAATAAATAGATAGATAGATAAGAAAACTACCGTTTATGGAGCTTTTACTTGTGCTAGGCATTGTGTTAGGTACTTTATGTACCTGATTTAATTTAATCTTCATAACCACCCAACAAAATGGATGTTATTATTTTTAATATACAGATGATGAAATTGAGGCTCAGATTATTTGTCTACGGCCATCCAATTATTAAGTAGTTTAG
Organism: Nasua narica; assembly: GCA_028533885.1. Lineage (NCBI taxonomy): Eukaryota > Metazoa > Chordata > Mammalia > Carnivora > Procyonidae > Nasua > Nasua narica. Next base: position 62,124,077 of record CM052813.1, on the reverse strand, counting down.
CCAGGGATTATCCCTGGGAATATGTGACTCCTTGATTCTTCCTGGAGCCCTGAGGACTGGAAGGAAAGCTCACCATTCCACCCACTCTGTGACTACCAGGTAGCTGGGCAATCCAGGCTGATACCAATATTACAGTCAGGGGACTTGTGGGAGGAAGCTCACTGGAGGGAACATGGAACCACAACTGTGGGCACTATTGACTGGCTGGGGGTATTGCGTCTTGTCAGTAAGATTTCATACCTTGCAAGATCTGACTTTGCTGGACCAGACTCTTACTTTTCTCCATCTCTTGCACTGTCAACATAAATTCACAAGGCCCTGATGAAAATGAAGATGCTCCCAGAAACATAATCCCTGACCAAAAACTCCCTCATTGGATTCAAGGATGTGAGTCAGGAGTATTTCGCTTTAGTGCTGAAGACATTGAAATTTGAGTCTTGATGATGACACTGTGGACTCATAACCAGCCCCAGGATGGCTTGCTAGGAGCCACCAGAAGTCTGGACCGAGTTCCTGGGAGCTACCATGTAGCCAACAGACTCGGAAGCATCTTTGAATCATCCACCCATTACACAACTAATCAGCACCACAGAGCTTGGGTGTTCACCACGTGTCACCACATGCCGGAGCCACAGCTCTCCATTGCTGGTATAGCTTGCCTGGCTAGCTTTTGAAGCATCAGAAGTTGTTTGTTGACTTGGAACAATCAGTGCCTTTTCTATTACCTAATGAGCTGCATCAAGACTGACATTCCTACTTACCAGTCGTTCTTCAGTGTGAGAATTTGGTTGTGGGCTCATGTTGTGTCTTGGGCAATTACCGTGGATTTCTCCGGAACCACCCCTGTTGACATGACTTGTACTCATGCCTAGGACCAAAGTCTACTCATTATCAGAGGGCAAACACATGTCCTCACAATGAGCACAGCTAACATTACATTCGGGTCACAACTTATTTGGGGCCTTGCTATTTTTCTGTCTGAAGTATCTCCCTGCCATCCAGGAACTCTAGACCCCACCATTATTCTATTCAACTCCCTCCCTTCCTCCCCCATTCTTTCCATGTCAGAGAATTTACCTCAGAATCATCAAAGTTAATATTGCAGATAAGGAAACAAAGCACAGGAAGTCTCATTCTACGTCAAATAGCAAGTGAAATGATCTTTTCACCCAATTACCATGCCTCCTCAAGTGAAGAACTGTTGTAATATGTGGCAGGAATGATAGGAAAGGTGGTACATATCTTTATTTTTCTAGAGGACTATAATATTGCATTGGAATTCACCATGCTCAGAATTTTATGGAAGTGGCAAAGTGTAACATTGAGAATGATTGAAGTGAGGCTCTAGTACACACTGGCTAACAGCCCATGATGAGTTCTGAACCAGTTCTGGCTCCTTTTTAGATGATTCTGGCGATGACACTAAAGCAGAGGGGCAGGTGGGGTCTAATTCTCTGTAGGCAACCCATGTCTCCCCATCGCACACAGTTTGCCCTGCACTGGGAGGTCTGCCCCTCCCCCCTCCCTCCCACCCGATTTATTTATTTGTTTGTTTGTTTGTTTGTTTATTTAAGAGAGAGAGAGAAAGAGAGAGAGCACATGTGCATGCGAGCAGAGGAAGGGGCAGAGAGAGGGGGAGAGAATCTCAAGCAGGCTATGGTGCTGAGCATGGAGCCTGATGCTGGGATTGATCTCACAACCCTGAGATCATGGCTTGAGCCAAAACCAAGAGTCAGACACTCAACCCACTGATCCACCCAAGTGCCCCAAGGTCTGTCTCTTTCTGTAGGATCCAACTGCTACATTTTTCTGTACATGCTTAAGGTACAGTGTTTGGATGCTGAGTCCGGGAATAGATGAGTGAGGCTGGTCCCCTGAATCTCTTACTCAAGGACTCTGAGTATACTCTGAGTATATAATTTATACTCTGCTGGAACTCCTCTGTTCTAGTGACTGTATTCATTATAAATTGTGGTGGCAAAAAAGGGTTTTAAAGGCTCTCTGGCAGAGGAGTCCCTTCCTCCTTGAGGTCAGAACTGTAAATGACTTCCCCATTGACACAACATTCTGGCATTTTCTATGCAACAGTACTGTCACTTTTTGCCCAATATCCCCTATTACATGGTCACAATCCTCTTGCACTCTTTCATTCATCATAAAGGCAGAATAGTTGGGGAATAGTTTGAGTTCTCCCACTGCCATCTGTAAGAGATGTAGCAAAGTGCTATCTGTGTCATTCTATGGGAAAAATTGAGGAAGGCCTGATGAAGGGAGATGCCTCCTACCTCTGTCCATTCTTGATCCAGACAGATTGCTGGCTACAACATTGCTTTCTCCATATCATGGACTGCAGAGACTTCCAAAGATTGCTTCTTCCTCATTGGAGCCATTTTTAATGGATACCTCCTGAAAGAAAGAGAATAAAAATAATATTTGCTACGTGCATATCTTTAGGATAAACTCCTTAGAACTATGAGGTCAAAAGGCACGTGATCTGTAATTTTCATGCTGAAAATTGTGCCAATTTATACCTCTACCAGCAATGTATGAGAAGAGTGCTTCTTGTCCTATACCTTTGTAAATAAAATGGGCTTATAAACTCTGCCAATTTTATAGATGAGAAAATAAAATAAAATATAGTTTGCATTCAACTGTGAAAAAAATCATGCTTTTATCGCTGGAAACTCTTTGGCAGAAGGAGATCTGGATTCTGTAGAAGCTTCATTGTTGACTCATATCCCTCCAGCCTCCTGTAGAGAGGCTGGGGAGAGTGGGAGTGGGGAGGAGGGAAGAGGGGTGCAGAGAAGAAAAAAGGTGAAGAGGGTGAGGAAGTCCAGAAGTAGTAGATTGGGGCACAGCCAGCGAAGCTAGAGATGGCCATTCCTAGCTACCAGGTGCATTCCTCTTCTCTCCCATCCGACTTGCCTCCCTCCATCCAACGCATGCATTCCACCCAGCTGCTCCATGTCTGTGAATAGGTAGTCATGCTCTGGGCACTTAATCATCCTGATGCCATTCTTGGACCTCAGGACGGGCACTAGACATGGAGGCACCCACTGCCCAAGGAGTCCCTGCCGAGTGTGCCAAGAATAAAAGAGTTGTTTAGGTTGCACCAGAAGGTTTCTAAGGCTGCATTAGTGACTGTTTGAGATAGAGGACAGGATCACAGGTGAGATTCTGGGCTAATCAAAAGACCATAGGTCTTACTGCCAAGGGGGATAAAACTATTGGATCAAAAATTTTAATACTAATGTATATGGTTTGTACAGGGGCAATTGCCAGTGGAGAAGCTAATGTGTTAGCCTCTGGGTTGTAATGAATGAAGAGGTTTATCCAGATTACCCTGAGTGCTGGTGGTTTCTGAAGCTACATGTTTTAAGAAAGAGTGACATCTTGGCCATATAACTAGGTCTCTGGTGAACCTATAAATAGCTCAGTAGCTAACCTCCCCACGGTCTAGAACATAGTTTGATAATTGGAAGGTACAGGAGCCAATGTGGGTCTGGCAACAGGATGGTGTCCACCGCTCCCTCAGTAGCAGCAGGAGCTAATTACAACTCTAGAGCTTCACCATCATTTGGACCCAGCAGGTCCATCCTTTCTTCTGCTGCCCACCTCTCTCCCAATGAAATGCTCTTCACTCCCCCTGACCTCACACTCTATCCACTCGTAGCTTCAGCTCATGTCTTCTAACTGCATGTTCTCTATGTCTTTTGCTCTTCCTGTCAGTTACTCAGTGCCCTATGTCTCATATTAGAAAATCCTCAAAAGACAGAATCTGGTGGGTTCAATTAGTCACTGGAGTCCCTTCTGTTCAGTTTATAGACCAGCATCCAGGCTGGCTACCTTTCCATCAGATGCCCATTCAGTTATGGCCATGCTGGAGCAGTTAACAGTGGCAGCATGGGATCTAACATGAGAAAGCCTTAGAAGGGGGTCATGGGTATGGGGCTGAGGTCATTAGACTTCTTTAGGACAACCTGACTCATGTCCCAGCTCCACGAATTCCCGTATGACCTTGACAAACAAGCCTGTCAGGTGAGCAGGGATTTGTTGTACATGATCTCCAAGGTTCTTTACAGCCTGACAATCTAATTTGGTGGTTATACCGGTCTGCAAATAACACATCTGCTCTTCCTGGTTACCAGTCCTTCCTCTTATATGATTGTGTCACTTACCTACCATTTGAGATAAGACATCAAAGACCATTGTCTTTCTTTCCTCATCACAATGGATTATGTATTGCATCTGTTGATGGTCCCTGATAGACTCAGGATGCTGCAATGTGGGAAGCACAGTGTTGAGAGGAAGGAATGCTTGTTTCCCATTCCTGACGCTGCCATGGAGAAAGCATGGGCAGACATGTTCAGCCTGTCTCTCCACATAGTGCTCCGCAAGGAGTGAAATATTAAGAAAAATAGATACTGGTTTCTGTCCCCAGTTCCTGACTCAGACAGTACATTCCTAAGAATCAGAGCACTTGGAGCGTCTTTTATTCTACTGAGATGACTCTTGTTGGGCTCTTGGATGGGGTGGCCACCAGAATAACCAGACTATGACTAGAAGCTTGGGATTTGCAGCTCCAGATTGGGGAAAAGAGCTAGACATGGAGCTCGTAAGTGATCATGGCTACATCATGGAGCCTCCATGGTGTCCCAGTAGTACGAGGTCTGGAGAGCTTCTGGAGAGTTTCTGGAACACATCCATGTACTGGAGGGTGAAGCACCCAAACTCTATGGGGACAGAAGCTCCTGAGCTTGGTACTCTCCTGGAGCTCACCTGATGTATCTCTTCATCTGGCTGTTAATCTGTATCCTTTATCAGATCCTTGAGCACACTGGTAAACATAAGTGAAGTCTTCTCTGGGTTCTGTGAGCCATTCTAGCAAATTAATTGGACTGGAGGAGGGGAGCCCTGGGACAGAGACACAGGTGACAAGCTGGACTTGTGATTGGCACCGGACGTGGGGTGGGAGCCGTCTCGTGGGGCTGCGCCCTTAACCTGTGGGATTGGATGCTATCTCCAGGGAGTGTCAGAAGTGAACGAAATGAAGTCATAGGACACCCAGCTGGTGTCTCAGAGAATTGCTTGGTGGGGGGACAGGCTCCACATACCTGGTGTCAGAAGTGCTGTGAGCTTGGCAGGGGGAGGGTGCAGGAGACACAGGAGGAAAACTGGGTTTTTCCTTACGGAGACCTAAGGTATAGCCTGACTTTCAGACATACCTCCTCCCTGTCTCCATTGTATAACCGCAACCCTCTTCCACCTTGAAAATCAGGATAAATCCTTCTGGTCAACACCATGACCCCCTTTATGCCTGTTCTTCAAGTGACAGGAGGGACCCCAAATGGCCAGGTGACTGGATCAGCTTTTACTTCAGTGTCATCGCTTTTGTGTTCCTGGTGGAAACGTTCCTCATTCAGTACTAAGATTCTAAACCAACAGAGCTCATAGTTGTGAGAATGAGCAACCAACTAAGTGGTGTATTAGATGAAACAGTGAAGGTGCTACACCTGCCATTTCATCTTTTTCTTGCTCTGGATCCTGCCCAGTCCTGGAAGGGTCGGTCACACAGTGAAGAGGTCCAAACAGCATGCTTAAATGTGGTATACAGTGCCTCCCAAATCTAGAGAGGTCTGCCAAACCATGTGCTTCTTTCTTAATGGTAGAAGTTGCAAGGCACACCTACCTCTTCCTTTGAAAGTGGTATCCCGAGCCTTGGGGCGCTTGGGTGGCTCAGTCGGTTAAAGGTCTGCCTTCGGCTCAGGTCATGATCCCAGGGTCCTGGGGTAGAACCCCACTTCGGGCTCCCTGCTCAGCGGGGAGCCTGCTTTTCTCTCTCCCTCTGCAGCTCCCCCTGCTTGTACTTTCTCATGCTCTCTCTCTCAAATAAATAACTTTTAAAAATCCTGAAAAAGAAAGAAAGAAAGTGGTATCCCAAACCTTGCACTTTATGAGAGCTTTATACTTAATGAGGCGGCAGCTCCCTATGTTTTCGTGGCTTGCATCTCTCTAGTCACATCTGTATCTTCCCCAAGGTACCTAAAGCAGGTGCTGCATCCAGGCCTCTGGGTTCTATTAGTGATGTCATCCATGTAATGGGCCAGCATCACGTCCTGTGGAATAGGCAGAAAGCTAAGCACGGACTAAATTGTGGCACAGACTAAATTGTGGCACAGATCCCACGGCAAGACAGCAAAGGAGGACAGCTGTGTCTGCCAGGTAAAAGCAAATCACAACTAATGCTTTCTCCTCATACAAATGGACAGAAACAGGTACCACGCCCATAGCTGCACACAGGTGCTAGGAATAGGGCTTGTTTGCTCTAGTGAAGGGACCACGGCTGGAGCGGCGATCCGATTTGAGTCACTCCCTAATTAAATCTCTAATAATACTGCATATTTCTTTGAGTTTATCTCGAACAGCTGCAGAGGTAAAACAGATTGTTAAAAAGGGAACCATTCCCAAGCAACCATAGCCACAGTCCAGTCTTTCTTGATTGCGTATGCGTTTCTGAGAATCTTCCCGAACGTGTCATTGCTTCTGGCTAGCTCTCACAGTGGGTGGGTAGGTGGGGCTATCCAACACCATAGCCACTAGCCACATGTGGCTACCGAGCACTTGATGTGAGGTTAGTCCCTAATTAGATGTTCTGTAAGTGTAGCTTAGGACAAAAGTAAGTGTATTAATAAGTTGTATATTGATTTCATGTTGAAATGATACTACTTTGGATACAGCGGGTTAAAGAAAAAATACAGCTAAAATTAATGTCACCCGTTTCTTTTTACCTTTGTAAACTATGGCGCCACTAGAAAACTTAAAATTAGATGTGTGCTCACATTCTATCTCTACTGGACAGTACTCCTGGGAGGCTTAATTTGCTTCTCTTACCACAGCAAACCCACATGACAGGGTCAGGAAGCAAACTTGGAAATTATACTCATCGCTAAATTTATCTGTGCCAGCTACACTCAGCCACAAGATAGGTGCGGGGTTTCACAAGGCCCAAGGTGAGGCTGATTAGAATTAAAATATTTATGGGCGCCTGGGTGGCTCAGTTGGTTGGGCGACTGCCTTCGGCTCAGGTCATGATCCCGGAGTCCCGGGATCGAGTCCCATATCGGACTCCCGGCTCTGCGGGAAGTCTGCTTCTCCCTCTGACCTTCTCCCCTTTCATTCTCAGTCTCTCTCTCTAATAAATAAATAAAAAAAAAAATCTTTAAAAAAAAAAAAGAATTAAAATATTTATGATCTGATCGTGATAAGACTGCCCCTCACTGGAAATCCAGAGACATCCTAGATTGCCATGATTTCAAAGCCCCAGGTTTGGAGGTTTTCTTTCCTTCAGTACACATTGATGCCGAAACACTGCTGTCGCTTTGGAGAAGATGAGGAGAAAGAGGCACAGGATGACCCTGACATGTTCTCATAGAAGCTTCTGCAGGGATGTGCGTTCTTCCTTTCATTTAAGGGGCTCAGAGTTTCTGAAATAAATCAGGTCTGTGAATTGAGGGAGGACAAGGGATTTTTCTATTGTAGTGGCTCAAGTAAGCTCTCTTTCCACCAGACTGGGTTGTTGTTGTTGTTGTTGTTTCCAGAAACCAAGTACAGCCTTGTAGGAGGCTGCCCATCTGTTTCACTTCTGGATATTCTGCTTATTAATTACATATCAGACCATGCTGGTTACCACCATAGTACCTTTGCCATGTACATCAATCATAGATACCATGCTTCTGATGGTTAAATGCAATGTTGGGCCTTACTCAAGAGCCCTACCCTGATCCCAACATCCGTACTGAAATCAGGAAGGTATTTTGTACAGCCACTCCCTCCCATTGGCGTCTTTGGCCAAATACCTTTGAAAGATCCTTGCTCTCCCTGAACAAATGTGTTTCTCAATGGTTTGGCGATAGGTGTACATTCTTGCTCTTTACTGAGAGATGGACTGAATCACTGATGATAAATGTATTCCCTAATCCCTGTCTTCCTAAGCCTCTCTATTTCTTCCTCGCCATTGTCCCAGAAATTTCTGACTTTTTGGCTTCATTTGGTGGGGTTCATCTCTGAGGCAGTTTCCTGCCAGCAAACTGAGGAAAACAATCAGATGTCCTCCCAGCTGTTAGAGCTAGTGTTTTCATCCAGAATCTCAGGCAAGAATACATCTCGAAAAATGTAGCCTAATCTTCGGTCATGTCCCTCTCTCTTTGGTCAAGCCCTTAATCTCACACGTATTCGCCAGGGTTTTGCTGATAAAAATTAGCAAAGATTTAAAAATTCCTTTGATGTTTTAGCCATCTTCCGGGTTCTGGGCCCCTGGGGACATACTCGGATATAATTCTAGTTGTAAGTTTGGAGATAATCAGAGATGATAAGGACGGGGCATGAAGAAACTGGCTTCCCTTTGCAGAGTGACTGCCTAGAGAAGATCACTGTGGGATCCCCACTGGAAGATGAGGAGGAGAGTCTGCCTCTCCTGGGGAAAGGCTCTGTGGTTTCCAGGATACTCTGAAGCACACAAGTCCCCCCAAATCAGTTCTTGGGGATCTACTTCCTTCTGGTCAGTGACATAATTTTTGTAATAGACCTGATGAAGCTATGGATTCAGCTAAGGGTTTAATTTAACAAGCTTCAGAATCGAATTCTGAATGTTAGATAGCAGCAGGAGACTGGAAGAGGGTTAGGGTTAGTAGCATTGAGAGCCCATCAGTGCCAGCAAATTGGAGAGTCATGTCCTTGAGAAGTCAGGTGGAGGTAGGAAGTCAGGATGACAGCCCTGATGTGGATTCTTCTTAGGTATCCAGCCTCTGGGATTTGGGGAAGTCAGACCCTCATGAAGGCAGACTTACAGAACACACATGTTCATGTATGGAACATGAAAGGATTCCCAACTGTGGAAAGCAAGCAGGTTGTAGTTGGAACATTCCCATGTGACCTGCACAAAGTTACAAAGTCTATCCACACTGAGGTCACAATGGTGGGGATAGTTTCCATAAACAAATAGAATTCCTCTAGATTAGAGCAACAGCCTTCCTTCTGGTCTCTGCCTTCCGAATCATTATCACTAAAAACTCTTATTCCCATGTAGCCATCAGAAGTCTTTCTAACACACAAAACATTCAATGGCTCCCTATTGCCTTCAGGATAAAGCTTAAATTCTTTATCTAGGATTTCAAGGCTTAGCATGCTCCTGTCCTTTGGTTCCATCCATACTCATCTCATGGTCCCCACCTCCATCCCTACCCTATTCCCAACCCTATTGCTTCCCAATAACCCTGAACTTCATCCAGGGCTCTGCCACCAAGGGGCAGAAATGTACTTAAAAGTGTACAGCCTTCTAATAGGGTGGATTCTATCAAAAAAAAAGACCATAATCACAAGGTTTCTGCTAGTCCTTTTTATTTTATTTTTTTTTTTAAGATTTTTTAAATTTATCTGACAGAGAGAGAGAGATCCCAAGTAGGCAGAGAGGCAGGCAGGGAGAAAGGGGGAAGCAGGCCCCCTGCTGAGCAGAGAGCCCGATGCGGGGCTCGATCCCAGGACCCTGAGATCATGACCTGAGCCGAAGGCAGAGGCTTTAACCCACTGAGCCACCCAGGCACCCCTAGTCCTTTTTATTTCTAAGGGAGAAATTGTTCCTTGTGTCCAACTGAGCATCTTGAGTTTGGAGCTGACTAGGTGGGCCTGGAGCTAAGTTTGCAATCTGTAGCTCATCTGCCCCGTGTCGAGAGTAAGACGAATGTGGCTAGGAGGAAAAACAAGGATGGGGAGCTGAGAAGGTAAAGAAAGGACACCACTAGGTGAGAGAAAGAGAGAGAGACCCAGGCAGAAAGAGAGAGAGGGAGATTGAAGGGATACTACTACTACTATTAAGAAATCCTCAGTGGAAGGACGGACCAAGGACTTTGCACGTCTGAGGAGCAATTCGGAGCTGTGCCCTGTGGTTGGGCGCCGCAGCGGGTTCCTCGAGACTCGGTAAACCTTAACAAAGCCTGAAAAGCCACTTTTACTTCCCCGTCGGCTTTCACGTCCCTACTCCTAGGCTTGGAGATAAGTTAGGATTTTAGCCAAGGCTATTGAACTTTCCCTTATAAAAGGTCTTATCTGATTTAAAAAATTTCTCATTATTCCATGTCACACCAGCACAATCCATTCGGAACATGACTAACACAAAGTTCCTTATTTACCACAGTTTCCTTGAATTCTTTCAATTCTCCCATGCAGAGACTTCTGATTGGGGTTATTTTCTTGAGTACCTTCTTGACCAATTTCTTCAGACAGAGAACATGGCTGGTGTACTTTCTGAGGCTCTCCGTGTCCAAATAAGCCTTTTTTTTTTGCCCTCCTATAATTATGTTCTGACTGGACGTGAGCCTTTCTGATTATAATCCACACCGCCGGCCTGACTAGCTTGTAGATACCATTCCTGTGCCTCCCCAAATACTCCTAGTATTACTAAGAGTCCAATACTGGCCTCACTCTCTTTCCTTTGTCAGTAACTTGCTCTTTCTGGCTGATGAGGGTGAAATTTATCCTTGAATCTCAGAACTTTCACCAGGATGCTTCTTTGTGGGTATGTCTTTTCAATAAACCCACCCGAGCCCTTTAAATAGAAATCATCATGTCTTCGGGTTTCTTCTCTCTTCCCCTTTCTCCCTGGCAACTGTTAGACTACTAAGTCTTCCCCACTGGTCCTTTACATCTCGGATCTGTGCATTTTTGCACTTAGTATGTTTTGTTTTGTTTGGTGTTGGGTTTTTGAGACACCTTATCACCCCCCAAACACGAATTTGGCTTTTAGACAGAATCACTCCATTTCTCCATTGAAATCCTAAATTTAGAAATCTTGCCTTTTAGTTCCACAATTTCATTTGTTATGCTCTAATTCCACCTTCTTAAAAGTTCTCATTATGTTTTCCCACTCATTATGTTTTTTAATTGAACTTCCCCTCTGTTTCTGCCATTAATTCTGCCTCCACTTACCCACATCTCCTGGCCAGCTTGGTCTCTTTCCTGCAAATGACATGTTCTCTTCGTTTGTAATTTCTTTTGCCCGATAATTTGGCAAGTCAGCTGTTGGACTCCCTCGAGCAGTGGTGGGCTGATTGCCACTGTAATATGGGCCAGCTGTAACAGGGACAGGGAGCCTCCCGTTTCTGTTGAGGCTTTGGGGTGGGGTTTCTGTTCTCAGATGGAAGAAAGCTCAGTCTTTCTAGCGCCATGGCCAGATTTGGATCCTTGTGCCGAGATTTCAAGCAACGAGGTCCTAGCTGTGTCTGGACTCTTTATTCTATGGCTGAGTGATCCTAGCTGGGAGAGACTGAGATGAGAAGTGATTGCCACAGGGGCGCCTGGGTGGCTCAGTCATTAAGTGTCTGCCTTTAGCTCAGGTCATGATCCCAGGGTCCTGGGATTGAGCCCCTCATGGGGCTGTCTGCTTAGCAGGGGAGGCTGCTTCTCGCTCTGCCTGCTTCTCCCCCTGCTTGTGCCTTCTCTCTCTCTCTCTGACAGAGAAATAAATAAAATCTTAAAAAAAAAAGGTGACTATAACAGGTAGTCATTTTCCCAGAACTCCCTGGGACGGCAGGTGCTACACAAAGCGGTTTTGGTTCAATGTCTTTAGACAGAGCAATGGAATTCTTCCACACATTTCCCTCCTTGGGCTGATCCATGAAAACAAAGTAGAAATTATAAGTTCCACCTACCCTAGTAACCAAACTTGCAGTTTACAATCAAAATTACAGTTTCTAAGAAAAACAGTATTTGAAAACTTTCTGTTAACTTTTCAATGCGTTTTCCTCTGTGTCGAAGTTCCCACTCCCGGGCCTCTTGTTTGCCAGCTGACATCTGCCGTTCTGTCTGCTCTGCCTTGTCGATTCCTGAGTGTTGTGGCAGCCTCTGGTCATTACACTTTTGCAGGGCCACTATCTGGTTCCTGGTCACCATTCCACCATGCGGTGGGGGAGGTTCCCCACCAACACCAAGCAATGCTCAGGACACCAGCTGGGTGTCCCAGACTTTAACTCCATTGTGACACTGTCTACCCAGAGACAGCATTACATCTCACAGGTTAAGGTTTCAGTTCTACAGGACCGGTCCCCAGCCTGCCCCCTTGCCACTTCCGAAGCCAGTCTAGGTTATCGGCTGTGCTCTGACCTACTGCTTTGGGTTCCATTATTCTGCCAGAGTGGCTCACAGAACTCAGAGAAACATCACACTCGCTGGATTAGCAGTTTAGTAAAGGTACTAACTCAGGAACAGCCAGATGGAAAAGATACAGAGGCCCTGGCATGAGGAAAGACTTGGAGCTTCCACGCCCTCTCTAGGCACATGGATCTCCCCCAAATCTTCACGTGTTCACCATCCTAGAAGTTCTCTGAGCCTCGTCCTTTGGGTTTTTATGGCGCCTTCATTACACAGGTACGAGTGATGAAATCTTCAGCCATTGGTGATTGATTCAACTTCCAGCTGCTCTCCCTTCTCTGCAAACGGGGTGGGGGGGGGTGGGGAGGGTGGGGAAGCAAGGGGATGGAAAGTTCCATCCCTCCAATCACAAGTTTGCTTGTCTTGACAACCAGCACCAACCCTAGGGGCAGGCTGAGTCACCTCATTACCATAACAAAAGGCCTCCCCACCTAGGAAACTCTAAGGGTTTTACGAGCTCTGTGCCAGAAAGGGGGATTTAGATCAAATATATGTTTGTTATTTTTTTTTTTTTAAGTAGGCTCCCCATCCAGCATGGAGCCCACCTCAGGGCTCTAACTCACAACCCTGAGATCAGGAGCCGAGCTGAGACCGCGAGCGGGCGCCCAACCAACCGAGCCACACAGGCGCCCCTGTGTTTCTTACTATAAAGCACAGTACCTCAGCCTCTTCACTAAGAGATCAAAAAAATTATGTCCTAGGGGCTGAGCCTCATGTCTCCTGCCCTCAAGGCCACCACCCTCACTCCTGGGTCCTTGACTTGTGTGAAATGCATCTCCGTGATTATATAGCTCTACTGAAATGTTCCCTGAAGGGTTCTGGAAAGTGCCTGCATCAGAATCTAAGGAAAGCTTATAAAGGTATAGAGGTTTTGACTCCAGGACATGGGAGTGGAGCACTGCAGTTAGCATTTAAAATAACTCTTATATGAGGTGCCTGAGTGGCTCAGTTGATTAAGTGTCTTCCTTTGGCTCAAATCGTGATCCCAGGGGCCTGGGATCGAATCCTGTATCAGGCTCCCTGCTTCTCTCTGCCTGCTGCTCGCCCTGCTTGTGCTCTCTGACAAATAAATCTTTAAAAAAATAAAATAGTTCTTATACTAGTTTGGGACCCAGGGAAGCTGCAAAACCATGCAGAAGAAAAGTTCTTCAGGTAGTCAGGTGTAGAGACCTCGGCCTCCATGCTCATTGCTGTCAGTGCCCAGAGTCAGAGCGCCCAGAAAACTCTTTGAATTATACAGAAAATTGTCCTTTAAAAGACTGATAGCTGGAAACGTTCCAGCCAGGTAAAATTCCTTGAATGTTGCCCATGTCACGGGTGCACCTCATTCCACGCAGGTGTGTTGCCGCGCTCTGCTGTGAGCACCAGGTCCTCGGCCTTTAGATCCCATGGGCTGTTCTTGCTGGAACGCAGGTCTGTGCAGTGGGGTCTTGCAATTTTCTGCCAGGCCTTCGCAGCTCAGGCCATTGGCTATGACATTCTGAACAGTATTATATGGGGTACAATAGCACTATTTAGAATAGTTTAAATACATCAGACTGATTCTCCTCTTGAATGCTAGAATATTTACTCTGAATCACCAAGGGCCGAGGGGTCAGCTGCCCTACAAAAGATCATGCAACTCTCTCCAACAGATTGTGAACAGTTCTTTCCCTTAGTGGAAGAAGAGCTACATTGTCGACTGTGTAACTAAGCTTTCATTTTCACTTAGTGACTTGAGATCCATATCGGCACACAAGCTTTTACTGAGAACGTGGCTTTTCAAGTGCAGTATTCCTTTTAGCTCTCACACTCACCCTGAGAAGTAGATCACACTGGTGTCCGCTGAGGCACAGAGAACGTGTACAGGAAGCAAATGCTGATGCTGGAAAGTGGACCCAAGCAGGCTAGCTCCACGGACTGCATTCCTATTATGCGATTAGCTACAGGTCTAAGATCAGTGACACAGGCACACTTATCTTTATTTGTTCATTCATTCAGGAAAATGGACTTTGTATCAGGTCCTAAGCCAGGAGCTTGGGACACAAAGTTAAGTACATTACTGACCCTCCCTGCCCTTGGTGTTTCCAATTTAATGATGAACACAAACAACTATAGGACCAATTAAAATAACTAGTATTAGGTGTTGGGGCAGACGTGCAGGGTGAGGCCGTGGAGGCAGGCACAGGGTCCATAACCCAGCAGATAAGTCCCGGAGGAGCTGGCACCTGAGCAGAGTCCCAAGGGCAATGTGGAGGTTGGAAGAACAGAGTTCGAGGAAGCAACATGCACAAAGGCCCGGAGTGGCAAAGAGCAGACGTCAGGGAAATGGCAGGAAGTTTACAGTGAGAGTTTAATGTGAGTGGGTTTGGCAAAAGGGCAAGAGGGGAGGTGTTGGCAAGGATGTAACCTAAAATGGCCTTTCTGCCAGGAGTAAACCTTGGGCTTTATCCTGAAGGTAACATCAAGCTATTCAAGATTGTTTTAAGAAGAGTAATGGGGCCAGTTTTCTTTATATTATGAGGATACTGGGGTGCTCGGGAGGGATGGCCTTGCCTGCAACTCTGCTCTCAGACTGGAGGTCCAAGTTCAATCCGCACAGGGGCTGCAAACCTCCTGCCCAACAGTGTATGTAGCCACCCAGAGTCTCAAGGGAATTATGAAAATGCTGTGTGCATCTCTATGGTGTAAATGACTAAGATGGATTTTAATAGACATAGAAAATGTTAACTGATTAGTACCAATAAAATAAACTGAAAAAGGTTATTGAAGTGCCAAGCCCATAAAGTTTATGGAGAAATTCCTTTAAACTTTCAAGGAACAGATCATTCCTGGCTAAATAAATAATCTCTGGAGCATGGGGAGGGGGGGAACCCAGCTGACTTTGCAGTTGGCATAACCTCACTCGAAAGCCTAGAAAATATTTCCTTAAATACTAGCAAATAAAGTTCAGAAATGTATTGAAAAAACAGTATCCAAAGGCCAGGTAAGTTTTGTGTCAGAAATGTGAATTCATACAGACTGTGAAAATACTGTTACTTCAAAGCTGAAAATGATTCTAAGACAGGGAGGGGAACCACAGTTTTGGGAAGCCTGATCTTTGATGGGGACACGCGTGCTGGCCATTTGGTTGCACAGTCGTTCGTCGGTTATTTCAATGCCCACCCCATCTTGCCTTGGGAAAAGATTATCTTAAATGCAAATTGTTTTAGCAGTGTTCTGTCTGGTAATATAAATTGTTTATTATCGTTAAAAGACATGGAATATACAATAAGGGAGCATTAAGACCCTCATTTAAATAAGATCAGGAAGTGGAAGAAATTCCAGTGGTTGTAAATCATACAAAAATACTCAGCCACCTTAGGGATGCCTGGTTGGTTCAGTTGGTTAAGAGGCTGCCTAAGAGGCTCAGGTTATGATCCCAGGGGCCTGGGATCGAGTCACACATTGGGCTCCTTGCTCCACAGGGAGCCTGCTTCTCCCTCTGCCTGCCACTCTGCCTGCTTGTGCTCTCTCTCTGACAAACAAACAAACAAACAAATAAATAAATAAATCTTTAAAAAAATAGTTTTGCCAGTCATTAAAAAAATCCGCATGTTGAGGTGTGCCTGGGTGGTTCAGTGGGGTTGAGTTTCTGACTCTTGAACCCAGCTCAGGTCTTATCTCAGGGTTTTGAGCTCAAGCCCTGCATTGGGCTCTGTGCTGCGCATGGATCCTACTTAGAAAAAACCAACTCCTTGTTTAAACAATGAGGTACAGTATTTTCATCTGTCAATTTTAGAAAGATTTTAAAACTGGCCATTCTGCGTTCGAGCAAGGATGCCCAACAACAAGCAGGCGGTTCTGCGCGCTCTCGTGAACCCTGAACAGGTGTCAGAAGACTGGAAAAAATAATACATTAATGGTGGTTTCAATATTTCCCTTATTTAAAAAAAATCAGATATAATTAAGAGGCCATAAAATTTCCCTTTTAAAGTAGACAATTCAGGGTTTTTATATATATTCACAAGGCTGTGCAACCCTCACTGCTGTTTCACGGCAAAACATTTTCATCGTTTCAAGTTCCTGTTAGACTCTTCCTCCCCTGGGATCTGTTCTCCAGTTAAAAGTATTCTTCCCTCCCAGGCTGAGAGTGAAATAGGTCTGGAAATGCCTCCAGCTTTGGAGGAGCCTGGCCTGGACAGTGTGTGGGACAGCTTAGTCAATCTCCCATCTAGGTCTCCAGCCTAGGGGCCATTCTTTTCCTTTTCTTGGTTGGGCTCTTCCCAGCCACTGGAGTGGTACCATCTAAGAGTCAGGTTGTGAGCCAAGGTGGGGGGTGGGGGGGAAAAGAGGCCAAAAAGGGCCAATGGGTCTCTTCTCCAGGTGATTGCGAGCCGGTGCTTCTCAGGTCTGCCTGCTCAGAACAAGGAGAGCTCACGCCTCACCCCAGAATAACTGAGCTAGAATCTCTGTGGGCAGGGCCCAGGCATCTGTTTTTTTTGGGTTTTTTTTTAAAGTTCTCCGGGTGGTTTGAATGTACAACCAATGTACAAAAGCCCCATGTTAAGCCCTAAGCATGACTATTAGCACAGGTAAAGAAGATTTCAAAATTAACACCTGGCAGAATTCTCCCAGTAATTCTGATGTGAATGGTGGAACATGTTATTTATAAAAATATAAAATAAAAAAAGGAAAGACAGTAAACAAAAATAAATTATTAATGTTTTGATTGTATTCAAATTTTTATTTTGAACAAAAAACTTAATACAATGATTTTAAATAATAAAACGTGGTATATTCTAGACACTTGTTTTTTTTTTAAAGGTTTATTAAATTTGGACTCCTACAGTTCTGCTGTGATGCTTTCTTCAACATTTATATTATTTCTTACCATATTATCACCACTCTAAACTTGCTAAACAAAGAATCACTCTAAGTGGAGCTTGAAGCTTCACTTTACCACATAAAACACATACAGAACAGTCATTTTTTTATATTTACAAAACACAAGAAGTCTGTCCAGCCATTTGGATTTGTTGTTACATTGCCCATACTGAGATTAGCAAAAAGCTAAGTAATAAGCAAGATTTCACTTCAGCAGTGCAAAAGATGGCCTCAACCAAACTTCATTAAACAAACCAACAAATTACAAACATATTCAGCAAAATTCAACTTGTGTAATAGAGAATTAAAAAAAAAAACAAACACAAAGTGGGTCACAACTAGACTGGTTTTCACTGTGCAACTTTCCTCAGGGAACAATACTACCCATTTCACATAGAAAGGAATATGCATCAAAAGCCTTTTTGTTCATGAAAAAAATGCCCTCCAAACAAATTCGTCATAAGGCGCAAAAAAATAAAATAAAATAAAAAATATATATTTTTTGAATGAAGCAGTTTGGCCCAGAGAAAAGCTTATACATAATGTGTATACATAGTATATACACATTAATAGATACATTACAAACCATGTATGTTAGTCATTAGACAATTAAATGAACTGGCTCAGTGGAGTGAAAATGTGTCCATTTTCTATAAATATGTAATTATTGCTGATAGGCTACACATTATGCTCTGACACGGAAACTGTAGTAACTCAGAATTTAAAGCGGCCGTATTGCCGGCGTCAGCCCTGTGGCCGGCGTTCGTGTGGACAACATGCCATCCAATCCTGAAGAAAAAGCAAAAATTCCACTACAGAAAAAAGAAAAAAAAAAAAAAAAAAAGGCTTATGCACTGTCCCTTACATTTTTGCCTATTTAAAAAAAAACAAAAAACTAGTCCAGTTCACCACAAGTTAAGCACAATCTGACAAGCAAGTTTAGCGGCAGGATGAGAAGGGAAGAGTGAAAGACAGCATGCATTTACAACTAGCGCTGATCTAGTCTATTCTGTCATACAAACTGGAATATAAAAATCCAATTTAAATAAGACTAGACTAACTGTAAGAGTAAAAAAAAAAAAAAACACACACACAGTAGACTTAGTTTGATACTGATTAATTTTAAGAGTAAAACTCATCCCGTCCCCACTTAATACTCTACTGCAATTTGATGGCTAGAATATTTACTTACTTAAAAAAGATATTAAATACCTGTATCAGGAAATTACATTCTTTTTAACAATAAGACGTACTGTGTAAGAAAATAGCTCATGTGTGAAATGTGTCTGAAATGCGTTTTTCCTCACAACTATCAAAACATCCATTCACACTAAAACAAAACCACCCCAGCCCCCCCACCCCACCCCCCAGAAAAAAAGTTTGGGAAAGATGGGGTGGGGCCGGGTAAGGAGCAGGGAGGGAAAGGTTTACCAGCACAGTGATTAACAATGGTTCAAGACAGAACCAACAAGAGTTGGTCAAAAGGATGCCTTCAATACATGGCTACAATTAAAATCCAAACTCAACCACTTTTGGTTCATTGCAGTGAGACCAAAAAAATATCTCTCACAGATTCATATAAATACTAGACTCCAGCTCTTTTATTATTATTATCTTTAAAGTTTTCCCATTTGTTTTTGCAAGGCCTAGCTACCTTATTACAATTTATATTTGCTCTGCAACAACTACAAGAGGTAGGCATGGAGCATGAAAAAGTTTCTTAGTTAGTACCTCACTGTGGGCCGTTCACCACTTTTCGTCGACACCTTTCACTTTAGACAAGTAAAGGATTACTTTCTAGTCTTTCCTAAACCCCAAAACAAAGCTGCTGCCATCCTGTCCATGTTCTACAAGAGTGTACTCACAAATAAGAAACTTTCTCTACTGAAGGATACTGTCATAGTGTTTGTTGCAGAGCATTCGTATATTTATATATATTTATTTTTAAAAAATAAACAAACAACAAAAACCAAAACCCAGGTTCCTAGAACCAATTCTCTTGATTCACTACTTCCACAAAATAAAGTGTACCATTTGGCCAAGACTACAGATGTGTTTTTTTTTTTTTTTCACAGATGCAAGTGCCATGCAAAATAAATTAAAGAACAGATATCAAACATACATGTGATAAAACTACTGAAGGTAGATCTTTAAAAGCATTTATATAAACATAATTTATAATACTTCTCTTTTTTCCTTTATGTACAGTCACAAAGCTGTCGTTATACGTCGAGAATTTCCTCCGCTGTGCCCCCACAGCGCAATCTGTAGCGACCAGTTCTCCAGCTTATGGTAGGGTCCCATAATGCCGACAAAAAAATGTATATTGTCATGGATTCACGGATGAACCAGGCTACTGCATAATCAAGTTTTGAGAAACACAGTGTGCCACCCTGGGGATTAGGAAACAAAAAAAACCCAGAACTGATTGACAAACTGTTGAACTAGACACAGTTAAAAAAATGAAATTCTTCAATTTCACTCAATATACACACTATATAAAATCAAGCCTGCTTCTTATATATAACTTAACTGCCATGCTATATCCACTAAAAAGTGTTAACAATGAGTAGAAAAAGCATTAAAATCATGGCTATTCTGACATAGTTTAATTTCAATATGTGATTTTTGGGGAGCCTTAGTAAAAATCATTTTATTAACATTATTTTGGGGGGAGCCTTAATAAAAGTCAACTCTCAGTCAACTGAAAGCTGAAAATCAGGTTAAGTTCTGCATTTGCATTCCACTAAAGACAGTAATGTTTAAACCCAATTATTAACCTTCGGTGGGAAGCTAAAGAATGGCTCAGATAGATTTCTTCAACCTTTTCTAAATTAAAATAGTTTTAGTTCTACCAAATGACTACCAACCTTTTCATGCCTATCCACATACCTGGACACCCCTGAGTTGAATGTAGTCAAATATAAACCATGCCAGGCAATGACACATGAAAAATACCATAATATCCCATCTGAATACATGGTGAGCCGCCCATCCGATAATTAAACTGGCAACAAAGCATTCTGAAATTGGCTCACAGATTATTGTAGCAGGAAGCATGTTAATTCGCAATTTGGTCCACCTGAAAAAAAAAAAAAAAAGATTTTCTTTAAACAGCCTGGTTACAAAACTAATCAATCCCCCCACCCCATGATCAGTTCTTTATCTTTACCCTGTTATATCAAGGCCCTCCTCTTTAAAGAGTATTTAATTCATCTCTTTTCTATTTTTATTTAGTATATCAAAGAAAAAAGTCTATAAATTCATTTGTATGCCCTACACTCTAACGAATAATTACAAAAGTGAAAATATAGAAAGTTAGAAAACAGATCAGCATATTAAAGAAATCAAATACTCAACATCTTTTTTAATTATTTCAATTAAGTTAACATATACTGTATTACTGGTTTCAGAAGTAGAATTCAGTGATTCATCAGTTGCATGGAACACTAAGTGCTCATTCCATCATGTGCCCTCCTTCGTGCCCGTCATCCAGTGACCCCACCCCCACTCAATAGCTCTTTATTGAATGCTTTCAGGGTTACCCAGCAAAGAAAGTATATTTGGACAACACATTTACTTTATAATAAAGATGCTAAACTCTCTTTTCTGGAACTAAGCAAAATTTGACTTTTAGATATCTTAAATATCAAGTTAGACCATGTAAAAGTCACCCCCCCCCCACTTTTTCCTTTTAGCCAAATATAAAAAGAAGAAAATCAGCTGATTTACCTGATCATTCTGGACTGAAACTGGGAAATTGAGTAAGAGCCAGAGTTTTGCATTGCAACCTGAGTGGACATCGCAAACCTCCAGCCTCTGAAAATTAAGACAATTATAAAACGTACTAAGATGATGAACACATGCAGGCATGACGGACTAAGCATTTACTCATTACTATAAATAAAAAGCAACTGCTGGTGTTCAGGGGGAGCCTAGTTCTCAGGATTAGCAGCCCACTTGGGGTATATCACACTTATGGGTGTTTCAGCAATCACAGAGGCCCATGACAGTACCGCCTACAGCTGGAAGAACTACAACCCCTCGGTCTACAGTTGAAGAAACTTAAAACACAGACATGCTGAAAGTACTGAGTGGGTTCTGTATTTCATAGTTTAGTCCCTGATCGCTACTAAACAAAACCAAAACCAAAACACCACCAACTCAATTGTGGGCGGGGGATATGTGTGACAGGTAGGGTATCAACGAGAGAGCCAGATGCTATGGATATTCAGTAAGAAATGCGAACAAAAAGTAGCGTTATGTATCTCATGGGAAACACGATGGAACTATGAGTCACGTGAAAAACATCATTTAAGAATTTTAAAAGCAGGGACGCCTGGGTGGCTCAGTTGGTTGAGCAGCTGCCTTCAGCTCAGGTCATGATCCTGGCATCCTGGGATCGAGTCCCACATCCGGTTCCTTGCTCGGCAGGGAGCCTGCTCCTCTCTCTGCCTCTGCCTGCCTCTCTGCCTGCTTGTGTTCTCTCTCTGTTAAAATAAATGAAGTAAAATCTTTAAAAAAAAAAAAAAAAAAAAGAATTTTAAAAGCAGGGCGCCTGGGTGGCTCAGTGGGTTAAGCCTCTGCCTTCGGCTCAGGTCATGATCTCAGGGTCCTGGGATCGAGCCCCGCATCGGGCTCTCTTCTCAGCAGGGAACCTGCTTCCCCCTCTTTCTCTGCCTGACTCTGCCTACTTGTGCTCTCTCTGTGTGTCAAATAAATAAAATCTTTTAAAAAAATGTGAAAAACAAAAGAATTTTAAAAGCATACCTCAATTTTTAAAATCTTATCTTTAGCAAATTATCACGCAAGGCAATGAACCCCTTGAAAAGCAAACAAGTATCTTGTGACAGAGAAATGTTGTAAGTCATTCCGTGAATCGTTAGTTGGCTTCTTAACAAAGCATCAAATAATCTACTGAGAAATTCCAAAATGTGAAATCATATTCTTCCAATTTTCACCTGCTGGCTTACGACCAACACTAATATTTTTAATTCTTCTAAAACACATAGAAATTTACATCTATAATAATGTAAATTTATAATCACTGAGAAGCTTCCTTTTAATGTCAAACCACATTAAAGAATGTAAAAGAATCCAAACACTTATTTTCCTCACTTATTTCTTTCATAACATATCCATGAATAATAGGAATTATTTCCTAAAAATATTAACCTATTCTGTACTCACCAGCAAGAAATAAAATAGCCCCTTAACCAATGAGATGAACAAATACAATAAACTAACAAAGTCAGGTACTAAAAATATTATAGCCTCATGTAATTTAGTTTGCTTACCGGTCAGCTATGGCTTTGGCCATAAAGTAATCTTCAGCAATGTATTGAGCAAAAGCTATAAGCCCTCCTGCTTGGTCTAACACATCCTTTCTCATTAAGCAAGACATTCCCGTCACACATTTGAAGCCAGTTACATTGGCAGAGATATATGACCTTGGATGAGAAGTCCCAAAATATACCTGCCAAAACAAATGCAAAAACATATATGTATAATTAGAATGTTATGTTAAAAGTATGGTATTCATAAATATTTTTTCCCCTAATCAACTTCCTTTAAGTATGACTGAATATCTTATTTTTATATAAAGTTGAATGAATGAATGAAAGTTATTACAAAATAAGATTTACATGTAATGGGCAATCAGTAATTGATAAGACTTGATAAGACTATTTTTTTTTAAGATTTATTTATTTTAGAGAGAGAAAGCAAGAGAGAGAGAGCACATAAGCAGGGAGCAGAGGCAGTGGGAGAGAGAGAGAATCTCAAGTAGACTTCATACCGAGCGAGGAGGCCAATGTGGGGCTTGATCCCACAACCATGAGATCATGACCTGAGCCAAAACCAAGACACTCAACCAACTGTGCCATCCAGGTGCCCCTAGACTGACTATTCCTATTACCACCATTATGAAGAAAATTATACGTCTGGGGAAAAAATAATGTATTCTATTCTCAGATAAATATTGTGTCCTATAAAGCTGTAAGATTCAAAGATTTATCCAAATAAAATTTAAATGGGATATAAAATAAGTCAGGTAAAAGTACCACTCACTGACATGTCAAATATTAACAAATATTTTACATAGCCTACTTTCAGATGTTCATGTAACCTCACATACACACACCTACACATACAGGTCTATGTATGTGACTGTGTACTCACACGTGCATACATACATACGAACACCACCTATAGGGACATAGACCTACAGGACAATCCTATTTTAATTCCTTTCATAGCCAGTTGCTTCCTGCCTGAGTCACCAAGCTTTTTCCCAATCCCCCCAATGTTATTTTTCAATGTATTTTTCATAAACAGAGTGGAGCCTATATTCTGTCTCCCATTTTACTTCCCTTACCCTAGATATGCTTTGAAGTCATGAGCTATGCAAGTTGCTAAATTAGTGGTAGAATCAAATGATCATCACCCTAATTATGAGACATAAAACCCTATTATTTACATCTGAGATATGCTGCCTTTTCTAATTAGCGTGGAAGGAGAAGGGTGATTTTTCTCAATGGCAGCAGTTCTGCACACAGTGTGGAACCAGGGATTTATCAGGGTTGATGAGGAAGACGATTCTTGCCACCTACCCTATGTCCAGCCTGCAATGAAGTTTTGGTGTTTGTGGGACTGAACTGAACCAAATAAATAAGACCAGAAGCACACATCTTAATTCCTTAAGCAGTTATTATGTGGGGCTGGGCTTTAAGAATGAGGTGGAAATAGGGACTATGTCAATGGCTCCCAGGATTTCTTTGCAGACTGGAACAATCCCTCTATCTCCATTCACTCGAAGTAAGGCAAAAGGGGCCTTTAAGGATTAAATTTAACCTAAGGGACTGACCGTGATCTGCGAGATGTTTACCACTGCCATACACATCAACTTGGATATTTCTAAAACAAAAATACAATGTGGCATGTAAGAATAAAAAGTATTTTATTTTAAAGTACCTACTCAGAGTTTCTCTCACTAAACAAATATTCTGGTATTTAAAGACTTAACAAGGGACGCCTGGGTGGCTCAGTCCGTTAAGCACCTGCCTCCCAGGTTCCTGGGATCAGTCCCACAGCCAGCTCCTTGCTCAGCGGGGAGCCTGCTTCTCCCTCTGCCTGTCTCTCCCCTGTGCTCTCTCTCTCTCTGACAAATAAATACAATCTTTAAAAAAAAAAAAAAGACTTAACAATTTCTTGCAATAGAACAAATATATCCATAGGCATTATTAAGAGCTCCTGGTTCCAACTGCCAAAGGTTAAATTCCACTCACAACATACTTTTACCTCCTCAGATTGGTGGTAATCACAAGACTGCAATACAAAATAACGCAAGTGCAGATATGCTTAAAAGCAAGTTGATATGTTTAAAAGACTACAACTGTATATCCTTCCCTGATGACATTAAGGCAAGTTTTTTTCCTCCTAAATGTGTAACAACACAGGAATGGTTAAATCAGGCACAGAACATACATATGATAGATTGTGATACAGTCAATAAAAATCACTTTTATAAGAAGTTATTAATGATATGGAGAAAAGCTAATTTAGTAACAAAAGTCAGGAACTTCCTCTCACTAGTAGGGTTATGGGTTGTTTTTATTTTTTGCTTCCTATATTTGTCCACAATTTATAGTTCACATTTCTGTTATAGGGTGAAGAGCGGAAAAAAAGGAAAATGCAAAATGAGTTTCTCAGATAACTTTTAGAAATCTGTTTTAAAAGGAAATCAAACGAGTGCCTGGGTTGCTCAGTCAGTTAAGCGCCTGTCTTTGGTTCAGATCATGACCTCAGGGTCCTGGGATCCAGGGCCCCCTCCCCCCATGTCAGGCTTTCCTGCTCAGCGGGGAGTCTGCTTCTCCCTCTTTATCTTCCTCTGCGTCCCCCCTCTCTCCCCCCGTTCTCTCTCTTCTCAAATTAAAAAAAAAAAAAATCTTAAAAAAAAGTAGGAAATAGAATGGATTTTATAATGATTTGTATGAATAATTCCCCCCCTTTTTTTTAATTTTCCCTTTTTTGTATATTTAAAATACTCTAGGGATGCCTGGGTGACTCAGTTGGTTAAGCATCTGCCTTCAGCTCAGGTCATGATCCCAGAGTCCTGGGAACAAGTCCCAAATCAGGCTCCCTGCTCAGTGGGGAGCCTGCTTCTCCCTCTGCCTGCTGTTCCCCATGCTTGTGTGCTCTCTCTCTCTCTCTCTCTCTCTCTGACAAATCAATAAATAAAGTCTTTAAAAACCAAAATATTCTGTGATGTTTAAAAACGATTCTTTTCAGATCGGATCTCTGAAAGAGCCATATGCCATGTGCTTTTATGTAAGCCAGTAGTCTAGAACCTAACTCTAGAACTGAGAGTGAGAGCTGTAAGGAGAAAGAATATAGAGTTCAGCTGATGAGGAGCTCACAAGATGCTCTGGGAGGGCAGTAAGTTCAGCTGTGATCCCAGGCACCCGAAAAGGTCTTCACTAATAAAACAACTACTCTCATCTTGAGGATGCCAGTACCGAGCAGGTTAAAACAGACTTGATTACATTTATCTTCGGGAAGCTCATCCCAACTCTCAGACTTAAACTAGTCTCAGGTTTCTGGCAGATGAGGGGTGTGACAGTAAGAATATGACATACAACAGCGATACTCACCTGTTCTAATGTGGCGGCAAAGCCCTGTCTGTCCGCTACATAAGGCAGACCATGAACCAGGCCTACTTTCTCTGTCATCTGGTTAACCATGTCAGTGAGTGTGTCTGGAATTACTACAGGACAAAAAGGTGGCAAGGGAGAGAGAAAAAAATTCTTTTTAGTAAAGCACCCACTACGTGAAATGTATTTTGTGAGCTACTACTAAATTCTTTTTTTTTATTTGGATCTAATAGAACTATTCTCCATCACTTTTCTAAGTAGAAAACAAAATCTCAAAAAAGGCATAATAAGCTAATTTACACGATACATTTTCAGGCTAATATATACCTAACATGTATCAGAGACAGGATATACCCTGAAAATGTTACTCACCCTATTTCAGAACCTCCAAACCAGACTAGAGACAATGTGTCCTAACAGAAAAGATACAGGAGCAAAGGCCAAAGGACCTCAGTCCTTATGCTGGTTCCTGCATTCTCTAACCATAGGAAATGAGCCTCCATTTTCTTAGAGGGTATGAGATATCCTATCTCGTGAACCTGCTAATGGGAATTGAATGAGATGATACTCGACAGAGATGTGTGCATATGTTACAAAAACATGATATATGATAAAAAATAATTTAAGACAAGATGGGATTGTGAGAGAAACAAACCACAAGAGACTTAATCTCAGGAAACAAACTGAGGGTTGCTGGGGGCTCCGGGGGATCGATAGGGGAGCTGGTGATGGATACTGGGGAGGGTACAGGCTATGGTGAGTGCTGTGAAATGTAAGCCTGACGATTCACAGACCTGTACCCCTGGGGCAAATAATACATTATATGTTCATTTAAATAAATAAATAAATAAATAAGAATTTAGGATAGCAAACACGCAGAATGAACATCATCTCTGGCCACAAACTGAGCCATCTGTAATGATCCTGATTAGGCCGGCCACACTTCTATAATTTTCAAATCTGCATTTTAAAATCAATTAAAAAAATTTAAATCATGGTCCCCTCTTCAAATAGCAAACACCTCCTGTCTTTTTACATGACTTTATTTCCCTCAAGTCTTTACAAAATAAATCTACTCTATGTAAGTATATTTGGACCTTCAATACCGTCTTCCAGAGCCGTGGTCCCCAACAGCTGCCCTGCAGGGGACAGTGAGCCGTGTTTAGAGACAGTTTCTGGTGCTCCTGGCATTCAGTGTGTAGGGGCCAGGGCTGCTCCCTCCCCATCCCACATGGCAGCCTCCACAACAGAGTTATCCGGCCCCAAATGCCAAGGTCGAGAAACGGGTGGTAATCAGAATATAAATGTTTAAAAATGCAAAAATGCAAATTATAATTTCAGAATATGAACACGTTCCTACTACAATAGGCCATGTATGTATTGTGGTAATACATTCACGTGTTAATTTTTGTCCCTTTGTGCGAGAGAGTACATTAGCGGGGCCACAGATTAAAGTAGAAGATAAGGTAACATGAACAAGGGAAAATTACTTACAACTATGAAAAATCTTGGGTATGTAAAATGGACCAGGACTATTTTTTTTAATCGCTGGAATTTTCTCTTCAAAGCAAAGATATTTTTACACACGTGCTAGTCTAGGTTAGCATTAAAAATTCCAAATCTTAGTAAGTATAACTTGACATTTTACCATGAAATAAGATGAAATAAATTACTTCATGAGGCAAACAAAAAGGCTTGATAAATATATTTTCAGATTGCTCTCGGCATTTTATCATCAAATGAATAGTTTTGTGAAATAAATAAAAAGAAGCTCACCTCTTATTCCACTATCACAAATCCATATCAGATCGTACTTTGCAACTTCATATCCTGGCATTAAGTTATTAATTTTAGGATTAATGCCAACTTTTTTGCCACCTAAAAATGTAAAGGTGCAACAGTGAAAGATTCATGCAACATGGAAAATATTTTCTAGAATACAAACATAGGGCAAAGAGAATTGAAAAGTACTTTCATACATAATAATTTAAACAAACATACTTTAACATTATGCTTTACATTCCTTATTATTCATAATACATTTAGAAAGAAATTGTTCATTCTCAAAGAGAATTTCTTTGAAAATGTATTAGTTTCAGTTTTTTAAGTTAATGCAACAGTAGTAAGTTTTTAAAGGTTTTTAAGTTAATGCATCTTAAGTTAATTCAGTAGTAAGAATGAATCAATGTTTAATGGCAAATATCTCTCTACAAGTCTTCAGAATAAGCCTATAGGCTTTTGAAAAACATCCTTTATAAAAGATATATATATATTCTTTTTGCCATACCATAAAAGCAAATTCTATGGCTCACCCTGAGAAAAGCATTAGATCACTCTGAGAAAGGCATTAACACGGTAATGGGGGGGGGGTTGTTGTTGCTGGTGTTGTTTTGTTAATCCCAGATATGAAAAAAAGCCTGTGTTTTTAGAACTTAAGTTTTCGCAAAAGAATGTAAACATATCCTATCACTACTCCAACATGCATAAAGCAAACATGCTAATAACTTCACTCTAGTTTAATGCAAAGATTACTAATACTATCGAAGCAAAAGGGTTATTGCAGAATTAATTTTTACCTACCAATAAACAATCTAGCATCAACATTTGGATATTTTCCAAGAAGCTTCTTACACACATCAATGGCTGGATCATCATGATCTTGTACACAAAGGAGGACTTCATACTAGTCAAAGAACACATTTTATGTAAATTAATCTCTTACAAAAATAAGCACATTATTAGTATTTACTGACTGATAAAAAGGCATTAGGAAAAACAAGCAATTGTACACACACAGTTTAAAAGTTAAGAGAGTACTTGTAATGGATGCAAACACTTATGATATCAAGTGTTGCTTTAATTGAGAGCAGCTTCTCCCTGAACAGGGTCCTATCTGCAAGCAGAAGAGAGAATGAAGGGCCTGGCAGCCCTGACAGCTGAAGTCTTGCCATTTG
Organism: Nasua narica; assembly: GCA_028533885.1. Taxonomy (NCBI): domain Eukaryota; kingdom Metazoa; phylum Chordata; class Mammalia; order Carnivora; family Procyonidae; genus Nasua; species Nasua narica. The sequence continues at coordinate 62,095,426 of CM052813.1, read as the reverse complement.
CAGATAGGCAGGACCTCGTAATTAAACGGGATCTCAAGCTTCTCCGTGGCCTCCATCACTGAAGCTTTGCCAAATACTCACAGGGTGCCCAGCAGTGTAAAAGCAACACGGAAAGCAAACAAAATAAATACCCACTCTGTTCTCTAGAAGCTTGGTCTCTGAATTTATTATTTCACGAAGGTGCTATAAATTACGGATCAACTCCCACTACGATCAATTTAAAGGGCTTCTCCAAACTCTTCACATGAAAAGGACAAAGGGAGATTAGATTTTTGCTGTATAGTAAGTTTTGAAGTAAAAAGAATTTGATTAAAAATCTATCATCCTGAAAAGCATGGTTAGCCTTCTAACGATGAAAAGACCCAGGGTTCTTTTCTGCTCAGTACGTTAGGGAATCATTTCTTTGCATTTGACTGGCTGTGTCCATTATCTTGGGATATTTATTTAAAGAAGAGAATACTGGGCTCCACTCTTACTTTTGAATTAGAACTCAGAGGTGACTCTGACATGTAGCCAGATTTATCAAATCTTGAGCATTTAAACTTTAAGTTACCATTTAGTAAACTACTACGTTTTTTTTAATTTTTTTTTTATTTATTTGACAGAGAGAGATCACAAGCAGGCAGAGAGAGAGGGGAAAGCAGGCTCCCCGCCGAGGAGAGAGCCCGACGTGGGGCTAGATCCCAGGACTCTGAGATCATGACCTGAGCCGAAGGCAGAGGCTTTAACCCACTGAGTCACCAAGGCGCCCCAACTATTAAGTTTTTAAAAAGTATTTGCTTTCACATACAAAGATGTTACTATAATATTTTATGGGTAAGTATTCTAAACAGTAGTTTTTTTTTTCAGGAGTGCTGCTAATATCATGCTGACTCTGTGACAAATTTCCTGCCAATCCTCTTTCTAAAATGGGATGGGCATTCTTAAGCAAAGGAGGGAGGTTAATTATGTCCACGAAAAAAACCCAAACACAAATCTATGGGTCCTAAAAAATAAAAAGAGCTAAGGACATAGCTTTTTAAGTGTCTAACATACAGGGACTACGTCAGGTAAACGGGAAACTCGGCAAAAACTGGCAATACAGAAATTAGTAGTTGAGTACGAAAAGGGCCATGACTAAGGTCAAAGAAGAAGGTAACACGATTTTTTTAAGTGAAAGAAAAAAAAATGTTTTCTCAATAATTAAGTAGAGAGGAAAACAATGTATACTTCCCTCATACTTTCTACCTACTATTATTATACATTCTATCAACTATCTACCTTTGATGATAACTGACCAAAATTGCCACTTAGGAGGTACTGAAAACAACTTTACAAGTGCCCAGTCTCCGGGGACCAGATAAAAATCTGAGGATGGGAAGGACACCAACCACTCCGGCCACTCCCTCGAATTTCCCAAAGGGCTGACTCTTTAAGTCTTATAAAGCATCAAGTCATCCTCCCAGCCTGACTCTCAAAACAATGTTTGGCTGAACCAGCCAAAAGGCATTGACCTTAACAATGAAGATCAGTAAGATTAAGTGACCTTCCAAAGGGTAAACGTAACAGTTGGCTTCCCTACTAGAGCAAGCTGTTCAGCCAGGCTCGGTAACGATTTCCTCGTTTTCCCAAACACCGCATGGTTCCTTTAATGCTTTTGTAATTTATGCTGTTTTGCAGGTATGAGCGAATACAGTGAAAGGAAATGTTCGTAAGTGATATAATTCCATAAAATATAATCAAAAAGTTAGTCTTAGCCTTTTTTCCCCTAGCAAGAGAAAACTTTGCAAAATATATATTTCTAGAAATGATTTCAAAGGAGGCAGAGTTGACGTTTCTTCAAATGCAAGATTTTAAAGTTTTTATTTTAGGGCACCTGTGTGGCTCAGTCAGTTAGGTGAACACCTAACTCTTGATTTCAGCTCAGGTGATGATCTCAGGGTCCTGAGAGCTGGATTTCCACATGGGGCTCCCTGCTCAGAGGGGAGCCCACTTGAGAGTCTTGCTCTCTCCCTCTGCCCCTCCCCCGACATGTGCTCTCTAAAATCAATACCTTTAAAAAATTCAAATTTTTATTTGTACTGATTATACCTCTTAAACTTAATTTCAAATGAAAATAAAAAATCTCCTGATTAGCCAGAGTGCAAATAAAACTCAATTCACATTATTTAAAAAATGTTCAGACTCTTACTAAACACATAACTTTTGCTTGTTTCTGATACTGAAAATCATACCAAATAAGAGGTAAGGATTTCAAGTATTTTCTAAAGTATTCGATTTTAACCTGGAGTTCATTTTCCAGCTATGATAATCACTTGTGTCTTCAGTTCAGTCAAACATTTTATTTGTTAGGAATCTCTGTATTGGAATAGTTAAGTCACTCCAACTACCCTGCAACTGGCAAGACACAACATATCAAATTGGTTAAAGGCTTTCTTAAATAATACAAAAAAATTTTTCTGAAATTATTTTTAAAAGATTTTATGTACTTCTTTAGACAGAGAGAGTGCATGAGTTGGGGGTGCAGGGGAGGAAGAGAGGGAGAGGGACAAGTAGACTGCACAGACAGCCTGATGTGGGCTCGACCTCACAACCCTGAGATCATGACCTGAGTCAAAATCAAGAGCCGGAGGCTTAACTGACTGAGCCACCCAGGCACCGCTGGATATTTTTATATTATCTAAAGGACTGGGCATAAGTATATGTGTTCAAAAACATAGTGTTTATTAAAAATATTACACTTTAAAAATACTTCAAGAAAACATTTACTTTGTAAATCTGAAAGGGCTATAAGATACAGTGAATTCCATTAGAAATCGGTATAGTATGAACACATAAAGTCTTGAAATAAACCCCAGGGTAGTTTAAATGAGAAGGTTAGTGTCCGACAACTCTTTAGTAAGGTTACTACTATCCAAAGAGCTAAACTGGCTAATTTTCTGCTTTCCTTTTCAAACAGTGCAATGACTAAAAGGCTGAGAACAAGAGAGGTATAGGAAGTCCACACTGGGATTCAGGCCTTTGATACTTAAGAACTGAATACCTGAAACAGCAATAATCATAAATGCTACTTTTCAGCTTTTATGAATAAATTCAGATGCATATATTACATTTACGTATATAAATAACATTAGAAAACCTCACTGATTCAGCCCTACAGACTTTAGAAATATAAACTGTGTATTATAGCAAACAAGATAAAACATTCTCTTAAAATAGAAAACTTTTAATGATATTAATCAATTATACTGCATATCAATCAGGAATATCTTGAATTGTTCTATAAATAACTATACATCATTTTTACAGAAAAATTTTATGACGATATTTGGATGACAGCAGAATATGAATTTCCAATGACAGAACAGATTTAGACTTCAAACGCCTAGAATATTCTCTGGCATGCAGTGATGAATACACTTATTAAGTTAATGCATTTGTCCTTAGGATAACTTTTGAGTGAAAGACAGATGCCAGGAAGAAGATGTTAATCTTAAGAATACAGCTCTGAATTCAAAGTCTAGACAAGTAATATTATTTACTTCTTTATCTTCAAGAAATTGTCTATACAGTTTTCCAAATTTACTTGGCAAATTCCTATCTTGCAGATTTACTAGTTTCACCACATATGTTGTGCTTGGTCTTTTGATAATGGATTTGGTTTTCTGTTTTCTCTAATTCTTTGTTTAGAAGACCATTTAGTAAGAAAACAATTCCTGTTAAGGATAACTACACCACCAGCAAAAAAGAGTCCAAACATGGCACCGGACTTGTAACATTTTATATTATTTTTTTAAAAGTTTATTTATTTGTTTGACAGAGAGAAAGAGATCACAAGTAGGCAGAGAGGCACGCAGAGAGGGGGGCGGGGGGAAGCAGGCTCCCTGCTGAGCAGAGTCCGATGTGGGACTCGATCCCAGGACCCTGAGATCATGACCTGAGCTGAAAGCAGAGGCTTATTAACCCACTGAGCCACCCAGGCGCCCTGGACTTGTAACATTTTAAACCAATTCTGTATTTGCAAAAAAGGGCAAAAAACCCACCACTATTATCATAGCCTCACTCTGGTAATAACTCTGATCGTTTAATTTAAAAACTCTTCATATGGCCAGAATTTACTAACGTAAAGCTGACTGCTGCAACTTCCCTCTGTGGCTAAGTCGCTCCCAAAATGCCATCTATGTTGATGCCAAGCTGAGTGCTCAGTTTCGCAGAAAATGAACTGTATGATTTTTTCACTCTTATTTTTTTACCACCCCCCCAAGGAATAGATATCAAAAAAGTGGATTGGGGCTCCTGAGTGACAGATGGTTAAGTGTCCCAACTCTTGGTTTTGCCTTAGATCGTGATCTCGGGGTCCTGGGATGGGGCCCCAAGTCATGCTTCGCACTCAGTGCAGTGTCTATTTAAGATTTCCTCTCCCTCTGTCCCTGCCCCCAACCCGTGTGTTCTCTCTCTCTCAAATAAATAAATTAAATCTTAAAAAAAAACCCAAAACACAAAAAAAAACCCTAAAATCAGTGGATTGACAAGATATGTCAAGTATGGAAATCTTTCAGGGCAATTAGTACAAAAATGATTCTCACCGAAATTAAACCCAGAAATTCAGAACAAGTACCCATAGTGAATCTTCTTGCGCGTGTCTAAAATTATAATTTTCAACCTCAACATGTGCTTTTTCCAGAATGGTCTATAATGTTTCGAATCAAAGCAGGAGGAAAAACATTATGTCCAGAATGAAACCAGACAAACTTCTGGAAAATGATGTTCACACTCGACAAAAAGCCCACAGTCAAGTGTGCTGGACCTGGCAGTCACATGAAGGTTTGTTTCGGGACCACGTGCCTCCTGGGCGACACAGCCACATGCTGTTCACTCAGGTTTGTGGGATTTCGGTGGTTTAACTTCAGTTTCCCATGGAACATTTGCCACTGGGCTTGGTCTTTTAAAAATAAGCCAATAAAATGCCACGAGGTCCAAGTTTTCCTTTAGATTGCAGGTCCTTAGTACTTTCCCTCTGCTTTCTATATTTTCTATTTACACAGCTAACAAACAGTACTTTTATAATTAGTAAAGTTCTGAAAAAAGAAAAAAAACAATCTCTTATATGCAGTTTCTCATTTTATAATAAGTATCTGCTTTCTCCGTGATCAATTTAAATACCTCAATGACATTAAGTGGAAAAAGAAGCAAAAACTAGAGCTTTTGAGATAATCTCGAATTATAATTAAAAAAAATCTTCATTCAGAAGAAAAAATCAATTATTGACTTATCTCAAATGTTCAGATTAATGGATACATATGTTCCTTGGTTATTTTTAGAAACTCTTTCTACAACTAAAACCCATACTAACTTCTGTGACCAGTTCAATTCCATGACAATCATCTCCCAAGGGCCCAACATAAAAGTTCCATAACCGAGTTCTGAAAGAGGGTGTATGGGGGAAAAGGGTGAGATGATGATTAAATAATTGAAATGTGACATTAAGTTTCACAAGGATAAATGCATGATTCTAGTCTATAATCAATGAAATATTTAACAATGAGATTTAATAATAATCAATGAAAATATTCTTCAGCAAAAAAATTCTCTTTGCATTTACTTGTATAATGTGAGGTTTGAAAACCTTCCATTTTTCTTATTGCAAAGCTTATTTTACAATTAATTTTATTTGTACCATTCTAAGTTACAAAGGGACACTTTTTGCACTTTTAGTTTGGAAAAAATCAAGTATATATCTTCTTATTTTTAAAAAATTACATATTCAATTTATTGGATAGATTGCTAAAATTATTAAATACACACACACACACAAACTAGAAGAAAAATACATAATTGTTTTGCTTCAAATTAGCTTCAAATATCTAGACTTTCAAACTTTAAAAGCACTAATATAAAAACACTAAAAAATAAGTGAGTTATACTCATGTCTACAGACTTAATAAGAGGTGTAGCAAGGCTATCACATCTGTGTCTTCTCTATGCTTTTCATTGATGCTACCGAGAAAAATACAGGTTAAAAGAAGAGTGTGAAAACCTGTCACCATGAGAAGTGTGGTGTGTGTATTATTTTCCTTCTCATGGTGTGTGTATTATTTTCCTTCTCACAACTTGGGATACACTGTCCTAAAGAAATAGGAGGGGAAGAGTCTCCAAGTGGCAAAAACTATGGACAAACTGAGACAGGAAGGGTCAAAACTGACACAAGTGAATAGGGACCGAGGGGAAATTCAAATGGACCAAAAAATCAAGCGGTAGAAATGTAAAGACACATTCAAAAACAGTGTTCCAAAGAGGCAATTTAAAAAGCTGCAATAGGGCGCCTGGGTGGCTCAGTTGGTTAAGCAACTGCCTTCGGTTCAGGTCATGATCTCGGAGTTCCGGGATCGAGTCCCATATCGGACTCCCGGCTCTGCGGGAAGTCTGCTTCTCCCTCTGACCTTCTCCCCTCTCATTCTCAGTCTCTCTCTCTAATAAATAAATAAAAAAAATAAAAATAAAAATAAAAAGCTGCAATAAAGCTAGATACATAAATCTCTTGATTTAGTAAGTTGTCCTAAAGAAACTACAGATGGAATATTATAGGGAAGAGATAAAAAGAACACTGTCATCTCAAGAAAACCAGTTCGCCAATAAAGGAGTATGTTGAGTTCAGGGATCTACAGACTGTATAGATAAATGATACGAACAATACAATTAGGCATTAAAACCCAGAAAGATAAAAAAAATTAAAAATCAGGTATGCGGAAAGCCCATCTTACTGCTAAATGTAGCCTATTCCTGGCTCAAGACCCAGATGCTCAAAGGAATTTACGTTTACTTCTAGCTATCCTGAATCTCATTTCAGACCGTTAGACACTGCTTTTTCTCTATCGCTGCCTCTTCCTCCTGTCATTTCACATACGACTCTCATGGAACAAGCTTTTTATATTCACACTATCTGGCACTTAACAGTGTCTGAGTTCCAGGAGGTCTACTCCGGGGTTTCGAATTCAGATGGACACGCGGGTGGTTACAAGGTCACAACAGGAAACTGCACCCCTTCCTCAACCCCGTTTCTGTCCTGTGACTATTGCTGTTACAGCACCAATTGTATGAGGCCGACGTCATCATGCCTCTTTAATAGCTCTACCTTTTACAGTCCAAATGCCTCTCTTTAATTGTTTACCATGAGAGAAAAGCCACACACTAAAAAAAGAAAAAGAAAAAAAAAAAAGAGATCTCACCCACACCTAATGAGTACAAGGTTGTACTTACTTTGGGGTAATCCAATTCGAAGAAGGTCTCCAAGTTGTTGATTAGGTTAGGATCCACTCCTTTCAGTGGCTTTAGAAGAGACACGCCTGGGAGCTTGCTATATGGCTGCTTGTCTGTGGCCTTCTTGTTGAGGTGTAATCGGCTAAAAATCAAATGATATACACATCATTCTGGAGAACACATTAGTGCCCAATCGGTATAAAGTCTGTGTTAAGCTATCAAGAAATTACTAAATTCTTAGTTTTAAAAAGCTATCTGAAGATGAAGGAAAGTAACTAGATAAATGTCTAGTTTAGGAAAAGCAGAACTAAGCGGAATGAATGTTCCAAGGAAGGCTGGAGTTTAAGACTGTGGTTTAAGCTTCAAGAACTATGCCCAGCAGAGAGTATGCATTCAATAAATACATGGTGGAGAAGTGAATTATAGTGTTAGCCCACATATTAACTGCCCTTCCTCCCAGACTGCCATCAATGTGGACCAAGAACTGTAACAACAGTAGGGGGGAAATCCCTACCTTCCCCAGGAAAAGGGAGACACGTAACCAGAAAAATCTGAGAAATCTCTATAAGAAGCACACAACACACGACTGAAACAAGTACGACGCCACCAGCATGGCAAGCAAGAAAATGGGATAACTAACAGAACTCCTGATATTCGCAAGATCAGAATGGCAGGAGTGGGACAGAGGGAATTTCAAAGTAAGAAAAAAAAAATCTCGATGACGAGCAAATTGTCTATTAATGACATTGGAAGATACACCGGTGCCACCAAAACACAAATAAGTTGGCCAAGGTTCTCAGAGCTGGTCCCTCCCGAGGGTAAGACAGCACAGGGCTCCTGCGGAGGGAAGCCATGCTGGTTAATTACAGAATGTGCCCCAGTTAATGTTCGTGGCCTGACAACAAAGAGAAGAGATGCCTTTCGGCAGAGTGGTGATGTTTCTAAAGGAAGTCACTGAAGTCTCTCCTCCTTCTCATAAGCAAGTCTCCAAGCACTCAACAGTAATTAGAGGTTACAACAATCACGGGACCGTGAGCAAGATATTTTAAGACACACATTCTTCCACATTTTAACATCTCTGAAATCGATGGCATCTTAACAATTGGTGGCAGCCAGATGGCAATCCTAAATTAGTAGCATGAAAACCAACCAGTGAAACCTGCTAGACGATCAAGAAAACACCAGCACCAATGCAGCTTTGATTTGATAAACTCCACTATTAATCCATGAATGACTTCTGAGAGCACACCACTAACATCAGGCAGAATGGATGTTGGCCATGCACTCATGCTCGGCTAATTAAGGGCAGGGATGTGCCACTGAGAACATCTGATGTTGCAGATAAGGCCACAAGACATTTTACAGAAAGAAAATGGGTTACTACAATAGAAAACATTTTAAACCAGTAAGAGATTTTTTAAAGAACAAGAGATGGTATCAATATCAGATCTACAGCCCCCACATGCCGGAAAAAAATGGGGCACCGTATCCAGTAGTCCTGCTTGGTGTGGTTAGTGCGTAAATTGCTTTTTTTTTTTTAAAGATTTTATTTATTTATTAGAGGGAGAGAGACTGAGAATGAGAGGGGAGAAGGTCAGAGGGAGAAGCAGACTTCCCACAGAGCTGGGAGTCCGATATGGGACTCAATCCCGGCACCCCGGGACCATGACCTGAGCTGAAGGCAGTCGCTCAACCAACTGAGCCACTCAGGCGCCCCGTAAATTGTTTTACTGTTCTGCGATGAGAAGAAATGGAGAGAAAGCATTTAGAAACATTTACAGCAATCTGACATTTACATGCCATCCAAGCATGTGATTGGTATTTTTTTTTTTTTGTAGTTTAGCAAAGTGCCAGACTGGAAAATTTTTAAAGAGCTGATCCTCTGCCACAGATAGTTTGGAAAATATTCATCTAGCAAGTTCATCAAGAGGCTGGACAGAGGTAAAACCATGATCTAAAGTTTATATAACCACTGGGGCACCTGGGTGGCTCAGGTGGTTAAGCATCCAACTCCTGATTTCAGCTCAGAGGTCATGATCTCAGGATCATGGGATTGAGCCTGCGCTGAGTATGGAGCCTACTTAGGATTCTCTCTCTCCCTCCCCCACTCCCATGCACCTGCACGCATTCTCTCTCTTTCTCTCTCTCTAAAAAAAAATAAAGTAAGGGGTTCCTAAACAGCTCAGTTGGCTAAGCATCCAACTCTCGATTTTGTCTCAGGTCATGATCTCATGTTGTGAAATTGGGCCCTCATCGATGAGTCCTCATGGAGCCTGCTAAGATTCTCTCTCTCTCTCTCTCTCTCCCTCCTCTAACACCCCCTACCCCACTGCCGCTCTCACGTGCATGCATTCCCTCTCTAAAAAATAATAATAAAAATAAAATAAAACAAAATTTATATAACCATAAAAATGACCACTATTCCATACGTAACAAAATGGCAGACTGGAGATATTTGGATCTAGACTGCTGGAGAAAAAAAGTTTACATATTTAATTGATTGACAGTAATATCCACATGGCTCAAATCACTGAAGATATTAAGACAGTCACATAAAAGAAGTCTCCTTGTCACCCCTCCACCCCAGTCTCAGCATTATTAGTTTCTTACTCATCTTTCCAGAAACTTAAAAAAAATGCATATAAAAGCCAACACACATGCACAAATTCTTACATAATACTTATAATGTTTAGCACAGATGCATTAAAAGCATCTTTTAAAATACATAACAGAACTGTTAGGAAAATAAAGGAAACCTCCCAGGTCAGAAACGAGGAGAAATCTCTGAGTGAGGGAGGGCTGGCTGCTTGGCCCAGGGCCATCTGTTGGTCCCTGATGATCTAGAGATGGAGATAAGCCCGAGACAAGAAGGAGGGAACTCTATTCTGTCCACCTTAGAGAAATATGGAATCTCTGAAAGGCAAAGTAGAAAAATGCTGGCCCGCCGTGGGAAGATGGGGATGTTGCCTTCTTGGATTCACTCCTGAATGAAGTGGAATAGAAAGAAAAAGTCTTCTAAGAGAACACCTAACCACATGGGTTTGGAACCCATAATGCAAACTACCCGTGCTGCCTGAACAACACCCGAGAGATATAAAAATTATAATCACTGCCAGTAGAAACTCAATAGACAGGAAGGACAGAAGAATGCATACAGAGTGTAAGAGAGAACTGGAGAACTGGAATCTAGATTTGAAGAAATTATTCAGGATGCGGCGCACAGAGAATGGAACACAAAGACACTGAAATCATGGAACAGTATGAGACAAGGAGGACAAAATAAGAAGGCCTGAAATCCTAGGAATTTTTTTCATCTCTTCCCACTGCATGATCATTCAGTGCTATTAAACTCATCAAAACATGCACGAGGTCATGACCAAATACAGAGAAACCCAGCCCACTAATCCACTGAATTCGATTAGATTAAAACCAAGGATAATTTAAACAGTGTTAAATAGTCTAGTATTGATTCCATTTCCCCCCTTTCCCCCCTTCTTTAGTAAGACATTTTAGTTTAAATGCTAATACAGATATAGCTTCCATCCTTTGGAGAGCTTTTCATATCAAGAATGCAATATTTTATCAGACACATTATGACTCACCCAACAGCAATGAAGCTCTCTCCAGGTTTATGATGAAGAGAAATGGTTAATACTATATCTGAAATTTCTACTCAAAATAACTATAACCCAAATTGCATCATAGGACCTTTAAAAAAAATTTCTCGGGGCGCCTGGGTGGCTCAGTGTGTTAAAGCCTCTGCCTTTGGCTCAAGTCATGATCTCGGGGTCCTGGGATCGAGCCCCACATTGGGCTCTCTGCTCGGCAGGGAGCCTGCTTCCCCCTATATCTCTGCCTGCCTCTGCCTACTTGTGATCTCTCTCTCTCTCTGTCAAATAAATAAATAAAATATTTTTTAAAAAATTTCTCATTTTTGTTTCTTCCATTTGTACCTTCTCTTCCTATCCAGCTCCCAATATTCCACACCCCCAGGAGTCATCTTGTGGAGTACACACTAGGGTACAAGAATCCTACTTTGGAGAATATTGTTTCAATTTATGTACCACAACCAACAAAGTCCCTTGTTACAAACTAGGTGGAATATTTATCAAAAACAGTAACATGTGCATTAGTCACACACAAAATCACACAGTGGTGCTCCACCACTACTTAGCATTCCTTTGCTGAACCATCATTTTTGAACCCCCAACGTACACTAGGTGTTATCCTGCACACTGGTGATACGGCGATGAACAGGGGAATTCCCGACTGTCAGGAAGCTGCAGTCTTACGGGGGAGGTGCACAAGTACAGAAGCTCTTCCCCGTATAAAACTTTTATAGTCAACTAAGCTATGTTCTAAAGCAAGAAATATATTTTTTAAAGCTTTTTTTTTTTTTTTTTTAGAGAGCGAGAGACTGAGAATGAGAGGGGAGAAGGTCAGAGGGAGAAGCAGACTTCCCGCAGAGCTGGGAGTCCGATATGGGACTCGATCCCGGGACTCCGGGATCATGACCTGAGCCGAAGGCAGTTGCTCAACCAACTGAGCCACCCAGGTGCCCTAAAGCAAGAAATATATTAACTTGACCTGCCACCCAGAGAAATGATGCCGGTGGGTGCCTTGGCCAGAGCCAATGTTTTGTAAACCAATCTGTATTTCAAAATACGATCAATAGCCCACCTGCCCAGAGGCTCAAAAGTGGCCTGAGTGGTGGAGTCCTCCAAGTGGGGTGGCTCTGACAGGGTCTGCAAGGTTTACTGGTTTCAAGCCAGTTTTAACTTTGGTATCTCAGGGCAGGGGCTCTGGGTCACTTGGCACGGAACCTGAGCCCACCGCACCCACACACCGCCCAGGCTTCATCGTGGGGGCCTATTCTACCCTTCCCAGAGCAGGTGACTTGCTTTCTGTCAGGATCCTTCACATTCTACACTGGGGATCCAGTACTACCTCCCCATCATGCATTTGGCTTGCGGGCCTTGTCCTACTTTTAGAGGGCGGAGGACAGGATTTTTTCTTGATGGGTAACACACATACAGTCACATGTAAGTATACAGCTCAATGAATTTTCTCAGAGTGAAACACCCATGTAACCAGTACCCAGATCAAGAAGCAGAGTATTACCGGAACCCCAGAAGCCCTTGGCATGTCCCCATCTACAACCTACCCTCCTCCTCAAGGGTGACCACTATCCCGACTTCCAACACACTAATTCTGCCAGCATTAAAATTTTATCTAAATGGAATCCCATAGGATGTACTCATTTGTGTCTGGTTTCTTTGACTTCGATGTTTGTGAGACTCATTTTTGCTGTTACATTTAGTTATAGTTCATTCATTTTTTTTTAAAGATTTATTTATCTTCCAGAGGGCGCACGCGTGTGCACACACAAGCGGGAGCGGCAGAGGGAGAGGGAGAAAGAACCTCAGGCCGACTCTGCACCGAGCATGGGGCCAGACACAGGGCTCAATCTTACAACCCTGAGATCATGACCTGAGCCCAAATCAAGAGTCAGACGCTCAACCGACTGTCTCATTCAGGCGCCCCTAGTTCGTTCATTCTTATTACAGCACGTATTCCTTGTATTAATATATCACACTTTATTTAGCCACTTTCCATTGATGGGCATTTGGGTTATTTCCAATTTGGGGCTAATACAAATAGTCTGCAGTTTTGTCTCTGTCCTTACAAAGGTATCAAAAACCTTGGCCTAAACCCCACCCCAGCCCCAGACTTAAACTCTTAAACTTTCAGACAAGGTGAAGAAACAAGGACTGGATTTGCTTGCCCACCTGAAGCAATTTTTAAAAAAATCAGACAAAACATGGGAAACAATGGGTTTTTTTTGTTTGTTTTTGCCTTTTTTTGGACAGAGAGAGAGATCATAAGTAGGCAGAGAGGCAGGCAGAGAGAGAGGGGAGGAAGCAGGCTCCGTGCTGAGCAGAGAGCCCGATGCGGGGCTCAATTCCAGGACCCTGAGATCATGACCTGAGCTGAAGGCAGAGGCTTAACCCACTGAGCCACGCAGGCGCCCCAACAATGGTTTTTTAAGATAACTGGACATAAGGTAAAGAAGGACAGCAATTCCTGCGACATGGAAAATGCCTTAGCTTATTGCTTGGAAACAATTTCCAGGCCAGGAGACCAGTGTTTTTCAACATTTATATGCATAATGCTCAGAGGTAAAAATCACAACTGAATGGACCAGTCGCAGAACTTCAGAATCTGTATTTTTACAAGCATCCCAAATGATTCTGATGCAGGCCAGCAGTGAGCCACACGACAGCAGACTATAACTTCTCCAGGCTCCAGCAAAATAATGATAAACAGTTGTGTTTATCTCAATTAAAAAAAAACAACACTAAATAAGAGTAAATAAACACACACAGAGCTCAGAAGGTAAGGTTAGTTCAGAGATGAAATAGGAGCCATCCAGAGTTTGTTAAATACAGAAGCTCTCAGGCACAGCGTGCCATCAGCTGCAGGTAGCCACAGATCGGTGTCACCGACAGAGGGCCCGTAATGCATGAAGGAGACTATGTGTGAGTAACCCGAGAAGCAGAAAGATAGGCAGGAAAAAAGGATTTAGTAAAGAAGGCTTTATTTGGCCAAGCTGTTTGTCTTTTTGAAAGTGCTCAAGGAAGAGCAACAGTGAACGCAGCTGAGAGGTCAAGACAAGAACTGAAATGTCCCCCTGACTGTGGACTTGGGGCCTTGGAGCGCTGTGGGCAGGGGTAGGTCAATGAGAACAGGCTAAGAAGCAAATGAATGAGAGGCGCAATGTGATAACAGTTTCTCCTGAAGTCTGACCTGAATAAAAGTTACTCTGGTCAGAGAACTAGATGGAAAAAGGTTTTTCAGTTTAATTTTGGGGAAAAATTTTTTTTCTTTAATACTTGAGTACACAGAGTAAGGGGAACAAGCTAGTCGAAGGTAAAGAGAGAGAACATTTAAAATAATCAGCGGCATGCTAGGACCCACCGTGTGAAGCAGGAGTCAGGAAAATCTGACAAGACTGAAGGTAGAAGGGTGAAGAGTTAGAGGAGGTTCTGCCAATAGCGGGTGACAGGGGCTAAATAAAGAAACGAAGCACGGCCAGATAGCACCGAAGGCTCAGCGGAGATCTGAGACCATGAATGTGTAGTAGTACTAACCCACATGGCTGTGTGACCGCCCTCTGTGGGATCTTGAAAGTTGAGAAGCTATAAATTATTAGATGGGTTCAGGATAACAAGGCAGACTGACAGGGGGGAAGGCGAGGGGCAAGATGATGGAGTGATGAGCTCTCAGTTCTGGCGAGATGGAGAATTTGACAAAACCAAGAGATAACAGGTGGAGGCCACAACTGTGGACAGATAGCCGAGGGCAGTTGTTCTCAACCTTGACTGCACGAGAAAATCACCTGGGGCTTTAAAAAAATCCTGCTGCTCAGCTCAATTAAATCAGAATGTCTAGGGCTAAGACCTGGGCAAGCAGAATTTTTTTTTTAAAGGCCTCCCCTGGGAACTCCAAAGTTCAGTCCAAGCTTAGAACCATGGACCTGGGAAGACGAGATAACTGTAAGAAGAGAAGGGCGCCAAGAAGGGGTGGTTGCTCAGGAGGACCAGCAGTTCTGGGATGGCTGAAAACAAGGAGGCTGTAAAGGAGCAGTTCAAGTGCTGTGAGAATGGGGATGAGCTGCAGAAACGGAGAAGGGGGGACGCCTGGGTGGCTCAGTTGGTTGGGCAACTGCCTTTGGCTCAGGTCATGATCCCAGCGTCTTGGGATCGAGTCCCGCATCGGGCTCCTTGCTCCTCAGGGAGCCTGCTCCTCTCTCTGCCTCTGCCTGCCTCTCTGCCTGCTTGTGGTCTCTCTCTGTTAAATGAATAAATAAAATCTTAAAAAAAAAAAAAAGAAACGGAGAAGGGGGTCCTTCCACAGCACTCTCAATGCTGCCAGTTATCAGAAACTTAAGATTCACAGCAACTGGAGAAAGTTCCATACAGATACTCGATCCCTGAGGATTACTTCCGGGTTATTTTTAGGTTATCGCCGGCTGTATAGAGCAGCACGCTGGTTTAAGAGCCTGGGCTGGAGAAGATCGCCTGGATTTTTATACCAGTTTCACAGTGAACTAACTGAGTATCCTTGGGTAAATTACTTCTTTATCTCATTTTTTAAGTGTGGATAATTAGTAGTGAGAAATAGATGAGATTAAGCCACATGGTAAGCATTCAATGATAGCTATTACTGACAATTTTTTAAAAACTGCTAATTTTAAGGACATTTTCCACTTGTGAGTTACCATAGTTCTAGTAAGAGATTTAGAAATGTCAAACATTGATGAGGCTTATACACCAGAATGGAAGAACTGGAAATTCATATATTTAAGGATTCTTTCATAGATATTTACATATTAAGCCATTATGTTGGATTTTTAAAATTTTTATTTTTTAAAGATTTTGTTTTTAATTAATTTCTGTACCCAACGTGGGGCTCAAACTCACAACCCCAAGATCAAGAGTGTCAGGCTCCACGGACTGGGCCAGCCAGGTGCCCCCATGTTGTTTTGTTCTGTTTTTTTCCTTTGAGAGCAAGCAAGAGAGCATGAGCACTTAAGGGGGGGGGGCAGATGGAGAGAGAGATCTTAAGCAGACTCCGCATAGCACTCAATCATATGACCCCAAGTTCATGACCTGAGCCAAAATCAAGGGTTGGATGCTTAACTGACTGAGCCACCCAAGCTCTCGGGGCTTTTTTAAAACATAAAATAACCCTTGTGTATTAAGAAAGATTAAAGGGGAAAGGGGAACCATCAAAAGTCCCAAATCATGGTTAAAACAGAGTCAAAAGGGCATAAAACACATCTAATGCAAAGTTTAAATTATATGCAGTATTTAGGCTAAAATTATATTCAAAGTTAAAATTGTGCCCAATATTTAGGAACCAATTTAAAGTTCTACAGAGATGATCCAAAAGCACAGAGGCAATGGAAGTACAACAGAGAGGAACATTAAATATCACCAACGATCCACTGAAAGTGGCCTGAGCTCTCCTTTCAAACCACTGGAGCCGTTCTCAATTGGGCAGAGGTGCTGCACAGTCCTGGCTTCCCTGAATTCCTCAACCCTCAGAGCCTCACTCAAAATGTGGGATTCCAGGGCCACAAGAGCCCTTCCCTTGGCTCTACTAGAGGAAGAGCTTGCCGCGCCCAGAGCGGAGAGGAGAAGGCCAGACACAATGAGCAAAGTAACTCCCAGTTACTATGTAATCCAAGCACATTGCTCATTAGGATGGAGACATTCTGAAGGATTCCAGATTGTTTTGTTAACCATAAAATCACCATGCCCAGGGCAGTCCCCAGTGCAAAAGCTACAAGGCAGCCTTCTCACCCCCTAGTCCAGGCCAGGGGGAGGCCCCTGGCCTCCTAACACCACCCCTAACACCTGGAAAGCCCTCCATCCAGTGGTAGCATGTCCCAGGCCTCAGGCCCAGCAGAACCATTAATTTGGAATTTTAATAAAAATCTTAGCTCTTTATGAAATAGAATATCCCCTAACACCTACGTCCATTTGACTTTTTAGAAATTTGATTTTATCACATTTTCAGGAACGCATTGGATACAAAAGGAATGCACCTCCTCTACGTCTGGTCAATGGTTTTGATTTGTTTCATTTTTAAAGAATAAAATGATCCTGAAATGTGACTGAGCAATGTTGGGGAGACAGAAAGCACAGGAAAATTTCGATGTGTCACTTCCGAGGAATGATTTCTAAATTAAATTCTCAATCAGAAGGATAGTCACTCTGTCACAAAACCTGCCTTCCTGTAATTAAGGCCCATCACCATGGGGGGAGGGTGTGTGTGCTCCCCACAGGCACCCGAGGAGCAGGGGTGCTTCCTCAGAGTAAATGGAGTCCAAGAGGTCATGAGGGATGAATCACAGGCAAAAGAGAGAGGCCTTCGGGGTCTTGCTTTCCATTGTGAGCTAGAAGGACATCTATTCAGGGAACACTTCAAAGAACTCCAAGCGACTGTAAGAAATATTCGGGGGTTTTGCTGGATTTTATAGTGTCTTTAGCTCGATGAGACCTAATCGCCTCTCAGCACAAGGGTTTTCAACTTCTGAGCTGATGGAATGGCCTTCTTTCATCTTGGGTGGTTTTTATTTCCTAAGAGCTCAGTCTCTAAAATTGTTACTCTTTCTATGGCTTACTGTTTCATCTGTCTAAAAGCCCGTAGTTTCCCTGCCTGCTTTCTCACAAGTTTTTGATTTGTTAGTGTGTACCACTTTAAATGATTTATTTTACCAGTTCATATCCTAATTTCATTCTGAGCAGGAGGCAAGCCTGGTGCGAAGAGAAACTCCCCGGAGGGAGGGCAGGCTGTGCCCCTTCAGTGGGCGGGCAGCAGCCTAGGAAAGCAATCTTAATGCAAAGCTACACCTCCCGGAGAGGCAGCCCAAGATCCTCACGCGAGGCTTCCAAGGGAGAGTGTGGATTCCTTGAGAGCAAAGTTCACCTTGCTTACCAGCCCCAGATCTGCTTTTTTATAGTTCTGCTGGGTGGCTCCGCTGAACCAATTTATCTGATTCCTGGAATTTATCTCCCCTGCTCCGTGCCACCAAGCTTGTTAATATGTCATGTAAAATGAGGCTGACTGCTGGATCAGTAGGTCCCCTACTTCACAGAGTCCTTGCCTGCTATCTCCCATGATTAAAGCCTTCTGTTGTTATTTGTGACTGTGCCCTGTAAGGCTGTCACCGTGTGTTTATGATCAGGATGTGTCATGACTCACGGTATTTCCACAATGCACCGACCTTTTCAACAACAGTGCTGCATCCAAATGGGATTCTTCAGCAACACAAAGCACACCCTCTGGTACACCCTGAACTCGGCAGACACAAGATTCCCCAAGGAACACATAACAACCAATAGTGAGTTCGTTTTACAGGAAAACACGAGTTATTTCCACTGGACGGTAGACTTATATACCCCTGAATACAAAAGATTCCATTACCATTGAAAACAAGTAAGAGATCTTTATTAATTTTACCACACCTTCCCCCCCGCCAAACACCCCAACTCACTAATCCTTTGGTGACAAATGAGCTGGCCCTAGTGTACAGGAAATGGATAGGGCATGGTGCTTCGCTAATAGCAACTAAGTAAGCCAGGTGTCTAGCAGAAGCTATGGTCCCAGCACACAGTGCTCAAAAACACAGGAGACCCTCAAATCTACCATATACTCACACTCTTTTCAAAGCAAAAGGAAACTAATGGGACTATCCCAATGCTCTTCTACAAAATTCCCTAAAGCAGAGTGTGATGTTTTAATCATTCTGTGTATAAAATAAAATTCTGTTGATGGAGGAAAAGCGGGGAGCACTTATGATCTGCACATTAACAACTCAGGAGAG
Organism: Nasua narica; assembly: GCA_028533885.1. Taxonomy (NCBI): domain Eukaryota; kingdom Metazoa; phylum Chordata; class Mammalia; order Carnivora; family Procyonidae; genus Nasua; species Nasua narica. Next base: position 62,076,795 of record CM052813.1, on the reverse strand, counting down.
TACTGGGCTTTGCATCCTCTGAAAGTCAGATCTTAGGGTCAAGATTATTTATGACCAGCCAGGCATTCCCATAGGAAAACCTTGGGGAGGGGAGGGATTCAGATTTGTAGGTAAACATGTTATTAATAGAACCCTGTTCTATTTTAACATGCTATTATTCATTAGAAATAGTGAAATAAAGATTCCCCTGGTCCAATAAATTTCACTGACGTCCATCACTACTGAAAGCATCCCCAAATCTGACTACCTACCTCAGATCACAAGGACCAAATGACACTGGACTAACGGCACTGAAAAATCCACCATTACTACTGGAAAAAATTCAGAGGCCATTAATTCAACCAGCAATAATTTAGTGCCTAGTACACACTGGACATAGAACAGTAAATAAGACATTATCCCTACCCTCAAGAGCTTACAATCTAATTGGGAAAAGAGACAACTGAACACACATTTACAATTTGGATGGGTAAATTCAAGGCACTGAAGAAGGATATAAGAAGAGGTGCCTGGGATGCCTGAGTGGCTCAGTCGATTGAGCAACTGCCTTCGGCTCCAGTCATGATCCCGGGGTCCTGGGATCGAGTCCCACATCAGGCTCCCTACTCAGCAGGGAGTCTGCTTCTCCTTCTCCCTCTGCCTGCAGCTCCCCCTGCTTGCCCTCACTCCCCCTCTCTGTCTCTGATAAATATAATATAGAAGAAGAAGAGCCTAAAGCAGTAAAATGCTAAAGTCTAAATAGACTTGAATGAGTAGAAGTTAAACAAAAAGGAAGGGAGGGGGGAAAAGAGGAAAGGAAGGAAAGAGAATTCTAAGGAAAATATATCACATATTCAGGGGAATTTCAGTAATTCAATATTGCTGAAAAATTAGGTACAAGGGCTCAGCTCTCAAAGAACTATGCGTGTTTCTTGTTAAGGAGCCTGGATGTTAACCTGAAGGCAATGGGGGAACCATGGTAAAATTTTAAGCACATGATCTAAGATTAGTGCTCCAGGAGGATAAGGCTACAGTAAGAAAAATAAAGTAGAAAGGGAGCAAGGCTGTTGGTAGAGATACCAGTGAATAGAGACAGTTTCACTTATCTAGAGTAGAGATAAAGGGTACTGCACTCCTGCTGTAGGAAAAGAGTGGGATGATGAAGTTAACAGAACCATCACTGGATATTAATCACCGAATTACAACTGTCATTTTGCTTTTTAAAGTGATCACACTATCGTCCAATTCAGTATTTTCCCAGGCTCAGGTTAAAGGGGCTCAACTGCCTCATTCATTCTCCTGAAAGTTGTCCTGGCAGCAATGACCCTGACCGATCAACACATGACCGAAGTCCAAGAGCATCCTCAAAACTGAACCCAGAAAAGATCAACACACGACCGAAGTCCAAGAGCATCCTCAAAACTGAACCCAGAAAAGAAACTCTCAATTTAGGTTCCACTATGGCTCGGAACACCAAAGTATTAATGAATTTAAGGCAAAGATCATACTACCTAAAAATAACATTTGAAATGCTAAAATTTACATTAAAAACAATTAGTTCTGACAGAATGTTCACAGACAACCTGATACAATGAGTATTCAAATTCCACTCAAAAGCTGTGCAGCAGGTATAAAAGTTGCTGTGTGAAAAAGGTCTGAAAAGGTAGAATGAACTTGAAATTCCGGGGAAAGACCTCTGCTTTACTAGAGGGCAGTTAATATTTACAGATACAAAAGGTATTTCCACACTAGCCTGGCACCTCCAGTCACTTAGAAGATAAAGCCTAGCACTGAACATTAGAACTTTACAGAGGACAAGAAATATTAATCCTTTGAGAGGGAGAAATGGAAAGAGGGAGAGAAAGAAAAAAAAGGGAGATGGAGGGAAAAAGGCAAGGTGCCTCGCCCAGATACTCTTATCACCCAGCAATATGGCTCACGAGGGCTAAAGAGAGAAGAAAATGACGGGTTCCAGCATTTTGTAGGACTGCACTGCAGCTCCCAGGCGATCAAACCACACTAGCTCTCAAAAAGGAAAAACTCCAAAGATCACTCTGCCTACTGAGGCTAGAATCATTAGTTATTTTTAGGAAATTAAAAAAAAAAAATCTTGGGAATAAGAGCCCTGACTTTTAGGCTCTAATCTCAATATTATCTTGACTGTTATAGGCAGTAATCCCACAAAAGTCTGTCATCTAGACTGTATTACAAAATGACTAAGCATCAGTTCAATATGAAAGTTGGAAAGGAAGGGTGCCTCGGTGGGCTGGGCAACCCACTCCTGATTTTGGCTCAGGTCATGATTTCAGGGTAATGGGATGGAACCTCACATCGGGCTCCCTGATCAGCAAGAAGTTTGCTTCTTTCTCTCCCTCTGCCCTACCCCCCACATCTCTCAAATAAATAAAATCTTTTTTTAAAAAAGAATGGTTTTCTAGCTTATAAATTATCTCAATTTTTTAAACTTTTTTTTAAGATTTTATTTATATGACAGAGACAGAGAGCACAAGTAGGCAAAGTGGCAGGCAGAGGGAGAGGGAGAAGCAGGCTTCCCGCTGAGCAGGAGCCCCACGCGAGGCTCATTCCAGGAGGTCCTGGGATCATGACCTGAGCCGATTAACCAACTGAGCCACCTGGGCGCCCCTCATTTTTTTTTTTTTTAATTGCAGGCTTACAGGAATTATGAGACGTTTGTGAAATCTGAATAATTTGAGCAAGAACTGTTCATTGTATTAATCACATTGAGCTCCATTTTTTTTTTAAGTTTATTTCTTTGGTAATCTGTACACCCAATGTGGGCTCGAAGTCTCAACTCTGACATCAAGAGTTGCATGCTCTACCAACTGAGCCAGCCAGGTGCCCCTGAACTCCATTTTTTAATACAGGCCAATACTTAGCTCTGTCTTTCTAAGAGGACACAATTCAACAGAACACTGACTCTAAATTAACTAGATACCATTACACACTGTACTTAATTTTAAAAAATAACCAAATTTTTTTTAAAGTTTTATGGCTTTTTCTTAGCCATTTACTATAATATTTGCATGACTTAAATGCTTTTAACAACTAGGGGTCCATGATTAATCTCTTTAATGTGACAACCAGATGATGGAGCAATGTGAGTTTTTGAAATAGTATTCTGATATTTTAGTAAGGGGAAATAGGCTCCATTTCCACCAGTTGCAAGCACAAAGTAGGAGAGTTTCAATATTTGGTTATTTTATGTACACTTTACCTTATTTCAAAAAAGATTTGAGAGACACAGAACATGTGTTCAGAAAATATATTCTTCAATAAAATACAGAATGTTAGCACACTGTTTCACCAAAATATTGTTGCCAGTGTTCTTTAGCTTTCCTCGTCAAAATGTTAAGATAGCTAGTTTGCAATTTCACTAAATACAGTTTGGGGGGTGGGCCTCAAACCATAGTTCTCTGCCAAAAATAACTCATTAAACTGGATGTATTTTTATTTCAATAAGAAAGTAATCAGATCAAACACCTAAGTAATTTTGAAAGTGGGACCAGAAGAAAGGAACTTATCCAAAAAAAAAAAAAAAAGAGTTAAGATTTAATTTATATAAAAATTAAGCAGCTCTTTGCTCAATGTTGTATTACCCATTTCGGAAAGGTATTCACAAGATTCCTTTAATTAGCTGTTCATCATAATCTCTTACAAACTAATTGCATTTTCTTCATTCTATTTTCAGGATCCTGTTAACTATCAGTCACAAAGGTAACTACATGGGGCATTAGAAAATAAATACAAAGCCTCTCTCTATAAGCTAAGTGTTTGCACTATTCTCAAACACAAAGTATTTAAAGAAAACTGCTGTTCATCATTAAGCACAAAATAAATAAAACAACTATGGGGTTGTCTCAAGTCTAACAGCACAGGTTACTTGGAATATTAGGCTATATCGCTAGTGTTCATTTTAAAGCAGTATGACTTTATCATTATGTATATATAATTGAGAGGAGATATATCATAGTCCTATATTGAAAGAAGCCAAATTTTCCCAAATTGAGCTGTCAATTTAATAATTCCAATTTAAAAACAAGACTTAAAAACTGCAGTTAAAAAACAAGATTACTTCGGGTCTTGGAAAAATTTTTAAAGTACACCTTTATGTAAAAATGTGTAAAAGCCAATAAAGTTTGGAAAAGAATGAGGGGTTTGCCTCACCAATAATAAGGTAATAAAACTTCATTAATTAAAACAGTGGATACTAGTACAGGAATAGATCAATGAAACAGCACTGGGAGCCTTGACACATATGCAAGTATGCAGAAGAATTTAGTCTATAATAAAAACAGTATTTCAAAACCATGGAACAATCATATAATAATCCACTAAGTGATTTTGGGACAGGTGGCTAAATATTTAGGTGATCCTAAAATTAAGGCTCTGGCTCTCATCATATAATGAAGTAAAATGAGTACATTACAGGATAAAACATAGCAAAACAAAACAAAAAAAAACAAAGAAAATTCAAATTACTAAAGAAAAACAGATGTAAACTATATAATAGTCGGAGGAATAATTATATAAAGTTACACAAATCAGAAACATTTTTTAAAAAGCCCTGAGAATCCAAAACACAGGCACACATATTTTTCTCAATGTTAAATATATGAACATAGTTGAAAGAGCCCCCCCAAAAAAAGCTAGAGGAAAAAACCCTGTAACCTATCACAGAAAAACAATCTTCATATCAAGATTAACAGGGCAATGGATTGCAGCATAAAGGTATGTGATTTACAACTAAATGTAACTAGCATATCAATATATAAAAAACATTCAATGGAACCAGTAATTAAAGGAATGAAAATAAAAGAAACAGTGAAGAGTCTGATATTTTAGTAAGGGGAAATGGGCACCATCATACATTGTTACCAGGACTATGAATAGATACAACTTTCTTCAGGGCAGTATGTATCAAAGTTTAAATGCACAGGCTTTTGGCCCAATAATTCCTCTTTTTTTTTTTTTTAAGGATTTTATTTATTTATTAGGAAAGAGAGAGAGTGAGAGAGAGCAGGTCAGAGTGAGAAGCGGACTCCCCATGGAGCTGGGAGCCCGATGTGGGACTCGATCCCGGGACTCCGGGACCATGACCTGAGCCGAAGGCAGTCACCCAACCAACTGCGCCACCCAGGGGCCCCCAATAATTCCTCTTTGAGGAATGTAAACTAAGGAGATCAATCCTCTTTCAAAGATACACACATATGAATTCACCACAGTGTTGTTTATAATATTGATGAGTTGACAACCTAAATTCCAATTAATAACAACAAATACCTATTAGTACCTCATAAACGAAAATGTCATCATCTATTTAAAATGATGCAGAGATCATACGATTATTGACATGGAAAAAAATGGTCATGACACTTTACATGGAAACTCCATGTGAGTAGGTTGGGCAAACCGTGGACGTCTTGTTCTGCAACCTTATTTCCAGCACCTAGAATAGAATAGTGCCTTGTACAAAAGAGCTCCCCAAAAAGCATTTACTAGATAAATTTTAAAAGCAAGCTACAGAACAATAATCACAATGTCGACTCCCCTTTCCTCTCTCCCTCCCTTCCCTCCCTCTCTCTCTAGACACACACACACACACACACACACACACAAATGGAAGGACAGTCACAAAAGGTTAACAAGGTAATGGAGTTTGGCGTGTGTTTAACTTTCTTCTTTATTCCGCTCTGTATTGTCTAAATTCCTTACATAGTAAGCACTTTTAAAAAATTTTTATGACTGGAAAAAAGTAACAAAATTGATTTTTAAGAACTCATATTTTAAGAAAGTACTCCACAAAGTGTTCAGCGACAACAGCTCACAAACTACAAAAACTAATAGCAATTCCAAGTGGCATGTTTTCTTTCCTCACCAAAGAAATATCCGCATGTCTTCTACAATGTAGCATCTTTCTCCAATACCAGGAAATGCCACTCTATACTAATAAAATGCAGAATTTCCAAAAGAAAAATAATTTTTCCATAGTAAGAAAGGGGGGGGAGCAACGAATTTCTTGAAAGTCCTCCCATCTCCTCTATTAACACACGCCCTCTTCTAGTTGGTGATAAAGATTACTATGTATAGTCATTTTTTTTTTTCAGGCTAAAATGCCAGAGAGTCCATACCAGAAATGTGCTCTATGCAATTCTTCCATTTCTTTGGAAAAACAGATTTTATTTTACAGACATTTAAAAAACTGAAATATCAAAACTAGCCACATACCCTCTGTCATTCATCCCACCACCCAGTTTTATATTATTCACAGACTTCATCACTATCTAAAATAACCTTATTCGAATTTTTAATATCTGTCTCTCCCTTCTAGAATGTAAGCTCTATGAGGACAAGAATTCTCTCCTCACCACTGTGTCCCCAGTGAATGGCATCTAGTAGGCCTCAAGAAGTTATTTGTTGAATTATGAAAAAAGGGTGTTGGGGGGAGGACAAATCTAAATAAGACAATAAGGAACTGGAGGAAAGGAAAGAAAACCACAATGAAATGTACAAGCTGACGACTCAAAGCTATAACGTCAGCCCGGAGGTTTGGTGGACATTTTTTAAGGTGGACAGGTGCTCCACACCTATCTAAAAGCATAGAGCTCTTCCAGGAAGAAGAAAATCCACAGGAAGGTCTGCGGGGAGCTGTGTGCAAGCTCCCAGTAGAGTGGGAACGATCATTATCATAATAGAAATGTCGTCCAGGTCGAGAAAACAACAACAGCAACAACGTACTATACATCCTGGCCCAGATGAAAAATCAAACGAATTCCCAACACAATGAAACCAAGCAAGCAACCTTCCGCCCGACACGTAGAAAGAGCAGTCTCCTTTCCCCTGGCCGTGCAGTCGCCCGCAGCCCAGCAAAACCCCTCACTCATCACTTTTCTCCCTCAAGGACCCCAGCCCCAGCTGGCCCAAGGGGAAAGGGAATGGGGGGAACGCTATGAGAATTAGCTTTCTCCACCCCCACCCGAGACCAATCCTCTCCAAAGCGCAATGCCTCCCACCCTCCCACCCCGAGGCCCTGACCCCCGCGCCAACGGCTCCCCCAGCAGCCCCTCACTCACGTGTAGATGATGGCCATGAAATGCATCAGCCACAGCACCAAGAAAAGGATGAACCCGAAGACGGCCATTCCCTCCAAGGCCAGGTCCAGCAGCGCCATCCCCCGGCCCAGCCCGGTCCGCTCCGGCCGCCGCCGCGGACCGCGCTCCCGCAGGAGGACAGGGTGGGCGCCCGGCGCGGGGGCGCAGGAGGGGAGAGGAAGGTAGGGAGAGGAAGGGGCGGAGGGGGGTGGGGACGGAAGGGGCGGGCAGGGCCTGCGCGCCCCGCCCGCGCGCACTCGTTCGCGCTCGGTCCTGGGCGCGCTCGCGGCTGTGGGCGCTGCGGTGGCCGGGCTCCGTGGTCAGAGCCGCCGTGGCCCGCGCTCAGGCTCGCTTCTCCACACCCTCGCGGTCGCCGGCTGGACCCTGCGCGCCTGCGCCCCCGATGCCAACGCCCCGCCGCCTCGCCGTCCGGCCCCGGGCCGCACAACTCCGCACCCTGCTCCGCCGCCGCAGCTCCGCGCACTAATCGAAACCGGCGGCCAGCGTTCCGACTCCCCGGCGCGCCCCGCCCCGCCCCCGCCCTCCGGAACGGCGGCGCCCGTCCCTCTAAGGGGCGGTGCGCGCCGCTGCTCCCCGCCCACCCCGCCGCCCTCGCGCCCGCTGCGTCACCGTCACCGTCACCGTCGGGAGCGCGCCCCTGGTAGGCTTCTGCTGGACGCGAGCCCGCCTTCCCCGCGGGCTCCAGTCTCCGGCCGCGCCTAACCCTCGGCGTCGGGCGGCGGCGCCCCGGGGCGACCAGCACTGCGGCGCTGGCCCGGCCTCCCTCAGCCGCGGCGGTACGTGACCCTGTGTCAGGCCCGAAGGCTGCTTGCCCTCTGTCGGGCTCCAGTGTTTCCGGGCGCCCCAGAGAAAGACACGGAATTCTAGGCGGCCGCCTGAGTTGTTTGGAAATCCAGTTTCCAAAGCTGTGTTTGCAGCTTCTCCGCCGGGCACTGCTCAAAGAGGCTTAGGCCCCCCTCCAGGCTACGTTCCTGGGCGCTTGCCTTCCTCCCTCACTGCTTGTGATGCTGCGTTGTCTTGGATGGCAACCGACCCGAGAGCAAAATAATCTTATTCCTCACAGATCTGTAAGCACCAGAGAGACAGCGTGTGATGTAAAAGAAATTCTCAAACTTGGAATGTAAGGAGTCAGTTAATATCAAAGTCCCTTAAGACTACTGTCCAATACGGTAGCCATACGGGGCTATTGAGCCCTTAAAATGTGGCTGGTAGGAATCGAGACATCCTGTGAATCTAAACCATACACTGGATGTCAAAGACCATCTCCGAATAAATTTTGTATTGATTACATGTCGAAACAATATTTTTGATATATTGGGTTAAATTAAAAATTATTAATTACTGTTTTTGTTGTTTTACTATTTAAATGTGGCTAGCTACTAGAAAATTTTTAATTACATATGTGGATATCACTGCTCTAAAATGTAAAGAAGTGGCACTTTGGATAGTAAGTTAACTTAGCCTTTATCTTAATTTTAAATCAGTTCAGGGAGATGTTTTAATCTCATACTAAAGGTTTCTGTTTGTTTCTTTAGCCTAGATGAGTTTATATTGTTTCTTGATTGTTTTATGTTTAGACAGTGTTTATTATTTCAAGTGATTTCCTATAATCCATGACCTCCCTTGAGAGATTTCAGAATTGAATTCAATTTTGAAAAGAAGTTGGTTATTTTACCATTGCTATTTATTGTTTTATATTGATTAAATGAACTACCTTAATCTACAGTTAAATGGTGAACTATAATCAGAGAAGAGTTTAAATTAATGTCTGTACTGAGAAACAATTCTGTATTCACTATACTCTGTGTTTTACTGGGGTAGAGTCAGTAAGAAAGAACAATGTTTACAAATGAAACTTCTATTTTTCAGAGTTACTGGTTAATGAATTAAAAAGTTATAACGGGATAGAATACTACCAGCAAAATAACTACAAATAGAAATTGTTTAACACATCACCATTGTAGTTCATTAATTCTAGGATTCAGTTTAAAAAGAAAAATATTTTATTTATTTGAGAGAGAGAGTGTGTGAGTGCCCAAGCCAGTGGGGGGAGGGACAGAGGGGAAGAGAGAGAATCTCAAGCAGATACCACATGAGTGCAGAGTTCTTCCCCCTACCTGGGACCTTGATCCCACAACCCTAAAATCATGACCTGAGCCAAAAATAAGAATCTGAAGCTTAACCCACTGAGCCACCCAGGTATCCCTAGGACTCACTTTAAAAAATACTTTAACATGGGGCACCTGAGTTGGTTAAGTCCCACGTTTGGTTTCAGCTCAGGTCATGATCTCAGGGTTGTGAGATTGAGCCCCGCCTCCTTAAGATTCTCTCTCTCCCTCTGCCCCTCTCCCCTCTTTAAAAAAAACACACCACGTTAGGGGCACCTTTGTGGCTCAGTCAGTTAAGAGTCTGCCTTTGGCTCAGGTCATGATCTCAGGGTCCTAGGATCAAGCCCAGCATTGGGCTCCCTGCTTAGCTGGGAGCCTGCTTCTCCCTCTGTCCCTCCTCCTGCTCGGTCTCTCTATCTCTTTCTCACTCAAATAAATAAATAAAATATTTTTAAAAATAAAAAATAACACACTTTAACACATTTTAACATTTCTGAAATGGAACTGTATCTCACAGTCAGTAACACTAACTGGTAGATATTTTTTTCCTTGATCATATGTAAATAACAGTGCATCTTACAATGAATGCCCTCTTAGATTCAGTGAGATATATCAATTGGTCAATTAAAGCATTTTGTTATATTCTGCTTTTCTCCAAAATGTTTTTTTTTTGGAAACTTACAACAAAAAATTTTACATAGTATGAACAATAACATGGAAAATGAGGCCAAGAAAGGTGAAAGAAGCACATATTCTTATGAATTAACAGAACTGGTATAATTGAGTATCATCAATAGATTAAAGATCAGCTATGTTGTACTTAGGCCTAGTTAAACTTGGTCTTGTCCAAACCACTCTATAGTATCTATAGAATATTAGGATTACATATTCTAAAATGAATTTGCATGAATATGTAATCTTAACATTCTATAGATCCTGTAAAAGTGTACATTTCTTCCACACAGCACAGCAGCATAGGAATCTAACATAGACCCTGTCCGCTGATCTTACTTTTTGGCAGTTAACTTTTTTTTTTTTTTTTGGTTTTCTGAAGAGCCCTCCGCTCTTTTAGAAAACTAATTTCACTGAGGTCAGGACTTCTGATTCTTTCCAGGGACAAACCAGTAGCATTAGCATATATTAGAATTCATACAGTTTGAGGAGCAATATTTTCAGAGACAAGCAAAATATAAATTTGACTGTCATTTAATGGCCCTAGATATTTTAGTATATAAAACCTTAACAAGAAAATAATTCAAAATAGCTGGTTCAAACCAAGTAGTTAGAACACATTTTTGGCTTGAACCAAACCCAAACCAAAATATTTAGCTGACTCAAAACTGAAACTGAAAGGAAATTGTACTGGTTCTAGCTTCATGTCCCAGAAAAGATAGGGCAGAAGGCTGGGAGAACACAGGTACTGTAAGTTACTCCAGAGAAACAACAGTTTTTGGCAAGTTGATACTTAGTTACATTTTGCCCCAACTGCCTGTATTTAAAAGTTGGTGTTACATTTTTTGAAGTTACATTTTCAACAATCAGGATTCCTGATTTGGTTGTGTCTAAGAAAAGCATCATCTTTGGTGAAATTCTAGATAAAGCAAGTTTAAAATGTGGCACTGAAAGGCTATGCACAGGAAAAAAGACAAAGAAATTACACCAGACAATTATAAGTATTTGTCGTTGAAGAATGAAATGTGTTAATATTTTTTACCTGCCTTTTTGTTGTTGAGTTCCTATAATGAGCATTATTGTTTTTATGGTGGAAAATGTCCATTTTTCTATTTTACAAAGGAGTTGATAAAAACCAAGTAGAAATTTCTCATATTTTTTTTTTCAAATTATGAGCGGTACAGTCACTTTGGAAGATAGTTTGGCAGTTACTTACAAAACTAAAACATACTCTTACCATATGATCCAGCAATCACATCCTTGGTATTTACCCAAATGAGTCAACAACATGACCACACAAAAACCTGTACACAAATGTTTATAACAGCTTTAGTCGTAATTGACAAAACATGGAAGGAACCATGTCCTTCAGTAGATGAATGGATAAATAAACTGTGGTACCTCCAAAAAGTGGAATATTATTCAGCACCAAGAAGAAATGCTATCAAGCCATGAAAGACATGAAAGAAGCTTAAATGTCTATAACTAAGTAAAAGAATCTTTCCAACTATATATGACATTCTGGGAAAGGCAAAACTCTGAAGACAGTAAAAAGATCAGTGGTTGTCCAGGGAGGAGGCTAGGGATGAAGAGGCAGATCATGGGTTGCTGGGGGGTGGGAGGGTAGGGATAGGGTGGCTGGATTATGGATGTTGGGGAGGGTATGTGCTATGGTGAGTGCTGTGAAATGTGTAAGCCTGATGATTCACAGACCTGTACCTCTGGAGCAAATAATACATTATATGTTAATAAAAAAATAAATTAAAAAATTAAAAAAAAGGTAAAATTAAAAAAATAAGAGGCAGATCACAGATTTTTAAAGCAGTGAAACTATTCTGTACAATACTGTAATGGTGGATACACGCAGTACACATTTGTCAAAACCCATAGAATTTACAACACCAAGAAGAGTGAATTCTAAAACAAACTGTGGACTTTGGGTGATAATGATGTGTCAGTAGAGGTACATCTGCTGTAACAAATGCACCATTCTGGTGGAGATGTCGATAGTGGCGGAGACTGTGCGTGTGTTGGGGCAGGGAGTATAAGACGACTATCTGTAATTTCTGCTCAATTTTGTTGTAAGCCTAAAACTCCAGAAAATAAAGTCTGTCTTCTAAAAATTAGTAAGTACGCCACTCAAAAAAATATATATTGAAAATGTCGTAAGCTAGTTTGTCATCAGATACTAGGAGTTTGCACCTTCTAGTCACTCAGATATTTGTTGAACGAATGAATAAATAATCTCCAGTGAGACTAGTCACTGGAAAAGTTGCTCATTTTTCTTCTGTGCTTGCAAATACTTTAAAAATATTTTTTCTTGGTGGAAAATATACACATGTACACATTAACTACTATAACCCCTCCTTCATATTATACAATGAGATCATAGAGCGAGAGTAACTACACGTTAGTTTGCCTAATCACAACCTGAAGACCTGCTCCAACGCCCATGCTCTATTTTACAGTCACAGCCTGATTTTTATGTCAGCAGGGACATATTTTCCATCTTTGTCATTACTATAAAGAATCTTTCATATAAACATTAATAAAATCACAATTCCATTCCCTATGGTTAATGTGTTATTTTTAAAAGACAGGTATACTGGAAATTTTCAGCCCAATAAAAAAAAAAAAAACTTTTTAAAAACAAGATTAAACAAAACACATAAAAAAAGGTGATCCTCCAGAAATCTGAAGTTTCAAAAACAAAGTTAGAATCAATTGATCTGAAATTTGTGGTACTAATGCCAGAAGAAACAATTTAATTCTTGTTCTTTTTTCCCCCCTGAGCATGTTTGCAATTGGTTAGGAAAATCCCTTATCTACTTACTGGCTCGGGTGCTTAACTTACGCTAATTTTGTTACCCACGAAGTGGGTAGAAACAAATCCTAAGATACTATAGTTACTGTGAGTAGCCTTCAAACGTACAAAGGTTCTAGGCAAACTCTCAGTTCAAGGTCTGATCCTGACAATCCATAGGTCGAGTGTGTTTATCTGTCTGGGTGTGGTCCTGGGGAGTGCCTGGAGTGCACTAGAGTTCACTTCATTCACAGGTGTTTTGCTAACTCAAATCCAAACGACTAATTAAAAAGATTTACCTCACACTCATTTTTCTTTTCAAATTTCGTGTTTGATTTTATTTTAATCCATAGCGTGCTAGTGTGCTCCACTGAAGTGCTAATGTTTATTCTTAAACGAAGCTAAATTTAAGATATTTGCAAATATGTCTCATATAAATGTCAACAATCTTCTTTTTCAAATGTTTTAAAAATTGCTTAAGATTTTTTTTAATTTTTTTAAATTTTTAAAAAATTTATTGATTTATTTTCTTTAGGCTATTTTAGTTTTTAAAGTAATCTCTACCCCCAACATGGGGCTTGAGCTCATGACACTGAGATCAAGAATCACATTGCTCCACTGCTTAAGCCAGCCAGGTGCCCCTAAAATTGCTTTCCTTTTAGGTAGACTCAATTCAGTTTATTAAAGTTTATAATGTTAAAAACTTCACCTAAGCCGTGTGTGTGTGTGTCTGTGTGTGTTTGTGTGTGTGTGTAAACAAACTTGGTAGTTTATTGAAAGAAACACTATTATTTATTGAACTGAGGATGAGACTAATATTTACTGAACACAAGAACATAAGTTATATACCAGCAAGTTTTTGAAATATTAACTTGGTTTTCATAAAAGTCATGAAATGTATAATCGGAAGCCAAAAGATTAAGTTAGCTACTCAGGTGAGACACCTGATATGTAGGGGAGCTGGAGTTTGGACCTAGGTCGGTCAGACTTCAAAGCCAATAGTTTCTGTATAAGCAAGGAAAATATTAAATTATTTCAAACAATGTATACTAGATGACCAATCCTCACAGTTCCGATTGCAAAGTAGATTTTTGTTTAGCATTATTTAGTTTGGAAACCAATGTTCTATAAGGGTCAATTTCACCATCGGATATATAGAAAATTATATATATGTATTTTTTAATAAAGATTTTATTTCTTTATTAACAGAGAGAGAGATCACAGGCAGGCAGAGAGGCGGGCAGAGAGAGAGGGGGAAGCAGGCTTTCCATTGAGCAGAAAGCCCGATGCAGGGCTCAATCCCAGGACCCAGAGATCATGACCTGAGCCGAAGGCAGAGGCTTTAACCCGCTGAGCCACCCAGGCGCCTAGATCTCATTTTCTTGCCAACATAACTGCTTTAGTCAATCAGAAACAAGTGCAATTAGATGACAATTGTATGGAATAGGAAAAATATAATTAAATAGTAAAGAGCAGGGGCACCTGGGTGGCTCAGTTGGTTAAACAACTGCCTTCGGCTCAGGTCATGATCCCGGAGTGCTGGGATGGAGTCCCACATCGGGCTCCCAGCTCCCTGGGGAGTCCGCTTCTCACTCTGATCTTCTCCTTTCTCATGCTCTCTCTCACTCTCTCTCTTTCCTAATAATAAATAAATAAAATCTTAAAAAAAATAGTAAAGAGCAAACAAAGATACTTTTATTCCATGAATAAACTCCTTTTATTTCAGGACTTGAAATATAATATTACACCAAGCAAAGAGTAAGATTAAAAAGGTATTTAGGTATACAAGGGATCTTCTGACAGACACGTAAGAAACAGTGATATTGAATAAGTGTTTGTATTATTTGGTGTAATAAATACCTTTAAAACACTCAGAATAAAATGCATCAGGTTGTCAGGATTAACAGAAGGCAAAGCTTCCAGAGTCTGTTTTACATGACAATATATATACATTTCTTTTTTAAAGCTCAGACTTGGTTTAAAAAAAAAAAGATTACAATGGGTGGCTCAATCAGTTGAACCTCTGCCTTTGACTCGGGTCACGATCCTGGGTCCTGGGATTGAGCGCCACATCTGAGCAGGGAGCCTGCTTCTCCCTCTCCCTGTGCCTCTCCCCCGAGCTTGGGCTCTCTCCCCACCAGCACCCCACCCCGTGTCAAATAAATAAACAAACAAACAAACAAACAAATAAATCCTTTAAAAAAAAAAAAGATTACAACATTTGAATTTGTGAAGATGAGCCCTCCATCCAGCCTAGCAATTTTATGGTTCAACAATCCTATCATATTATTTTTAAACCTTTATTTTATTGTGGACATAAATTTGAAGTGTTATCTCAAGTGTGAAGAAGCATGAAACAGCCCATTGTTCAATTCCAGGAAATAGAAACAACTACTGGGGCCTTTTTTATACTAAGCTCATCCCTAAATTCAATAGCCCATTGTAATTATTTTGTAATCATTTGGGTTTGTGAGACATCATTAAAGGCCAGTCGCTGTACAATGGAAAATATTGAGCAAAATTATAGGAACAAGACTGTTCAGATAACAAGGTAAACAAATGGCTTTCCTATTCAGTTATTTCTTTTCCTTTTTTCCTCAACAAATTTCAAAAGAAACTATGTTCCAGGAGAACTTTGTTCTCATGCTTTGGATATAAAGTTAAAATTGATGTTTGTTTGTTTGTTTGTTTGTTTTTCAGAAGTTCACAGTTGACTATGGAAGATAAACATGAAAACAGATCACTGTATGCAATTTATAAGTATTGATAAAGAGGTATTATTTGGGATTGGGAATGATTATTTTTATTTAGTAAAGTCTAGAAAGACTTCATGGAGAAGTCCTGGGTCCTGAAGAAAGAGTAAGAGAATACCAGGTAAAGTGAGAAGAAAGCAAGATGTCTCATGTGGTTCCTTTGTGACTCCAAGTATTTTAAACAACTGAATAATCTGAGGGAGCACACTGGCTAACTCCCGGGGAGTTAGCCAGAAAACAGTTTGAATGGACACAATCTGAGAAACTGTTGCCTTGGTTAACTAAGAATTTAATGGATATGTAATTGAAAATCCAGTTTTAAGGAATTTGACCATATAAGTCATTTGTCTGTCGAAATTGGGACCCTTTTGAGAAAGCAAATGGGCACTATTACCAACAAGGCCAGAAGAATTGCTGTAAATTGAGACTACCTTAGGCAAATTAGTCATGTGGCCACACACAATTTAAAAGACACAGGAGTCAGCCAAGGCTTCATCAGGGCTCTTGCTCCATTTTCCTGTGATAATCTTGGCTTTTTCCTTTTCAATGTGTCAGTTTTATCTTCCAGCTGACTTCTCTCATACTTGTAAGATGGTGGCTAACAGTTACCTGTACCTTATAGTTTTCCCTTCACATGCAAGAAGAAAGAAAAATGTGTTATTCAAACCCATCTAATAAAAACCCTTGATGTCACTTGTTAACTGGCTTAGGCTATGGCAAGAGACTGACTAGAATGGTCAAATCAGGATTTACTGAAGCTGGTAGTAGGGAAAATCACACTCAAATTGCATAGCAGTTATGTAATGAATGGAGAAAAATAGAATTGAAGAGATAACCACAATGCTCACTATAGTCAAACAATGGAAAATTTCTAGAAAGTCTTAAATATGAAATGGGTTAATGGGTTAAACCTATTTCAACTTTTATTATTTTTTATTACACCTTTATTGAGTTATAGTCACATACCATAAAATTCACTCTTTCAAAGATTATAGCATTATTCATAATGGCCAAAAAAATGAAAACAATCTAAATCCAACTCAACTGATAAAAGGATAAATAAAATGTATATCCACAATGGAATATTATGTAGCTATAAAAAAGAACAAAATACAGGGGTGCCTAGATGGCTCAGTGGGTTAAGCCTCTGCCTTTGGCTCAGGTCATGGTCCCAAGGTCCTGGGATCAAGCCCCGCATCCGGCTCTCTGCTCAGTGGGGAGCCTGTTTCCCCCCTCTCTCTCTGCCTGCCTCTCTGCCTACTTGTGATCTCTCTCTCTCTGTTAAATAAATAAAATCTTTAAAAAAAAAAAGAACAAAATACTGATAAATGCTACAATGTGGATAAACCTTGAAAACATTATGCTGTGAAAGAACATAGTTACAAACTGCATAATTCTATTTTAATGAAATAGCCAGAATAGGAAAATCTATAGAGACAGATATTAAAATTAGTGGTTACCATGGGCTGGAGGAAGAGGGAAATGGGAAATGACTTCTAATGGGTCTGCAGTTTCTTTTTGCAGTGATGAAAATGTCCTGAAGTTAGGTAGTAATGGTTGTATGACCTTGTGAATACACTAAAAATCACTGAATTGAAATCACATTTAGACCACAGAAACAAAAGGCAAATTCAAGCTATAACGAAAGACTATTTCCCACTTACTAATATGGCTATAGCAAAGTTTGGTGAGGATATGGGAAAATGGAAACCCACATATATTGCTGGTGAGATTATAAAATGGTAGAGTCACATTAGAAAAAAGTCAGGCAGTTCCACAAAACGTTCAAGTTACCACACAACTCAGCACTCCTAGGTTTGTATCCAAGAGAAATAAAAATATATGTTTACACAAAAATCTTCTAACTTGAATGTTTGTGACCCCCTAAAATTCATATGTTGAAATCCTAACTTCCAAAGATGACGTTATTAAGAAGTGGAGCTTTTGGGAGGTGAGAAGGGCATGAAGATGAAGCTCTCATGAATAGGATTACTGCTCTTATAAAAGAGATCCTACAATAGTCCCCAGCCTCTTCCACCATGTGCGGGTACAGTAAAAAAAATGCTATGAACCATGAAAAGGGTCCTCAACAGGACACAACCATGTTGGCATCTTGATCTTGGACTTCTCAGCCTCCAGAACTATGAGAAATAATTTTCTATTGTTTATAAGTCACCCAGTCTATGTATTTTGTTTTAGCAGCCTGAATAGACTAAGACCGATTTTCATGTGTTTATTGGCTATTTATATGTATTCTTTGAAGAAATGTCTATTAAAATCCCTTGTTGATCTTTTTATTTTAAAATTATTTATTTATTTATTTATTTATCAGAGAGAGAGAGAGAGCACAAGCAGGCAAAGCGGCAGGCAGAGGGAGAGAGAGAGAAGCAGGCTCCCCACTGAGCAAGGAGCCGGATGAGGGACTCAATCCCAGGACCCTGGGGATCACGACCTGAGCCAACGGCAGCCACTTAACCAACTAAGCCACCCAGGCATCCCTCCCTTGTTGATTCTTAATTGGCTTTTTATCTTTTTATTATTGGGTTGTACGAGTTCTTTATATATTCCAGATACAAGTCCATTATCAGATATATGATTTGTAAACATTTATGCCATTTTGTGGGTTGTTTTTTTTCCTTTCTTGATGGTCCCCTTTGAAACACAAAGTTTTTCATTTTTTTTAAAGATTTTATTTATTTAATTGACAGAGAGACAGAGACAGTAAGAGAGGCAACACAAGCAAGGGGAGTGGAAGAGGGAGAAGCAGGCTTCCTGCTGAGCAGGGAGCCCGATGCGGGACTGGATTCCAGGACCCTAGAATCATGACCTGAACCAAAGGCAGACGCTTAATGACTGAGCCATCCAGGCGCCCAAAGTTTTTCATTTTAATGGTCCAATTCATCTATTTTTTTCTTTTGTCACTTGTGCTTTAGTATCATAACAAAGACACCATTTCCTAATTCAAGGTCACAAAATTCACTCTCCTGTTTTCATCTTTTATACTTTTAGCTCTTGTATTTAGGTCTTTGATTTGATTTAATTTTTTAAATTAATTTTTTATATGATGTGACATAGGAGTCCAACCTCATTCTTTTGTACATGACATCCAGTTGTTCCTGGCACCACTTATTTAAAAGATGATTTCCTGCCTTGAATGATCTTGGCATGCTTACTGAAAATCAGTTGACCATCAATGTATGGATTTTAGACTTTCAATTCTATCGCTAGTACCATATGGTCTTCATCTCTATAGATTGGCAGTAAGTTTGAAATTGGGATGTGTGAGCTCTACAAATTTGTTCTTTTTCAAGATTGCTTTGGCTCCTGAGTTTCAATATGAATTTTAGGATCAGCCTGTCAATTTCTGCAAAAAAGACAGCTGAGATATTGATAGAGGTTGCATTGGATCTATAGATCAATTTGTGTAGTACTGCCATCTTAATGTAAGTCTTCTGATCCATTTAGTTAAGTCTTCTTTAATTTCATTCAACAATGTTTTCTACTTTTTAGTGCACAAGTCTTACATTTCCTTTCTTAAATTTATTCCCAAGTATTTTATTTCTTAGGAAATTTATTTCCAAAGTATTTTATTCTCTTTGAAGCTATTATAAATGGAATTGTTTTCATTTGTGGATTGTTCATTGCTAATGCACAGAAATACAAATGATTTTTATATATTGATCTTGTATCCTGAAGCCCTACTGAACTTGTATATTAGTTCTAATGGCTTCTTTGTAGGTTCATTAAGATTTTTATATGTAAGATAATGATCTTCCAATAGAAATAGTTTTACTTCAAAAAAAAAAAGGAGGGGCACCTGGGTAGCTCAGTGGGTTAAGGCCTCTGCCTTTGGCTCAGGTCATGGCCTCAGGGTCCTGGGATCGCGCCCCACGTCAGGATCTCTGCTCGGCAAGGATCCTGCTTCCCTCTCTCTCTCTGCCTGCGTCTCTGCCTACTTGTGGTCTCTCTCTCTTTCTCTCTGTCAAATAAATAAAAAATAAAATATTTTAAAAAATAGTTTTACTTCATTCTTTTTAATCTGAGTGCATTTTATTTCCCTTCCTTGCCTAAGTACCCCAGCTGGAACATCTAGTATAGTATGTAATATGAATAGAAATGGCAAAATCAGAAATCCTTGTCTTGTTCCTGATTATGGGGTGGGGGTGGGGAGAACCTTTCAGTCCTTCACCACTAATTATGATCTTAGCTGTGAGTTTTAGTAGGGTGAGGAAGTTCCTTTATATTCACAGATTGTTGAATATTTTTATCATAAAAGAGTAATGAATTTTGCCACATACATTTTCTGCATCTACTAAAAGGATCATATAGTTTCTGTTCTTTATTCTATCAACACAGTGTATTACATTGATTTTCAGATGTTAAACCAACCCTGTGTTCTTGGAATAAATCCCACTAGGTCATGTTGTATAAACCTCTTTAGATATTGCTGGATTCAGTTTGCCAGTATTTTGTTGAAGATTTTTATGCCTATATTCATAAGGGATATTAGTCTGTAGTTTTATTTTCTTACAATGTCTTTGGTTTTGGTATTGATAATACTGGCCTCATAGAACAACTGGTTAGCATTTCCTCCTCTATCTAATTTTTGGAAAGGTTTTGAGGGATTTGTGTTAGTTCTTCCTTCAATGTTTGGTAGAATTCACTAGCAAAGCCATCTGGGCTTGGGTTTTTCTTTGTTTTTGTTTTTGTTTTTCATTACCATTGTGATGTCTTTACTTGTTATAGATCTATTCAGATATTCTATTTCTTCTTGAATCAGTTTCAATAATTTGTATGTTTTCCAGGAATTTTTCTCTGTTTTTTTAATCTCTATTTCATTTATTTCCACATTCGTGTTTATTAGTTTCCCATTTCTGCTTACATTGAATTTAGCTTCTCTTTCTTTCTTTTTTTTCTTTTTAAGATTTTATTTATTTATTTGACAGAGAGAGAGAGATCATAAGCAGGCAGAGAGGCAGGCAGAGGGAGAGGGAGAGGCTCCCTGCTGAGCAGAGAGCCCAATGCGGGACTCAATCCCAGGACCCTGAGATCATGACCTGAGCCAAAGGCAGAGGCTTTAACCCACTGAGCCACCCAGGCGCCCCTACCTGTGATTTTTGAATTAAAATCATTGTCTTTTGCACCCATCTTCTTTTTTTCTACTTTCCTTTTTTTTTTTTTTTT
>CM052813.1:61964607-62056066 GCA_028533885.1 Nasua narica | reverse complement strand
TAGGTTGTGATATTTAGACACTTAGCATACATAATAAAATGGGAGTTAGGTTATGTCTTAACTTAAGACTGCTTAGGAAAGGGAAATTTTTACTAGCATTTATAACCTCCTGTGTTAAAGTAACTTTTCCAAACTCTTCTTATGTCTATGCCCTCCTAACACCTTGACCAGCTCATCTTATACATGGGCCTTGATGATTTGTTCCATGGTTTATATTACCAACTAACCTTGCCTAGGATACATACATTTATTAGTAGAACTGGAATACTGTCAGAGAACTATAAAATGTATATGTGGGAAAGAAATAGGAAATAATCCAATATTCTAAAGAAGGAAGAAAAGGAAAGTCATTGTGTTAATGTTGGCAATTCATAATTCTTCCAAGAAGGACTATTGTTAGATCCCTAGAAGAGAATGAATGAGAGGCAGATTCACAAATTTTATACCTTTCTTGGATTTGCAATGGAATCTCCTTGTTATTAATATTAGGGAAGGTGCTGCTCCACATTGAGTCAAATTACTCCCAAGATTTTACTGAACATCCTCTTCTGGCTCTGAGTGTTAGATCACCCAACAGACAGACTAAGCATATTTATCTATTCACTCATTTAACAAATACTTGTCACTTAACAAATACCTATTATGTAATAGACACTGTTTTGAGTGATGGGGAAATAGCAGTAAGCAGAACTAAGTTCCTGTTCTCATGGAGCCTGTATTCTAATAGAGAATGCAGGCAATAAAAATATATACATAGCATAGTGTAGTAGAGGGATTAAAGAGTAAATATATCTGCAGGAGTCGAGAGGGCTTCTCTGAAGAGATGACATTTGAGTAAAGACCTGAACAAAGAGAGGGAGTAAGTCATGTAAATATATAAAGAGGGAGAGTTCCATTTAGTGCAAAGTGCAAGTGCAAAGGCCCTGCAGAAGAGCACTTTTGGCTTCTTGGAGGAAGACCACATAAGCCAGTGGGGGTGGAGTACAGTAAATGAAGGGAAGAAAGGTAGGAAATTGGTCAGAGTAAGGGCCAGGGTCTAAACAATATAAAGCTTTTGACAGTCATAATAAGGATTTTAGGGGCGCCTGGGTGGCGCAGTTGGTTGGGCGGCTGCCTTCAGCTCAGGTCATGATCCCGGAGCCCCGGGATCGAGTCCCACATCGGGCTCACAGCTCCATGGGGAGTCCGTGTCTCACTCTGACCTTCTCCCTTCTCATGCTCTCTCTCACTCTCTCTCTTTCCTAATAAATAAATAAATAAAATCTTTAAAAAAAATAATAAGGATTTTGGATTTTACTTTGAGATTTGAAGCCACTGGAACATTATGAGCACATGAGTGACATAATTTTGATATGACTTTAATAGAATTTTTCTGACCATTGTATAGTGAATAACAGTCCATGAGGGGTGCCTGGGTGGCTCAGTCGTTAAGTGTCTGCCTTCGGCTTAGGTCATGATCGAGCCCCGCATGAGGCTTCCTGCTCAGCAGGAAGCCTGTTTCTCCCTCTCCCACTCCCTTTACTTGGGTTCCTTCTCTCACTGTCTTCTCTCTGTCAAATACATAAATAAAATCTTTAAAAAAAAAAAGAGTCCATGAGAATAAGAGTGGAAGCTAATAATCCAGTTAGGAGACTATTAAAGTAGTCCAACGAAAGAATGATGTGGATTGTATTAGGGTACACATATTTTTTTAATTGCTTGCCTTCTCTGTTAAAATATAGATTCTATGAGAACAAGAACGGTGGAAAAGTGAGTAAGCAGTTAGACTTAGGATGTATTTTGAAGGTGGTGCCAACAGGACTTGCTAATAAATAGGATAGGGAGTATGACAGGAAGAGGACTGTCATGAATGGCTCTAAGATGCAGAGCCTGAGAAACTGAATGAACAGTGGACCCAATTCACTGAGATGGTGATCACCACCAGGAACATGTTTGAAGAAGAAATTAAGAGTCTTGTCTGGATGTGTTACAAGTGAGATACCTATTAGGTATCTGTGATAGATTAAGGATGGCCATGGGTTCTCTGCTTCCCTTCTCTTTGAGAGTTAGAGTCTAATTCCTCCCTTCTTGAATCTGGACTGTAATTGAGACTTGCCTGACCCACAAACAGTGGTAAAAGTGACATTTTGGAACACCCTAGCTTAGGCCATGAGAAGCCCTGCAATTTCTACTGAGGTCTGTCGGAACATACTCTAGGGTGCCCTGATCATCCACATAAAAAATCTCACCCTCTCAGACCACCACACTGGAGAGGCCACAGTAAGTTATTTCAGTCAATGATCCCTGATAGACTCAGCTTTCCAGCTGTTACTACCAACCTGAAGCTGTCTTAGACTCTCCAGACTTGGCCATCTGCCAAGTGAATGCTAATGAGTGATCTATGTCAATGCCAAATTCTTCACCTACAAAATGGTGAAAGAGAAGAGTTGTTGTTTTATGCCACTATGATTTTTGGCAATTTGTTACACAGCAGTAAATAACTGGGAATACACTTCTGGGAATACTTCAAATCCAAGTACTGAAAATATAAACCTGAGGGTCATCTACATGTAAATAAACTTTAAGAGCATAAATGAAATTATTATGTAGGTGTTCTTAGCCTTTTGTATGATACAGAACCCCTTGGTAATCTAGAGATTTTTATGGATCCTTTTTTTAAATGTAAAATATGAAATATATAGTATTACAAAGGAAGTCAATTATACTGAAATATCATTCTATCTACTTACCCAAAGACTGAAAAGCCACCAGCATTGATAAAAACAGATTGATAAAATAATCAGCATTGACAAAGAAGAGGCCTAAGGATTGAACTTTAAGACACTCAGACTCAGATGTTTATAAGTTAGCAAACTGAATTAACCTACACAGAAAACTGAGACAGAATAACCTGTGAAGTGGGAGGAAAATTAGAAGACTTCAGTGTTACAGAAGCCAAATAAAGAAAGAGATGAAAGGGGAGAACATGATTAACTAGTAAGCTGAGAAAATTGGGTGAGAGGTCCTAAATACCTAAGGGTGTGGCACATGGAAGTGCTGAGCTTGAGTCCAAGTTCTAAAAAGGGCTTGGCATTAGCGTTAGAGGTTGTAGAATGTGTAGATGGCCTCATCTAAGGTCATGTCCCCTTTCCAGAGCAACCCATAGCCAATGGATGATCACTGTGGGGATATAAATACCCAGCCCTCTTGCTCCAACTTGGGACAATTCTGATGGGTCATCCAGCTTCAGATGGAGTCATATTGGTATCTGAGGCCTCCAATGTGACCACATCACAGTTTAACTTCCTACTCTGTTCAGTCTTCTCCCCTTCTCCTTTGTAGATACAGCATAGTACCCAAGAGGACTCCCTAATAAATCTCCTGCATGTTAATCTCTGAGTCAGCTTCCTGGGAGAACCCAAACTACAACAGTCTTTCACCCTGCTTCGGGATTTAAAGACTTTGTAAGTCCAGTTAAGAGTCTGGACATTATTTTGAGGGTAAAGTGGAATCATTGAGGGATTTTAAGAAGGGGTAATGTGATCAGCTATTGTTATTAAATCCTCAAGCTACAGTGTGTAGACCCAAGAGAGCTTGATTAGAGGCAGGGACACCATATACACAGACACTGAATTACACAGACACATGATGATGCCATAAATTTGGAGATGTAACAATAGAGATGAAGATAAGCTGAAAAATTCTAGAACTATTTAGAAAACTCAAACAAAAGGAGTAATTGATTATATAGAGAAGTGAAATAGTGGGAAGAATCAGAAATGATGTCCAGGTTTCTAGATTGAACAACTAGTGATGCCAACTAATCACAGCTTTTTAAAAAGAGGACACTTCCTACTCCCTATTGCATCTGAGCATCACTGTAAATTGGTAAGCAGCCTAATAATTTCCTGGGTCCTATATATGGTGACTCTCTCTCATCCACTCCTGGTAGAATGTATAGCCAGCCATTCTCCTTCTAATGCCTCTCAACCAGCAAAAGAAAGAGGGGGGACTGGGGCCAACTCTTTTGTGTCCACAAAACATATGTAATTATTTATGCCTAAAAGAGAATACAAATTAAACATATGAAAACATTAAGGAGAAGCAATACAGTTTAGACGTTAAAAGCATTCATTGTAGAGTTAGACTGAATTCAAATCCTGAGTCTACCAGTTATATCAATTTAGCCAAGTTATTAACTTGCCAAATTATTAACTCTGTGGTTTAGTTTATCTCTGAAATATGGATAATGATGGCATCTACCGCCAAGGATTATTACAAATATCCAATAAATTAATACAAATAAAATGTTTAAAACCCTGTCTTATGTATAGTAATCAGTAAATGTTATCAATTATTATTCCACTGGAATGTAAGTTCTGTGAAGATAGAACTTATTTTTTCCTTGATGAAATCCTAGTGTTTGGAATAGGGTCTGGTACCTAATAAATAGAGTCATACAATAAATATTTTTTGGATGAATGAAATCCCTGAGAGTACAAATTACCTACATCAACATGAATTCTTTCCTCTCTCCTTAGTAACAGAATCTGGATTTTTGTCTGGGCATCTTATCACCTGGAATTATGTTTTCCAGCTTCCCTTGCAGCTAGTTTTGGTCAACGAAATTTAAACTGAAATGTTTTGTGAAATTTTCATGAAGGCCACATAAAGAAAACTGCCCCATCTGCAAGTGGCCCTTTATTGCCCTTATGCCTTTTCTTTTCCTTCTGGCCTGCAAGTAAGACAAGATGCCTGCAGCTGCAGCTGCCATCCTGAACCACGAGGTGCCTTAAGGATGGCAGCTCTGTGCTAATATGGCAGACAGAAATACAGTAGCTTGAAGCACATACGTTATCAGATTGCTACTGTGCTAACACAGGAATGCCTTCTCCAGACTTCCTCTACAGGAGAAATACATTTCTATATTTTTGAGTCATCATTGTTTTAGGGCATTTAGTGAAATACTGCCCAACTAATCCTAATTAAATACATTTGTCAAACTGATATCGTAAATTATAGTAATAAAACCAATTTTTCAATCTCTGATTCCTGTATGACAATCTTTAACAGAATTATAGAAGCAGAAAGATGGGAGATCAGAGCTGGAATGGAGAAGAATAAAGACTATAGTGCTTAAGGGTTACTTTTTTATACCATGCATTACAGGGAGAAGTTGATTACACAATTAGAAATGGTTGCAGAATAACAGACACATGAAAAAATGTTCATCATCATTAGCCATAGGGAGATTAAAATCAAAACCACATTGAGATACCACCTTACATCAGTTAGAATGGCCAAAATCAACAAGACAGTAAACAAGTGTTGGAGAGGATGTGGACAAAGGGGAACCCTCTTACATTGTTGGTGGGAATGCAAGTTGGTGCAGCCATTTTGGAAAACAGTGTGGAGATTCCTGAAGAAATTAAAAATAGAGCTACCCTATGAACCTGCAATTGCACTACTGGGTATTTACCCCAAAGATACAGATGCAGTGAAAAGAAGGGCCATATGTACCTCAATGTTCACAGCAGCAATGTCCACAATCGCCAAACCGGAAAGAGCCGAGATGTCCTGCAACAGATGAGTGGATAAAGAAGATATGGTCCATATATACAATGGAATATTATGCCTCCATCAGAAAGGATGAATACCCAACTTTTGTATTAACACGGATGAGACTGGAAGAGATTATGCTGAGTGAAATAAGTCAAGCAGAGAGTGTCAATTATCATATGGTTTCACTTACATGTGGAGCATAAGGAAAAACATGGAGGACATTGGGAGAAGGAAAGGAAGGTTGAATTGGGGGAAAGTGGAGGGGGAGATGAAGCGTGAGAGACTGTGGACTCTGAGAAACAAACTGAGGATTTTGGAGGGAAGAAGGGTAGAGGTTGGGTGAACCTGGTGGTGGGTATTGAGGAGGGCACATATCGCATGGAGCACTGGGTGTGGTGCATGAACAATGAATCTTGGAACACTGAAAAAATAAAATAAAATTAGGGCACCTGGGTGGCTCAGTTGATTAAGTGACTGCCTTTGGCTCAGGTCATGATCCTGGAGTCCCAGGATCGAGTCCTGCATCGGGATCCCAGCTCCACAGAGAGTCTGCTTCTCCCTCTGACCTTCTCCCCTCTCATGCTCTCTCTCACTCTCTCAAATAAATAAATAAAATTTTTAAAAAATAATAATAAAATAAAATTTAATTAAAAAAAAAAAGAAATGGTTGCAGAATAGGACTTTGAAAACCAATTAACAAAAGGCATAGTGGTATCTGGTAAAGTAGTCTGAGGAGGCCATTTTACCCCAGGGAATTTTTATATGATTTTAACAGGAGATACTTTGTCCATAAGAAGAAGAAAGGGAAATCCATATATATATCATACCCATAATGAATTAACTTCTTCCACATACATGAAATTATTTAAATCTCACACCTGGGATAGTGGGTATCATTTGTCACATTTTTAAATAAAGATACTGAGGCTTATAGGTACTTAACTGGTTTTCCTTCAGTCATAATGTAATTAAGTAGTGGAGGTGGGGTTTGAATCTATGTCTCTTGGGCCCCAGAGCCCTTATGCCTCCCCTCACCCCACATTCCACACAACCAACCACATAAACTTATTCTCAAAGGCCTAACATCTGCGTTCCTCACCACATGTCAGAAGATGGTCTACATATTTATTTCCTTTGGCAAAACCTGCCTTACTTTTTTATTGTCTGACATTTTGGAAACTTGAGGCCCATTGCTCTAAATCAATCTTTATTTTTCACAGATCTATTTTCAAACCACAGATACCTATTCACAAGGTGACAGAGGCTCCTAATATCTCCTTCAACCACTCTGACTGGCTAGAGCCTGTCCTTCCAGTGCTAACCAAATGCAGGTGACTCAAACTGTGATTATGACCCTCTCATCAGACCAGCCAGAGAGAGTGGATGGCCTGCCTTGGCCACACCCAGTTCTCCTTCCCAGACCTTTTCTCATTTACTAATATGACCTCAAGTTTGCTCCACCTCTGTGCTCTTTCTCTCAGCAAATGTCATCATCATTCATCCTGTTGCCTAAGCCAGAACCTTCTGAACCATTCCTAACACTTCCTTCTCTCTCATACACCACATATAAGAAATACCAAGCTCCTTCTTCCTTACCTTTTATGTGTAAAATTAATCCATCCCCTATTTCAGGCCACCACTCTCTCACTGATATTATTGCTAATTTTTCTTCTTGCTCCTAGTCCATTCTACAACTAGAGTGGCCACTTCAAAATGCAAATCTTGTTATGTCACTCCCCTTTTTAATTTTTATTGAGGTATAACTTAATAAAGTTGTTAACTTAGTAAAGTGCCCAAAGTGTAACCTAGTAAACTGCCCAAATCTTAAATATATGACTTGATATATTTTCAGTTATATATACCAGATCAAGATGTAAAACATTCTGGCATGACAGAAGGCTGACTCATGTCCCCACTTGAGTCATGTTCCACCTTAACTTCTATTCTAACTACTATTACCACAGTTGAGTTTCGTCTACTTTAAAAATTTGTATAAATGGAATCATATAATAGGTTCTTTTTTGTGTATGATTCCTTTACTCAATGTCTGTGATATTCATCCAGTGGGTAGCATATATAAGTAGTTCATTCATCTTTATTGCTATGTAATATTTCATTCTATAAATATACCTCAATTTATTTATCCTTTTTGCTGTTGATAGCTATTTGTGTCACCTGTAGGTTTTAGATAATATGAACAAAACTGTTTCAACATTTTTGCGTATATCAGTTGTTAAACACATGTACGCATTCCTTTTGGTACATAACCTTGGGTGGAACTGCTGGGTCGTAGAGCATTAGTAGGTATTGCCAATGAGAATTCCAGTTACTCCATATCCGTATCAATTCTTGGTGTTGTCAATATTTTCAATTTCAGTCAGTCTGACTTTCAAAAATCTTTCTATGACATCCTACCTAGATAAAGTGAAAAGTCCAAAATGTGATGGATGAAGTCTTTCATAATCTGACTTGCTTATCTGGTCAGCTTCATATCCTCCTTGAATTTAAAGCTATATTCCTGCTCAACTACTTGTGGATCTTTGAGAGCTCTTTGTTTGGTTGGGTTCGTTCTGTTTTTCTCCTAGCCCTTCCACTATTCATCTCTTGTGTCTTTACATTCAGATTGAGTCCTTCTCATTCCCTGAGTTTCAGTTTAGGCAATACTTTCTAAACTTGCCACCTTTTAAGCTTCAGTAAAATGCCCTTCAGTGAGCACTCTAAGGGTACTAAGTGTTTACTCTTTTACTAATATGCATCACACACATCTAAGGCTCTAGGGTTCTAAGTGTTTACTCTTTTACTAATATGCATCACACTATATTGTAATTGCCTATAACTTGTCAATTTTTCCTGAGGGTAAGGACCGTAACTTGTTTACTTTTATATCACCAGTGCTTAGAAGAGTATGGGCACATAGAAGGTGCTTAAAAATGCATGAATTAATGAACAAATTAATGAATTAATCACCTGAGTATCAATGGAGTATTTCAAATTATTATTATTAGGAACTAGTTATCAGGCTACTTTGGGATTAATACATTGGTTTCTAAATTCTCGTTCCTTAGGTTTTGCTTTTGACAAGTAATAGTGAGGGGAAAAATACAGTAAGTCTTAAATAATTAGTTATTCAATCCATAGAATTAAATAAGTCTCAACCAATAAGAGAGGATGAGAATTTTTCAAAATATACAAGCCTCTGAAGATTCAGTCCCTGCAATTTTCAACTAAGGCAAAACATTGGAAAAATCGGGAAAGCTTTAAAAAAATACTGATGCCTGGAGACCTAACTGGAGTTTCTGATTTGGGTCGGAGTGAGCCTTTTTGAGGCCTGCCCACTCTAAAACAGAATAGGGCTATAGTCAGAAAGTTCGGGGGGGAGGGTTGACTTATGACAAGAAATGAGTATAGAAAAGCTAATAGACAGTTATCTTCATGCCTCTTGAGTGCTGTGAAACTGCGGAGTCTGTCATGGTTCATACTAAACTATCATTTTCAATGGGAAATCTTTTTTAATGTGAAAAGAAGAGAATCATATATACAAGGTAATATTGTAAATATCTGCTCTTAAGTTAGAATATCTGTTAGGAAAATAAGAAATTTGGTTACCTAGCTGGGACCTTGAGCTTAATATAGATTCTAATATCTTGAGTGTAAATAACCCCTTGAAATGTGTTAAGTAATAATATAAGTATGAACCTTAGAGAATTGGGCCCCAAATATTTAAACTGAGTCTATTGAGGCAATATTGGTGTCACTTCTTTCTTCCAAAGGCCTTTTTAGATATAAGTAGAATACATTGGCAAGATTCTCTCCACTCTTCCATTGGGCCCACAAGTGCCTTCCAAATAGGATTTAACCCTGTTTAACAGATTTAATTTTAAGAGATATCAGATGTGGCCTCCCTGGTCTTTGAGAGGTCGATAGAACTGACTCAACTGTCCTAATTCCACAGCCAGCAAGAGTTCAGAGCCCTCTGTAAAGCTTCGGCACAGTGTAGGGGGGTTACATCTCATAGTCTTTCCTGCATACTGGGCTTCGGCCTCTTCTGTCCCATTTTCCATTCTGAAATTCATGAAATTCAGTTTCTTCATTGGTTCCCATACAAATCCCACACATACACATAGATTTTATTTAAGAGCAGGGACTTGTAGAGGGGAGAGTTTACAACACAGAGAACACAGTAAACAACTTTAAAAAGCTACTTTACATATTCTTGTTTTTAAAGTCCTGATTTAGGGGACCCTTCTACTGATCAATCTGCCTATGCTGAACTCAGTCTCCTATATTCCCCAGGGTCCCTCTTTTTCCTCCAGTGTCACAACTAACTGCTTTGTCCTGTCCCACTGCTACCCATCCTCTCCAGATAAACAAATCCCTCTTTTTGACGTAGGTAGTAAGGCTGGTCTTAGCTTGGCAATCGGGCTGACACACATGCTCTTATGACCCCATCTTCTACCCCAAACAATTCTGAGGGATTTCTCCCTCCTTACATTTCCTCCCTTAGAAACTGTTAATTGAGTACTTTCCTCAGTCTGTTAATTGAATACTTTCCTCACTTTATTACAAACATTTTACATTATTACACATTATTACAAAGTGTTAGAGGTGGTCCTGAAATAAACAGGATGGATTTGCTTTCCTCACTCCATCTAAACTTAGCTCCTGGCCTGCTTCTCTCCCTATCTCCCCTGCGCTCCACTGTAAACTACAGCGCAGAGAAAGGAATGAGAAGGAACAAACGTGGAGAGGACTGTTCGAAGAGGAATTCGGGGAAAGTTAGTGTTTGTGACTTAGGAAAGAAAAATTTAAACTACAAAAAGAAAACAGGAAGCATTTGTTCCTCCTTGCTGTATGCAGGCCCCTTTCCTTCCTTCTTCCACCTTTTTCAGGCAGTACTGATGGTCCTGAGATCTAGAAACTGGTGCCCATAGGGTTTGGGTGGGTTCCGGCCTGATTCTTATATTCATAAAAATTTTGGTATTTTGTTCATCATGAAGTTGTATGGGGATTTTTTGGTATTAATTTTTAAATAACCACTTTATTGAGGTATAATTCACATACCATAACATTTATCCTTTTAAAGTGTACAACTGGGCGCCTGGGTGGCTCAGTTGGTTGAGCAACTACCTTTGGCTCAGGTCATGATCCCGGAGACCCGGGATCGAGTCCCATATCGGGCTCCCAGCTCCGTGGGGAGTCCGCTTCTCCCACTGACCTTCTTCTCCCCTCTCATGCTTTCTCTCTCTCTCTCAAGTAAATAAATAAATAAAATCTTTAAAAAAAATCAATTAAAGTGTACAACTTAGTGGTTTTCAGTATATTCATAGAGTTGTACCACCATCACTGTTATTTAATTTAACTTAATTTAGTTTTTTAAAGATTTTATTTATTTTTATTTTAGAGAAAGAGCATGAGACAGAGAGTGCACGAGCAGGGGAGGAGCAGAGGGAGAGGGACAGAATTTCCAGTGGACGCTGTGGTGAGCACAGAGCCTCATGAGGGGCTCTATCCCAGGACCCTGAGATCATGACCAAAGCAGAAACCAAGACTCAGTCACTCAACTGACTGTGCCACCCAGGCGCCCTACTTTTATCTAATTTTAAAACATATTCATCACCCAAAGCATTGATTTTTAAAGAAATATTACATTAAATATTACTGAGTGTATAATCACAAACACACTGCTTCTACTCAGCTTTCACATCTGACACACATATGGAACCGTCACACACTCTCTATCCCAGCCCCAGGGATATCACTCATCTTTTTTTTTTAAGATGTTATTTATTTATTTATTTTAGAGAGAGAGAGAGAGAGAGAGAG
This sequence comes from Nasua narica, assembly GCA_028533885.1. NCBI lineage: Eukaryota > Metazoa > Chordata > Mammalia > Carnivora > Procyonidae > Nasua > Nasua narica. Next base: position 62,044,702 of record CM052813.1, on the reverse strand, counting down.
AGAGAGCACACATGGTGAGGGTGGGGGCAGAGGGAAAGGGAGAGAGAATCTCAAGCAGACTCCATGCTCAATGCACAGCCTGATACAGGGTTTGGTGGGAAGCGAGGGTGGGGGGACTCAATCTCATGACCCTGAGATCAGGACCTGAGCCAAAACTAGCAGTCCAATGCTTAACTGACTGAAATACCCAGATGCCCCATCGCTCATCTTGCCTCCACTCTCCTATACCTCTTTACCTCCCTGCTGCCCCTCTGCCCCCTGCCAACATCATGCATTGCTCAAACACAGCTCTACCAGATATCTCATTCTTTCCCTCACACTACAACATTAAGAGTGGAGGGACATGTAATGTTTCCAGGGTTGTTGGGGGGAAGAGTTATGTAGGTTACCATACCTACAAATACTCTCTTTCATCTTGAAGGACTAGTTTGGGTTTCCATGAGTGACTGTACTTTTGGGTGACACTCATAGCATTTCCCCCATGGGCACGTAGTCACTTATTTTCAACTATTACATTGTGTTTCTTTTGGAAAAAGCCAAGGAAAGCCTGGCCACGTATGGACATAGAAACTTATAAATCAAAGATAAACTGAGAAATTAAGAGCTTTTTTACATTCTATTAATAGCAATCACTTTCTTATCTTTATGCCCTACAAGATCTGAAACCAAAGGTAGTTGGCACATAATTAATATATGAATGCAACCATTATACATCCTAGGAATCAGAAGGGCAGCATACAATAGCATAGGCAATCTTTAAGCTGCAAAAGAAGAAAAAGTGTGTATGGATAGAGTACATTAGCATCCTTAAATATTAGGACTGGAAGTAATCTAACAATTCTCACTGCAGTCCAGGAATTTTGTCTGTGGCAACAGCTTTTTACCAGGTGGGAATCAGCCTCCTCCTGAGTGCCAGGGGTGGGCAGCTCTTGCCTTCTCAACACTACAACTCTGACCTCTGATGGTAGGAAATTTGAGGGGATGCTGCAACCAGAATTATTTTCCTCAGTTTTAATACTATTGGCCCAAGAGAAGGCCTTAGTCCTTCTCTTGGAATAAAATAGAACACTTTATTCCATCTGTTCTAACAGTCCATAGGGAATTTATTCTTTACTAACCGATTTGACAATTATCTATTGAATTCCACTGGGTGCCATACAATACAGTAGCTACTGGGGAAATGATGGTGAGAAAACCAGTCACAATCTCTGTTGCAAAATTTAGTAGCCATACTTGGAGATGGAAATGAAGGAGAACTTGAATAAATGGGAAGAACTGGTAACATGAATTGGGAAAGATAAGTGATTGTTTAATAAACTCAGGATGCATCGCTTAGTTATTTCTGCATTTCTGCTCTCTACTGACATGGGAATTAGAGGGGAGGCAGAAACTGCAGGAGCCAGGATTTGGCATTAGACAAGACCAGGAGACAAAAAAACTGAAGTCATGCCAATGGATTCCAAGGAAATTAGATGGTAGGCATATCACAGGTATTTGGGGCAGCCCAAGGTCCACAGGTGTCAATAATGCTAGGGTTCCAAGATAAATGGATGTTCAAATAAATTTGAATTTCAGCTAGACAACAATTTTCTTAGTGTTAAGTATATGTTATGCAATATTTGGAACACATACTAAAATATTATCCATTGTTTATCTAAAATTCTAATTTAACTGGGCATCTTATACTTTTATTTGCTAAATCTGGCAACTTTACATGATGCCAATAATTGGTGAGGAAGATAAGATTCTCCAATTTGTGTAACTGGCCTTCTTAATTCATTAGTAAACAGGAAGTAAAGGAAGTCAAACTGAAGAAGCCAGAGTTCCAGGGGCACCTGGGTGGCTCAGTTGTTTAAGTGACTGCCTTCGGCTCAGGTCATGATCCCAGGGTCCTGGGATTGAGCCCCACATTGGCCTCTCTGCTCGGCAGAGAGCCTGCTTCTCCCTCTCCCTCTTCCTTCTTGTGCTATCTCTCTGTCAAATAAATAAAATCTTAAAAAAAAAAAAAAGAAAAAGAAGCCAGAGTTCCAATCTTCAGTGAGTAGAAAGAGGCAGAAGGAGGAGGTAAGAAACAGGGGAGTGACAAGTGGTACCGAAGCTAAAGCCAGTGACCTAGGGCCCATTACTGGCATAAAGCCTGTATAATGAATCCTACAGTTTGGTTGTATTGCCAAGCCAAAATCCATTTCAGATCATGTACATATCTTAATTTAACATTCAGGGCAGCTAAAAATGAGGTCAAAGGGAGCCAGAAGCTATAGACCCCCTTAACTGTCCTATCACATATTTTTGGCTGAGTTCTACTTCACTTTGGAATTAACCTGTAATCTAAAATTTTATTCTTTTCTAGCTATCAGTATACCTGACATTGTTTGCTAACTCATTTTCACAGCAAATTTTCCTTGCAGAAAACTCCAATTGGTCTAAGAAGAAAAGGGTGTTTTCTATACCCAGGATGGGCTACATAATTTGTGGGTCTCGGTAGAAATGAAAATGCCAGGCCCCTCATTCAAAACTTGTTATGAATTTCAAGAAACATTAAACCAAGAACAGGGTCTATCTAAGTGCAGTCTTGTGCAAGAGCACAAATCATATATCCATGAAGTCAACCCCTCCCATACCTTAGTCATGACAGAGAGATAAAATCTGTGTTCTAGAGTTAGCACCAGGGATGGAAGAAGTCTGAACTCATTTTAGAACTCACAGGGATAAAAGGAACTGGGCAGAGACAGGGAGCACAGGGAGCACAGAGATGGGGATCAACTTTAGCTATTACTATATCCCTCTTGCGTTGTTGTCTGGCTCACATTGACTTTGGGATAGCAAGTCTCCTCCTACTCATTATCTTCCAAGGTTTTTTTCACCACTTTCATCTGACATAGTGTATAGACCTTCTTCTAGTTTTCTGACCTCTCACTGTCCTTGCCCCTCTAACTACCTTACCTGTTGTGCCTCACCATAGAAAATCAAGTTTCAGATGTGACAACACACAGTACAGTATGACAATTCCTTCCTTTGATCTGGACCCTACTTTTAATTCAATCTAATAATATGTTAGCCTTTTCAACAGCTGCTTCATGCTTTGGGCTTATATTAAGCTAATATTCAACTAAAACCCTTCAATCTAGTCCAATGAACTAATCCCAGTCAGGACTTGAGTTTCTGCCGGTTCTCTTTAAGTTTAACACATTGTTTAACACATTGGACTTTACATCTGCCTGATTTAAATTTCAGCTTGTTGATTTCATACCAGCATTCCAACCAACTGAGATCATTTTGGAAATTGATTCTGTCATCTATGTCTTCATACACATCCCTGTTAAAAGTACCGAACAAGGCAGGGCCAAGGATGACAGTATCCTCCACAAGAGACTTGCTCCTGAGTGACACAGAAACAATAATAATCCCATTCCTCTAGGTGTGGTTCTGTCAAGTGTGGGAATATGTGAGGAATCATAAGAGGAATTTATTGGACATTCCTTGACAAGTGAGCAGTCTGAAGAGTTACTTGAAATATTTTTTTAGGTAAAATGTTAGAAACCCAAATCATTAGCAGAAAAATTTAAATGCCCAAAGAGACACTGGTAGGCATAAGACATAAACTGAGAAGAAATTTAGACAGACAGACAGACAGAAAGAAAGAAAGAAAGAAAGAAAGAAAGAAAGAAAAGAAAAGAAAGAAAGAAAGGGCAAAAAGGAAGGATGAGGGTCAAAAGGAAGGCTAGAGATCAAGAGGGAGTGATGAAGAGAGACCTCAGTGACAGTAGCTCTAAAAGTCAAGTGACCCTGTTTTAAGGCTTATCACTTCCTACTTTTGAATGCAAAATGAAGCTAATAATCAGTCCTTAAAGAATTTCTCTCATGAATATAATAATTGAGTTTATGGGCCACATTGAATAAAAACCAGGATTTCCTGAGGCTAATCCAACTGACTCTTTGAGGTTGGGATTCTACTTGCTACAACTGGTCATACTCCTCTATCTTATGAAAAATAGAATTAACATCCTGATTTGAATGAAATACTGTCAGGAAGATTGGCTGAGAATAACAGATATTACTGCCTTGACTATTCTGATTGCCCTCAGCAAATAGTAATAGTAACTCTTAAAAGTTGAAGAGATGAGGGATGCCTGGGTGGCTCAGCGGGTTGACCCTCTGCCTTCAGCTCAGGTCACGATCCCAGGGTCCTGGAATCGAGTCCCGCATTGGGCTCCTTGCTCAGGGTGGAGCCTGCCTGTGTTCTCCATCTTGTGCTCACTCTCTTGCTCTCTCTCTCTCTGACGAATAAATAAATAAAATCTTTTAAAAAAAGAAAGAGATAAAAAATTTCCTTTGAGTTTCTTCTTCCTATATTTGATACTAAGGCACATCTAATTAAATGATATAGAATCAGATTTTATTCTTGTCAATTTTTTAAGGATTCTGCTAAAGAAGAGGGTTAAAATTAAGGCTTAATTTTATTTTCACTGAAATATCATCAGAATAGGTGACCAGACACTCCTTTATCCACATTCACACAATATGCTTATTTACGTTTCACCATTTATAATTTCACCATGTGTTCTCACTCTTCCATGACGTTGTTCATCATAGGTCTCCCGTTCCCCCTTGCCTTTTCGGGTACTTGTTGCTCATCCTTTAAAGGGTGAGTTCAAGCATAACCTCCCTAGAAATATTTCCTGCTCAGTCAGTTAAGGAATATAGATATCCTGCCTAGTCTCCTGGGTGTAGCAACATGTTCTCTCTTTTTCCTACTAAATAGTATTAAAGATAGAAACTGATTACTGTTCATCAGTAAATCAATACTAAATACTAATTAATACTTAACATAGGGCCTGGCATGTTGTAAGTGCTCAGTAAAGTGTTTGTGTAAAGAGGAGGACAACAGTTAAGTGTTTGTGTAAACAGTGTTTGTGTAAAGAGGAGGACAAGGAAGAAGAGAGAAAAGGAAGGAAGAAAGGAAAAGAGATAAGAACATATTATATACAGATGTCCAGCAGACACATGAAAAGATGCTCAGTATCATTCAACATCAGGGAAATAAAAAAAAAACTACAATGAGATGTCACCTCAGGCCTGTCAGAATGATTAAAATCAAAACACAAGAAATAACAAGTATTGGAGAGGATGTGGAGAAAAAAGAAACCCTTGTGCACTGTTTGTAGAAGTGCAAACTGGCCCAGCTACTGTGACCATGGAGGTTCCTCAAAAAGTTAAAAATCAAACTACCCTATGATCCAGCAATCTCACTACTGCGTATGTACCCAGAGAATGCAAGAACACTAATTCAAAGGGATTTATGCCCCCTCCCCCGTTTATAGCAACATTATTTACAATAGCTAGGATACAGAAGGAGCCCAAGTGTTCATCAACTGATGAATGGATAAAGAAGATGTGGTGTGTGTGTGTGTGTGTGTGTGTGTGTGTAAAATATTCCATTCTGTATAATGGAATATTTGGCGATAAAAAAGAATGAAATCTTGCCATTTACAACAGCATGGATGGAGCTAGAGAGTATAATGCTAAGTGAAATAAGTCAGAGAAAGACAAATATATGATTTCACTCATACGTGAAATTTAAGAAACAAAACAAAAATATGAGCAAAGGGGAAAAAAGGAGAGAGAAAAAAACCAAGAAACATGCTCTTTAAAGAACAAACTGATGGTTTACCAGAGGGGTGCTGGGTGGGGGCTGGGTGAAATAGGTGATGGGGATTAAAGAGTGCACTAATCATGATGAGCACTGAGTAATGTAGAGAATTCTTGAATCACCTATATTGTATACTTGAAACTAAGACAACACTGTATGTTAATTACACTGGAATTTAAGAATTTTATTAAAAATTTTTTTAATTTAAAAAAGAATATATTATAAAATCGCATCCTACAGAATGACTTACGGTCCAGTGCCTGAAAAGAGTAAGGTGACCTTTTTTTTTTAAAGACTTTATTTGGGGCACCTGGGCGGCTCAGTCTTTGGCTCAGGCCATGATCCCAGGGTCCTGGGATCAAGTCCCCTATCAGGCTTCCTGCTCAGGGGGAAGCTTGCTTCTCCCTCTCCCACTCCCCCTGCTTGTGTTCCCTCTCTTGCTGTCTCTTCCTCTGTCAAATAAATAAATAAAATCTTTAAAAACATAAAATAAAGAACTAAAGATGTATTTAATTTAATTAATTAATATTTATTTTATTTTAATTTATTTGTCAGAGAGCAAGAGCACAAGCAGGGGGAGCAGCAGGCAGAGGCAGAAGCAGGCTCCCTGCTGAGCAAGGAGCCTGATGTGGGACGCCTGGGACTCCAACCCAGGACCCTGAGATCATGACCTATGCCAAAGGCAGATGCTTAACAGGCATCTCAAGTGTAGGTGACCTTTAAAAGACTATTCTAGTCTTATAATTCTTTTTTTTTTTAAGAAGATTTTATTTATGTATTTGACAGAGAGATCACAAGTAGGCAGAGAGGCAGGCAAAGAGAGAGAGGGGGAAGCAGGCTCCCTGCTGAGCAGAGAGCCTGATGCGGGGCTCGATTCCAGGACCCTGAGATCATGACCTGAGCCGAAGGCAGAGGCTTTAACCCACTGAGCCACCCAGGCACCCGTAGTCTTATAATTCTTGTCTTATAATTCTAATCTTTTTATTTCTAAGTTTTCATCCATCCAAATCCTGTATTATGACCCATGATTAAAAAAGAAGACAGATGACCATTTAGCAGAGCTGCACTGCAGATATCAAGCACATTGATGAATGTCATCTTATTAGTTCACATAAATCCTCAAGTTTCTGAAGAATGTTCAAGTCCACTTCGTGATGATATTTATAACCAGTGTGTTGTCATCAAAAAAGTCTGTTGATGATGGCAGTTCAAAGCAACATAAGATAATTTTTAAATATATAATGAGGTAATTGAGACTGACAGCAATTATCCATAAGAGAAAGCTCAATTTTATCAAAGGGAATTTGGAATACGGTAAACTTCTGAGGAGTAGTTAAACCAAAGGCTAAAGACATGCTACCCAAAGTTCATCAGCATTTCTCAGCTTCTACTTGCTTCTACTCTAAATGTAGGAGATACTCTGTTAGGAGGTGGTACTCAAAGGGGTAGGCTGAAGCATCTAGAGAATAATGCACTTGGACTCCCAGAGAAATAGTAAAGTTATTTTCTTTCTTTCTTTCCTTTCTTTCTTTCTTTCTTTCTTTCATTCTTTCTTTCTTTCTTTCTAAAGCAAGCTCTAGAGGAAGGAAGGAAGGAAGGAAGGAAGGAAGGAAATCAATCTTGCTTTATTATTTTTTTAAGTACACTCCACACCCAACATGAGGCTTGAACTCACAACACTGAGATATAGAGTTGCATGATCAGGGCACCTGGATGGGTCAGATGGTTAAGCCTCTGCCTTCAGCTCAGGTCATGATTCCAGGGAATTGAGCCCCAAGTTAGGCTCCGTGCTTAGCAGAGAGCCTGCTTCTCCTTCTACCTCTGCCTGCTGTTCCCCCTGCTTGTGCTCTCTCTCTCTCTCTCCCTCTGTCAAATAAATAAATAAAATCTTAAAAAAAAAAAAAAAGGTGCATGCTCTACTGACTGGAGTCAGCTAGGTATCCCAGTAAAGCCATTCTCTAACAAGAGTTTGGGGAGCCTTTCTTTTTAATAAATATGGCTGCACATTGACTCTAAGGGTTTCCTCAATTATACAAAAACTATAAGAAATCCTAATAAGGATCCAGAGTTACCCTGTCATTTTCTGCTATATGACTAGAGAAAATTTTCTGGATTTCACATTTGGAGATTGAGATGAAATTCAAAGTTGTAACATCTGTGTTTTTAACATCACAGACATAACTTTACAATAAATATGTTAATATGCCCAAAACTTAGAGGCCCTTCATAGAAAAACATTAGGAAAAGAAATACTTCAGGATAAGCCCCACCGCTGTCTATCCAAGTTAATGGATAGTTATTTGCCCTCCATGTGTCAAAACAAGGAAGAAAGTTGGATATCTAGGATTGATCCTTGTCCTAAACATACATGTGTGCGTCTCCAAACCTCCTACTTTACATTTCTACTGGAATAGCCCATCAAACTCTGTGCTTAAAAAACTAAAGTCCCAGGGACACCTGGATGGCTCAGTCGGTTAAACATCCGACTTTGGCTCAGGTCATGATCTCGGGGTCCTGGGATCAAGCCCTGCATCAAGCCCTGCATTGGGCTCTGTGCTCAGAGGGGAATCTGCTTGTCCTTCTCCCTCTCCTTCTGCCCCGCTACTCATGTTCTTTCTCTCTCTCAAATAAATAAAATCTTAAACAAGACAAAACAAGACCCTAAAGTCCTAATTCTTAATTCCTGCTCCTAAAAATACTTCCCCCTTTCCGAGTTTCTTATTTTATCAATGGCACACCTGAAGTGATACTCAGAGTGAATATTTCCCAGATGAGGCAAAAGCCTAGGGAACAGAGACTACTTGGTACAGAAGCCTCTGAGACGAAAGTCAAGAGGGAGACATTAATGATACCAAAGAGTTAACTGATGGTAGAGAGGGATAAAATTCAGACCACAAGTAGCTTTGGCTTTAGATTAGCTTTAGACCAGAGGAGGGAGATGAAAGTAATTTTGCATATTGGAGATGAGGGACAGAGACGTAAGGTCATTGCTCTTTAATGCTTTTTATTTTCGGTGTGAGGTATTAAATATGGCCACCTTGTAAGAGTGATGAGGTAGGGTGGGACACAGAAAGGGTAGAGAGTTTGCAGAGAATAGAGAAATTAAGAATAACTCAAACTTTGATGAGGAATAGGAAAGCTAATCAGTGATGTGTCATGGAAGGTCCAGCTGTTTTTCTAGGTGGGTTAGATAAAAAGTTAAGGGAACTAAAGAACAGAAAATCCTGCCAATCAGTAATTGATCTGAAGAGCTGAGAATTTAGGTTAGATAGGGGAGAGACAAATAGACTGGAAGAAAATGGAAGAATCAAATACTGGAGGTCTTGTTAAGATCAAAGAGCAAGTTTAATAGAAAGAGCAAGGAGTGAAAGAAGTGGAATACTGAAGCCAGAGGGTACTAGAGTTATGATTCTGGAGGTGTAGTTTGGGGCAACTGACAAGATCCAAAATTTGTCCATGACTGGGGGTGTGTGTGTGTGACTAAAATTACATGGAGGTCATGACATTGAGAAGGTCAAGAAGTTATTGGATAGATTATCCCCACAGACACTGTGGTCACCCATGGTTATTAAGGGACTAGACATAGGATCAGGGGCCAGAGGTAAATGTGGGGGAAGGACTAGGAAGATGGTGGCTTGAGTCAAGAAAGGGAACTGTGGCATAACCTAGTGGCCTGAAATTCAACAGAGGAAAATGTTCTACTTGAGGGTATAAGAGTAATAGCCTGAAAATGACATTGGGATGTAAGAATGATGGTCTTTTTTCTGGCAATTGTGGTTGACGGAGTATGGAAAAGGCAGTAGGGGAAGTAGTGTCCTTCAGAGAGAACCTGTGTCTCTTATGTCAAGAGGAACACGTCAAAGATGTAGAGGACCTGTTAACATGATCCAGGGTGGAAGTCAGGGGGAAGTGGGGAAGCTGGTCTTGGAAGTAGAAGTAGAGAGTGTGGACTACTTCCCATAGGGAACTTTTCCCCACCAATCCAGTTTACTTATCCTTAATTCTCTGCACTTCTTAAAAATTAATGTGTTCAAATGCAGAAAATGAAGGACATCCCTCAGTATTCAGACTGCTTGAGTCATTGTAGAATGCTGCCTTCCAAGTATCCTCTTAGATTCTGATGTTACATACCTGAGTTAAGACTTTGTGAATATTCCAGCTTTCCTCAACTGGTCCAGCAAGTTGAGAATGATTAGGTGTAGGTGGTTATTGCATGCTCTGACTACCAAGAAGCTTTAGGAATCCTAACATACCCTGATTCCTGCCCTCCCTTAAAAATATTTTATTTATTCATGAGAAACAGAGACAGAAGGAGGGGGGGGGGAGAGAGAGAGAGAGGCAGAGGCAGAGGGAGAAGCACCCCACAGAGCAGGAAGCCCAATGTGGGACTAGATCCCAGGACCCCAGGATCACCACCTGAGTAGAAGGCAGATGCTCAGCTGAGCCACCCAGGTGCCCCCCCCTTTTTGCATAGCAGGGTAAACCAAAAGGTAGATAAACCGTTACCAACAGTTTCTTTGTGTTCTTTCTAAAAACTCAGGTCTTCAGCATCAATTGCAAGCATACTCTTGGGATTTAGGCATGAGGTCAGAGCCAGGGGCATCTCTCTTTCCTTTTCTCCCCCAAAATTCTCTTAATCAGATACTCCAAGTCCTGGTGGAGCCATTTGGTAACCGACACAAGTTGCACAGACTGTTCATAGAAGCAGACTGAGGAAAAGGATGTGGTCTAGAAGCTCATGGCCATCAAACCAACAATGCAAAGATGGCTGATGATCAGGAATTCACAGCCATTCCAACCTTACAGGGCTCAGGTGTCCCACCTGGCAGAGAGAGGGACTTGAGCTCTCATAAATGATCATCTACCTGCTATCTATGGTCTTTCCTACCAGTTACAGTGGTCTGTCTCAAGATAAGTTTTCTAGGACCTGCAGCTGGGTATATCTCTGAAATGGATGGTTTAAGTTCTAGGTACTGCTCCTCTCACCTACCCAGTTCTACCACAGTTAACTGTTAACTGGGCCATTATCAGCTTCATTCTAGGATCTGATGACTTTATCATGTGGAGAAGAGATCTTTGCCATTAGCATTATTAGACATTTATGAGAATGTATGTATCACACATTTTATATATATACATACACTTAATCTTTTCAACAATCTTATCGGGTTGGGTCCATTTTTTAAGATAAGGAAACAGAAATTAACTAACTATACCCAAGGTCACAAAGCTAGTAAGTAGCAAAGTCGGTCTTCAAAATCAAACAGTCTGAATATGGAAACCTTGCTCTTCACCAGTACATTATACTAACTTGCTGATTTTATACAGATAGAAACAGTGTATGATCGTTGCAGATAGCACATTTCACTAAAAGAGAACTCTCCACAGATGGAAATCTCCACTTCCTAGTGGAGGAAGTGAAATTCTTGAAGAATTCTTCAGTTTGGGTAAATAACAAAACAACTGGGCTTCAAATCACAGATGGGTGATGGGAGATAGTCAACTTATCAGGGAACATTGAGGTTGAAATTTAAGGGGACTTCCCAATGCCATTTAAATGGACCCATTGGATGATAACCTCTTTCACACACACACACACACAATTATCAGGTACAGCATAACTGGAGGAAACTATCATTTCAGGGAAAAGACATACATTTTTTTTTATCATTCTAATGAGAGATCTCTTCAGATGAAACTGTAGTGAAAAAATGGCAGGAGTGAGATTTCAAGCCACAAATACCCAAGTGCATGCCTGTTCCATGCCTGAACCTGTGTCATTAGATAGTCAATTCACCCCTCCAGGGTGCAATATTTTAATAGTCTTTACTGACATGTACGTACTAGGTGGTGGGGCACCAGCAGGGGGTGGGGGGGAGGTAAGAGAGGAAAGGAAGTTATCATGTATCAGCCACGCCCTGTGCTGTATGCTTTTTAGACAGAATCTCATTTAATCCTCACAGCAACTCCATGACATAAACATTATTATCTCCACTTCACAGATTAGGAAACTGGGAATCAGTCACATAATTATTAAGGGGTGAAACTGGGACTTCAAAGCTCCTGGGTTTTTCCTGTAACAACCTGCATACTGACATACAGGTAGGAGGGAGGACAACTTCCACAAGGGCTTAACGAATAAAAGGAGAAGCTGAACTGAAGTAAGTATAGTAGTGTTTGGTATGCCGAGGGCAATTATACCCGTGATTCATTTGGCATGAACCGAGCAGGGACAGAAGACAGGGCTCTGTGCCTTCCGACCATATCTTTCCTCTTGTCCTCGATGCAGGCTCCATGGGACTACAAAAAAGCCCTTGCTGCCAAGTCACTTTTATGCTTCCAACCTCTGAAAGCCAAGCAGGGTATAACCACAGCCTGACAGAACAATAAAGACACAATTCTATTATTGTATAGACCCAGAGACTAAAGCCCAGGGAGAGGTAAGGACTTATTCAGGAGCAGGCAAAGAAGTAGAATCACCACCACAACTGGAACCTCGTGTTTTCCACAAGGAAACATGAGGTTCCAGTTGTGGTGGTGATTCTGTTGTTTTTTAGGGGATTTTGTTGTTTTTTAGGGGACAACAAAAGTTGGCCCTGGGAAATCAGCAGTTCTATGCCACACTTACTCAAATGCTTAGTGTTCAAGTTCAGTTGCATCTTCTTGGGGATTCTCCACAAATTCCCCATACAAAGATGTCAGTGAGGATAAAGAGCATATATTCACATTCGGGGGAGATAAATATCCATAGGACTAATGTGAGGAATAACTGCCTAGAAATTAGAAGACCCATTATGAAGTCTGAATTCAGGTTAGAAATGGATCTTCAGAAAACCCTGGTTCTGGGTTGTTTCAAAGCAGGAGACCTGATATGGATGGTGATGTCCACTCAGTACCTCGCTGTGTAAAGCCTGTGTCTCTTCGCACAGCCTGTGTTCCCACTCTGGTTTAGAACTCCTTGACCTTTCCATTAGAGAATTACAATCAGAGAACATGGATCTGCTTCCTACAACATACACTACTCTTGTGGGAATTTGAAAAATGTGCCCATGCCCTGCAGCCCTCCCCTGACGGGTTAGTGCACAGAGCCCAGGTTAGATTTCTGCCCTGACTCTCCTCCTCCGAGCACTCCTTTGCATAGCAACTTAACACCACAATACTGAGCAGTGGCCCTTTCTGTTCCTCCTTCAAAGAGCCCAGATAACTCAGGGGAATCTTTCTATCCATGTACTTACAACTGCCCACAGGATCTTATCAGAAAAACAGGTGTGGGTGTAGCGGAGGGCATTACTCAAGCATAGGCAACTCTAATGGGAACTGCTCAGTCTTAATTGGAGTTTTTTCTACCTACTCCTCAGTTAGAGTCTGACAAAAACCCACTTCAACTCCTAATATTGGGGTCTTTCAGACTTTCCTAATTTAAAGTTGGCATGTGGGGTGCCTGGGTGGCCCCAGTCAGTTATGGCCTAGGTCATGATCTCAGGGTCCTGGGATGGATCCCCGAGTAGGGCTTCCTGCTCAATGAGAAGCCTGCTTCTCCCTCTGCCTCTGTGCTCTCTCTCTCTCTCTCTCTGGCTCTCTTTCTCTCTGGCTCTCTCTCATGTAAATAAATAAAATATTTAAAAAAAATAGAGTTGGTGTGTGATTATTACCACCTTCTTATTGGAGTAGTGTCTGACACACATAGCTCAAAGCATGCCTGGTAAATGCAGGGAGGAAAAAGGGAAGGAAGAAAAGAGGAAGGGGTGGGAGAATGAGCAGAGATGGAGAGCCCTCTGTGACAAAGGCCACGTCTATGTGATGAAGAATACAGAATTCCAGGAGCAGCCTTCGGCCACGCTCCGTTCAGAGACCTGATGCAGAATTAATTGGGCTAAATGGTATGCTATGAGGCAATAATCTCCATATATCTTTCCCCCTACTCCTAGTCTGCATGTCTGCAATTGCCAGACAGTGCTGTAGTGGATGTGTTTGGCCCCTGAGAGATAGGAACGCATTGCTTAATAATATGCTCTCTGAAGAGAAGTTTGTTGACTTCTCCAAGGTCATATGGTCACACAGTTTGCCAGCAGCACACCTGAGATTGTAACCCAGGTTTTCTGGCTCCTGATCCAGGCCACCTTCTGGCATAGTACCCACTCCTGTGTCTGAACTGGAGGTAAAATAATAATGAGAATAAAAATAACAATTAATTTTGAAAAAAAAAATAATATGCTCTCTGAGATTCTTCATTTGACTAGTGAGCATGTACAGCTTCCTGAAATGTAGGTTCCCCAAATGCACGGGTCACTCTCAAGCACAGTATCAGCTACCAAAAGGAGAGAATTACGAAAATCTGAAATCCATTTTGGGAGCAGAATGAATGACAAGAGAGTACACAGGAGAGACTCCCTACAGCAAGTGGAAGTCATGTTAAGGGCAGTGCCTGGCCCTGAAGGAAACGGGCAATGACATTGTTGACATGCCATTCCAGGGAAATCAAGATGTTGACTCTTCACAAAGCTCTGGTACTTTGGCTTGGGTAGTGATGAAATGAGTTCTTGCTCATCTCATCATTGGCACTATCATAATCATCAACAATAACAACACCAATGTCAGCAAATATTTATCAGGTGCTTTCTCTGTAAAAACTGTCAACAGGATCTTTGGGCTGAGGTTCTGAAAGACTTTCTCTTCTTAAAAATACCTTCCAGAGAGAGCCTTAAAAATAAGGAATATTATCAATTTAAGATTTATAGATTGAAGCAGGTAGATTTCCATAGACTTTTTGAATAAAAAAGAAAATTCACGGGGCGCCTGGGTGGCTCAGTGGGTTAAAGCCTCTGCCTTTGGCTCAGGTCATGATCTCAGGGTCCTGGGATCGAGCCCCACATCGGGCTCTCTGCTCAGTGGGGAGCCTGCTTCCCCCTCTCTCTCTGCCTGCCTCTCTGCCTACTTGTGATCTCTCTCCTCTCTGTCAAATAAATAAATAAAATCTTTAAAAAAAAAAAAGAAAAAAAAAGAAAATTCACTCCCCAAATTTGAAAGGTACCAAAGTATAGACTAAGAAAAGTAAGTCTCCCTTAGACTTTAGCAACCACCTTTTTTTTTGCATCCCACCAACAAAGTAATCTTGGTAAATTCTATTTTAAACTCAATTTTTTTTTGATAAATGGTCAAATTAGTATTTTTTTCCCTTCACCTTTTTCTGTCACCTTTTAGTAGTCATCTAAGATCTGGATGATCTGAGTCCTGGGTAGTCTATCGCCCTGACTTTGGGGGAGAGTAATATGTTTTGCAGTCATTAGCAAACCACCCAGTAGCTTCTGCTGAGAGGAAAAATCTATTTCCTGTGTAGTGGCTACCTATTCCCACTATCACCATGCCGAACTGTGTGTCACCTTGGCTTATCAGTCATCAGAACTTCACAAGTCACTCTAATTCCCTCTTTCCTGACCCACTGGCTTGACTTTCAGTCATTTATGTCTTCCTACTGGGGGCATGGGAATTTTTTTCCCCCCTTGATTTTTAAAAATTCTAGTAAAATATATATTACATAAAAATTTCCATTTTAGCCATTTTAAGTGTATTGTTGATTGGCATTATTGTTCATAGCCTCATTTTAAAAAGATTTTATTTATTTATTTAGAGAGTGCATGTGCCAGTGGGAGGAGGGGCAGAGGGAGAGAGAGACTCTCAAGCAGACTCTGTACTGAGTGTGGAGCCTGACATGGGGCTCAGTCTCACAACCCTGAGACCATGACCTGAGTTGAAATCAAGAGTCAGATGCTTAACCAACTGAGCCACCCAGATGCCCCTCATAGTCTCATTTTTGTGCAACTTATCACCACTGTCCATCTCCACAACTTTTTCATCATCTTAACTAAAATCCAGTACCTATAAAACTGTCCATTCTCCCTTCCGCCAAGGCCCTGGTAATCACTACTCTACTGTCTCTGAATTTGACTATTCTAAATATGCCATACAAATGGAATCATGGTATTTGTCCTTTTGTGTCTTATTTCACTGAGCATAATGTTTTGTAGGTCCAATCTTATTGTAGCATGCATCAGAATTTTATTCTTTTTTAATGCTGAATAATATTTCATTGCGTATATATAACACATTTCACTTATCTGGTCACTTGTCAATGGTATTTGGGTTGTTTCCACCTTCTGGCTATTGTGAAAAAATGCTGCTATGAATATGATTATAAAAATGCATGTTTGAGTTTCTGCTTTTAATTCTTTGGAGTATACAGCTACAAGTGAAATTGCTGGATCAAATAATAATTTGTGTTTGCTTTTTTTTTTTTTTTAAAGGTAGCAGTCAGTCATTCTCCCAGTTTAAAGATTTTATTTATTTGTCAGAGAAAGAGAGAGAGAGAGAGAGAGAGAGAGCAAGCACAAGGAGGGGGAGAAGCAGTGTGTTTGCTTTTTTGAGGAACTATCATGCTCTGGCATAGGAACTTTTAAAAGTTCTCTCACACTCCGCAGCGGTGTGCGGAACACCAAGAAGCTGCCTCAGGCCCAGCTACCTGGTGACCTCATTCAGATGTTCTCCTAGAGACTAAGCCTTCACTAAAAGGTATGCCATCTCATCAGGCAACATTTTTTTGGTTGTTTGATGGTGGTTCTCCTGCTCTGACAACCCCGAAATCTCAGCAGAATAGCTAGCTGATGAGTTTCTTCTAAAATATTTTATTTATTTGACAGAGATAGAGAGAGAGAGATCACAAGTAGGCAGAGAAGCAGGCAGAGAAAGAGGGGGGAAGCAGGCTCCCTGCTGAGCAGAGAGCCCAATGTGGGGCTCGATCCCAGGACCCTGGGATCATGACCTGAGCTGAAGGCAGAGGCTTTAACCCACTGAGCCACCCAGGCACCCTGATGAGTTTCTTCTATAGTCCTCTTGGGACTCAGCCTAAAAAGTGTTAAGGATAGAAACTACACTGAAAAAGACAAGTTCCTTTCATGTCCTCTCCAATTCTCTTTCTCCTGCCAAGTCCTGGAAATCTTACTGTCTTTTGGCTAGGAAAACTGCTCTTCCAGCATCCTATATTGTTCCAAAATTTGATAATTATGGTATAAACTTTGTATTTGGATTTTGGCTCTTGGTTTTCAAAGACAAGCTTCTGAACTTAAAAATACTTTCACTCTCAAACAGCCCAACTATTGCAATTTAAAAGTCTGTGCTTGCAAGCCTGTCTTCTCTACTATCAATTTCAACAGCCTACTTTAGAATTCAAAGCCAAGAATTTGACTTTTTGTTCTTAACTGTATAGGCCAACGCCTCTAGATCAGTACCTTTCGAAGCTATTGCTACCATGCAATAGCTTGTTCAAGAAAGCTAGAAAGAGGGTAGCTTGTTCAAGAAAGCACAAGGGTCAAAAGGAAAACAATCTTCATTACCTCAAAACATTTTACAGCTGTGGGCTTTGCTGTGCCACAGCTCATGGATACAAAGTGTGTTACTTAGTTACTAGGGGTATGAAACCAATTAGCCAGAGAAGAGTCTGAGACAGTTTCCCAAAACCAGAGTGTAAGAGAACATGAGAGAGCTCTGAATGCTGAAAGCTCAGAATAATAGGATACTCATGCATCCTGGGATGGGGATTCTAACTAGGCAAATGCCAGGATCCTAGGCAAATACCAGTGGCATTGAGAGTTGGTACTGGTGACTGAGTTTGACACACTCTCTGTGGGTTGGCTAAATAACAAGGGCCAGAAACAGGGTAACACATAGCATAGAAGTGAACTACCTCACATCCTAAAGTGTTCCTGGTACCTCTATATATAACATCTTAGTCTGAAAGTCCCCCTAAAGGCACTCAGCAGAACATATCCATTGATTAACTAAAAGTGCTTATTAGTAGGTTATTGTTCAGGAAGGAATTTTCTCAATAGATTGTGTGTGTGTGTGTGTGTGTGTGTGTGTGTGTGTGTGAGAGAGAGAGAGAGAGAGAGAGAGAGAGAGAGAGAGAGAGAGATTGATTTTAGGCACAATTTACTTTGCTTCTTTATTATACATACCAAGGAACAACAATAAAACCCAATTCTGAATCCCATGAGCACAACAGAAAAGAATCAAAAAATTGCTGAAGGTTAACGAAGGTTGATTATACAAGGCAACTGTGATTTGATTTTTGGGGTTTGTTGAAGTCTAGTCTTTATACTTGCCTTAATTTATTGTGGCTTTGGCTTGGTCACATTGTTTCAGTGCTCAAGTTCCTTCACTTGCAAAATGAGGTTAATTATAAGGACCAGCCTCACTCTCAAAGTGGTTTGTGGTTGCTGACTATTTTAGTTAGCAAGTCCTTTAGTATTAAGAATTATCAATATAAACCATCTATACGCTTTACTGGTAATTGTATGGGCGGGGATGCAAATATCACATATCTCAAGGTTTTGACAAAAAGGAACCATGTGAGGGTCACTCTCCAATAACTGCTAGTTCACAAGAAATAAATGTTTCTGTTTATATACTGCAGACACTTAGATATTTCTCCATGAATGCCCTTCTGGGAAAATAAAAATCTTAAATCTCAGGACCCTAGAAATGCAACTTAAGTTCATCATCATTATAATTTTAGTCTTTGCCATTCTTGTAAAGTCTCCTGTGGCTTTTGTGAATCCTACCAGGCTCTTTGTTTCCAAACTTCTCCATGTTTGCAGAAAACAGGTCAGGGACTATTTTTCCCAAGCAGATGGAGACATATAATCTTTTTAAAGTTAATGGGCACTCATGTGACTGTCCCATATCATGTGATATTAGAATGGCCAACTGCCTCCCCCAGGGCCTTCAGACACTGTTCACTTAATACCAGTTTTTGTCATCTGAAGGTTCACAGGATAACCAACAAACACAAGAGGGAAAGGACCATTATGTGCCAGCATACTATTAGACCTTCTATGTATCTGATCTCACTTATTTCCACAATGACCCTACTTTGCATTTGAAGAAACTTAATATTAGAGTTTAAGAAGCTTCTTCCTATGACCACATAACTATAAACTGACAAAACCAGCATTCAGACTCAGACCTATATGACTCTAAGCCTAAATTTTTCCTGAGATAATATATGAAAACTATTTGTAACAGTCCCTGATTTATAGTAAATCCCATGTAAATGCTGGATATATTTAAGTCATTATTACACATTACAGTGTTTCTCAAGAGTGGCCCTCTTTCTCCTGGCAATGATTCCCATGTGCTGGGACAAATGTGGAGACACTACTTGAAGATGACTTCATTCTGCAGGGGAAGAAAATGTTTTCCTTCTTCCTTTCTAGGTTCTTTGGGCTGTCTAATAATTAAACTGATATAAGACAAATTAACAGGAGAAAAACAAATTTAATTTTGTACATACAGAAGCCCCAAAGACATGTGAGACTCAAGCGGGAGTAGAGCAGTTGAGGCTTATATGCTATCCTGAGTGAAGGAATGGGATAGGGGCCTGGGGCTTCAAAGGGAAGGAGGGTAATTCACAGGATGATAAGAAGGTATGTTTGGTAATTAGATGTTTGCCCTGCCCCACAGATAGGTCTTTTAGATAAAAAGTTATCTCCGCTAAAAGGAAACTTCATGCACTCTCAGTGGGAATGTAAACTGGTGTAGCCACTATCGAAGCCAGTATGGGCTCCTGGCTGGCTCAGTCAGTGGAGCATGCAACTCTTGATCTTGGGATTGTGGGTTCGAGCCCCACATTGGGTGTAGACATTACTTAAAAATAAGATATTGGTACCTGGCTGACTCAGTTAGTACAGCATGTGACTTTCAATCCCTGGTTCATGGGTGCAAGCTTCATGTTAGACATGGACCCTACTTAAAATTTAAAAAATAAATAAATAAAAATAGAAATACCAAATAATCCAGTAATTCTACTACTGAGTATTTACTCAAAGAAAATGAAAATACTGATTCAAAAAATATATGCATCCCGTTTACTGAAGCATTATTTACAATAGCCAAGATATGGAAGTAACCTAAGTATTCATGGACAGATGAATGGATAAAGGAGATGTGGAGGAGAATGAGATCTTGCTATTTGCAACAACATGGATGAACACAGAGGGTACTACATTAAGTGAAATAAGTCAGAAAAGAAAGACAAAAACCATTTTTCACTTAAATGTGGAATCTTGTACTGCATGGAGCACTGGGTGTGGTACATGAACAATCAATCTTGTAACACTGAAAAATTAAAATAAATATATTTGGGGAGAAAAAAAATAAAAGACAATAAATTAACAAACAAATAAAAAAGCAGAAACAGACCCATAAATACAAAGAGCACACTGATGATTGCCAGAAGGGAGAAGTGGGGAGATGGGCAAAATGAATAAAGGGGAGTGGGAGATAAAAGCTTCCAGTTATGGAATGAATAAATCACAGAGATGAAAGGTAGAGCATTAGGAAATATGGTCAATGGTATTGTAATAGTGTTGTATGGGGACAGATGGTAGCTATACTTATGAGCATAACCTACGCAGTCGTTGAATCACTATGCTGTACACTTAAAACTAATGTAATATTGCATATCAATTATACTTCAATTAAAAAAATACATTTAGGGCCCCTGGGTGGCGCAGTTGGTTGAGCGACTGCCTTCGGCTCAGGTCATGGTCCCGGAGTCCCGGGATCGAGTCCCACATCGGGCTCCCAGCTCCATGGGGAGTCCGCTTCTCACTCTGACCTGCTCTCTCTCACTCTCTCTCTTTCCTAATAAATAAATAAATAAAAAATCTTTAAAAAAAATAAAAAAAAAAAGATTTAAAAAAAAATACATTTAAAAAAAGTTATCTCTGGTAATAGCTCTTTTTCTGGGCCAGTCCCCTTTTCTAAATTCTTTTAGGTATTTGGGAGGTAAAGGTTTTTCTTGAGTCTTCTGGATCTTAATTGACTTCAGCTCAAAATAATCCACGTTTTGATTATTGTGTGGCACATTCTGGTCCCCTTCAATTCCCAGATCCCATTCATATAAGGAACTTGAGAACAAGTATTTGTACAATTTATAGGTGAGGACGCCCTGTTTCCCACTTAAAAAGCCAATTTTCAAAAGTTGAAAGTATGTCTTCCTCCTATCATATGGTCTCTCTCTGACCTTTTTGTCAGTTGTGAAGTTGAAGACATTTTTCTGAAGTCCCCAGAGGGCACTGGGCTGGCTGTCACAGGTTTACCTCTTTCTTCAACCTTATGAAGACATGATTATGTCTTGTGACATGCACAGTGTGTACATCTAAAGCATTTAGCATGGATACATAAATTTATGAATAAGGCACACTTGTTCTTGCTTTGCTTGGGGGACATATGAAAAGCCACGTGAGTGCCACATAGGATAGAATCAAAAGTACTTTCACCACAAAAAAGAAATGGTGATTATGTGATGTGAGGGAGGTATTAGCTAATGCTTCAGTGTTAGTCATATTGCAGTACATAAATCAGCATTTTGTACACCTTAAACATACACAATATTATCTCAACCATATTTCAACAAAAAAAGAATCAAGAGTACTTTATTAATCTGCAAGCTATTAAGCATGAATTTTATGTTATTTTGGATTAACATTCTAATACTGTTGACTTTTGACACATCAGACAGGGGACATAAAGTTCCTTTTCTAAAGGAAAATAGGAAATACAGACTAACCTTTTACATAAATGCTGTGCCTCCACCAGCCATCCTGTGAACTCAAAACTACATCTGTTTTGCTACTAAGTTTCGAGAGTAGCTGAAGTTCAACTATGTGTGAAACTAGTTTTAATGTTTTATTCACTTCATATTCTTGTAGGGAAGAACAAGAAAAAGTGGCTGGTATATTGAAGGAAACATTAGAAAACCTTAGTGAAAGTGGGTTGAGGAAGGAAAGTGAGAAAGTAGAAATAAAGAGAAATTCTCCAGAACTCCATCTTTCACTTGCAAAATCCTGAATATGTTTATACAAAATGTAGTTTAATATCAGGATGACTATATTCCTTGGTTTGCCCGGGACAAACTCAGTTTGTTTCTGTTGTCATAGTATGGTTATTAATTTTCTTCTCTCATTCTCAAAATTGTCAGATTCAGACAATAAATTATATGATAACTTTATTTATAATCTAATCTCCCAAATTCTGGTTTCATGTCAATGTAGTATTTTCTAACTATTGTGGATTACATTTCAGCAAGTCAAAATTTATGTTTATGTCCAACCTTCCTCACACACAGGTGATTACATAAATGTTGGCACCACTCTAAAAAGGTTCTGGCAAACATTTCCGGATTAGCTGAATTAATGTACGTTAAATAGCTTTAGTAGAACTTGGAGAGCACATACTGCCCTATTGATGAAGTTTTAGAATGTAAGTGAGGTCCCAAGCTGACAACAAAGAAAGAATTCTTAAGACGTCTCTAGTGCAAAAAGGTGATTTTATTAAAGCACGGGGACAAGACCCATGGGCAGGAGAGCTGCAGCACCAGGGTTGTGAGGGGTGACTGATTATATACTATGGGGTTGGAGGAGATAAGGAAAAAGGGAGGTTTTGAAAGAACTTTCATATGCTAAAGGCAACCTACAAGACACCAGAGGCCTTGCCCTTTGTCAAGTTAAGGTTGTTTCTCCCCTCTAGCAAGACATTAATATTAAGATAGTTGGGAGATTTCTGGAAGAATGTCACACTTGTCCCCCCCAAGAGTAGGGGCTGGGGGAGGTTGCAGGATGTCAGCTTCTGCTTTGTCCTCTACTAGCCCTCTGTTCCCTCATCACTATCATATAAAATGCTGTGTTTCCTTAGGTAGTCATATGATATCCAAAGTTATATTATGTAGAGGGCTATTTAGAACTGTTTTTTTCTTTTTTGGTCTTGCCTTCTGTCTTCACACCTCACTGGTTGAGATAGGATGATATAAGAATTGAGAATATTCTGTAAAATAGATGTGTCTCCTAGAATAGAGTGGTACTAGATCAGAGCTCAACCACACAACATAGCTCCGCAATAAAAAAAAACCTGAGGAGTAGTAGACAGACTGCTTTGGCGCTCCTTACTAGACCAAGCCTACCTGCCCTACCTGCCTGCCTGGTATCAGCGTCTTATTGTTAGGTGGTCCTTACAATGCAATTAGTTAAATCTTTCAGCATTCACACTTTAATCCAAGTAGTTTTACCAAATGGCCAGATCAAATTACTGTTGGCTAACGGGAACCTCAGCACATATCAAAAATCATAGGGTGATTATATTATTATGTCCTTTAAATTCGCTCAATTCTGGATTTAGTGGAAGTCTCCATAATTATAAGAAATCAGTAATAGGCCACCTAAAGTCTACAGAAGCATTGTTTTCTTAGTTTTTCCTAACCAAAGTTTTGGATTATTTTCTCAGAAATTACTCAAAGAGTGAGTGTGCTGCTAAGATACGACACTAAATTCTAATGTATGGGTTTCTTCCCTCTCTCACTCTCTCTCTTCAAATAAATAAATAAATAAATTCAATCTTGGAAAAAAAAAAAAAGAGCCTTAAACCAGGAACCAAAAGGAAGACAAATATTTATTTCTTATTATAAATCACAGTATCACAGCTTCATTCTTTCTGTGATATTTTGCTGGGATATTTAGTATATATTTCCTTTGAGTACTGATATACTCTTCCCATACATTTCTTCCCTCAAATAACACATAGCAATTTCTGACACCAGCTCGGTGTCCTACAACTCAACTCAATTCTGACACAATCTACCCAGAGATAGCATCAGATCCTATAGGTTAAGGGCTCAGTCCTGTAAGACTGCTCCCCAGCACACCCCCACCACACACACTTCAGGCACCGATGATCTCAAGTACAGGGGTCACCTATGCTTCTGACCAACTGGGTATAGTTGGAGATTCCAAAGTCTCGTCCTTAGTTTCCATTAATTTGCTAGAGTGGCTCACAGAAGTCAGAGAAACATTTTACTTACTACATTACCAGTTTATTATAAAAGGATATAACTCAGCAACAGCCAAATTGAAGAGATGCTAGAGCAAGGTAAGGAAAAAGGGACACTAAGCTTCCATCCTTTCTCTAAACACACCACTCTCCCACAATCTCCATGTGTTCACCAACCTGGAAGCTATCTGAACCCTGTCCTTCGATGCTTTTATTGAGGGTTCATTACAGTCACGATTGATTAAATCATCAGCTACTGATGACTGAACTTGACTGCCAGCTCTTCTCCCCTCCCAGAGGTGGGGGAGGACTAGACTAAAAGTTCCAACCCTCAAATAACAAGGTTGGCTCCAGAGGCAAACAGCCCTAGCCTTGGGTGCTTTCCAAAAGTTCCCTCGCTGACATAATAAAAGATAGGATCTCTTTCTCCACAGTTAATTCCAAAGGTTTAAGTAGTTCTTTGCTTGGGTGGCTCAGTTGGTTAACCGCCTGCTTTGGGTTCAGGTCATGATCTCAAAGTCCTGGGATTGAGTCCTGTGTCAGGCTCCCTGCTCAGCAGGCTTCGTCCTCTCCCTCAGACCCACTTCCCTGCTTGTGCTCTCTCACTCTCTCTCTTCAAATAAATAAATAAATAAATAAATTCAATCTTGAAAAAAAAAAAAGAGCCCTAAACCAGGAACCAAAAGGAAGCCAAATATTTATTTCTTATTATAAATCACGGTATCACAGCTTCATTCTTTCTGTGATATTTTGCTGGGATATTTAGTATATATTTCCTTTGAGTACAGATATACTCTTCCCAACTTCCTCTCATCGCAGGCATCATTATATGTACTGACAATCCAATTAATTTTTTCATTGCATTTTTCAATACTCTCCCTACACTTACAGACGTCTGTACCTTGGTACCACTGATAATTTCCCCGAGGCTGCAATACTCTCACTTTGCCACTTAAGTTAGAAGCAACCCATAATTTGTATTAAATAAATACAGAAGAGAAGAAATGACATGAATATGAAGGGGAAAGTCAAAAGAAGGAACCAGAAGTAGGGAGGAAAAAAGTGTTTTAAGAAGAGGAATAAGAAAAGAAAACACTGGGGAGGAAAGCTGCAAGATGAGAAGATGGGAAATGAGAGCCTGTCCTCAATAAGATTTGAGAGAATAATGGGGTGCCTGGGTGGCTCAGTCTGTTAAGCATCTACCCTCAGTTCAAGTCATGATCCCAGGGTCAAGCCCTGTATCAGGCTCCTTGCTCAGTGGGGGGTGTGCCTCTCCCTCTGCCCCTTGTCCCACTTGTGCTCTCTTTCTCATTCTTTCTCTCTGATAAATAAATAAAACCTAAAAAAAAAAAAAAACTAGAAGATTTGAGGGACTAAGAAAGTTGCTCTTGGGGCGCCTGGGTGGCTCAGTGGGTTAAAGACTCTGCCTTTGGCTCAGGTCATGATCGCAGAGTCCTGAGATCGAGCCCCACATCAGGCTCTCTGCTCAGCAGGGAACCTGCTTCCCCCTCTCTCTGCCTGCCTCTCTGCCTACTTGTGATCTCTCTCTGTCAAATAAATAAATAAAATCTTAAAAAATAAATAAAAGAAAGAAAGTTGCTCTCAAATAGCCAAAGTAATCTTAAGGAAGAACAACACTGGAGGCATCATACTTCCTGATTTCAAACTATATTACAAAGCTATAGGAATCAAAACAGTATGGTATTATCCTAAAAACAGACACAGAGATCAATAGAACAGAATAGAGAGCCCAGAAATAAACTCACACATATATGGTCAATTAATTTATGACAAAGTTGCCAAGAATATACAATGAGGAAAAAAATAGCCTCTTCAATAAATGGTGGTGGGAAAACTGGACAGCCACATGAAGAAGAATGAAACTGGACCACTTTATTACAGTATCCACAAAAATAAACTCAAAATGTATTAAAGACTTGAGCATAAGACCTAAAACCATAAAACTCTTAGAAGAAAACATAGGGGGTACACTCCTTGACATCCGTCTTGGCAATGATTTTTTTGATTTAAAAACAAAAGCACAAACAACAAAAGCAAAAATCAACAAGTGGGACTACATCAAACTAAAAAGCTTCTGATAGCAAATGAAGAGGTAACCTTACCCAATAGGAGAAAATACCTGTAAATCATCTATCTTATAATGGGTTAATATTCAATAAATAAAGAACTCATACAGCTCAATAGCAAAAAGACAAAAAATCTAAGTAAAAAAGATGGGCATAGGATCCAAACAGATATTTTTCCAAAAAAGTATACAGATGGCCAACAGGTACATGAAAAAGTGTTCAACATCACTCATGAGAGAAATGCAAATCAAAATCACAGTGAGATATCACCTTATACCAGTTAGGATGGCTAATGTCAAAAAGACAAGAAATAACAAGTATCAATGTGGAGAAAAGGGAACCTTTGTGCTCTATTGGTGGGAATGCAAATTGGTACAGCCACTATGAAAAACAGTATGGAGGCGCCTCAAAAGATTAAAAATAGAAATACCATGTGATCCATAATTCCACCTCTGGGTATTTATCTGAAGGAAACAAAAACACTAAATCAAAAAGATATCCACACCCCCATTTCGTTTCAGCATTATTTACAATACCCAAGACATGGAAATTATTGAAGTATCTAAGAAAATGTGATTTCTATCTCACACACACAGAGACACAGACATAGACATACACACACACACACAGGAATATTATTCAGCCATAAAAAAAGGAAGGAAATCTTGCCATTTACAATCATATACATGGACCTTGAGGACATTGTGCTAATTGAAATAAGTCTAACAGAGAAAGACAAAAATATTTGATGCATGACACGATGATATATATGTAGGTATGAACGTATAACTCACTTATATGTGGAATCTAAAAATCAAAACAAACAGAAACAAACTTCCAGATAAAAAGAACAGACTGACTGTTGACAGACCAGGGATTGTGGGGTGGATGAAATGGGGAAGGTAGTCAAAAGGAACAAACTTCCAGTTATAAAATAAGTAAGTCCTAAGTGATGTAATATATAGCATGTTGACCACAATTAATAATACTGTACAGTGTATTTGAAAGTTAAGAGAATAGATATTAAAAGCTCTCATCACAGTAGGATGCCTGGGTGGTTGGTTAAGTGTCTGCCTTTGGCTTAGGTCATGATCCCAGGGTCCTGGGGTCGAGCCCTGCATCAGGCTCTCTGCTCAGTGGGGAGTTTTCTTCCTCGTGCTCTCTCTCTCTCTTTCTCTCTCAAACAAATAAATAAAACCTTTAAAAAAAAGTTCTCATCACAAGAAAAAAAAATTTGTAACTCTGTGTGGTGATAGGTGTTAACTATACTTACTAAGGTGATAATTTCACAACATATACAAATATTTAATCGTTATGCTACCTACCTGAAATGAACATAATATTACATGTCAATTATATCACAATAAGAAATTACAGGTACACAAACCATAAGACCCAGCCATTCGCTCCTAGGTGTTTATCCAAGAGAAATGAAAATACATCCACACCAAGACTTGTACACAAACATTCACAGCAGCTTTATTTCCAATACTTGCTAAATAACCTAAGTGTGCATCAACAGGTGAGAATAAGTTCTGATGTATTTCTTTATTGAGATAGAATTGACGTGTAATATCGTTTAAGTTTAAGGTATGCAATGTGTTGATTTGATATGTATATATTACAACATGATTACCACCATAGCTTTGGCTAAAACCTCCATCACATCACATAATTATCATTTCTGTTTTGTGTTGAGAACATTGAAGATCTAGTCTCTTAGCAGTTTTGAAGTATAT
Organism: Nasua narica; assembly: GCA_028533885.1. NCBI lineage: Eukaryota > Metazoa > Chordata > Mammalia > Carnivora > Procyonidae > Nasua > Nasua narica. Next base: position 62,017,349 of record CM052813.1, on the reverse strand, counting down.
AATACGGTATTGTTGACTATAATCACTATGCTGTGTATTAGATCTCCAAAATTTATCTACTAGTTGTATTGGTAGCAGAGGAAAAAAGCTAGCGAAACAAATGCTAAGTGAATGGATTCATTTTCTAAAACTGTCCTCACTCTGACTTTGGCCGGCCCTTCCCTCCTCTGGCAGTGTTAGCAGAGCACACTTTCAGATTCAACAGATCCAGGATATATGCAGATGATAATTCCTTCCTACTCAATTTCATGAGGCTACACAAGGAACAGTTCACCTGGTTAAGAGTGCCTGGAAAGCAGCAATGTTGCATTAACTAGAAAAACGTACAGAGAACATAACTGAATGCAAATAGATCTGTGAGGAAATTTTATACGTCTTTTGGTTACTTTTTTTACCTCACCTATTCTAACAGAAATTTGAGGAAGCATACAAATCAAATTATAAATTAAAGAACAGGGACGCCTGGGTGGCTCAGTTGGTTAAGCAACTACCTTTGGCTCAGGTCATGATCCCAGCATCTTGGGATCGAGTCCCACGTCTGGCTCCTTGCTCACCAGGGAGCCTGCTCCTCTCTCTGCCTCTGCCTGCCTCTCTGCCTGCTTGTGTTCTCTCTCTGTTAAATGAATAAATAAAATCTTTAAAAAAAAAAACAAAACAAAGTCCTGCTAAGTTAAATGAGAGCACTCAGGCTAAATATAGTTACTGCAATTGAAACCTTTTTCTCTGAAATTGTAGGCAGCTAAGTTCTAAAGGAAAATATTTTAAGTTAGTTAGCTATTACAGGGGGTTATCCTCTATTTCTCTGCCTTCATGTCCCCATGAAGTATTTCAGCTAGAATAATACTCCTGGCCTTTCTCTTCACCTCTCACTTAACATTAGGAAGAACAACTGACTTGATTAGTACTTTTGATTAGTACACTAATAAATACATTAGCATCTTCTAGGCTGCCTACAGAGAAGGTTAACGCTAGTCTGTTTTTACTACGCGTAAGAAGCTAGTGCCTTCCAGGGAGGCCTGAGGTTGCCCAATTTTGCCTATAAAAGGATAAGGAAGTTTGATTTTAAGGTATTAAAGTATTAAGAAGTTCCAGTCTTAATCATGTCCTCCAATACAGCTTTTATAGTAATTAGCTAACACTTTTTATTTCCAGTTTTGATCTCTGTGTATTTCTCAATGGATTCTGCCAAATTTTTATATGTCAGGCTTCTAAAACACGGAAATAAATTGACTCTATCTCCAGGGTTCACAGTTTGGTGAGGGAGACAAACAAGTTAACTAGCATTTACAGAACAGTATGAAAAATCTGTAATAGAGGTAAATACAAGGTATTGTGGAAGTATACAAGAGCAGCAGCTTCTTAGCCTCAGGTAGGGAGGGGTCAGAGAAGAAGAACCATAAATAAGCCAAATTGAGTCTTTAAAGAGAAGTAGTTTATTGGATGGAGAAAAGATTTTATTTATCTATTTGATAGAGAGACACAGCAAGAGAGGGAGCACAAGCAGGGCAAGTGAGAGAGGGAGAAGGAGGCTTCCTGTTGAGCAGGGAGCACAATGCGGGGCTCGATGTAGGGCTCCATCCCAGGACCCTGGGATCATGACCTGAGTGGAAGGCAGCTGCTTATAAATGAGCCACCCAGGTGCCCTTCCTGTTAGTATTTTCAATGGACTAGCTATTGATCTTATAATCTTACTTGACCTTTCAAATGCGTCATACACACAATTTCTTTTTCATCACTTGGCTCTAAGTGACATAAAATTCTTAAAAAAGAAGTTACAGGAAATGATAGTAATTCACAGGAAAGGGGAGCCCTCTGGAGGTTGAAATTTCAAAGTTTAGTGTTTATTAAGATTGCACTTCATAATAAAAATTAATAAAATGGCCACCAATGAGAAGAGAGTAGGGGGAAAAATTCCATTTTTAACAACACTATGTAACACATGAATAAGTTTAATAAGAAACATGAAATGAGTTATATATACTATATAATCAAAGGTAGTACTCATAGGGTACTGGTATTGTGCCAGGTATTGTTCTAAGCACTTTAGATATATTAACTCATTTAATCTTCATGATAACTCTGCGAGGAACCCATTTTATAGGAGGGAGAAATAAAGAACAAGTACACAAAGATGAATTAATAGGTTACATGTCTAGTAAATGGCATAGGTGAGCTTGGAACACAGGCACTTGATTCTTGCATATATGAACTAAAGCATTATGCTCTATTAAAGTGCACACACATACACACACACACAAATTGTAAAATTGGGCACCTGAGTGGTTCAGCTGGATAAGCATCTGCCTTTGGTTCAGGTCATGATCCCAGGGTCCTGGAATCCAGCCCGAGTTGGGCTCCTTGTTCGGCGGGGAGCTTGCTTCTCCCATTCCCTCTGCCACTCCCCCTGCTTGTGCTCTGTCAAGTAAATAAAAAAAAAAACTGAAAAAAAACAAAACAAAACTGGGTGCCTGGGTGGCTCAGTCAGTTAAGTATCTGCCTTTGGCTCAGGTCATGATCCCCAAGTCCCAGAGAGTCTCACTCTCCCTCTCTCTCTCACATAAATAAATAAAATTTTTAAAAATACATATTAAAAAAAAGAAATTGTAAAATTATAAAATTATTGGGGAAGATGACAGAAGACTTGAGTAAATGGAAAACCATATTAGGTTCTCTGATTCTGAAGATTGCCTATTAAAATGAGTCAATTTTCCAAATTAATCTATCACTTCTATTTCATCTTAATCAGAATCCCAGTAAAAGAAAATGTGGGATCTTGACAAAATATTTTTTATGTTTTTTTTTTTTTAAGAATAAACCTTAGAGGGGTGCCTGACTGGCTCAGTCAGAGGAGCAGGCAGCACTTGATCTCAGGGTCATGAGTTCAAGCCCCATATTGGGTGTAGAGACTACTTAAATAAATAAGCTTAAAAAAAAAAAGAATAAACCTTAGAGGGTAAACACGAATCTTTTTTTTTTTTTTTTTTTTTTTTAGGAGTATTGGGGAAACCTGGGTGGCTCAGTCAGTTACATATTCAACTCTTGACTTTGGCTTAGGTCATGATCTTGCAGTCTTGAGGTAGAGCGCCAAGATGGGCTCTGTGCTCAGGGCAGAGTTTGCTTGTTCCTCTCCCTCTGCTCCTCCCCTCACTTGCTTGCTCCCTCTCTGTCAAATAAATAAAATCTTTTAAAAAAATTAAAAATAAAAAAATAAGAGTAGTGAACAAGACTGCTGCACAGAAATTAAAACTTTAATCATTCCAACAATATAAATAAATAAAAACAGCTCAGGAGTAAACCATCGATAGTAAATCATCAATTATAAATTAAAAATCTGGGGGCCCCTGGGTGGCTCAGTGGGTTGGGGCCTCTGCCTTCAGCTCAAGTCATGATCCCAGGGTCCTGGAATGGAGCCCCGCATGGGGCTCTCTGCTCAGTGGGGAGCCTGATTCCCCCTCTCTCTCTGCCTGCCTCTCTGCCTACTTGTGATCTCTATCTATGTCAAATAAATAAATAAAATCTTTAAAAAATAATAATAATAAATTAAAAATCTGGAAATTTTAGTTTATATATAGAATAATCTACATGGACATATATGATAAAGATGTAATTTATTTATTTATTTTAAAGATTTTATTTATTTATTTAACAGAGAGAGACACAGCAAGAGAGGGAACACAAGCCAGGGAGGTGGGAGAGAGAGAAGCAGGCTTCTTGCCGAGCAGTGAGCCTGATACAAGGCTTGATCCCAGGACCCTGGAATCATGACCTGAGCCAAAGGCAAACGCTTAACCATCTGAGCCACCCAGACGGCCCTACGGATGTAATTTAAATCAGAAGGGAAAAATTAATAAATAACTCACTAAACTATGTAAGCAAAATATTAAATTATAAACCTATTTCAAGCCTTACACACATGCATTGAAACACACGCACATGCACAGACGCATAATCCCAGAGATTCTAAATGTAAAGAATGACATGATAAAAATAGTAGAAGAAAATATATTTGACTATCTGTATAGTTCTTGGGATAAAGGTGACCTTTCTAAATATGATCCAAAAAGTAGATATAAGAAGGAAAGAGAATGATAAATTTGGCTATGGAAAAATAAAAAACAAAAACTGAAAAATTACTCTCAATTTTCTTCCTACCTACTGATTTTAAATAACATAAAAACTTGTTTGTTGAAGGTGTGTGGCATGGGTGTTCTTAAGTGGATAATAACACAGCCTGAACCTAATGTTGCCTAAGATATTTTATCATAATGGGAGGGTTGTTTTCCTTCTACCTAAATACTATGTGTGGGGATGAGTCACATCCTAAAGTGCTGTTATTCTGGTGACCAATAAACCTCTCATGACTTTCAGCCTCAAAGAATATGTTCTTAACAGACTTCTACTCATTCATTCAGCTCATATTCAATAACTGCTATGACCAAGGTATAGAGAGCTGGGATATACTGGGGGATCAAAATTCTGAAACCCTAGGTAGTATAGTAGAAAGAACCCTCAATTAGAGACAGAACTCTTGAGTTAGAGCTTAGGTCATATTGGAATGTTTCTGCCCTTTGGCAGGTCACTTGATCTTCCTGAGCCTTAGTTTTCTTATCTGTTAGTAAAGTATAACAATACCTTGGAGAATTGCTATGAAGATTAGAATCAAACAAGCAAACCAACATTTATTGAGCTCTTGTTCTTTGCCAGGTTCTTAACATATTTGCAAGAATGCTTATAAAATTCTACAGAAAAATATGTTACTATCACATAATGAGTTCCCTATTCTAAAGGAGGTAAAAATAGAGAAAGGGCAAAAAAAAGCACATACATACTTCATAATATCAAAATTTGTAAGTGAGAAAAACACCACGGTGAGGGGGGAGGGAAAAGATCTGAGATTAGGGAACTCAGCTGGAAAGCTTGAATTGGGCTTGAAAGTAGGTGGGTATTTGGACCTCAAGAGATGCATGAGAAGGATGACATAGAGGGTATAATATGAACGGGAGTAAAGAGAAGAAAAAAAGCAAAGAGAGTATGCAGAGAACAGCAGTACTTTAAACGAGTGTATGGTGGATGAAGGTTGGCATTATCTGGGAAAAGTTTGAAGCCAAATCACAGAGAGACATGAAGGTCAAACTTGGCAGTCTGGACTTGATGCCTCAGGGAATAAAGAGTTGTGTAAAATGTACACCAAGATTTTGGCATAAGATTGATTTCAATTTGAATCAGCTCCTCATATCCTAACTACAGAGTAAGTTACTTTTGAGTAAGACAATCTCTCTAAGCCTCAGTTTCTCATCTATATGATGGAGATACTAATACTAACTTAAGTTCCAAGCACAGTATCTTGTAAATAAAAGATGCTTGATGTGGCATAGTTATTGTGTATAGGCATTGGCTGACGACTGAAGGACTTTGATGAGAGTAGTTGACATAATCTAAATTCTACAGCACAATTCAGACTAAAGGCTGGGAGAAGAGTTAGGAGAAAATTATAGGAGTCCTAGGGGATACAGATAAGTTAAAAAACATAAGGATAAAAATAAAGAGTTTTAAAGAATATTTTAAGATAGAATATAATTAGGTACCTTTTAGACATACAGAGAACCCATTGTAGAGAAGAGAATGAAGATACATAAGAGGAAACAACCTGTGAACTAAATTCTGGAGCTGGTGAGTGGGGATGAGATAAAGAATCCAGAGAAAACTACTCTGCTTGATTTCTTTTTTTTCTTTTAATTTTTTAAAGATTTTATTTATTTATTTGAAAGAGAGAGAGAGAGAGATGACAAGTAGGCAGAGAGGCAGGCGGGGGAGGGGGGGAAGCAGGCTCCCCGATGAGCAAAGCCCGATGTGGGTCTCGATCCCAGGACCCTGAGATCATGACCTGAGCCGAAGGCAGAGGCTTTAACCCACTGAGTCACCAAGGCGCCCCTCTGCTTGATTTCTTTCTTATCTGTTTTATTCTGTGATATAGAATGTATTCTTGTCAGCAGCATAAATAATTTGGAAAATAGGGTAGGGTTTAAATATTGGAAGAGATTAGTCTTGGAAAGAAAGAAGAGTATTTATCCACAAAAAAAAAAAAAAAAAAAGTAAGAAAATACCAAATGAGACTATATGGACATTTTGACATAAAAAGAGAAAAGTGAAGGAACACAATTTCTCATTCAAGAAGGTAAATTCATTTCTAGGGAATGGGGTAAGTTATATATATATATGACTAGAATAGTCTGGCTATAGTTTAGTCTTTAATCAACTAAAATCAGGATTTCTCAACCTTCCTACTATTGGTATTTTGGGCTGGATAATTCTTATTTAAGGGTGGTGGTAGACTTTCCTCTTAATTTTAGGATATTCATAGCAGGATTCTGGCCTCTGCTAATTAGATGCCCCTAGATATGACAACCAAAAACGTCTCCAGATATGTCCAAATGCCCTCTAGGAGGCAAAATCACCTCAAATGAGAACCACTGGTCTAGCTGTTGGAATATGATGGGGAAGTGGGAGAGAGAGAAGCAGGCTTCCTTCCTTCCTTCCTGGGATCAAGCCTTGTATCTTTGGGCCTTGTATACCTTGGGCCTAAAGGTATGGACATTGTCTTGAGACAATGTCTTTCTCACATTCAGAACACTGCTGGTAAATATAGACTCTCTCTCTCTCTCTCTCATATATATATATATATTTTATTTTTATATGCATATATATTTATAAGTATAGATTATAAATATATATTAATGAAGGAAAATAATGATTGACAATTGGCATTGAAGGACTAGCTGAAGTTGCACAACATATATTTGTAGTCAAACCAATAAATCTAATGTTATGTTTTTATTATTTTCTCCCCAAATTACAGAGAGGCCAGGTGCAGAACAGGTGGGAGAAATCAGGAAGCTAGAAGGCTAAAGAGAAAGATGTTTAAAAGAGAAGGTGCTCCGTGTTGTGATGAGCACTGTGTGTTATATGCAACTAATGAATCATTGAACAATACATCAAAAACTAATGATGTACTATAAGCTGGCTAACTGAACATAATAAAAACCAAACAAACAAATAAAAAAACAGCTTATAAAAAATAACTAAATAAAAGAGGTGCTCAATAAGGTTAGATATTATTGTTTCTGGGTACTTTTTTCTCTTTTTTTCTGGTAAGAGACAGTACAAGTTGCAAATCTACTAAGTTTGTACATACCAAGCATATAGTAGGTATTCAAAAAATTATTTGTGAAATTAACTTACATTGTGAGGTACAAGATTGGGTCTAAATTCAAAATACGAAGTTGTGAGAAATTGCTGTTTCTGAAACAACATTAAGACTTCTTTTGGAGAGGGGCGCCTGGGTGGCTCAGTCGATTAAGTGTCTGCCTTTGGCTCAGGTCCTGGATCCTGGATCCAGTCCCTCAACGGGCTCCCTGCTCAGCAGGGAGTCTGCTTCTCCCTTTGTCCCCCCTCTTGCTTGTTCTCTCTCTCTCTAGTAAAAATAATTAAAAAATTTTTTAAAAAGACTTCTTTTGGAGAGAAAAAGAGAAATAGTTTTCTCATCTTGTATAAGGATGATATTGGCTACCCTGCATATTGGTGATTTGTTACAACTTGCAATTTAGACCTCAGGAAGTTATTTATTTTATAAGTCGGTTCATTTTCCATTAGGTACACAGTGGTGCTATTATGCTTTTGTGGTTCAAACAGCTAGATTTCCCATAGGTGTGGTTAATCTGATGAAATATCTAAATGAGATATTTATTCATTTACTCTGTATTTCTACAACTTAGTTGTTCAAATAATAAAGCATTATTTCCTTTAAGATCCCATAACTCTTATGACATTAATTTCCTCAAGGAATAACTTGTTTTTATGTAAATATCTTATTTCCCCTGTCACATTGACAGTAGAATCATTTGCTCTCCCCAACTAGCATAGTTTCTTGCACATAATATGTGCTCAAAAATAATTGATGGATAGGGTCACCTGGGTGGCTTAGTCAATTAAGTGTCCAACTCTTGATTGCAGCTCAGGTCATGATCTCAGGGTCATGAGATCCAGCCCTGTGTTGGGCTTTGCACTGGGCGTGGAGCCTGCTTAAGATTCTCTCTCTCCCTCTCCCTTTGCCCCATTCCGCGAAAGAAACTGATGGATAAATCAATGAGTGAACAATTACACTTCACTGGGTGGAAGTCCAAAGACCTATATTCCTATCCCACTTATGTAATTTTTGGCAAATGCCTTAATTTCAGTGGACCATAACATATGAGAGGTGTTAGGGTAAACGTTACCCAGGGAAATATTAAAGCATAGAGCTAGTCCTTCCATTTTTTAGAAGGAAATGGATACAAGTATGACTGCTTATTCCAGCGTAAGGCTTCTTTAGGGGAACAGAGTCAAGTCTAAGCATGGATAATGTTTTTATCCTAGCCAGAAGCTTAGCTTAAGTGAATTTTTCAATGTGTGTAAAAGATACGATAAACATATAAAGTATGAGATGACTCATAATCAGAAAAATGTCTAGGGGTTTAACATGTGGAAAAGAGAAAAGTGATGGTGTTTATAGAGACAAATGTTGCAAAAATAGGCTACAATAACATTTGGCTTCTGTATTTGAAAAAAAGCTAAACTATATAAATAGGAAATACTAGGTTTCCCTTGTATACTTGTGAAAATTTCCTTACATGCTGATGCTACCACAGCTTGTTTCTAGCATTATTACCTGGTTTAATTAGATTAAATATGTTGTGCCAAAATGTTTGCTCTCAATCTATTGATGTAAAATAGTTCCTTACTGATCAAAAGATAGTATGTGAGACTACACCCATAAATTAGCAACAAGACAATTTACTTATGCAACACATTTGTGCAATATTATTTCATTCCATATATCCAGATCTTCTGCAAAATCTGGTTCAGACTAATCTGCAACTCTATCTCAAATTGATTATCCACCATATTTATGCCACGTCTCCTTTGGCTGAGGTGTGTGTATGCGTGCGTAATATTTCAAACACAGTAATGCTTCTGCAAAAACACTGAAAACTTACATTTAATAGAAAATGCAAAAAATTTTTTGATTATTTCAAAATGACCTAGTGCCAAATTTCAAGTAGTGAATTAAATATCTATTTTAGAGCTTACTCTAGATAAGGCATTGTGATAGTATATACAAAGTGTATAAAGATAATTAAGACATGCTCCATGGCCCATGATCTCAAGAACACAGCAACCTGGTAGGAGAGGTAGGCATGAACAAAACAATTATAATGTAAAGCATGAAAACTACCCTAAGTGGGACACTGAGAAAAACTGTTAGAGTGCCAAAAAGGTAACAACTAATTCTAAGATTATCAGTGGGGACACTGAGGAAAACTCTAAGAACGTCAAAAAGGTAACAACTTATTCTAAGATTATCAGTGGGAAGAGGAAACAGTTGATCTGAACCCTGTAGAATAAATAGGTCTTCAACATGTGATCAGAATACAAATAAAAGGTCAGGAACAAAGACTTGGAAGTTAAAGGACCTGGGAGATGTTTAAAGAATGGCTAATGGTTCAGGGTTCCAAAGTAAATGGGGTGGAATAATTGTTCCATGCAAAGAAATTTAGATTTCATCCAGTATGTGATAAATTATAAAGTTTAAGCATAGGAATAACAGCCTCCGTTAGTTGTTTTACACTTGATCTTAGCCAAAAGGCTGAGAAGCGATTCCGTTAGTTGTTTTAGAAATATCATCCTGGCAGCAATACACAGAATTGTCTGAAGAAAAGAAAAAAGAAAAAAGAAGAATAACATCAGACTAACAGATTCATGAGCTTCTCAAAGGCTAAAATCTGTTTTCATTATTTTTGCATCTTCAGTGCCTAATATTGTACCTGGCACAAAGTGTGTTCTCAGGAAATATTAAAGATTATTACTCTGTCCTCAACAGCATAGCATGTGAATACAACAATGAAGCTTAATATTATTATAAGGCATTTCCACAAATACATGGAATTGATCTGGATAGTAGAGGGTTTTTCCAGCTTCCTTTATGTCTACTCAGCTTAGTTTATTATTTTTTTTAAAAGATTTTATTTATTTATTTGACAGAAAGAGACACAGAGAGAGAGAGAGGAAACACAGGCAGGGGGAGTGGGAAAGGGAGAAGCAGGCTTCCTGCGGAGCAGGGAAACGATGTGGGGCTCGATCCCAGGACCCTGGGATCATGACCTGAGCCGAAGGCAGTCGCTTAACAACCAACCGAGCCACCCAGGCATCCCACAGCTTAGTTTATATTAAAGTGTGTTTAGGGGCACCTGAGTGGCTCAGTCAGTTAAGTGACTGACTCAGTTTCAGGTCTAATCATAATTTCAGCATTGTAAGATGGAGGCTTGTGTTGGGCTCTGCACTCAGTGTGGAGTCTGTTTGGTTTTCTTTCTCCCTTTTCCTCTGCCCCTCCCCCATGTGTGTCCTCTCATTCTCTCTCTTTCTCTCTTTCTCTCTCTCTCATAAGTAAATGAATAAATAAATAAATAAAATTTTTATATTCAAGTGTGTTTAAATTTACTTCCACCTAGATACAAAATAGTAAAAAATAATGGTGAATTAAAATTTTTTTCCCCAAATACGTTTATTTTTTCAGTGTTACAAGATTAATTGTTCATGCACCACACCCAGTGCTCCATGCAATACATGCCCTCCTCAACACCCACCACCAGGCTCACCCAACTTCCTACCCCCTCCCCTCCAAACCCCTCAGTTTGTTGCTCAAAGTCCACAGTCTCTCATGGTTCATCGCCCCCTCTGATTTCCCCCCACTCACCCTTCCTTTCCTTCTCACAATGCAAATTTATAGGGAAAACTAATTGAAGATTCTTTTCACATGCATAATTTAGAAATGATGCAGAAACATTATCTACTGAGAAAAAACACAGATGACTTACATGTACAGGTGAAATTCACTATAAATATATAAAGAAAATTACTTTTAGAAATTTCCAAAGATAAGCAGGAGGAAAATCTTTGTAAAATATCTGGCAGACCAAGAACAAATATTCCTTTTAAAGAGTATATGGCTCAGCTAAAAGCATGGACTCTGAACCACACTACCTGGTTTGCAATTCTGTCTCATACTTTCTAGCTGTTTAATCTTGGTAAGACACTTAAGTTCTAAATGTCCCACTTTTCTTATCTGTAAACTGTGGTTTGTAATATAAACTTATATATAATATAATATATATAAATTTAAAATTTATATATAGCATATATATATAAACTTATCTAGTTTATAAGTAGTTGCAAAGTGTTTAGAATAGTGCTTGGCACATACTAAGTGCTCAATAAAACTTAGATTTTTTTAAATTATTCTTAATGTAGCAGAAACTATTATATTTCTCAAAATCTGTTTTTTCCTTCTTATTTTAATAATAGAATCTCTAAGTTGTAACTATGCACATAACTGTCCAGAATAAACAATGAATCTTCTAGCTTTTACTACTGCTAAAAGTGACCAGGTGACTAGGGCCTAACCAACAAGATGTAAGCAGAAGTGTCATGTGGCAGCTAATAAGAACCTTCCTTGAGAGACAACTAGATACTTACCAGATACTCAGAATTAAATAATATGAAGCTGCTAAGAGTTGGTAAGGACACAAAGCAATAGGAACTCTAAAACCTTGCTGGTGGGAGTGTTAATTAGTACAATCACTTTGGAAAACAGTTGGCTGTTATTGAATAAATGTGATGATATGCATACCTAATAATCCAGAAATTTATTCCTAAAATTATATTCCAGAAAAATGTACACGTATACGAGGATATATGCACATGGATATTGATAGCAGCACTATTTGCAATTTGTAATAATCCAAAGGTCCATCAACAATAGAATGGATAAATAAGTTGAGGTATATTTATACGACGGTGTATTCAGCAATGAAACTGAATTAACATACATACATACAATGGCATTCACTGAATAGAAACAAGAACCAAACTAACACAAACAGAAATATTTAAAAATAAGCAAAACTATATCATTTAGAAATGCATACTTGGGTGGAACTAAACAAAAGCAAAGCAGTGATTACCATAAAGTCAGGATTATAGTAATCTCTAGGTCTAGAGGGAGAACTTCCTCAAGGGAGAGTTGTGATTAGAAAAGGAAACACAGCTTCTCAAATTCTTGTTCTCTGCTTCTTTGAGTGGAGGTTTTATGGATGTTTCTTTAAAATAATTTTTTAAGCTATAGATTGTCTTAAGCATTTTTCTATATGAACATTATATTTCATAATTTTAATTACAGATATATAAAGAAACATTGTGCTCTTGGGCTCTCCTCTTTTTCATTCCTTGCTCCATCTTGCTGCCTGAAACATAAACACTGCCACCTGAGACCATGAGACCAAGGACCACAACACAGGAATATTAGAGTAATGAGCTGGATGGTTAAGTCCCTGAGGACTTTGTGGGGCACAGCTGCCATATCAGACTTGAACCTTTTACTTTTGTACCTCATTTACATGACAGAAATAAATTTTATATTTCTTGGAAATATAATTTTCCAAGCAACAAATTGCTTGGAAATTTTCTGTTATCAAAACAGTCAAATCTGACATTAACTAATGTACCCATATACAAGATCTTCAAAAGACAATCTACTGAATAGAAAAATTGCCTGATCTTGTACACACACACAGACAGACACACACACACGCACACACAATTAGGCAATTAATGGGATTCATGGAAGAAGAAATCCAAAGGGCTCATGGATATCTAAAAAATGTTTAATCTCAGCAGTAATCAGGAATGTATATTAAAACAATAATAAGATAGTATTTTTCATGTGTCAGACCAGCAAACATTTTTAAAGAGCAAAATATCCATTTCTGTTGAGTATTCAGGAAAATGATCCCTCTCAGGCACTGCTAACATAAATCACTATAAATTTTTGGAAGGTAAATTGGCACTATTAAATTTGAAATGCTTTTACCACTTAAGGCAGCAAAGCAACACAAATCTATACCATAGGAATAACAGCAATAATATTAAAAACTCTATGTCTAAGAATCCTTATTGCAGCATTATTTGTCAAGATTAAAAAAAAAAAAAAAAAACAGAAAACAATCTGTTAAAGCCATCAGTAGCAGAATGTTTGGATAAATTATAGCATATTTTTACTATGAAATATTATGCAGCTGTTAAAAATGAATTGAATCTATATTTTTATCTGGAAGGTTGTTTATGATGTATGGTTTAGTGAAGGAGGGTAAAAAATAAGTCACCCATTTTTATATAATTGGCCAAATTATTTTGTGTGTGCATGTCCATATAAATTTGTACAAACATACAAGAAGGTATGAAAAGATATACCCCTGGGTGGAGGGATGGGGCTAACTAGGTGATGGGCATTAAGGAGGGCACTTGATGTAGTGAACACTGGGTGTTATATGAAACCAATGAATCACTAAACTCTACCTCTGAAACTAATACTACAATATATGTTAATTAATTGATTTTAAATTAAAAAAAAATTTTTTTTTAAGATTTTATTTATTTATTTATTAGGAAAGAGAGAGAGTGAGAGAGAGCATGAGAAGGGAGAGGTCAGAGTGAGAAGCGGACTCTCCATGGAGCTGGGAGCCCGATGTGGGACTTGATCCCAGGACTTCGGGATCAGGACCTGAGCCGAAGGCAGTTGCTTAACCAACTGCGCCACCCAGGCGTCCTAAATTTAAAATTTTAATTTAATTTAATTTTTTTTAAAAACTCCAGATTGTTAACATTGGTTATCAAGGAATAGGGTTAGTAATAGAGATTACTTTTTCTGAATTCATTTTAGGATGGTTTTACCGGTTACAATGAGTATAATTATGTGTTACTTTTGTAACTTTTACAAAAGTAAATAATTTAAAATTAGTTTTAATAAAAGGTATATATTCAAGAATGCATAGTAATGTACCTCAATGACAGATGAACATCTTTATATTGATTACCGCCAAACATTAAATCCGTATCAATGCAGCAAACTGCACAAACCTGTACAAAATAGAATGAAGTCAGTAACTTGGGAGAGTAATGTGGCTTATCCACTGATGTTTCGTAATTAGTATTTTCTTAGTAATTAACTGGAAGGAAACCCATGTGTTAGTAAAATAAATAAATGCATGTTACTTCTTGCAATACTCTGGGAAGAAATTTAATGCCAAGTTATGTCACAGAAAGAAAGACAGGAGTTAAGAAATACAGCGACAATTCTTCCTGATCAGGTGGGTCTAGTAATTCCTAAATGAGTATGTTTGTGAAGGGGTGGCTATCAACCAACGTGTACAATCTGCAGTCCCAATTCTAGCTATTTTCCTGCCCCTCCTCAAATGCTCTTCCGCCATCAAGGCACGGCCAACAGCTAGCCAGACACCTGTATCAGGTTGGCCTCCTCCCTTTCGCTTTCCCGTCTCCCTGAATCTGATGGCTATATCCTGTTTTACGTCTGGAAAGCTTCTGCCCTTGCCTTCCCTTTGCTCCTGACCCGTTTGGCCAGGATTGGCTAATAACATTAGAAGTCCAGACTCCCTGGCCTGGTCTTCCCTGACTTTCATACCGGCTCCTTCCGGGCTTCCCGCCACCTTCTCTGCGGTCACTCTCCACTGCCTGCCGCAAAGGTTTCGCTCACCAGCAACTACCAGGTAACCCCAGGCACAGGGCAACAGCAGGCGGAAGTGCCGGGAGCCCGAGGGGCGGGGCCTGGCCTGGCTGGCCAATGTCTGCGCTGAGCCCAGGGCCAGAGGTCACGTGCTCAGTAGGCGGGAGTTTTCTCCGGCGAAGACGGGTAGGTGGCGATTTTACCTCCGGTAGCAACCCTGGGAAGCTGAAGGGAAGAGAGAGGGAAGGTATTCTTGAGCAGAGAAGAAAAGGTCTGGATGGTCTAGAGTATGGCAGCTCCAAAATTTCTGGAAAACAGATTTGTGAGGCCCGGTTGATGTGGCTCTGTGGGGACAAGACCCCAGAACCAGGGTCCACATAACCTCATGCGGCGGGAATGGAGGTTGTGAAGGGCCCAGAAAGGTCGCTGGTGTTTCCACCCACTAACAAGAAGTTGTATAGATTAAGTGATACGAGAAAATGTGTGAACCTTGCCTCCTCTGGGATTTTACATGGTTAAAGTGTGGCTTTTAGGCAAAGGAGTGAGGAAGGGAAGACATCTTCATATGCCTTAGCCTGGTGAGAGGAGATGGGAAGCCAGCCCTAAAATTCATATTCACTCGTATGTGTCTTAAATAATCTTGGAAATAATATTCCATTATATATACCTACACTTTGAATATGTAATATTTTTATCTCAATGATACTTAAGTAAAACTGGGTAGAAAAAAATCTTGTGCCTTACTTCTCTGGCCTTGTGCATAAGAGCCTAACCTAATTATTTATATGCATTTCCACTTTGGCCCCCAATCAGGAGGTAGCACAAGAGAAATAAAATCTATAGAAACAGGTAAGGAAAAATATTTCAGGAATTGCTGCAATTCCTGATTGATTATTTTTAAAATAACTTACCTTTAGCCATGATGTTGCTTATTTTCTCCCTTTGACTTTAGAAATAAGGCCAATTTATGTCTCTTCTTATCCATCCACTATTATAAGATGGGGTCAAATACCTGTAATGTAATGAAGTAAAGTTAACAGGTGAAAGGAATTCTATGAGTATATATGATATATAGTATCTTATTTAAGTACTGTATATTCAGCATGAATTTAAATGATTGATTTCAATACAACAGTAATTATTGTTTAAGATAGTTGATGAGTGATGAATCTGAAGCTAGGAGAAATACAGGCTTCACAAGAAAGGAAAATTTAAGATAAGTGCTGACAATAACTGAATAGACTAAGTACATTGGTTGTTTTAAACTTTTTGAAATGACTTCTAGAATGAAACACATCAGATAATGTTTTTTGAAAGCACAATATCAAGAAATGGAAATTCTAAATTAATATTTGCCTCAAAGATCAGTGATAATACTGTATGGAAAAGGTATGGAAGTACAGTGATTGGAAAATATTTCCAGAGAAGCAATCACCAGTAAGAAAATACTACATTGACATTGTTTAATTAAGAGTGAAAGAGGACACCCACACTATGTACTCCCCACATCTGTTGATATCCCAGAGCCTAACAATATTAAAAATAATTCAGATAGTTTATTGGGTTTGTATTCATTGGAAAGCTTATTGCAATATCCACAGTGTCTTCGGATTCATTAATCAGATAAAGTAATTGTATTCCGTAACCAGTTTTCTCTTAGTTTTTTTAATATAGTAATTGAGTAGTTAAGAATGTTCATTCGATGATGACTGAAAATAGGAATAGATCCATAGCTAATTAATGTGGATGAACTCTTAAGGTCTTCTGGTGCAGTACCTTCACTATAGATAAAAAAAACAGGTAAACCTCAAATTTAAAATAATAATGAAACTAAGGCAAAACCATCGGATTAAGGTGTTTATTTCACTCACTAAAAACTTACTAACAAACTACTATATAAAGACTTGTAGCTTACATCTGAATTCCCCAAAATATTTTAAGTAATTGATCAAAATGCTAAGAACTACCTGATACACCGAGTCTATTCTAGAGTGACTCTTATAAGCAGGAATTGCTCTGGTTCTCACATAAATGAGAACCATCTTGGACTCTTTTAGCATTCTAAATTTTACCTACAGCTTCATTAGATGAATTTGTTTATTTATCAGTAATGACCCATTGACCTAGGAATACTATGTCTTAGTAGTTTTATTCCAAATGAGCTGTTAGGGAATTCTAACTTCAGCCTTTTTATTTTAAATTTTTATTTATTTATTTATTTATTTATTTTAGTAAACTTTACCCCCAACAGGGTCTTGAACTCATTACCCCAAGAACAAAAGTCACATGTTCTTCCAACTGAGCCAGTCAGGTACCCCTGAGCTTTCTATTTTTATTTTTATTTTATTTTTTAAAAGATTCTATTTATTTATTTATTTGACAGAGAGAGATCACAAGTAGGCAGAGAGGCAAGCAGAGAGTGAGGAGGAAGCAGGCTCTGAGAGCACAATACGGGCCTCGATCCCAGGACCCTGAGATCATGACCAGAGCTGAAGGCAGAGGCTTTAACCTACTGAGCCCCCCAGGCACCCTGAGCTTTTTATTATTTAAGAGACTGGAATTTCCCAGATTCTTCTCCCCTGCTTCACAGTTTTACTTGTGGTTATTCTATTTCAAGACCACTTAAGAAATATGGTTATCCTGGGAAAACCACTGTACCATCTTTCGAATTCCTGCCTCTTTGCAACAAAATGATCACAGAATATGTATTTTAATACACCAACCAGAAGTTATGTGGATTAAACGATATATGAACATATGAAAATTAGATGAATGATTTTGTATCAACATACATTTTCATATTAGATTTAAATCATAGTAATAAATCTTATTTTTATAGTTAACTTTTTTATCACTCAGTGCCTTTTTAAAAATGAATGAACCAAAGTTTTGTGATTAAGAATGGTTTTCTTCGGGGCACCTGGGTGGCTCAGTGGGTTGAGCCTCTGCCTTTGGCTCAGGTCATGATTTTAGAGTCCTGGGATCAAGCCCTGAGTTGGGCTCTCTGCTCAGCCAGGAGCCTGCTTCCTCCTCTCTCTCTGCCTACCTCTCTGCGTACCTGTGATCTCTCTCTGTCAAATAAACAAATAAAATCTTAAAAAAAAAATGGTTTTCTTCTCCTTGCTTTGCTATTTTACCAACATCTAATTTTAATTTTTGTATTTCCAGATACTGAAATTTGTACCACTTTCAAAGAAAGAAGACATGTTTCCAACATTCAAATATTGTGCAATAGACTATTTATATGAGGTAGTGTTACTGAATCACTAACTACTAAGAATTATGATATGAAAAGTACTATCTACATTCAGTATATGATTATAATTTTGCAGTAGTCCTTAGATTAATCCTTAGTCTAAATACTTTGAGATTTATTTAAAATTTCTTCCCACTTCCAGTATACCTTAAAAATGCCACTTTTGGAAGGAAATTATTGGCAATGTATTGTGAATTTGAAGCTGTCAGCAGAAAAAAAAATGGAAACTTGGCATATTTGGGCTGCTTTTATATGAACATTCTTGAGTGATCTTCCTTGAAAAGAATGGGGGGGGGGAGCAGTCCCAGTTATCTTTATGAGGAAATAACAGTAACAGCCTGTATTGACCACTTTCTATGGCCCAAATACTTTGCTCTTTTGATGGATTATATCATCTGATCATTTGCTCTTTTGATGGTTTATGACATTTGATCATCATGACTACTCCAAGAGCTAGATTTTACAATTTTACAGTTTAGGAAATGGATGTCTAGAGAACTTAAACAGCTTATAAAAAGCTGAGATTCAAGGCCAGTACCTTGGTTTTTTTTTAAATTTTTTTAAAGATTTTATTTATTTATTTGACACAGAGAGAGAGGGAGAGATCACAAGTAGGCAGAGAGACAGGCAGAGGGAGAGGGGGAAGCAGGCTCCCTGCTGAGCAGAGAGCCCGACGTGGGGCTCGACCCAAGGACACCGAGATCATGACCTGAGCCAAAGGCAGAGGCTTGGCCCACTGAGCCACCCAGGTGCCCCCAAGTCCAGTACATTGTTAAGAAACTACTTGGAGTAGTCGTCATACAACAAATCATTGTTCTTATGATCTTAATTGACAAGTTAAATTTTTATTTTCTTTATAACCTTGACCTCTTTACCAGGAAAAAAATTACTCGAATGTAACTAAAACCGTTACATTTTATAGGAACTAAGAAAGACATTTAGACATCTTCAGGTTTTATTATTTCTTCATAACTGTGGGATATAAATGTGTTATTATAACATTTACATGGTAGGGAATCAGAAGTCATCGCTAACCAGATATATGTATTAATATATTGGCCACTTCAAAATTAGTCTGTATTCAAACATCCTTAAACTTTTATCCTTGCCTATGGTATCTTAGTTTCTCACTGGTGGATCACATCCCATGATATAGTATAAATATGATACTAATTGATGGCATTTCTTGCAAAAGTTGTAGAATTCTGTAAAGTTCATGTAAACAGTGTTGAGGAACCACTCAACAAGTAAAGCTATTGTCAAATGAAGACCTTGCAACATTAGATTAGTTACAGATAAGAGGAAGAGAATGGTTTGAATATTAAAGGAGTCAGAGATGCCTTGGGAATATTTTGGTTAAATACTTTTAAAAAATATCTTCTTATAATCAAAGGTGAAGTAATGACTAATATCATATATATCATTATATAATACAATTTATGGGAGAATTTTGACAAAAAAACCAGTTATGGTTACAAGCCAATTATAACCAAAATTTTATTAGCTACAAAATTTAGTTTTTATAACTTTATTTCATTTTTTTTAGACAAAGTATTAATCAAGCTATTTTTCTGTCTTGCAATAAACCTTTGGTCCTCATTTTATATAAATTACTTCTTTAACTCATCTTTTCTTTCTGTGTACTATTTATTCTTGGATAATTAAGACCTCTTATTTAATATGTATAACACCTTCAGCAAACATAGAACTCTTGGGAAATAATGCAAGAAACTATCATTTGCCCAAATACATAGAATAATGAATTTTGTGGGAAGTTGAGAGTTACCGAGGAAAAACTTCACAGAGGAGATATTGCTTAAGATGGACCTTGAAAGATAAATAGGATTTTTTTTTTATAAATAAGATGTTGATAATCTGAGAATAGTGGTACGTTTTTCAGGGGAACGCCAAGGACAATGAGGTTGAAGAAATAGTTTCATTTGTTGATTTTTTTTTTTTTAAGTTAGAAACTTACTTGCTGGTTGTCTCAAGTTTAATAGTACAAAGACATAGAAAACGAAATTAAGACAGCCATATTATACTGTTAAGTGAGAAAAAGCACATTGCTAAATGGCATACTGTGTAAATGATGTGATCTCATTTGTGTCAAACACACACACATACACATATTTTAGCCTAGTTTAAAAAAGGAAGTCTCTGGAAAATATACCAAACTATTGCTTCTATTACTAGTGACCTTGGCTTTCTCAGTTATGTGTTCTGTGTTATTTTATGTTTTATAACGAATAAGTATTACCTTTAAATAAAAATAATAAGAATTTAAAAGAATAAAGAATTTTATATTCTGAATATTGATAGTTGCATCTGATAAATATTTTAAAAGATTTTATAATCTTACTTTCTTACATAGAATATAGTTAGAAAGAAGTTTTGCAGAGATGCTTTATTGCTTCGAGTCCCTTCATGTTTATATCAAGATGGAAATTATTATACAGGAGTTATTGATAATAAGTTTAGGAGCCCATGGATGAGAGGTAAGTTTTACTTTTATTTCTCAAAAATCTATCTTAAAAGTGATGTAAGAGTTTAGCACAGTAAATTATTAAGAAAATGTGCTTTTCTTATTAATAAAACTGCATTGTATTTATTCATATCAGAACTCCAAGGGACGCCTGGGTAGTTCAGTCAGTTTAAGCGTCTGTCTTCAGCTCAGCTAAGGTCATGATCTCAGAGTCCCAGGACTGAGCCCTGCATTGGGCTCCCTGCTCAGTGAGAGTCTGCACTTCTCCCTCCAACCCTCTTATGCTCTCTCTCTTTCTCTCAAATAAATAAATACAATCTTAAAAACAAAAAAGAACTCCAAGAAGGTTAAAAATTAATATTTTTATGATAGAATTTAGGTGACAAAGTAAGGAATTGGGAAGCTTATACTAGATATGAATAGAATAAATAAAAGGTATGTAAATGATGAAGTCTCAGCAAGGAGTCTCCTTGAGATTCTCTCCTTCTCTGCCTTTCTCCTGCCCACATGTTCAATTTCTCTCTCTCTCTAAAATAAAATAAATAAATCCTAAAAAAAAAAAAAAAGGAAGAAGAAGAATGAGAAAGCCAGTTTGGTTAAGAAGGTGTACTATTATCATCTGTCAGTGTTGGATGCCCATTTGAAATTTATGGTCATAATCAGAAATGGGCTCATTCAGCATGACTGAATGATCTTATTCCAATAATTTTCAGCTCTTCTAATGTATATACTCAAGGTGGAGAGTAGAGGTTTTCCCAAGTTAGTACAAGGGAAAGACAGGCAAAGGAATTAGGGATCTTTGTAAGATAGTGGTTATGGGACTGGCTATGGAAACTGAACTATGTAAGAAAGGTAGTAAAGACTTGAGGGAGGAATGTCTTCATTTTACAATGAATAATTGTAAAAATGGAATGAATCTCAATCAGATTGGAAATAAAGTATAGCTTTTATTAATCTGCTTATCTAAAAGTATAGAAGGATAAATAAATAAATGTTCACAATTTTTCCTATTTCTTTTTCTCTTTTTAAAAACAATAATAGGGGTGCCTGAATGGCTCAGTGGGTTAAAGCCTCTGCCTTCGGCTTGGGTCATGATCTCAAGGTCCTGGGATCGAGCCCCGCATCGAGCCCCGCATCGGGCTCTCTCCTCGGCAGGGAGCCTGCTTCCTCCTCTCTCTCTGCCTGCCTCTCTGCCTACTTGTGATTTCTCTCTGTCAAATAAATAAAATCTTAAAAAAATAATAAAAAAATAAAAATAAAAACAATAATAAAAAATAAATAATAAATAAAAACAATAATAACATTAATAACCAAACTTTTTTTTTAAGATTTTATTTATTTATTTGCCAGAGAAAGAGAATAAGCAGGGGGAGTGGCAGGCAGAGGAAGAAGCAGGCTTTCCACTGAGCAAGAAGCCCAGTGTAGGATTCTATCCCAGGACCCTAGGATCATGACCAGAGCTGAAGGTAGATGCTTAATGGACTGAGCCACCCAGGTGTCCCCATTAACAGCCAAAATTTGTTTACAATATTTAAGGCACTGTCTAAACAATTTATATGTCTCATTGTATTTTATCTTCACAATACTAGGAAAAGGCCATTATTATTATTCCTAATTTATAGATAAGGAATACAGGTACAAAGGGGTTAAGAGGTTTATCCAAGCTCATACACTTAATAAGTAGCAGTACAAGTATTAAAATCCAGTCAGGGTGATTCCAGAACCTGTACTCGTTACCACTAAACTTTTGTATTTTTTTCAATGACACACAGACTCCGATGTTAAGTGATTTGTTCAAGATAACAAAACTAGTAAGATGTAACATTGGTAGTAGAATACAGGTCCTTTTGATTCTTAACTTCACTCAGTTGCTGGTTCTGACATTAGTATTTGCAATGATCTCTGTCTTAAGGAACCAAGGGTCTAATATGAGAGACAAGTTATAGAAACCTAAAATTTTAAAATATGGCTGTGTATGATCTTGTACCAGAATGAGTGCTACTGACAACTATGGCCCTTCAAGGAGAATATATTAGAACAAGCTGAAATGGTTAATAATAAAACTTTATGAGGAATCATATGAGCTGTTGAACAGGACTATCTAGGATGGTAGTGCTGTATTAGCAAAAGAAAGGATGTAAAAATAAGGACAGTATGTTAAGGTGATGTTGTTCTGACTATAGTTGAGCGGTTTTGGCGGGGGCGTGAGTTGTAATAATGAGAAAGATTATTTAAATGTTTGGAATCTGGTAAAATTTTAGGGAAAATGACATTTGTGAACAAATAAAGATAATATCATAATGTAAAAGGTTCATGTTTGGCTTCCTTGTATTAACTGCAAAAGAAAATTCTAGAAGCTAATGTTCACCATTCTTCTTTCTAGTTTCAGCTGTTTCAGTGTGGGGAATGACAGATGATATTTCAGTCTTGGATCAATGGAAAGCAAGTCTCTTTGTGGAGGAGTTCCTAGAGAAGTATGTGTCCTTAACCTCAATTTCCCCTTTACATCTAGGACAGATACAGTAAGTTCTCCAGATACCTGTGGAGAGAAGATTCTTTCCTTTGTATCCTCACAAATTTTATTCTTTTATCTGAAGAAAAAGCCCTAATCTGAGCCACAAAAGAGAGGTCAATAGAAGTGATTTATACCCTTTTTATTTCTGATGGTCACCTTATATTATCATTTAATTTTTACATGGTTAATTTTTTATGTCTATATATAGACATAAAAATTATATATAGACAAAAAATTAACCATGTAAAAATTAAATGATAATATAAAGTGACCATCAGAAATTCTATCAGGAAGGTGTAGTGAAAAGAGCTCTGCTCCATGAATTTAAAAAAATGTGGATTTCAAGTCTTGATTTGAAAAGTCAAGTACTACCTACTTAATAAGTCATTTTCTCTCTCTGACCCTCACTCTATCAGTATAATGATACTGAATCACTGCTTCTCAAACTTTAATGTACATATGAATCACCTGATGATCTTGTTAAAAATGGAGATCCTGATTCAGTTGGTCTATGTTAGGGACTATGATTCTGCACTTTTTTTTTTCTTTTTTTTTTAGTAGACACCATGCCCATCATGGAGCCCAACACAGGGCTTGAATTCATGACTCTGAGATTAAGACCTGAGCTGAGATTAAGAGTTAGATGCTTGGGCGCCTGGGTGGCTCAGTTGGTTAAGCGACTGCCTTCGGCTCAGGTCATGATCCCGGAGTCCCGGGATCGAGTCCCATATCGGACTCCTGGCTCTGCGGGAGGTCTGCTTCTCCCTCTGACCTTCTTCTCCCCTCTCATTCTCAGTCTCTCTCTCTCTAAAAAATAAATAAAATCTTAAAAAAAAAAAGAGTTAGATGCTTAACTGAGTGAGCCAAGCAGGCACCTTCTGTCCTTCTAACATGCTCTTAGGTATGCTGATACTGCTGGCCCAAGAACCTACTTAAAGTAACAAGAAACAAGATGATCTCTAAGATCTCTTCACTTTATGAGTTAGATTGGTAAGGTTGTGCGTTTATAAGCAGGAGAGATCAGCTTTACAAAGAAGTAGGAATTGAGCTTGAGCTGGACATTAAAAGAGAAACTAACTTGAGAAAAAGTTTTTCAGGCAAAGGAAACAGCAACATCTGAAGGCATAGAGCAAGAATACACAGTAAGTCTTCGGTGAAGGCAGTGATCTAGCCACTTTGACTCAAACAAGATTCACGTATGGGAGAAATGGGAGGCCCTGAAAGAATGGATACCCAATCTTATCTCACCTTCCATTCTCATTTTGCGGTACCAAAATAAAGTCCATAGCAAAGAAGGTGGATCTGTGGCACCACCTAGAATCATATTTACATTTCTCAGCCTCTCTGTAACTACACATAGCCATGCGACTAATTTCTTCCCAATAGAATATTAAGCAAATGAGGCTTATGCAATTTCTGGAGAATGTCCTTAAAAAAGGAAGCAGGATGTTTTTCTCCTTCACTTTTCTCCTTCCCAGTGCTGGAATAGATATGTAATGACTGATTTTAGCAACCAGCTTCAGCTATATTGACAAGAACTAAACGTACGAGTGAAAAAGTGGAACAAAAGGAGCATTAGTTTCTGACACATTATAACTGCTTTGCTAGCCGTGAACTTCTAAACTCCATTTTTTATGTGTGTTTACGCCATTAATTTCAATTTTGTCTCATATAGTAAGATTTAATTTTTAATAGACTTTAGAGAAGTTTGGTCACTTCTCTAAAGCAGAATTGAGCAGAAAGTATAGAGATTTCCCATCTTAAATTTAATTTTAAATAATTCTGCTACTGCAGTTTTGTTACCTAAGGATATTAGGAATAAACATTCTGATCATTAGCACTACCTAGAGTTCCCATATCTTGCTTCTCTTCTTTTTCTCCCCTCTCTTTGTTCCTTGTATCTATTTTTGTTACCTTTTTTTTTAAGATATTTATTTATTTATTTATTTATTTATTTATTTATTTATTTATTTGTCAGAGAGAGAGAGCACAACCAGGCAGAGTGGCAGGCAGAGGCAGAGAGAGAAGCAGGCTCCCCGCTGAGCAAGGATCCTGTTGTGGGACTCAATCCCAGGACCCTGGGATCATGACCTGAGCCGAAGGCAGCCACTTAACCAACTGAGCCACCCAGGTGTCCCTATTTTTGTTACTTCTTAATATTGAATCAAAGGCCTCAATTCTTTTACTAACTTGTTGGTGTACTATGTGTTAACATATGTGGGCATTTTCTGCCATGTGTTCCTAAGAAATCTTATGTTCTGCAAAATTACACACTAAAAATAATAGGGCATACAAGAAAATTGGCTTCTGTAGTCAAAACTGCAACTTGCAACAGAGCACCAACAAAAATAATAACTATTCTGATTTTTAGAAAATCACCAGAAAAAAAATCATAGTTTAAAAGACGTATTAAGCTCCTAATAAATACATATGTATTAAATATAATACTTTTTTCTTTTTTTTTTTTAATTTTTATTTATTAGAGAGCGAGAGACTGAGAATGAGAGGGGAGAAGGTCAGAGGGAGAAGCAGACTTCCCGCAGAGCCGGGAGTCCGATATGGGACTCGATCCCGGGACTCCGGGATCATGACCTGAGCCGAAGGCAGTTGCTCAACCAACTGAGCCACCCAGGCGCCCTATAATACTTTTTTCTTAACTCAGTGGACAGAATAAAGAAGGGGTTGAGGCTATCAAATCATGGTGACAAGGGCAAAATGCAAAAACATCAGGGAGAACCATGCAATAAACTTCCTAGCTTCCAGGAGAGAGCACATGGCCAAGTAAAATAAGAGGAAGAATGTATAACAATATCCCCTATTCCCCTGTGGCTTGCTATATTCACATGAATGCAATTGAACATCGCACATATATTTATTTACTGAATACCTCATAACTATTATGGGAGGTGGGTATTACTATCCAAATATTATATATGAGAAACTGAGACTCAGGTTAAATAACCTGCCCACAGTCAATAGTTGGAGCTATTCAAATAATCAAACCCTTGTCTGTCTGACTTCAAACTCTATACTCTTTGGTTTGGTTTATATTACAGCTTTATTGAACTATGATTCATATCTGTATAATTCACGCATTTAAAATGTCCAATTCAGTGGTTTTTAGTATATTCACAGAATTGTGCAGTTATCACCACAATTTTTAGTGCATTTTCATCAAAACAGAAGAGATGTTATACTTATTAGGATCCACTCCCCGTTTTTCCCCCTCCTCCGGACAGGCCGACTACTGGTCTACTTTCTGCCTCTTTAGACTTGCCTATTCTGAATGTTCCATATAAATGGAATCAAAGTAAAATCATACACCAATTCCAACATAGGAAGAGGGTATAGTTTCTCCAAACCAGCAAGCAACGCTCTGATACCAGCCAGGTATCCTACAATTCAACTCATTTCTGACACTATCTACCCAGAGTTAGTATCAGATACCACCTGTTGAGGGCTCAGTCATACAAGACTGCCTCCCCTCCCCTGCCACTCCAGATTCCACTTGCAAGTCCAGGTTATAACCTGTGCTTCTAACCCACTGGCTATAAATTGAAGGTTTGAGCAACCTCCTCCTTAGATTTGATCAATTTGCTAGACAGACGCATAGAATTCACAGAAACATTTTACTTACTGGATTACCAGATTACCATAAAAGGATATAACTTAGAAGCAGCCAGATGGAAGAGAGGCAAGAGCGATATATGGGAAAGGGGCAAAGTTTCCATACCCTTTGCCTTTGCACCACTCTCCCAGCGTTTCCGTGTGTTCACCAACCCCAAAGCTCTCTGAACCCCATCTTTTTGTGTTCTTATGAAGCCTTCATTGCATATACATGATTGATTTGATCATAGGCCATTCACAGTTGATTCAACCTCCAGCCTTTCTCCTTGGAGGTCAGAAGGATGGGGCTGAAATTTCAGCCCTCTGATCACATGGTTGTTTCCCTAGGCAACAGAGAGGTTTTCCAAAAGTCACCTCATTAACATAACCAAATATACTTTTCTCATTCTCAACACTTAGGAAATTCCAAGGGCTTTAGGAGTTCCTTGCCAGAAATGGGATGAAGACCAAATATATATTTCTTAATATAAAACAATATGACACATACAAGATGGGATCTTTTGTTACTGGCTTCTTCTTGCCTTTAGCATAATGTATTCAAGGTTCATCTGTGTTGTAGCATGTATCAACGCTTTTTTTTTAATGGCCAAGTAATATTCCATTGTGTGGACATAACACAT
This sequence comes from Nasua narica, assembly GCA_028533885.1. Classification (NCBI taxonomy): domain Eukaryota; kingdom Metazoa; phylum Chordata; class Mammalia; order Carnivora; family Procyonidae; genus Nasua; species Nasua narica. The sequence goes on along the minus strand of CM052813.1, from coordinate 61,990,238 downwards.
TTTATTTATCCATTCATTAGTTGATCGACATTTAGGTTGTTTTCAGTTTTTAGCTAGTATGAGTAATACTGATATAAATTTTTGTGAATAAGTTTTTTTGCATACATATGATTTCATTTCTCTAGTAGTGGAATTACTAGATCTTACGGTAACTCAGTGTTTAACTAAATGAAGAATTGCCAAATTATTTTCCAAGCAGTTGTACCATCTTGTATTTCCACCAGCAGTGTGTGAAGGTTACAATTTATTTACATCCTTGCCAACACTTATTCTTATCTTTTTGACTATCACCATCCTAATGGGTGGCTTATTGTATATCACTGTAGTTTTGATTTGCATTTCCCTAATGGCTCATGATGTTTAGCATCTTTTTATGTAATTATTGGCCTTTAGTTTATTTTCTTCAAGAAAATATTTATTTGCCCATTTTCCAGTTTTATAATTGAATTTTAAGAGTTTGTTAGATAGTCTAGATACAAGTCCCGTATCAGACACATGATTTGCAAATATTTTCTCCTGTGGATTATCTTTCCACTTTCATAATAGTATCCTTTGAAGCACAGTTTTTAAAAAATTTTGGTGAAGTCCAATCTATCTATTTTTTCTTTTGTCACTTAGGCTCTTGGCATCCTGTTTGAGAAGGCTTTGCTAATCCAAAGTCACAAGGATTTACTCCTCTATTTTCTAAGAGTTTTCCTGGATTTTTTTTTTTAAGACACAAATCAGATCATGAACCATCTTTGTTATAACTTACTGACAGTATCCCATTGCACATAAAATAAAACTCAAAGTTCTTACCAGGTGCTATAATACCCAATATAACCTGGTCCCTTCCTACCTATCTAACCTTACTCTTTTCCAGTAACCCTGGCCTTTCTGCTCTTCTGAGATCATGCCAAACCTGTTCCTCCACTTTAGGCCTCTGTATGGGTCACTCCCTACCATTATTCAGGTAGCTGTGGAATTATCAGCTCCTCAGCTGGTCGCTTTCTAAAACAGATCTCTTACCAACTCTCTGGCTGTTACTTGATGTCCTAATATTTTACTTTACTCATAACAGTTTTTCGCCACCTGACATTATGTTATTTGTTTGTCTTTCATTCCATTAACAGGTAAGCTTCATGAGAGTAAGAACTTTGTTTTGCTCTATCACTCCATTCTCAGTGCCTAAAATGGTGTTAGCACACTGTGGACACTCAGTAAATATTTCTTTTAAGTTAAGGAATTAGTGAATTGGAGTGAATGTATTTACCCACATAGAATGAAATGGAAAGAAAGCAAACACCATCTAGATTGGAATCCTGGGAAATATCAGTACTACAGGTTAGGTGGAAAGGAGACACCATTGAACAAAGAGTAGGTAATATTGGACATGGAGGTAGGAGGAGATCCAGGGAATACTTTTCTTCACAGAACATTTATATCCAGAGAAAGAGAATTGACTGTTTTTCTCAAAACTAGTACCAAGGAGTATTACAAAGTGCTGACTCGATTAGCACTTTTAGTGCTAGTAACTAGTAACATTTAAAACAAAAAAGATAATTGCAATATAAATGCTAAATTTAGAAGTCTATAAAGATAGGAATCAATGGTCTTATGAGTTATATGGACCTGGATAAGTTGAAATATTTTTTCTTGTACCTTGTATTTTCTTAAAGAGTAAGGGAGAAACTTTAGAGATTTTTCTATGTATGATTTGAAGATATGGCATATTCATTTTTCTCCAATTACATAAGGAATTATACTGATTTTGGTTCTCTTAGTCTGTGTAGGAAATTATTGAGACTAAAATATTTTAGGATATCGGGGAAAAAAGTATATTAGAATGTGTAAATTGCCAGTAATATATTTATTTGTCAGAAAATTCATTAAAAAGATCTCTTTTAAGTCCAAATCTCCCAATGTTGCAGACAGTGGCAGATATACCTGGATGAATCAGGAAATGGGCAAGATATGGCAAGGTCAAGGGAGCCAAAAAAAAAAAAAAAGTGCCCCCAAACAGTAGGAAGTTGTTAACACTCTAGACTTGTAGGAGCAAGGGGACTGAGCAGTAATCAACCCAGTAAGAACTACAGCTAGCTGTAGAGGAAGGGCTGTCTGACAAGAGATGTCACTCTTGGTAGAATGCAGCCACTTCCAAACTGTGGCCCAGCAGAGAAGCATTTGGGAACAATAATATCCCAACTTGTCTCTCTTCCCACCTTTGATCTCCTGACAGTGCTTGCTATTGGCTGAACCCAACCAGAAGCCAGAGAGCAAGGGAGCTTAGTTCAGTCATGGAGATGAGCCTCCAGGTTGAAAAACAGAATATAAAAGGTTGGATAATGATGTGGAAAAACAAACATTGAACATCTAATACAAGGGCAACCTGGCAATGCATGACAAAGTCTAAAAATCTGTATACATTTAATCTGATTGTTTCTGGTTTTAGGAAACATATTTTGAAAACAGGCAAGTGCACAAAGATGTTCCTTGCATTGTAATAGCAAATGATTACAACAAATTTAAATTGTCAACAATAAGGAACTGTTTGAGTAAATTATGGCCTACCAATACAATGGGATCCTGTCCCTCAAAAATGAAGTGAATGTACATTGATTGACATGTGAATGTACTCATGTTTTATTGTTTACCAGAAAAGGCAGGTTTCATAATACTATGTACATGAATCCACTTTTGTTTAAAAATATCCAAAAGTAATTGAGAAAATACATAATTTTTTAATTCATCTCTTGAGTGTTGGGGCTATGGGTAACTTTCCTCTGTATCTGTTGGAATTTTGGCATTTTTCTACAATGAACATATACTATTTGTTAATAAAGATGTTTTAAAATAGGACATACATAAAATCAGTAATTTTATAATGTCATAGAAAAACAATTACAGGAATGGTGACTCAGATTGACTGTGGATTTGAGGAAGTTGTTCCAAGTTCAAACCCAAACTCCCAAACTGAAGTAGAGGAAGCCAGTTTATATACCCATAAGGACTACACTGAAGTTTTTACACTTGTCAGCGGTTTAGAAAAATGTCCAGCACTTCAAATGCAGAATGAAGGTAAAAAATGTATTATTTCTATTGTTATAAAACATTTCTTATTAACATACAGATTTTCATTTTTGTGAGTGTTTTTCTGTTGTATTAAATTTTTAATTTTTCTATTTTATTAAAGGTATTCACCTGCAAAATTATAATTCTAAGCTTCGCCACATTAGGGAAATACTTTCTCTTTCATATTAATCCTTTTTTTGTGAATTTGGTTGTTTTGGGGGTTTATGTGTGCTGGGCATCAAAATAAACTCAGGGATTTGATCATAGTGTGCTCACACCATATTACTGTATGATGACCTAGCAATCTGGTATAACATTAAAACAGTAGATTACTAAATGATGGCTGTATTTTATTTTCAAAATATGCTCAAGATTTTCAATCTCATCTAATTGATGTGAAACCATAAATCAAAGTAGAGATGGAGGGTACCTGTGTGGCTCAGTTGGTTAAATGACTTACTTTGGCTCAGGTCATGATCCCGGAGTCCCAGGATCAAGTCCCAGATCGGGCTCTTTGATCAGTGGGGAGTCTGCTTCTCCCTCTGACCCTCTCCCCTCTCGTGCTCTCTCTCACTCTCTCAAATAAATAAATAAAATCTTAAAAAAAAAAAAAAAGTAGAGATGGAATCATTGCAGTATTAGATCAGGAAATGTACCTCATTTTTACAAATTTACTATAATTAATAATTAAAGTACATTTTATCCAAACTGTATTCCAAATTTTCATCTTACTAGAGGGTGCTGAATCCTTCCAATTGTATAAAAACTTGCTGAGAACTACCTTTCTTGTATGTAGAATAGTCTGTTTCCTTTTAAAATAAAAAGTTTAAGATATGCTATATCTTGAGCTACAATAATCTAATAGATGTAAAATACATAATAATTTGGTTCTTAAAAGGCTATTTTTATGTAAATATGTAAATTATGTTTAAATTTTTAGTGTTGGCAAATAGGTGAGTGATGATATAGTTAGATCCCTCTCAGTTTGAGATGAAAGAGAGTGAGAGATTGCGTTAAAGACTGAACTTGAATGACACCTAGAGGGCTCAGTTGGTTGAGCATCTGACTCTTGATTTCGCCTCAGGTCATGATCTTGGGGTTGTGAGATGGAGCTCCAGGTCTGCCTCTGCACTCAGCAGGGAGTCTACTTCTCTCCTTCTTCCTCCCCCTCTGCCCCTCCCCCTACTCACTCATGCACACGCACTCTCTCTCTTTCTCTCAAATTAAATAAAATCTTTAAGAAAAAATAAAGACTAAACTTGAGAACATGTTATATTAGGAATAATATATGAATTTGATCATAGTCCAAAGGAAAATTTGATCATAGTCCAAATCTACTTTTAAAGATTTGGGGGACGCCTGGGTGGCTCAGTGGATTAAAGCCTCTGCCTTCGGCTCAGGTCATGATCTCAGGGTTCTGGGATCGAGCCCCGAGCTCGCATGGGCTCTCTGCTCAGCAGGGAGCCTGCTTCCCTCTCTCTGTGCCTGCCTCTCTGCCTACTTGTGAGTTATCTCTCTGTCAAATAAATAAATAAAATCTCTAAAAAAAAAAGATTTGGAAGATTTTTTTTTAAGATTTTATTATTTGACAGAGACACAGCAAGAGAGGGAACACAGGCAGTGGGAGTGGGAGAGGGAGAAGCAAGCTCCCCAGCTGAGCAGAGAGCCTGATGCGGGGCTTGATCCCAGGACTCTGTGATCATGACCTGAGCCGAAGGCAGACACTTAACATCTGAGCCACTCAGGTGCCCCAAGATTTGGAAGATTTGATCATAGTCCAAATCTACTTCTAAAAAGTGGTGCAATTTGAGGACAGTTATTAAAAATTTTATGGTTTTCAATTTTCTTCTTTAATTGTTTTAACTTATTCTAATTTCTTATAAAAATGTTTCGGGATCAACTAATATATTTGTAGATATAATGAGATAGTTTATAAAAAATAACAAATATCCAAACATAGCTATTATTGTAAATGTGGAAAACTAGAAGCTATTATTGGCAAACTTTATAACATCTATCATAAACCAGAGTCAGAAGCTTCCTTAAGTACTATTCACTGAATGAAAATATGCTTGGGTTTCCTAAATAGATATAAATTGTCTGTATCTTGTATTGCCTTAGGGGTCCTCTGTCATTAGACATCATTCTATAAATTTAGATTTACAATTTCATTTATTGTCTTTGTAGCTATATTGATTGCTGCCAGATTTATAGATACTTTGGTCTCAATGTCTAAATCCAAAGGAATCATTGCGTTTTGAAATTCAGTTGATACTGTAAATTTTCTGTCTTAAAAGAAATTTAGTCAATTACTAAGTTATAACTCAATTTCAAAACCTATATTTCTTTAAGACATAAAAACTGAGTAATTTTCTTTTATTGTGGGGCATCGGGGTGGCTCAGTCAGTTGAGTGTCTGCCTTCAGCTCAGGTCACGATCTTGTAGTCGTGGGATTGAGCCCCATGTCAGACTCCCTGGTGAGTTGGGACTCTGCTTCTCCCTCTCCCTCTGCTTTACCCCCAGTGCTCGTGCTCTTTCTCTCTTTTGCTCACTCTCTCTCAAGTAAATCAAGCAAATCTTTAAAATTTTTTTCTTTTATTCTTTATTGGTTTGTTACTATGAACTAATTTTGCTACAACATTCACATATTTATTGATAAATGTAATTATTTTATGAATATCCATTCACATATCCAAGGAATGTATATAAGCAAATGTAAATATAACTTTATTTTTAATTTAATTTAATTTTTATTATTTTTTAAAGATTTATTTATTTCCGAGAGAAAGAGAGGAGAGGGCCAGAGAGAGTCTTAATCAGACTCTGCACTGAGCACGCAGCCCATCACAAGGCTTGATCCCACCACCCTGAGATCACAAAATGAGCTGAAATGAGTTGGATGCTTAACTGACTGCACCACCCAGGCATCCCTTTATTTAAAAAAAAAAAAATTGTACATGCAGACAGTTTAGAGAATCAAATAGTTACTCAAAATTTATAATAAAAAGTAGCAGTCCTCTGACTTCAACCACTAATGTTTTTCCCTTTTTTAAAATATACCTAAGGTGTGCAATGTGGTGGTTTAACATGCATATATTTTGTCAAAGATTTCAATCATTGAATTAATACATCCATCACTTCACATATTTATTTATCTTTTTTAATTTTTTTGGTAAGAACACTTAGGTTCTATTTTCTTAGCAAATTTCAGTTATACACTGCAGTAGTATCAGCTATAGTCACCATTTTATAGATCAGATCCTCACACCTTATTCACCTTATTTATAACTGACGGTTTGTACTGTTTCACCAACCTCTCCCGACTTCCCCACAGCCCAGTCCCTGTCCCTGGCAACCACCATTCTACTCTCTGTTTTCATTAGTTCTGCTTTTTTTTTTTTTTTTTTTTAAGATTCCACGTACAAGTAATACCATGCAGTAGTTGTTCTCTGCCTGGTTTATTTCACTTAGCAAAATGTCCTCCGTGTTTATCCATATTGCAAATGTAAGGATTTCCTTCTTTTTTTTTTTTTTAGAATTTCTTTCTATTTTAAGGTTGAACAATATTTTCTTGTGTCTGTGTGTATAAAACATAGTTTCCTTAAAACACATTTTTTTTTAATCCATTTACCTGTGGACAGAAACTTACATGGTTTACACACCTTGGCTATTGTGAATAATGCTGCAGTGGGAGGACAGATATCTCTTTAAGACAATGATTTTGTTGGCCATCTGTTTCTTCCTTCACAATGTTTGTATCTTTTTTTTTTTTTTGTCTTATTGTGCTGACTAGGACATACAGTACATTGTTCAATAGAAGCAGTGATGTTGCCATCCTTGTCTTGTTCTTGATAGTAAAGAAAATACTTTAAAATTTCATCATTAAAAATAATGTAAATATCATTTTGATGGTGAATCATTCACATTTACGTCAGTTTTAATGGTTAAATGTTGGAAGAACTTATTGGGTTGAAGAAGCTCTTTCTGTTCTGAGTTTGCTAAGAGTTTTTGATCATGAATGAGGACTGAATTTTATTAATGTATTCTACATCTATTAAGATACCTACATCCTAAATATATAGAATGTCCCTTAATTAAAAACCTGCAAACCTATAATCTAAACATAAATCATTTTACTATTGAGATCATATTGTGTCTACATTATGTTATTTTTCAATGTTAACATTATCTTGGAAATATCTTTCTATATACTTGTCTTCAAAAGCATGGCTTTTAATGACTGCAATTTTAAATCTTATGTATGTATCATACATTTCCCAATTTGAGAACACTAATGTTGTTTTTAATTTCAAATATGGACATAAATATATGCTTCCATTTCCAGTTCTTTCTATAGAGTAAATTCATGGAAATGGAATTATTTGTTATAAGTATTTCTTTTAGCTATATGTCCACAAGCATGATATGAGAATATCCTGTTCATACCAGCCTTATCATCATTGGATATATTGCTACTGATATTGTATTAATACATTTTAACCAATGTGATAGACAAAAATTATGTTTTTACTTGGATTTTAAAAATTATTCATGTTTGGGGTGCTTCACTGGCTCAGTTAGTTGAGCATCCAATTCTTGATTTTGGCTTGGGTCATGATCTCAGGTCATGGGACCAAGCCCTGAAAGGGGCTCCACTCTGGGTAGGAAATCTGGAAGAGATTCTCACTCTCCCTCTGCTTCTGCCCTCCCCGCCGCCTTGTACTTGTGTACCCTCGCACACACTCACACTAAGTAATAAATAATTATATCTTTTTTTAAATTATTCATGTTTTCTGTCCGTGTGCATATTTTTGTTTTGTGAAATGATTCTTTTATGTATTTTTCTATTCTTATATTTTATCTGTGTATGTCAAAGATATATTTAATACATCTTTAATTTAAAACTAACCAGTCCCATCAGTGTTTCCCTTTAAGGTTTCTTTCATTGCTTTTATACTTAGAAAATTCTTCCTTAAATTAGATAAATATTTATTCATATTTTCTTTAAGGTTTCCCTTAAGATTTCAGTATATGTTTAAAAGTAAGGATAAAAAAATTTTTTTCCAAATGTTTTGGCAGTCATCTCAATATCATTTATGGAATAATCTTTCCTCTCTCTATTGATTAGAAAAGCCACTTATAAAATATGCTAAATCCTTGCCCACATTAGAGTGTGTCTGGATTTTCTATTTTGTTCTATTGATTTGTCTATTATCATATCAAAAAGTTTTAACTATTTAATATGTAATTATAACATGTATTAATAGTCTCTTCTTTTTTGTTATTAAATTTTTTTCCTAGTCTCACGTTTTTATTCTTCTAGATTTACTTTCAGTAAATCAGTTTTTCAAGTTCCAAAACAGATCTCTTGAGAAATTGAAATGTCATTGTGTTTTTTCACATTTTTACCATAGTTAGTCTTACTAGCCAAGAAAATGGTTTATCTTGCCTTTTATTCAATTTTTTTAAGTCGTCCTCGTTAAAGTTTTGTAGTTTCCTGTATATACTCTGTACATTTTTGTTATGTTGATTCCTTCATGTTTGTATACTTGTTACCATTATGAATGAATTTTTCCATTAATTTTGGGAGTTTTTATGTATGCTTGAAAACCAGAGATTTTATAGTTTTTTCTTATCAGACACCTAGTGAACTCCTTTATTTGTTTTCATTTAGTTACCTTGTGTTATCTAGGTAGACAAAGGAATCTTCTGCCAAGAATAAACTTGTCTTTCCTGTCAGTAGACCTCTATTTTCTGTTTCTTTTAAATTTTGCTTCTTTCTTTACAATAGAGAAGAACCTCATATCCGTTTTGGTAATAGAAGAGCCATAATAAAGTAAGAACTCCAGGAAATGTTGTATAACCTTAAGGATATAAGGAAGTAGCGCCCTCCTAAAACAACTTTTGTGTAGTTACAAAGAACATTGATTGTGGTGTGATGCTGCCCTCAAGCGGCTCTATCAAAAATGGGTGGCTGGAAAACAAGATCTCAACTGATTGATGTTTCTTTCTTTGGACTTGCAGAAATACTAGGATGAGCCTGTAAGAAGGGAAGATGGCTAGAGGACCACATAGAGGTGTTTGGGAGTTGAAGGTGGAGACAGGGATATAAATAAATGCTATTTGGGTTTACTATTAACATGACTTAATTAATACTTTCAGAGTGGGTATACAAATGAACCATCTTTAATTGTCTCACCTAAGCCCTGTTTAGATATAGAATTGATTGGGTAGCTCTCTTTGGTATATAAAAGTAGTATGCTAAATTTGTCATGAGAAGCTCTTGGGCACAAAATTATCAGGAATTTAGCATGTTCAGATAAGTAATCTCTTAGGAGGCTTGTTTATAGAATAAGTTCTCTTTTGGCATTTCAAGGTGGCACGAGGCAAAGGGTGTTTCCTGGTTGCCTGTTTAATACCACATATATTTTTGGGGCGCCTGGGTGGCTCAGTTGATTGAGCGACTGCCTTCGGCTCAGGTCATGATCCCGGAGTCCTGGGATTGAGTCCCACATCGGGCTCCCAGCTCCATGGGGAGTCTGCTTCTCCCTCTGACCTTCTCCCCTCTCATGCTCTCTCACTGTCTCTATCTCAAATAAATAAATAAAATCTTTAAAAAAAAATACCACATATATTTTTTAAAGATTTTTTATTTCTTTATTTGACAGAGAGAGAGAGAGATCATAAGTAGGCAGAGAGAAAGGGAAGCAGGCTCCCTGCTGAGCAGAGAGCTTGATGCACGGCTCGATCCCAGGACCCTGAGATCATGACCTGAGCCAACAGCAGAGGCTTTAACCCAGTGAGCCACCCAGGCGCCCCAACACCACATATTTTTTAAACATATGCATACCAATGATGTAATTGGTCTTGGGAGACATCACTCCAGGCTATTCCTCTCTCATGTTATTCTAAATTTACTTAACTGAAAGGTCACTACCCAGAACAAGAAATTGTTGCTCCCTCTTCAATGTAGCTTTCGCTTTGGGGAGTTGGGCTTTCTGAGCAGTCCCTCATCTGAACTTACATTTTCCTTTTCTTCTTTCCACTCAGGAGCTTATTGAAGAATGGGAGCAGGTTTTATGTTCCCTCCCTTGGCTCAGAAACTGTTAAAGCACTGACACAGTTGGCTAAGATTCTAAAGTAACCTGAACATAGTACGGTGGAGATAGACATGAGAAATTTATTCCAGCAATTAACTGTTAGCAGTAGTGTTTCCTAATATATAAAATGTATCGTACTTCTCAAGTAGATATTTTGTCATATAACTTTCATTGTAATTAATTTTACAATGAAAATTTTATTTCTGTTTTATAAAGGAAGCAAATTTTTTTGTCATTACAATGATAGAATCCGAATTGATCTCATTTATAGGTTTTGTAGACCATCTCCTTTCCCTACATCTCAGAGTCTCTGGGAATGAATTAGAGACTTTAAGAGGTAAAATGCAGAAAAAAGACTAGGTTCCACAAAAGTCAAATGCTTCTATTCCTTTACAACTTTGCTTAGACTACCTCTGGCTGTTTTGAAGCATAAGGCTGTAAGATATTTTCCTCCATTGATTAAACTAATCTTTGTTTAAAAGAAAATGAACCATTACAACTCTTTCAGGATTATTTGGTTACTAGTCAGTGTACTAAGTAATACTAAAATTTATTGAGCTTTTACCTATATGCTAATCCTATGCTGCATGCTTTATGTGCACAATACAATGAGGAACTAAAAAATTAAAGTGTGTTTGAATGTCTGACTGCAGTAACTATCTAGATTCCTTTGTGTGACTTTTAGATTTTTTTCTTATTCCTTTACATATCATTTTTTTCAGATTTGCTTATTGACGAAGAAATAATTTTTTTAAATAACTTGACGACCTATAAAAGTCAACTACCAACTTTGCATACTTTATTGAGTAGGTTAAAACTATTTTTGGTAAAGGACCCCATTTTAGATTTCAAAAGACAGATCGTCACAGAAGCTAATTTCTTCAGGTACTTAATTGTCTGATGTAAATGGTTTTTTTCCCCCAAATATGTTTATTTTATTATTTCAGTGTTACAAGATTAATTGTTCATGCACCACACCCAGTGCTCCATGCAGTACGTGCCCTTCTCGATACCTACCACCAGGCTCAACCAACCCCCCCCCCCAAACCCCTCAGTTTGTTGCTCAGAGTCCACAGTCTCTCCTGGTTATGATGTAAATGTTTTTAAAGGAGAAAATATTCTTTGTATCCTCACGAGTCTAGAGATTATCAATAATAATATATTATCATTGCTTTACATCAATGTTGTATTAAATTATTTTTAATCATTGTATTAAATTATTTAATTTAATTAGCTACATTTAGTATGTACCTTGCTTTTAGTTAAACACTAATGTTTCATTTTTTGTTAAGGGAATGTTTCTCTTTTCAAGAAGATTTGAAAGGTCTAGTGAAAGAAGATTTTTACATGGATAAAGAGAACTTTTGTCAGGAAAAGCTAGAAGATACAGTAGGTTTACATCAAACTGTAGTATTTGCTTTCAGTAATATTTTTAATTAGCAATAATCGCGCGTCGGATAAACCTCATTGGCTACGATACTGCCACTGCGCAAAGCTCAGTAATATTTTTATAAAAGTAAAGCACACTTTCATAATTTTAGTAATATGTATTGACCATCTACTAATGTCAAGTTAAAAATACTTGGTAATGGGTTGAATATATCAATAATGAAGTCAAATTTACTTTAAGATAGTGGTTCTAAACCTTGGCTACACATTAGTATTACTTGGAGAGTTTTAATAAAATACTGAAGACTGGGTCCTACTCAGATATATTCTGATTGAAGTGGTCTGTTCTGCAGACCAGGTATAGTGAATTTAAAAACGTCTCAATAATTTTAATAAATCTACCTGGTATAGGATATTAAGTGGTCATATTCTAGTTAAAAAATTGGAAACCAGAGCTAAAAATGTTGATTTTTATTTGTGAGTTATACACAAAACAGCACTTACACTATGTAAGAGAAGGGATCTCATTGAAGTAGTAAGAGTAAAGATGGTCTGAGACTTCATTTTAGGTGCTGCTAGTGGTTAATAAAGAACATAGCATCTTTGCATATTAAAGATCAAATTTATCAAAGGCAGCCTCTCTTTTTTAGCAAATGGTTCCAAAGCACACAAAATTGTTATTTTTTTTAAAATATTTTATTTGACAGAGAAACACAGTGAGAGAGGGAACAAAAACAGAGGGAGAGGGAGAGGAAGAAGCAGGCTTCCCTCTGAGCAGGGAGCCCGATGTGGGGCTCGATCCCAGAACCCTGGGATCATGACCTTTGCTGAAGGCAGACGCTTAATGACTGAGCCACCCAGGCGCCCCACGAAATTGTTATGATATTAATATGTGAAGAATTTTAGCAGTTGAGAGTGTAAATAACTTTTTGCAATTTAATAAACTCGAAAAACTAGGCCCACATAGAATAGATGCATTTACAAAGTTACTTAAAACATTTTTTTGAGACAGCTGAAAATATTTCACATTTGAGGTTTTTCTTAAAACATTCAAAGGAGATATAGTTGTAGACATAGATACAGATACAGATATAGATATCTTAAAGCATTTAAAGGGTTTCCTTATATTTAAAAATTTTAACACACATGGTAAAAAAACAAACAAAAACACACACACGGTGACAATATTAATTCATATATTAGCCCCTTTTCTCTCATCTCCCTCTCCCTCACCCATTAGCTCTGAGAATTGTGCACATAGAATCTAGTTCTGTAGGAATGAAAGAGAATTGTATTTAATGGAGCGTATTGAGGACCCATTCCATTTCATCTACCCTTTTTATTTCTCCCCATTCACCATCTCTCATCTACTCAGTGATTATTTTTAATTCAGAAGATTAAAAATTTGTTATTAGCCCAAAAGAAGATATTTCTGCATCTAGGATACTGTACACCACTAGTATAATGCCATAAATAACATTACTCAGAACATTGCTTGTAATATATTTTTTGACTACTAGACCTCTGTTTTTTTTAATGTTTTCATAACATTAAAAATTTTGAGTGTTTAATTTAAAATTTGATACACCAATTAAACAAATTACATATGTTTATGAGTTTAGAAATGTTTATCTGGAAAACCTCCCTAAAAGCCTCTTTTACTTATACTATTTCAGCCATCAATTTTGCCTGAGTGTGAATTCTTCATACCTACAAGCCTTGAACAAGAAGTTGATATTCTATCACTCTCCGAACTGAAGGAATCCTTAAACTTAATGCCAGAAATAATAAATTATGCAGGTGAAAATGAAAAGCTTTTCAACATAGGTGAGAATAAATTTAAAAACCTATACTTGTAAAGTATAGGTTTACTTGTAAAAACTACTTAATAATGTTTGTTATAAAAATATGTTGATTAAACTGTTTTGTGAACCTCCAGATTTTAAAGAAGTGCTCTTTCGGTTATGGTGAAATCTTAGAATTATTGTTGATGAGATTCTTTTCTCATTGTCTCTCTCTTTATAACTTAACATATATATATGTATGTACAAGTTAACTTTTATAACTACAAACTTAAAATGTCTCTGAAATTAACCAATTCAAGATAATTATACAAACAAAGCTAAATCATCTATGACTATGCTAATTTTTGAAAGTTGTTTTCTTATAAACAATGACAAATCATTAACAACTCTATGCTGACTTTAGATATGCAGAAGTTCAGAGTAAAGTTTTGATTCATGGAATCAGATGACTGGGAGAATCATAACCTAAAATATAGATGCTTTTATCCCAGTTAGACTTAGTAAATATTGTTGAATTCTTTCTAATGACAATTTAAGCCCAAATATTTAACTATCCTTTTATAAATTCCAGTTGAAATCATCAAAGGTACATTATATTAGGGAAGAGTGAAGGGAGATTTATGATATCCATTGAGAACAGGGATGCTTGTCATTACTAGACCACAAACTTGAAGGAATTCTTGTAGACAAGACTAAATCAAGTGAATTACTGATTAGCCTACAAATCAAAGCAAGGGAATGAAAAGTCAACCTGAGTAAGTTGATCAAAGTCATACCAGAACTTGAAAATATAGCAGAGCTTAAAACTGCAGGATGACCCATTGGCTTATTAGCAGGACACAGATCCATGAATGCCAGTGTAAAGGATAAGTGACTTTACTGAAGGACTGTGGTGGTACACTGCCAGCCTTCAGTTGACTCTGATGGTATGCTGAGAAAAACAGTCATTGCCACAGAGGAATGGACAACATTACAAAAAAACTGAGAGTAGTACTTATGCTGATTGTAGACTTCCTTACTTTTCAGATCTTACTACCAAGCATGGAATTGACATTGAGGATATAAAATGCAGCTCCACAGAGATTTTGGCCATTCAAAACCATTGCGAACCAGAGTACAGTGAACCAGGTAGAAATTCTGGATATATCATTGAGTTTATCAGCAGTTACCTATATCTGATATAAAAGTACAATACATTCACATGAATGGTCTACTGTGAGACAGTTTCCATGTTTAAAATTTGATAATTGTAATCCAACTTGTCATTTTTTTCTCTTATCTGTCCATTTACATTTGTTACTATCATTAACTCATTATTCTTCTAGCATCAAAACTGAATAATGTACAGAGAGTTACGAAGATTGAGAAAGAGGAATAGAGGAAATAGCATTAATATTAAAATCAGAAATCTTATGATATTATAGTTCAGCAAATAAAATTTTATATTTTATCTCAGTATTAGTAATCTTGCTGAACCTTGTTACACTTTTGTAAATTTAATTTTTTAATCAGCCAAAACAAGCCTATCATTACTATTATTATCATATCAGATTTGGACTCTGAATCATCTTTAGTTCCACTGTAATGCCAAGTTGTGTTGCTTCTTAACTATGTTGATGATACTATTATTTAGTTACATGTATTTTATTTGTTTGTTTGCTTATTTATGTATTTTAGCGGGGGTGGGGGGAGGTAGGCAGAGGGAGTGAGAGAGAGAATCTTATGCTCCAACACCCACTGTGGAGCTTAATCTCAAAACCCTGAGACCATGACCTGAGTCAAAATCAAGAGTCTGATGCTTAACCAACTGAGCCATTCAGGTGCTCCTTTAGTTACATTTATAATTGAATCACACTAATCACCTCTTTGGAAGCTTTTGCTCTATTTATGAAAGTGATAGAAACACACTGACTACTTATGAATAAATGAGTTTCAGTTTCTCAAGCGCACCCTAGACTCCAGACTTACTAGGTGAAGAATTAGTTTCCACTGATAACTGTTTACTTAACGTGACCAATATTTAGTATGAAGATAAAAATAGTACTGACCCCTAAGTACTGACAACATAAGTTGTCAGAATTGAAAACATTATTACACATAAAACTCTTAGAATTTATCTCATTCAGTAAACAATAAAGTTTAGTTGTCAATGTATTTTTTTAAAATCACCACTATCACTGTTGAGATAGCATGTGATATATGTGCAATTCCTTATGGATGGAAATATAAAACTGTTATTTTGTATTCAAGTAACCCAAATGTCTTTTTATTGAAAATTTTTGTTGTAGCATAATGATCAACATAATAATTGCTTACAGAAAGTTCTAAACTATACTTAATTTATTCCATGTTTATGTAATTAATTATTTTTTAAACTTTTTGTATTCTAGTAGAGTTAGAAATGCCATTAACTCATCTTCATCTAACAAACCAACATTCTTCCATGACTTCATTATGTACAGGACTTCAGACATTTCCATTTTCTCCTATTTGTGAAATGTAAGTAAAGATTATAGCTGGAACTCAACTTGCAATTCAGAATAACCAGTCCTTACTCAAATCCCTCCATATAAAGGCAATTTACAAGTTACCTCTGTGAAAAAAATGTAAGAGAGGACAGTGTCTGTAGTAAGCAAATAGAATATGTGAATATATGTGTACATACTTTTCAAGATTTCTTAATACTATTTTTTAAATTTAAATTCAATTAATTAACATATAGCATATTACTAGTTTCAGAGGTAGAAGTCAGTGATTCATCAGTCTTATATGATACACAGTGTTCATTATATCACATGCCCTCCTTAATGTCCAGCAATCCAGTTACCCCATTCCCTTACCCCCTCCCCTCCAGCAACCCCCAGTTTGTTTCCTGTGATAAGTGTTTCTTATGGTTTGTCTCCCTCTCTGATTTTGCCTTGTTTTATTTTTTCCTCTCTTCTGCTATAATCTTGTTTTGTTTCTTAAATTCCACATAGGAGTGAGATCGTGTGATATTTGTCTTTTTCCGATTGGCTTATTTCACTTCACATAATTTCCTCTAGTTCCATCCATGCCATTGCAAATGGCAAGATTTCATTTTTTGATGGCTGAGTAGTATTCCATTCCATATCTTCTTCTTCTTCTTTTTTTTTTTTACAATTTTATTTATTTATTCCTCAAAGAGAGAGCAAGAGTGTGAGCACAAGCAGGGAAAGTAGCAGGCAGAGGGAGAAGCAGGCTCCCTGCTGAGCAAGGAGCCGGATATGGGACTCGACCTCAGGACCTCGGGATCATGACCTGAACTGAAGTCAGATGCCCAACCAATGAGCCACACAGGCATCCCCATATCTTCTTTTTTTTCCAGTTGTCTCAAATGTCATAGTTTATTTCTTTTTCTTTTTTCTTTTTTTTTTTTTTTGCTTTCATTTCTTTTTTTATTATGTTCAGTTAGCCAACATATAGTACATCATTAATTTTTGATATAGTGTTCAATGATTCATTGCTGTATTTGCTGGCATATAGTGCTGTTCTTTTGGTTTCTATTTCATTGATTTCTGCTCTAATCTTTATTGATTCTCTTCTCCTGCTTGGTTTAGGCTTTATTTGCTGTTCTTTCTCTAGCTCCTTTAGGGTGTAACTTTAGCTTGTATATTTGAGCTCTTTCTTATTTCTTGAGAAAGACTTATATTGCTATACCCTTCCCTCTTAGGACCGCCTTTGCTGCATCCCAAAGATTTGAACAGTTCTGTTTTCATTTTCATGTTTCCATGAATTTTAGATTCTTCTTTAATTTCCTGGTTGACCCATTCATTCTTTAATAGGATTCTCTTTAGCCTCCATGTATTTGAGTTCTTTCCAAATTTCCTCTTGTGAGTGAGTTCAAGTTTCAAAGCATTGTGGTCTGAAAATATGCAGGGAATGATCCCAATCTTTTGGTACTGGTTGAGACTTGATTTGTGACCCAAATGTGATCTATTCTGGAGAATGTTCCATGTGTACTCAAGAAAAATATGTATTCTGGTGCTTTAGGGTGGGATTCTCTGAATATATCTGTGAAGCCCATCTAGTCCAACATGTCATTCAAAGCCCTTGTTTCCCTGTTGATCTTATGCTTAGATGATTTGTTTATTGTAGTGAGAGGGGTGTTAAAGTCCCCTACAATTATTGTATTATTATCAATGTGTTTAATTTTGTTATTAATTGGTTTATATAATTGGCTGCTCCTATGTTAGGGGCATAAATATTTACAATTATTAGATCTTCTTGTTGGATAGACCCTTTAATTATGATATAGTGTCCTTCCTCGTCTCTTATTATAGTCTTTGATTTAAAATCTAATTTGTCTGATATAAGGATTGTCACTCCAGCTTTCTTTTGATGTCCATTAACATGATAAATTGTTTTACACCCGCTCACTTTCAATCTGGAAGTATCTTTGGCTCTAAAATGGATCTCTTGAAGGCAGCACATTGATTGGTCTTGCTTTTTTTTTTATCCAATCTGATACCCTGTGTCATTTGATTGGGACATTTAGCTCATTTACATTCAGAGTAACTATTGAAAAATGTGAATTTAGTGTGATTGTATTATCTATAAAGTCACTGTTTTTGTATATTGTCTTTGTTCCTTTCTGGTCTATGTTACTTTTGGGCCCTATTTTCACTTAAAGATCCCTTTTAATATTTCTTCTTTTTTTTTTAAGATTTTATTTATTTATTTATTTGAGAGAGAGAGAGAGAGAGAATGAGAGAGGGGAAGAGGTCAGATGGAGAAGCAGACTCCCTGCTGAGGAGGGAGCCCGATGCGGGACTTGATCCAGGGACTCCAGGATCATGACCTGAGCCGAAGGCAGTTGCTTAACAACTGAGCCACCCAAGTGCCCTTTTTTTTTTTTTTTTAAGATTTTTCTTATTTATTTGACAGAGAGAGCACAAGTAGGCAGAGAGGCAGGCAGAGGGGGGTGGGGGAAGCAGGCTCCCCGCTGAGCAGAAAGCTCAATGCGGGGCTCGATCGCAGGAACCTGAGATTATGACCCAAGCCGAAGGCAGAGGCTTAACCCACTGAACCACCCAGACGCCCCTCTTTTAATATTTCTTGCAGGGCTGGTTTAGTGATCACAAATTCTTTTAGTTTCTGTTTATCCTGGAAGCTCTTTATCTCTCCTATTTTGAATGACAGCCTACTAAAGAAAGTATTCTTGGCTGCATGTTTTTCTCATTTAGCACCCTGAATATATCATGCCAGTCCTTTTTAGCCTGCCAGGTCTCTGTGGATAAGGCTTCTGCCAGGCTAATGTTTCTACCCTTGTAGGTTACAAACCTCTTGTCCCGAATTGCTTTCAGGATTTTCTGTCTCGGGACACCTGAATGGCTTAGTGGGTTAAGTGACTGTCTTTGACTCAGGCCATGATCCCAGGGTCCTGGGATTGAATCCCGCATCGGGCTCCTTGCTCAGCGGGGAGCCTGCCTCTTCCTCTATCTCTGCCTGCCACTTCCCTGCTTGTGCTCTCTCTGACAAATAAATAAATAAAATCTTTAAAAAAAATTTTGTCTCTGAGATTTGTGAGTTTCACTATTATATGTTGGGGTGTTGACCTATTTTTATTGATTTTGAGGGGGTTCTTGTGCCTCCTCTATTTGAACGCCTATTTCCTTCCCCAGATTATGGAAGTTCTCTGCTATAATTTGCTCCAATATTCCTTCCTTGCTTCCTTCTCTCTTTCCTTTTCTTCTGGGATCCCCATTATTCTAATATTGTTTTGCTTTATGGTATCACTTATCTCTCAGATTCTCCCCCTCATGATCCAGTAGTTGTGTATCTCTCTTTTTCTCTGCTTCTTTATTCTCCATCATTTTGTCTTCTGTATCACTAATTCTCTCTTTTACTTCATTCATCTTAGCAGTTAGAGCCTTCATTTTTGGCTGCATCCATTAATAGTCTTTTGATTTCAACTTGATTAGATTTTAGTTCTTTTACTTCTCCAGAAAGGGATTCTTTAGTGTCTTCTGTGCTTTTTTCAAGCCCAGCTAATATCGTTATTCTGAATTCTGGTTCCAATATCTCACTTACATCCATAGTGACTAGGTCCCTGGCAGTCAGTTCTGTCTCTTGTTCTCTTTTTTGAGGTGACTCTTCCATCTTGTCATTTTGTCCAGAGAAGAATAGATGAACCAGAAAACAAAATACTCAGATGGCAATAATCACCCCAGACAAATATACACTAAGCAAATCAGAAGAGACCCAAATCTAAGAAAAAAAATTAGATAAATTTATGTCAGAATGTCAGAAAATTAGATCCCAAAATTGTAAAGAAAGAAAAACTTATATATATACAAAAATAAAATTAAATACAATGAAAGGATAGAATTTAACTGTAAAAATGAATATTAAAAGATAAAAAAATAAAAAGGAATATATACAGGTGAACAGAACAGAACAATACATTTATATCCTGAGTGTATTTTGGTCAGTTTGTTAGAAGAAACTACATCACAAAATTGTAAAGAAAGAAAACTTATATATATACAAAAATAAAATCAAATACACTGAAATGACAGAATATGATGTAAAGATGAAAATTTAAAAAAACTTTAACAAAAAAAGAAGGAAAAAGAGAATATGATCAGACAGGTAAAGATTTCCAAAATTGTAAAGAAATAATAACATATATATATATATATATATATATATATATATATATATATATATATACAAAAAAATAAAATGCAATGAAAGGATAGAATGTAACTGTAAAAATGAAAATTAAAAAAGATTCTTAAAATGAGTTGATAAAATATGAAATTGGTTGAAAAAGGAGAAAAAAATTAAAATTAAAAGACTAAAATATCATGGGGGAAAAAACTATGAATTCTATATACTATTTTACCCTAGTGCTGGAGTTTCACTGTTCTGTATGATCGATAAACTTGGTCTTAGCCAGATGTTCTTGCTGATCTTCTGGGGGAGAGGCCTGTTGCACTGATTCTCAGGTGTCTTTGCCCTGAGTGGAATTGCACTGCCCTTGCCAGGGGGCCAGGCTAAGTAAGTTACTCCAGATTGCTCTATGTGGCTTTTGTTCCCTGAAGGTTTTCTGTGCTGCTTTAGAGGATGAGAATGAAAATGGCAGCCTCCTAATCTCCAACCCCAGAGCCAAAAGCTCCAGGCCCCGCTCCTCATTGTGCCCTCAGAAAAGCAGCCAATCACTCCTGTTTCCCTGGTCTCCATCCACACTTAGTGCTTACCTAGCCTGTGACCAAATGTTTCTATCTCAGGCATGCAACTCCATTTCAGAACTCTAAGCCAGGAGAGAAGGGGTGGGGGGGTCTGCTGCTTGCTGGGTCCCTGCTCAGAGAGAAGTTACCCAACCAGGCAGTGGTTCACAGTTTATGGTAACCCTGAGCTGAGAACTCACTTCTGGGCACACTGATTGCAGCTGGCTTTCCTGCTCTGATGCCTGGGAGCTCTTCCACACTCAGGTATCCCCAGTCTTCCTATGACCCCAGGGATCCTCAGACCATACAGTCAGTCCCACCTAAGATTCCACCCCCACTTTGCCACCCTTCAGGCAGGGATGTCCTTCACCAGAGTAGACTTCTAAAAGTACTGATTTTGCATTCCACTGCTATATCACCTTCCACAGCTGGCTTATGGAGGCTTCCTCCTCTTGTGGTTTATCTTCCCCATATATCACTTCACATCTCCCACCTTGCAAAAAGTGGTCACATTTCTATTTGTAGAAATGTGTAGATTTGCCACTATTCTTTTCTTAGATTTCCACTTGAGTTTGCAGGTATTCAGGATGATTTGATAGCTATCTAGCTGAATTCCTGGGACCGGACGAAACTAAGGTCTCCTACTTCTTCACCATTTTGGACTATCTCTGATTTTATTTATTTATTTATTAGAGAGAGAGAGAGCATGAGCAGGGTAGGGGCCGAGGGAGAGAGACAAATAGACTCCCTGCTGAGCATGGAGCCCAACATAGGGACTGACGTGGGGCCCCATCCCAGAACCCCAAAATCATGCCCTGAGTCATAAGCCATCCAGGCACCCCATCTACCTTTCTCTTCTTACAATCTTTCCTCCATGTTATCATAGCTCTCTGACCAGGAATAGCCAAGGATCCCAGGGCAGTATGGATAGGGATCAATCAATAGATTTGTCTATCAAATTACTTTCCTAGGAGTATTAGGGATTATATCCCATCTCTAACAGAGGGCATCCACTGACCTTGTTTGCCTCTGTCTATGTGGTATTAGTGTTGGGGAACTAGACATGTAGAACCAAGTACTGATCACATATGTGTTCAACACTCCATTGTTACTGCACAGAATGGCCTATAATCTCAGAATTGACATTGCAAGGCTGGATCATTGTATTCTAGTTTGGGCCAAAATTGTATAGCTTATTTGCCCTCCAGTGGAGTCTGAGATAGCTTTGGTTGCTATCTTCTACTATGTGGCATACATGTAACTTAATGTGTTCTACGTTAGATTAGTCTGCTATCTTGGAATTGGCACTCCATTCCCCTGCTCTTACACCAGTTACAAAACTAGGAGCATAATCTTCCCCACTGTAGTCCTGAAACTAAATGAGTCCTAAAATAATATATTTTCAGGAAAATTACAGGAAAGTCTACAAGTCTCTAATGAATTGTTCCCAGAAGGAATGCTGTCGGAGATGAGTACTGAGTTTTGAGTTTTTAGCTGTGACTGTCAAAGGAGAATTCTGTTGGGTATTTGGGAGCAACTGGAACAACTCATCACTAACGGCTCAGGTTTCTCAGGAAGGTGTCATAGTACACAATGGAGGAGCTTGGTATTGAGGGCTCCAATTATCTTCATCTTATGGCAAAGAATAGTGTCTTTTGGGGGATAAATCTGTGATATTTGAAACTCTACCATGAGTTGAGTACAGAAACTACTTATAATTTTCTTAAATACTTTTAGTCCCTTTGCTGAGGTGCAGATGTTTATTTGTAGGACCTGTACTGTCTTTTTTAGTGCTCTTTTACTCTACATATCCGAATCCATCTGTTAAGGCAGATTGGCAATCAGAAACAGAAACTAGGAGAAATTAGTACAATCTCGAATTTCAATCTGATATTAAAAGCATTCACTTAACTGTTATAAACTCCTGTTAATCACACAAGTTATATATCTACTTATTGTTGTAACTCGACTACCTATTAGAATTTATGAAACTTAAGTCTTATCTATGTATTATGATTTGCCTAAGTTAGAACAAAGAAGTTTTTTTAAAATTAGCCAAAGGTTCTAAGGCCATTTGAAACAACTTAAAGAGGTCATCTCATCACTGCTATTTTCATTAGCAAGAGGTAAATCACTTCCATTTGGTTTATGAATATAAAAAACCTTAAAATTCCTATTTTTTTTTAAGATTTTATTTATTTATTTGACAGAGAGAGAGACCACAAGCAGGCAGAGAGGCAGGCAGAGAGAGGAGGAAGCAGGCTCCCCACCGAGCAGAGAGCCCGATGCGGGGCTCGATCCCAGGACCTTGAGATCATGACCCGAGCCGAAGGCAGAGGCTTTAACCCACTGAGCCACCCAGGCGCCCCAAAATTCCTATTTTTAAAATGGATTTTCACCTCATCTGTGAATCTAAAAACAAAGAAAAAAGTGTTAAAAAAAAAAAACAGAAGGGAAAAATAATGTGTAATGTTACTGTACTCCCAATTTGCTTTTATGTCCCCAGTTACTTTTATTTCAGAACACAACATTTTGGCTGGAAGTATATCCAGTTAACAAATATTTTAGGTGCTTACCACATGTCAAACTCTATGCTAGATTTTATGAAATCTAGCTAAAAAGAAAAGTCTGTGTAGCACCAGACTTTATTTCCACACTGATTACTGAATTGTGAACATATGTTCTTTAAAGATTTTATTTATTTATGAGAGAGAAGGAGAGAGAGAGATCACAAGTGGGCAGAGAGGCAGTACAGAGAGAGAGAGAAGCAGGCTCCCCACTGAGCAGAGAGCCTGATGAGGGACTCGATCCCAGGACCCTGAGATCATGTTCCGAGCTCAAAGGCAGAGGCTTCAACCCACGAGCCACCCAGGCGCCCCTGTGAACATATTTTTATATATAACCAAACAATATATCAAATTCAGAAATGTCTTCAGAAAGTTCCATTAAGGGTAAGAATACTTGTTTATATTATGGCCTTCTGTTGGACTTGGCTTGCCTTTCTTTTGCTTTAAAGCAATTGCCTATAATCTGAAGTGTCTGTTTGTCAAAGAGATCTTGGTAAGGTTCAAGAATTATCTAGAATATCAGTTTGCAACCTCATCCTAGATTTTGGATTATGTAGGTAAATTGGATAGTTTAGACATAAAATAGCTTTTGGCTGCCGAGGACTGTCAATTCAACTAGCAGTACTTATAATTAGCGTGCTCACAAAGGTTCCATATGAATAGAGAACCAGAATACAATCAATTCTTGCCTTGGAGTGAGAGGTTTGGGAGCACAGATTAAGGGGTTTGTGGGTTAATGTTATCTTCCCTACCAAGGCTAATAACTTCATAGCTACTGATAAGCTGTGATTTACACTAATTGTCATGCATCTTTCTTCCTTTCTCTTCCTAGCACTCCAAAATGGGTAACAGACATACATCACTCATTCACACACCCACCAAGATTAAAGGATCTGAACTAAACTTTAACACTAAACTTCACCATCCTAAGAAGGTCAAGCAGGCAGAACTTTTTCATAATTCTGACCCTCAACTAGTAGAGGCTCCAGAATTTGTTTAGAACGGACTTGGGGACACCAATTTTATTAAAAATTTGTGTTAAAACTACTGTTTTATATGGAAAGCACAGTAATTTTACTTAAATTATATTTTTAATATGGGTGGCTTATAGAGTTAGTGCTGGCACACTTTATGGAAGGAAGTGCTAAAACCCTCCTAAGCCAGCCTCCTTTGGCTCCAGGTTTCATTGAGGGGATAGAGGAGTTAAGGTATAGGCAAGCAGGAGCAATTAAGAGCTAACAAATTGCCAAAACTTCCAAGGGGAGGAAAATTAAGTATATGAAATTTGGTCTATGAAAGTGTCTACTTCAGTTTATACATTTGCAGAGTAGATTTTTCACTTGCTTTTGAATGTAAAAAAATACTTAGAAAAGTAATTTTCTTAAAATAAAATTTTATTACATAATGTGATGAGCACTGGGTATTATGTGTAACTAATGGATCATTGAACACTACATCAAAAACTAATGATGTACTATTATATATTGGCTAATTGAATTTAAATTAAAAAAGAAAAAATAAAATTTTATTATACAAAAGGGCTCAATATTATTAATATATTAGGCTTTAACTTTTCTTTTTCAGTAGTTTGCTTACTGCTGAAGAATCAGCTAACAAAAACCAGATGGTGTGGCAGTTAGAAAGCTGCAGAAGCTCATTGAAACCATTTTTGCTTACAGGTAAAGATTAATTGATTTTGAATGCTAAACAAAAAGTAAAGGTGAGAAGGTGTAGTTAGTAGAAATGTATTGTCAGCTTTATTTTTTATTATTATTGTTACTGTCATTATAAAAAACACAGTTCCAAAATTAGGATTTCAAAATTTTTCATCTTAATTTTGGGTTGATGCATTTAGTGCAGGTAATAATTTAAGTAGTTAGGCACCCAAATTGGCAAAGAAGAAGTCAAACTCTCACTCTTTGCAGATGATATGATACTTTATGTGGAAAGCCCACAAGACTCCACTCCAAGACTGCTAGAACTCATACAGCAATTCAATCAAGTGTCAGGATATAAAATTAATGCACAGAAATCAGTTGCATTCCTATACACAAACAGCAAAACAGAAGAAAGAGAAATTAAGGAGTCGATTCCATTTACAATTGCACCCAAAACCATAAGATACCTAGGAATAAACCTAACCAAAGAGGTAACGAATCTGTACTCAGAAAACTACAAAGTGCTCGTGAAAGAAATTGAGGAAGGCACAAAGAAATGGAAAAATGTTCCATACTCATGGATTGGAAGAAGAAATATTGTGAAAATGTCTATGCTACCTAAAGCAATCTACACCTTTAATGCAATCCCTATCAAAATACCATCCATTTATTTCAAAGAAATGGAACAAATAATCCTACAATTTATATGGAACCAGAAAAGACCACAAATAGCCAGAGGAATGTTGAAAAAGAAAACCAAAGTCGGCGTCATCACAATTCCAGACTTCAAGCTCTATTACAAAGCTGTAATCATCAAGACAGTGTGGTACTGGCACAAAAACAGACACATAGATCAATGGAACATAAT
>CM052813.1:61936053-61964507 GCA_028533885.1 Nasua narica | reverse complement strand
TGAACTATTGGGACTTCATCAAGATCAAAAGCTTTTACACAGCAAAGGAAACAGTCAACAAAACCAAGACAACCTACATAATGCGAGAAGATATTTGCAAATGACATATCAGATAAAGGGCTAGTATCCAAAATCTATAAAGAACTTCTCAAACTCAACACTGAACGAACAAATAATCCAATCAAGAAATGGGCAGAAGATATGAACAGACATTTCAGTAAAGAAATATGAAGAATTTGAGAGGCAGGGCAGGGGATAATGGGGGGGTGGGGAAGAGAAATGAAACAAGATGGGATGGGGAAGGAGACAAACCATAAGAGACTCCTAAACTCACAAAACAAACTAAGGGTTGCTGGGAGGTGGAGGGGGTAGGGTTATGGACATTGGGGAGGGTATGTGCTATGGCAAATGCTGTGAAATGTGTAAGCCTGATGATTCACAGACATGTACCCTGGGGCAAATAATACATTATATGTTAATTAAAAATTTAATAAATAATAAATAAAAATAATTTATGTAGTTATGCTACTTCAGCTCCTCCATACGTTATGATTTGTTATTATTTAGATTAAAAGTAATGAGGGGGAAAGCTCTGTGCCACAGTATCTAAGATGATAGTCATCATAAAATCTGATCAAATATATCTTCTAGTTTAGGTTCATTTTAAAGATAGAATTTCAAATTTAGTAAATCTTACTTTAACTCCTCAAAATGTTATCAAATGTATTAATTTAGTAATTACTGAAATGTTCAAACAAAATAATGGTTCTATCTTCTAGTAAATATTAGAATAATTATAGCTTTATATTTCCACAGATTGAATTAAATCTCTATGTGACTTCTATTGCTATAATATTTTGGACTTTTACAAGTATCAGTATCTTGAGGACAAAATACTAGCTATGTAATTTCAGGTTTCACTTTTTTTTTTCCAATGTGTGAAAATTTATTTCATAAGGAATTTTCGGTGTGGTTCTATTTATTGTGTTTTCATCTCTTTTGCCCTATGAACTGTTTCTATTTTTGGTTTGTTATTGTTTTTTAAGTGCCAAGAACTGAAGAGCCCAACAGTCAATATTCAATTATGGATTTGAAAAAAATATTTTCTATTGAAGAAGAAAGCCTTGTAGTTAATCCTATAAACATGGAGTGGTGGGAAAAAGGAGGACTGAATCTGAAAGAGGCAGAAACTTTGGAACATCTGAATACATATTTGTGTCATGATCATCTGGCGTCTGATGATACTAAAATGGAGATATTTTTGCCAACGAACGTGCTTCATTTAGAATGTAAGTATGCAATAGTAAATATCACTTGTGTGAATTTTTCAGAATGAGAAAATGTTAAATGGTGGCTTTCCACTAGGTGATTGATAAAATAAAACTATGTTCCAGCATTCAATATTAGCCCTGGCTCTGCCAGAATTTATAACTTTGAGCTCCACTAAGCCCCATTCTCTTTTTTGAAAAAAATAAGGATGTTGACTTGCTCATCCCAAAGTTCTTTGTTGTCCTAAAATTGTATAGTCTCAGTTTTTAAATTTGTAGCCATTTTCAATTAGAGTGACTTTGTTTCTTTTTATATTGGTTAATTGCTAGCCCAGCGTTTATTTACATTAGACTAGACTCAAAGCAGCATTGTTATTTTTCGATTTGATGGGTGAACTCTGGGCGTTCAATAATATCTAGTAAACTCTCCTCAAAGGTAGATAATCTTCCTTTGTTTCCAAAGAGTTTACTCAGTTAACATCTTTTACTTACAAAATTTAAGGTGGCAAAAATATCTTTTGAGTATCTTCTCAGTTATTTTGGTTGTTATATATGCCGTTATAATAAATAGAACATTCTTATTCTGGATTACACCTTTTTGAAGTATATATGGATTGTTTTTAAATCAGTTTGTGCAGTAGCTTTAGATCTTAAAGAAGTTGGGAAAGTTTACTTTTCATTTATTATAAATAAACATTTAAAAATGCATTTTAGAAATTATTGTGTGTGTTGGGAGACTGCTCTAAGGAGATAGGAACTGGAGCAAGAATTGTTATCAGCAAGAGATGTTTCAAAGAAGACAGAAGGCTTTGGTAGAAAGGAAAATAGACTATGTCAAGGAAATGTATACCAGTCTAGCTATCCTAAGGCATAGATGGGTACTCAGGGTAGAAGAAGAATTTTAAAAGAGCTTAGGTCAGATTGCTAGACAAAGAAAAGGGAGAGAAGATTTTATGGAGTCTTCAAATATCCAGAGTAATGTATGAAATCTATAAGACTATGTATAGTCTTTATTATGATATGTAACTATTTTGAGGTTAAAGTAAAACATATAATTCACCTTGACATCCAACAGAATTATGGTGATAGTTTAATTATGAAGTTTAAAAAGCAATAACTGAAAAAAAACAATAAAAATAAATAAAAGGCAAGAAATATAAATCAGGGGATGCCTGGGTGGCTCAGGGGGTTAAAGCCTCTGCCTTCAGCTCCAGTCATGGTCTTAGAATCCTGGGATCGAGCCCCACATTGGGCTCTCTGCTCAGCAGGAAGCCTGCTTCCCCCTCTCTCTCTGCCTGCCTCTCTGCCTGCTTGTGATCTTTCTCTGTGTCAAATAAATAAATAAAGTCTTAAAAAAAAAAAAAAAAGAACTATGTATCAGGAGCTCATTGCCAAGTTGTCAGGATAAGGGTGATTAAACAGAGAGAAGTAGAAGAAAATAATCAGAAAAGGGAAAAATAAACAGTTCGTATTTTCCTGCTCAACATACCAGGATATCTCTAGAAAGTATCTCAGAGATTGCAAATTTGTAGCTTCTGGTCCTAGTCAGCCCACGTATTATCGACTCATGTAGTGTTTTAATTAGTAACCAACATTTACAGTTTGGAGGGTGGCAGATAATTATCTGTATTTTGAGATTGTCTTTAAAAATTCCAAAACCAGACCCATACTCTTACAAGGTGACAATTGGTTGGAACCAATCGCAGCTCACCACTTTAGATAGGCCGTTAAAAGCTCACCCACCTCCAGTTCACCATAGTTCCCAGCACTCATAAATTGAGGCTAGGTGTTAGTTGGCATTTAGCATTACTCTTGCACTTTTGTCTTACATTTAGTATAGTTAGGAGGAAAGTAAAATGTTTCTTAAACCAATATCTCTAATAAAAGCAAAAACAAAAAAATTCAAGACTACATTTGGAAGAAAAAATTCAAAATTTATCTTCCTAAAGATTATGATTTAAGCACTGACCATATACTTCGTTCATTTACATACCTTATTTATCTGGCCCTATAGACATTTAAATTTTTCTCAAATATTTTAAGGTATAATTTACATATAATAAAATGCACCCATTCTAACTGTACAGTCTTATGCATTTTGACAAATGTGCATACCAATGAAGTAACAACCCACCACAGTTAAGATGTAGAATATTTCTGGGGCGCCTGGGTGGCTCAGTCGTTAAGCGTCGGCCTTTGGCTTGGGTCATGATCCCGGGGTCCTGGGATCGAGCCCCGCGTCGGGCTCCCTGCTCCACGGGAGGCCTGCTTCTCCCTCTCTCCCTCCTCCTGCTTGTGTACCCTCTCTCACTGTGTCTCTCTCTGTCAAATAAATAAATAAAATCTTAAAAAAAAAAAGATATAGAATATTTCTTTTTTTACATGTTTTTATTTAAATTCAATTAATTAACATATAATGTACTATTTTCAAAGCGGTAGATAAAGTACTTCTAAGGATCAAATTATATTAATAAGAACTTACAAATAAAAGTTATTTTAATACCCTAGGAGAACACTCATTTATGCATGGAAGTCATTTAGATATTTTTATCTTCTGTTTTCAGCATGGCTAGAACAGAAAACTTGTTCCTCACCTATTATACTTAGTAATGAGACATCTACAAATGATCCTTTATCACTTCCACAAAAAATTTCATCTCCGGCAGAAGAAATATCAGACCTGTGTTTTTCTGATGACAATTTATCTGTTAAACAACCAACAAAAGAAGAAAAGCCAAAGAATGATCTAGAACCAGTTGATAGGATAAGCCAAAATAAAGAGAATGAAGATTACTTAGAACTTGACTGCACAGTACCATCTATTGAATCATCTTCCTCTCCAAAAATTGAAAAAGAATCTTTTAAACATGGTAAAAAATGGGAGAATGATTTGGACCTTTTGAGTGACTTTATTACACTGCGAAATAAATACAAGACCTGCGTGTCAAAGACTGAAGTCACAGGCAGTAAAGAAAATGATGGTGGGTAATTTAGTAATATTTTGGCACAGATATAATAGCTTTAAGGACTAAATATAATTTATTACAGAAGGTAAGAAAATTTAAAGCTCTTTCAAATAGAATATATTCTTTCTCAAAGTCAAAAAAAATGTCGTTCATTCATGATACTTATTGAGTATGGAGATAGAGGTGGCTATTTAGATATAGATGTGGATACATATTTTCCAAAAAATTTAAAAGTTCATTTGAACTTGTAAAAAAACCACTATTTGTGGTTGCTTTCTGCAATTTTCTCCAACTTGCTTTCTGCAACTTAGCCATAGAGTCAGTATTTCTAACTTTTATTGATCATTCTTCTGTCCTTTTTTCTCTTTTAGCTGACAGTTCTCAGTATTACATTTTAATGTGTACTTAAAAGCACTTTGCCCATTTGATTGCTTATTACTCTTTTAAATTTACCAAAGAGTTCTGTGTAAGTTGTAATTATTTTACATTCACTGCTTTGACCATATCAAATGTAGTACAGGTCATATCATTTTAGTTCTGGTAAAGAAACAGTAAGTATTCTAGAATATGTTTGACCTACGTTACCCAGAAGAATTAAGTACAAAATATTTATGTGTGAGAGTTACAGCATAGTTAGGTCTTACAGTCTCATGTATTATTAACATACAATTCTGCTGTTTAGTTAGTAAGCCAACTTTACTCTCAAACTAAGCTCCTTTCTCCAACTTAGCCTTTATTAGTAACAGAGGTAATATTTTGGTTTATATTTTACTTTTTGCCTTATTTTATAGTTAATTCAGGGACAAGAAAGAATATTACAACTTATTGGACCCCCTCAAAAACTCTAGTACTACATATTATTTAATCCTAACTATTCCAATTATTTATGGTTAATTAAAAGTATACTTGAGGGCCCCTGGGTGGCGCAGTTGGTTGAGCGACTGCCTTCAGCTCAGGTCATGATCCCGGAGTCCCGGGATCGAGTCCCACATCGGGCTCCCAGCTCCATGGGGAGTCCGCTTCTCACTCTCACCTTCTCCCTTCTCATGCTCTCTCTCCCTTCTCATGCTCTCTCTCACTCTCTCTCTTTCCTAATAAATAAATAAAATCTTTAAAAAAAAAAAAAGTATACTTGAAAATAATAGCATGGTCTAGTTTAGGATATTTTACTCCATTATTTTTCACCATGTATTTAAAGCTCATATATTAAAATGTTTTAAGATGGTATTGTATTTCTAAAATTACCCTGTAATAGTATTATTAATAGATAACATTACTATCTAGTCAATATAAGTAACTATAAATGAATTAGTTATATATATATATATTTGTAATCCTCTAAAATACTTAGGAAAGAAGGAAGAAAACTGACGTTTGTTGAATGTTGTATGCCAGGCACTAAAATACATATTAGAGATAAAAATGATACCATTGCTGACCTCAAGAAGCTTACAATATAATAGAGTAGGCTTATAGAAAAATTCCTGAGAGTGGTATAGGTATATAATCTCTAATGGGCACATCAGGCATTGTAGTAGGTTGAGGATAGACTTTGGGGCCAGACAGCCTGGTTCTCAATTCAGACTCTGGCACTTAGCTGCCTCTGGAAAAATTGTTTTACTTTTTGGTTTCTCGGTTTCCTTATCTGTGAGAAGGTAAAATTAAAGTGCCAACCCCATATGGTTGTGTGAAGATTAAAGATACAATTGATCTTAGAATTGTACCAGGCATATAATATCTATTCTCTCTCTGCTTCTGTCTCTCACTTGCTTAAAACAGTGCCTGATGAAAAATAGGAGCTATATAATGTTAGCAACCACTGTGCATTATTATTATTATTATTATTATCATTCCCATTTTACAGATGAGGAAATCGAGGCACAGAGAAGTAACTTGCTTAGGACCACACAACAAGTAACTAGTGAAGCTAAGGTTGGAATCAAGGTAGTTTAACTCTAGAGCTTGTACTCTTAACCTCTGTGCCCCCTTATTTCCCCAAATGAATGTACCGAAAATGTAGTTAATTCACTCAGTAATAAACTGCTTCTAGAATTTATTCAATAATTTCAAGTGATAATTTGACACTCTTTGACTAGCATATCATTTTGAAGACATTGGATGAATAAGTACAGGTGTTTCTGTACTTCTGTTATTAATAAAAATATGCTATTATTAAAAAAAAAAAAAAGAAAAATTCCTGAGAGCTGAAAGGTGAGTGGTAAGAATTGACCTAATTAAGAAAGGATGGGGCCAGGGAGGACTTGTGGCATAGGAGAGAATTAGTAGCAGAAGGAGGGGGTATGTGGAAAGTCATAGAGAAATGAAATTGAGCTGTTTGTGCCTTTTTGGGTGTCAGGAATTGTACTTGGTGTTTAATCTTTATAACAGTGTTCAAAATAGGTATGTTTATATTTTACGTATGGGGACACTGAAGCTAGTGTCAGAACTGAGATTGAAACAGTGATTCAACGTCAAGATTCTTACTGTTATTGCCATTCAGCACTGTGTTATATCCATTGACCTGAATAGTTCAACTTAATGCTGACGTATTTTAAGGAAGAACTTTAACAATTAAGATCATATTACATGAAAGCATTTTAAGTAAAGCAATGTTAAGTTTCCCTGAATAATGCAAATTAATATTTTTATTAGGATTTCAAGATAAAGAAGAACATTCTTTGACTCTTCAGGAAGAAAGTCCTCCTGTTTGTACTAATAAAGCTGTAGAGAAAATAAATCAGGAAAGGCGAGTGGATAATGTCATTGAAATTCAAGCATCAGGTATGCTGTATGCTTTTAAAATATATTCAAATTAAGTAAATTTGAAAGACCTTTCCTGAGTATGAATCAGGACATACCTGATTTTTTTTGTTTGTTTTTTTTTGTTGTTGTTGTTTTGTTTTTAAATTTATTTATTAGAGAGAGACTGAGAATGAGAGGTGAGAAGGTCAGAGGGAGAAGCAGACTTCCCGCAGAGCCGGGAGTCCGATATGGGACTCGATCCTGGGACTCCGGGATCATGACCTGAGCCGAAGGCAGTCGCCCAACCAACTGAGCCACCCAGGCGCCCCATACCTGATTTTCTATGTAATTTTCTTTACTTGTTTCAGATGTTTCTTCCTTCCATTCCTACTTTTAAGATATTCCCATACCCGAACACCCCATTCACTGCCTTTGCTCCTTTCCATTGCCCTACTCCATCCAGTCCACTCACTGTTATTTCTTCCTTCATTTAAACTGCTGTTTCCTACATTCATCAGAGAACAGCAAACTGCTGCTGCTCAGACTCTTCTGCCCAGTCAGGAAAAATGAACTGCTAAGGCTTACTCCCTCTGTTCTCTTACCCACTGTCAGGGTGATGTTAAAAAAGCTATTACTGTTTCCTATACTGATTAAAATTTCTGCCTCTGCTGTGAAGAAGATTATTCCTTGACTCCTAAAGAATAGCCTGCTTAAGAACATCAGGCTCATTATTAAAATCAATAAGGAAATATGACACTAGTTTTTACTATCTTTTCATTTTTTGGTTCAGTTTTATTTATGATCTTCAGATGATAATGCAGATCTTAAAGTATTGCTATTCTAGTGAAAATTAGAAACAATTTGTCATTGTGGTAAATTTGTTCACCTTAAGGTTGAAAGCTAATTGTGGAGGGAAAAGAAAAAAAATAGGCTCTTTATATGGCTCCTCACGCTTGCCATGCCAAATTAGTTACTAAATACACATTTTCTAATTAGCAGGATACCCATTAAATTATGCAAATTCTACAGAGGGTTTTTGTCTTGTTTTGTTATGAGTTTATTTAGAATAAATATCCTAAATGAATCTCTATATAATCTCATGATTTTTTTTTAAAGATTTTATTTATTCATTTAACAGAGAGAGGACACAAGCAGGCAGAGAGGCAGGCAGAGGCAGAGAGAAGAGCAGGCTCCCTGCGGAGCAAGGAGCCCAATGCGGGACTCGATCCCAAGACGCTGGGATCATGACCTGAGCCAAAGGCAGTTGCTTAACCAACTGAGCCACCCAGGCGTCCCTAATCTCATGATTTTTAACTCAGAAAATAATTTCGATGTAGTTCAGTTTTCCGTGAAGTGACATGTTTAATTGGTTTGTCAAAAAGAGCATGCCATCCTTTTTTTTTTTTTAAGATTTTATTTATTTATTTGAGAGAGAGAGAGAAAGCATGAGAGGGGAGAGGGTCAGAAGGAGAATCAGACTCCCTGCTGAGCAGGGAGTTGGTGTGGGACTTGGTGTGGGACTTGACCCTGGGACTTCAAGATCATGACCTAAGCCAAAAGCAGTTGCTTAACCAACTGAGCCACCCAGGTGCCTAGCATGCCCTCCTTATAAAACACTATCTTTAATGCTTTTATTTTCACAGATAGCCAGTGCCAAGCATTCTGTCTCCTAGAAGCAGCAGCTACTCCTATCTTAAAAAAACTTGTATGCCTCTGTACTCTCCCTGCTGCTAATTGGACATTTGCCACTGTCATTTTTGACCAAACAAGATTCCTCCTAAAGGAACAAGAAAAAGTAGTAAGTGACGCTATTCAGCAAGGTAAGTACAAATAAAATCATATTATTTAAAAGGATAAAAATATATGGGTTATTGTATCAAATAAGTAAAAATTGCATATAGAAGATATAGAAATTAGTCATGGATGAAGGCATAACTTTAATTCAGAATATGACAACCATAAACTAATACTGGAGGGTCAGCTAAGTAAGGAGAAAAAGGTAACAAGTATCATCTGGCATTGCTTCTCAATAATGCTCCTAATTGACATATATCACTTGACAGATTCCTATTGCAAAAACCAAATTAACTCTATTATTAATATCTGAACCACCTGTTCCCTCGTAAAGTAGGGGGGAGGTTAAAAATAGATTAATTAAAGTCAATCCTGGACTTTTCTTCTGGCCATGATGGAGTTTTCAGGAAAAAAAGAAAAGACAAAGACAAAATACGTGAAACCAGTTTTTAAGACCCTAGACATCAGGCAGTGAAGCACGGTGATTTCTGAGATATGGGAAACAAGTAAGGTGAGCCCTACCATTGCCCTAGCTTACTGCCTTGAAAAAGTCGCCAGGCCATAGCACAGGGAGAGAGAGTAGGAACAGAGCCCAGTGGATAGTCTGTGTTGAGGCAATGGAACTGACTCAGGTCATGATCTCAGGGTCCTGGGATTGAGCCCGGGGTCCAGCTCTGCACTCAGCCGGGAGTCTCCTCGAGGGTTCTCTCTCTCCCTCTCCCTCTTCCCACCCCCTCCTCTATCTTTCTCTCTCAAATAAATAAGTCTTTAAAAAATAAAATGAAATACTGAAAGAAAAAAATCCTAGTATAAAACTAGACAATAATATATTACGAAAGCAAAGGTGAAATAAAGATGTTTTCATACATACAAAAGCTAAAAGAATTCATCAGCTGCGGGCCTGCACTATAAGAGATGTTCAAGAAATATTCTCCTAAAGAAGAAAAATGATACCAAATCTGGTTTCTCTGCCTTGTTCTCATTCCTTCCAGGTTATGATTGACTTGTTTCCACAAGTCCTTACAGGAGCTGGATATACTACCCATAAATGGTTCTCCTGTTGCCTCTTGGTTCCCATTAACGACCTGATAGTTACCTTGATCTTTATTGATTGATTAGATGAGCAGTTTTCAAACTTTTTAGCAAAACTTTTCATACAAATAAATATTTCATGGGATCCCACTATATAAAACAGAGAAAAGTAGAGCTTTTCTGGTTGAATTGGGGCAGTGGGCCTAGATTCCTTACCTTCTTGATTTCACTTTTGTACAAGTAAAATCCAATCTATCATCTTCAAAAAGCTCTAAAACTACATGGAGCACATTAAGTAGACAATTGGCCTGTCCCTGTGAATACATCTCTTCTTCAAGTAATATCTTTGGGCA
The DNA here is from genome assembly GCA_028533885.1 of Nasua narica. Lineage (NCBI taxonomy): Eukaryota > Metazoa > Chordata > Mammalia > Carnivora > Procyonidae > Nasua > Nasua narica. The sequence continues at coordinate 61,954,352 of CM052813.1, read as the reverse complement.
GTTATTCCCAGGTATCTCTACCTCCGTTTCAAGGTATTGCTTTATGTTATGATTACCCATCTTCAGCTTCACCAATTGGCAAGTTATGAGTTTAATTTTCTTTTTGTTTTATAACTGAGAATCACTGATCTTTTTTCCTACCAAAAATGGGAAAGCAACAAGAATATGAACACTAAGGTTAGCCATTTGGGTTTGAATGCCAGCTCCACCATTTATTCACATATTGACCTTGGACAGTTATTTGACCTTGTTCAAACCATTTCCTCATCCAAAAAATGAGGCTCACGATAAACTTGTCTGACAGGGTTATCATAGATTCAGTGAAATAACCAGCTTACATATAGCTTCATACATGGTAAGCACCTGATAATGAATGTTACCTATTATTATTAAGCATTCTGATAAATATTCTAAAATTCTGATGTGTATCTTGTGGTTTTTTTTTTTTTTGTATCTTGTGTTTTTAAATATGTTTCTGCTTGCTTAGGTACAAATGATGAAAAAGAAATGACGTTCAAGCATGCTGCTCTCTTACATCTTCTGGTAACAATTAGAGATGTCCTTTTAACATGTAGCTTAGACACAGCATTGGGTTAGTGGGGGAAATTTTTATTTCCCCTTTTCTTCCTATTGAAATATTTCATCTGAAATAGCTTTTACTTTTCTGGAAAACATGCACTTTATAAGAAATTATGTAGCCTCTTTTACTTCCACATTAAACATTATATATATTTTGACATAATTATAATAGAATATATATTTTTATTCTGCCTGTATTATTTAAAAGAAATCATTTGTAATAAATATCATCACTTGGAAAAATAGGTTTAGAAAAAAATAGGTTTAGGATTCTCTAATCTAGGCCTGAATTACAGAATCATAATGCCTTAAATAGATTTGATTATTTAATCATTGTCATTTACACTTTTTAATGTAAGAAGATATTTGCCATGTACATTTTAGGTCTTCATTGAATGTGGCTTTGAATCTTTGCTTAGGTGAATATATATAACTAATATAACCAAATTATTAGTAGTAAGATATTTTACAATTTTTTTTTTGGTTTTGTCTGTAAATTAGGATATGAGTTACTGGAGGAATAAAAATCAAGCTATTTTGAATACATTGGAAAATTTAAAGATTTTAGAAATTTTTTCTAAACTATCAAAATCATTTAAGTATCTGTCTCAATATCTGCTTGAGATTCCTTATTGCAGGATTATTTTTTTTATTGCAGGATTATTTAGACTTGTTTAATAACGGTATACTTATAGAATTGTTTTATAATTTAGAATTTCTAGAACCTATGTGAAATATAAAGTGAAAATAATTTTACTCTGATCTGTGACCCAGAGGTTTTATCTGTGACCCAGACAAGTATTTCTCCAATCCAAGGTTTCGATAAGTACTGAGCAGCAGTGAATTACAACTGTACTCCCTCTACGGCACTGGGAGGTATAATATTTGGCCAAGTATTATATTAGTATTATCTGGCCAAGTATTACAACTAAATTACAGCTATCTTTAGAAAGCCAAACATGGTGCTTTTCCTTTTCTCTCCAATTAAACCACTTGGGTGTTGATGCTGGATTCAGTTGTTTTACCTCCATCCTGAGACAAGTATGGACTGGGGACTCTCACCCTAGTTTACAGTACTTGAAATTGGTATAAGGGCATAGTATTACATGCCCTTCTGTTTAGTCACCTGTCTTTATTATACGTTTCAGCTTCCGTAAAAGATCATCAGTTCTATCAAAAGCTAAGCTGCTTGTTAAAGCATAACATAAGGCAGAATGTCAGAATCTAGAATAGCTGAGCTCCCAGTGCTGTAAAGAGAGTGTAATTTTGACTCACTGTTGCTCAATACTTATTAGTATTAGAGAGCTAGAAGTAGAGAAATAATATTTGAGGTATATTCACCTTTAAGTACCCTTATAGTCTACCCTAGGATTAGGTGAGACAATTAAGAACTATGTACTTTAGCTGAATTATTTTTGCTCCTTAAAGAAGTACTTTCGCCAGGGCGCCTGGGTGGCTCTGTGGGTTAAAGCCTCTGCTTTCAGCCCAGGTCGTGATTCGGGGTCCTGGGATCGAGCCCCACATCGGGCTCTCTGCTCGGCAGGGAGCCTGCTTCCCCCTCTCTCTCTGCCTGCTCTCTGCCTACTTGTGATCTCTCTCTCTCTCTGTGTCAAATAGATGAATAAAATCTTAAAAAAAAAAATACTTTCACCAAATCAAACTTGGGAATTGCTGTTTGGTTACCTTGTGGAATACTATGAAAGTAAAATCCTTGTTGGAAAACAAACTTCTTAAGCCCTACCTACCAAGCCATAAGGAATAACCTACCCTCCATGGACATTTTTAGTGGAGAGATTTCTCACTCCTCTAAACCTCTCAAAATCAAAGAACAAGTTAGATTGTCCTCTTTTCTTTTACTCTGCATAGTGGCAGAGAAAAAGTCCATAGGGGTCTGGCTGTCTGCCCTGCTGCCTTCCAGAATTCTTTATTTTTCTCCCAGCTTCTAGTTTACTACCTCTCCCAAGCTAGCAAGTTAATGAGTTTCAAGACTCAAGGTATAGAGTTTCACTCCTGAGTTTTAACCCAGAAATAAATTCAGTATTATGTAATGGGTATTATAGCAGCAATATGTACTAATGGCACAAAGGATCAAGTCTATTACCCTTAAAGCTGAATATTTGTTTAAAAACAAGTAGGAATATGCCAAGTAAAGAAAGTATGAAAGAGTATTACAGGCAGAATGGAGAGCCCAGAAGAATGACCCAGTGAGTGCACTGCTTGTAGCTAAATCAAAGAGAATAAGGTAGAAAGGAATAGGAACTAAGCCTGAAGACATAACAAAGAGACAAATCATGAATAGCCTTTTAGGCTGCACAAAAGAGTCCAGACCTTATTCTGTAAATGATAGGGAGCCATTGAAACTTGGATGCTACTGGCTTAGGCTTCTCTTTCAGAAGATTAGGTCTAGAGAATCAGGAGGAGCTTTAAGGCAGAAATCCCTGGGAAAGAGTCTAGATTTACTGAATATGAACTTTCAGGGATTGGTCTCAGGATTCTGTTTAGAAACTGTTTTAGTGAGTCTGAATTTAGGCTCTGCTCTTTTAGCAGCTATATAAGTGAATTATGCATAAATATCATGGATTATATCCCAAGAGTTTATAGACTAATGAGATTGTCAAATACATAAATAAGAAATCAAGTACAAAAGCTCTAAAGATAAAATACCAAGAAAATTCCAACGAAGTGGCATTTCCATAGGACTTGCATGTAAGTGTAGACCAAGACAGAAGGCAGGAAAATATGGGGTATATTCAGAGGATATATAGATTATGTCGTTATGTAGCCTAAAAGGAGACATTTGGTATGTATTTTTCAGCTTCACTCAGTTTTAAGGTTTTCATTAGTCAATATCTTTGATCAAAATCGGGAAAGGATTGAAAGAAATTTTAACTCTGTTATGATTCGTGGAGTTTCTCAAAGAACAAAAAGATATGCATTCCCCCACTGCCCCCACTTTTGTTTTTAACAGGATATTTGTCAAATGCAAAAGATATCTATAAAAGCATTTTAGGCTCCTATTTGGATGACATTTGGAGACAGCTGGAGATTGTACAGTTTATTAGGGAAAAAAAGCCTGAAACCAACTATAAGATGCAAGAACTACAATGTCGAATACTAAATTGGATGCAAAGTGAACAACAGATTAAGGTAAGTGCTGGAATAAAGCAGATAACAGTAATCAGCTTAAACAGGAATTGGATGCCAGATAAACTTTGCATTTAACTCTGAAATGATGAAATAGTCTAGACTATTTGGTACCTTGATAGTTTTCTCCTTAAGTGAATTAACAAAACAGAATCAGACCCAGAGAAAGGATGATTTGCATCATTGTTCATGTATCTTGAATTTAAAAATAATTTTTATTATATGCAGTTTTCTATGGATTGGCTCTCCAAATCTCAAAACTGTTGTCTGGCACATGGTTCATGTTGTTCATGAACATCTACCAAATAACAGAACTACAATAATTTAATTTTAGATATTGAGCCAGAAGCTTAACTTATATGATTCTATTAAAAAAGCATTTGCCTTATGTTTTGGATTATATTGGAAATTTTTGTCCACCCTACCTCAAGCATATGAAGGTTACATTAATAAAGACTTAAAAGGAAAGACTTTCTTAAGTGTTTTCAAGCTGAAAAACATTTCAAATGCTTTATGCTAAATCTGGATACAAATTTGGCCTTTTTCTTTTTTTTCCTTTGTCCCTCCTGTGTCTTTATCTCCAATTCTGTGGTTACTTAGATAACTTGCTTGTCATTAAAATAAAGTAAAATATCAGTTATCATATGGTTTCACTTAATGAGTGGAGCATAAGGAAAAACATGGAGGACATTGGGAGAAGGAAAGGAAGGGTGAACTGGGGGAAAACAGAAGGGGAGATGGACCATGAGAGACTATGGACTCTGAGAAACAAACTGAGGGTTTTGGAGGGGAAAGGGATGGGGGGTTGGGTTAGCCTGGTGGTGAGTATTAAGGAGGGCACATATTGCATGGAGCACTGGGTGTGCTGCAAGAACAATGAATCTTGGAACACTGAAAAAATAAAATAAAATTCAAAAAATAAAGTGAAATGATCAGCAAAAAATTTAAAAATTGAAATTTATTTCTTGTACTCTCCCCCCTACCCAACCAAAAAAAAAAAAAGCTATAATGATAACTAGGAAAGTATAGCAACAAATCGTTCATTTTTTGCAACCAATTCAAACTTCTCTGGGTTGAATTTAACACTAACAATGCAGGTAGAGACAATTTATGTATACAGTCACCCTTATGGGAGTACATGAATGCTAAGAATGCCCCACTCCAGAATATTTTCCTCATTGATATTTGATCTTACCAGAATTTATTCCTTTGTGTTTAAGCAGTGATATCTTTTACAGCACAAATATTTACTTGGTAATCTTTTTGTCAATAGTTTCATGTAACCAGTGAAGCTTGTTATTTTATCACAGTAGCAAAACTATGAAAAAGAATAATTATTCAGAGATATATGAAATTCTTATTTTTGATCAGGTGCTGATTATAATAAGAATGGACTCAGATGGTGAAAAACACTTACTCATTAAAATCCTTAACAAAATGGAAGGTAGGGAGTTTTAAATTATGCTTCATTTGATAACAAATGTTTGGAACATATAAAAATGTAGTGATATAAAAAATGTAGTGATATAAATTTTTTAATTAAGATATAATAACATAAAATTCATTCATTAAAAGTATATAACTCAATGGAATCTAACCAGTTTTTAAATAAATCTGGACTGTAAGTCTGCAACGTAAATATACTAAAATGTACTTATATGAACATGATATATACTTTTGTGTATATTATTATCAATTGGCACCTTTTATTGATTGCTAAATGATTCTATATACTTAAAAAAACTCTATAAATCAGTTTTACAAATAAAGAAACCAAAGTTCATAGAGGTATTGTAACATGACGCACATCACAGGTAGTGAGTAAGGGAATCGGGATTTAAACCAAGGTCTGTCTTGTTCTAGTGTCATTCTTCAACTCTTCTACCCACTATTGCTCTCTCTCCCAACCCTTTCTACCTTGTCCCGTGGAACCCATTGCTTATATGTAAACTCTTTTCCTTTTTTTATCTCTTTGTCTTAAGTGAACTCAGCTTTCTGCAGATGATACAGCTTCCCCTGAATCTCTTTCATATAGAAGCTGATAATTCTCTTCCTCTTATATATATATGTTATATATAATATATATATACATATATATATCATAGGATTGAAAGGGCCATTTCTTGCTTTCCATTATCCTTTCCAAACATTATTTCTTGGGACGCCTGGGTAGCCTGGGTAGCTCAGCCCTTAAGCATCTGCCTTCAGCTCAGGTCATGATCCCAGGGTCCTGGGATCAAGCCCCACATCAGGCTTCCTCCTCAGCAGGAAGCCTGCTTCTCCCTCTCCCACTACCCCCACTCGTGCTTCCTCTCTCACTGTCTCTCTCTCTCTCTCTCTGTCAAATAAACAAATAAAATCTTAAACAACAACATTATTTCTCTGTCTTCTGAGCCCATATTGCCACACCATTCTCTTGCCATCATCTAGTAACCACCCGAACATTTCCCATCATCCATGGATAGTTGTGCACCTGGTTCATGGTATTCTTTTCACTCCTAGTCCTGTCATTATCCTAGGTGTCTTTAATGTGAATAGCTCATTCAACACCCTGACCTTGTAGTTTCATTGACCTCCACAAGAGAAATGATATTCACTCTTTTGTTATGCCATCGACCTTTTAATAATGCAAAACTGTGCTACTTCTGATCTTTAAACTCTGATACATTGCTCTCTGTCCACAGCTATCTTACCTCTTCCATGATGTTCAGCAACTTAGAGATCTATTATTAGTCAACTCCTTTCTTGTAATCAGTCAACTCCTCGGCATTTTTTTCTTTCCAGACTTGGTGATGTACCCATGACTTTAATCAGTCTTGTCTTTCTGCTATACCTTCCATTCAATCTTGGCTCTAAATCCATCAAGACATTTAACCCCTCTGTTCCTATACCCGATCTCCTGAGTGTTATTAGAGAAAATCATATAGTTTAGTACCACTACAAACTTAACTTCTCTGACCTTGAATGGACTCTTAATACCTCTTAACAACCTTTCATCTTACAACCTTACTATCTATAAACTTACCTTCATTTCTTCTTTTCTTTTATCTTTTCTTCCTTTCTTTATAAAGGAGGTGAACCCCCTCCCTTTGTAAACCAATTTTTCACTTCCCTCATCAGTGTGTTCCCATCAGTTATTTCCTCACCCAACCTTCCTCTCTAAAGACTCTCCCTTAATCTTTAAGCCCTCCAGTATTAAAAATAAAATACCACCTGTGTCACCCTTTGTTTACTATTTCTCTTCCCTCCATAAATTGCATCATTGGCCATCTCCAAATATATCTTTCCTGTAACCCTACCAAGCTTTCTATCATGCTGTTTCCTGTATTATGCCTCCTGTTCCTGCTATTGGAGTGCTTTTCTCGCTTCTTTAGAAGGTAACTCCTACACATCCTTTAAAAATTAGTTAAAACATTTGTTCAGGAAACCTTGATTTAAATGCTTTCCCTAGTGCTCTTACTGTATTATGTGCATACTTCTAAGGCACTACTTACCATCGTAGGCTGTAACAACTGATTCTGTTGTCTCTTTTCCTCACTAGCATGTCACCTTCTGGAGGATAAGGACCATGCCCTAATTTGTAGCACCCACAAAAATGTCTGGAATATAGAAAGAACTTAATAAAAATAAATTGAATAACTGAACTTATGAATGCCTCTCTATATACGTAGTAGACTGAGACTAGTGAAAAAGATTGAACTGAATTTTACACAAGTATTACAAATGTCAGCTAATCGGTGCACTTAGTAAAATTAACTATTAAATTATAGCAATGTGAGAATGGAAGTCTCTTTCCAGTAGAACTTTGTAAAGTGCTATTTTTAGACATTATCATGTGTCTAGAGTCCAAATTTGCAAGCTTGGATCTTATTATTTCATCCAGGTTTCCTGTCCTGGGAAGATGAGGTCTTATCCACCAAATACATAATATTTTACTAGTAGCAAAATGTTAAAGTAGTAGTTGACAGTTGTGAGGCTTGAACCTGCCACACCTGTCTGGAATCAGAGTAACTGAAAACACTTTTTTTTTTTTTAAAGATTTTATTCATTTATTTGACAGAGAGGAGAGAGATCACAAGTAGGCAGAGAGGCGGGCAGAGAGAGAGGGAGAAGCAGGCTCCCCGCTGAGAAGAGAGCCCGATGCGGGGCTCGATCCCAGGACCCCGAGACCATGACCTGAGCCGAAGGCAGAGGCTTAACCCACTGAGCCACCCAGGCGCCCCTGAAAACACTTTTTTTAATTAGGAAAGTGCTGAGCAATGTAGCATTATGAAACAAAGGGACTTGGGTAACTGAAGTAATAGTTTTGTAAAGAGGCTGAGGAAATATTCCTGCCCCACAGAGAAGAATACTTAAACCTACTTAATGGGACATCTTTTCTTTTGATGTACTTAAGACATATGGACAAATAATTATTGTATATATCACTTCTTATCTAGGCTTCATGCTGAACATTCTATTTCTTTTGGCTTTGGGGATTATATCATCACTACTCTATTTTTTTTCAACAAGGTTTACTGACACAAAAATATTTGACTCTCTAAGCTGAAAAAATGTTTTTCCTACCTTTCTTACAAGCAGCTATCCTCTGTGCTAGGAGTGAGGCCTTCTTTTTCTGTCTAGTGTTAGAAAGAAGAAATGTAGTTTCATTTTCTCTGTGCTTGCAAGATCCTAGAGATGCATTTAGCAAGTAATCTCCTTTAAGATTACAGCTAAGACAAATCAGCTCAAGAGATTAGGTTTTAAAGTCTGAGCTTTGCATGGAGCACTGGGTGTGGTGCATGAACAGTGAATGTTGGAACACTGAAAAAAAATAAAATTAAATTAAAAAAATAGTTTGAGCCTGGATGGCTCAGTCGGTGGACTGTGCAACTCTTTTTTTTTTTTTTTGGACCATGCAACTCTTGATCTCAGCATTGTGAGTTTGAGCCCCACAGTGGTTGTAGAGATTGCTTAAAAATAAAATCTTTTAAGTAACATAAGAAACTTAAATTATGATTAAGAAACAGAAGTGAATCTAAGGAGCAGATGGCACCCAACAGGTCTTCTTCTTCTTATACAGCCAACAGAAAGGAAAAAATGACATCAAAATGTAGTCTCTTGCTATTTAGTTATATACTTAAATTTTTGACTAGAGTAAAAAGGTAAAACCAACCATGATTTTTAGCAAAGTAAAATTAAATGCACAAAATGGGTGAGTGTTTAAATTGACTACTTTAAAATTGAGATTTTGATGCATTTTATTATTTTACACAATAAATTCAGAATTTCCATGCTTGTACATACAAAACATACACACACAACAGAAATATTGCCCATGCATCAAACTTTCTGATACCCACAGACAGAAGAATAATTCAGCAAATTGTATTTTTTATATTCTTTTTTTTACTAACATATAATGTATTATTTGCCCCAGGGTACATGTCTGTGATTCATCAGGCTTACACATTTCACAGCACTTACCATAGCACATACCCTCCCCAATGTCCATAACCCAGCCACCCTATCCCTACCCCCTACCCCCCCATCTCCCAGCCACTCTTAGTTTGTTTCGTGAGTTTAGGAGTCTCTTATAGTTTGTCTCCTTCCCCATCCCATCTTGTTTCATTTCTCTTCCCCACCCCCCCCCACGACCCCCACCCTGCCTCTCAAATTCTTCATATAAGAGAGATTATGTGATAATTGTCTTTCTCTGTCTGACTTATTTCGCTTGGCATAATACCCTCTAGTTCCATCCACGTCGTTGCAAATGGCAAGATTTCGTTTCTCTTGATGGCTGCATAGTGTTCCATTGTATATATATACCACATCTTCTTTATCTATTCATCTATCGATGGACATCTAGGTTCTTTCCATAGTTTGGCTATTGTGGACATTTTCAGCAAATTGTATTTTAAGCGGTTTCCTTGTTCAAGGTCTTTAATTCATTTTTATAGTAGTGAAATATATAACATCTAAAAATTATATATGAACAAAACACTGAAAAACACTTTTTTATATTACTCTTTTTTTTCCCAACAGGTTTAACATTGACTGTCTTACATTCAAACAAAAGGAAAGATTTTCTGGAATCTGAAAGTGTTTTAAATGGGTAAAAATGTATTTCTTCACCTATGGGGAATAAGCATACCAGTTCCACAGGAAAAGCATAATTTCTCTTGGAATTTAACTTTTTAAAAGGTTCAGAATCAATGTAACTCTCCTCTTCCTGAAAAGTGTCTTACACTAGGATACTTCAACTCAGGTCATTGCTTTGTGTATTATATATTATTGTGTCCAGAATTTTAGTTCAATCTTGCTATAATATCCCCAACTTATCATCGTCAGTGCATTGTTAGTACAGGAAGTACCAATTTAGATTTACCCTTGTTTATAGCCGTTTGGGATTTTTTTTGCACAGCATTGTTTCTTATATCTTCTTCCTTTCTTGTGAGTTCTCCTTCTTCCTGAAATACATCCTTTGAAATTCTTTTGGTGAGAGCATGCTCATAATAAAGTTTAGTGTTGACTTGTCTAAAAATGTTTTTATTTTGCCTTATTTTATATAGAAATTTTTATTGCTAATATTGGGATCCAGATAACAAAAGGAGAAGTTGTAAATCAAATAGAAGCCCATAAAAGCATTTAACTTATGTCTGTTATCTATCTAGATTGCTCTAGATAGAAAGCAGCAATAGAGAATTCTCATTACAATAAGTGCTATTATATGGAATTTGAAGATAGGAAAGATAAACATATGATATTTAAGTATCTGGGTTTTTTTTAATATTTTTATTTATTTATTAGAGAGAGACTGAGAATGAGAGGGGAGAAGGTCAGAGGGAGAAGCAGACCTCCCGCAGAGCCGGGAGTCCGATATGGGACTCGATCCCGGGACTCCGGGATCATGACCTGAGCCAAAGGCAGTTGCTTAACCAACTGAGCCACCCAGGTGCCCTTAAGTATCTGTTATTTGTTGTTGCTAAATCACCTATGAAGTTCATTGAGAAAAAGAAAAATCATTTCAAAGTTGTCGGATAATATTCTATTATGTAGCTCCTCAAAGGTGAAACCTTACATGTGTAAGAAAATGAATTCTCACAGTGACTTGTCTGTTATTGATAGGACTCAGTTAATAATATTAGGATCCCTTGCATTTGAGAATGTGAAGTAGCCCACAGGTTTTTAGATCTTGTTTTTTTAAAAAAATGTATGACCATAGGGGCACCTGACTGGCTTAGTTGGAAGAGCACACAACTCTTGATCTCAGGGTTGTGAGCTTGAGCCCCACATTGGGTGTAAAGATTACTTAAAAAATAAAATCTTGCAAGGGGCACCTGGGTGGCTCAGTCAGTTAAACGTCTGCCTTTGGCTCGGTGATGATCCCAGGGTCTTGGGATAGAGCCCCAAAAGGGGTACCTGGATGGCTCAGGTTGTGATTCCAGGGTCCTGGGATCAAGTTCCACGTCATCATTGTCATCATCGTCATCATCGTCGTCATTGTCATCATTGTCATCGTCGTTACATCATCCTCATCATCCTCATTGTAGGGCTTCCCGGTCAGTGGGGAGCCTGCTTTTCCCTCTGTCCCTCCCTTGCTTGGGCTGGCTCTATCTCTAGAATAAATAAATAAAATCTTTTTAAAAAATATTTTTCCCCAAAGTATTTTATCTTATTTTTTAAAAATCTTTAAAAAAAAAAAACCTTTTTTTTAATGTATGCCCATCAAAAAGAAAGATAAAAAGGAATTAGCACAATTGGAGAACAAATCAACAGAAAATACACCAGTACCTTTCCAAGATAAGCAAGTATACACTAGAGAAGAATAAAATAGCCAAAACAGTCATCTTTTGGCCTTCCAAGTAAATAATGATACAAATGTAATTCCATTTTCTTGGCTTTATTTTGTCTTCAGTACAAGTTCCTGTGTAGTTGTACATAATCAATATATTGGATCAGATTTCCCCTGGAGTAACTTCTCATTCGTGGTGGAATACAATTTTGTAGAAAACTCTTGTTGGACTGAACACTGCGAGAAATTGAATATTCCTCACAAGGTCTTCAAAGTGATTCTTCCAGACACAGTTTTAAAGAGTAAGGATATATAAACTTAAATCCTTTTGTTTTAGTAGAATGGAAATTGTCTGTTTTCTGCTTCTGATCTGTGGAAAAATAATGAGCAATGGCATTAGCGGACTTGAGTTCAAGCTCTAACCTCATTGCTCCCTATGACTTTGGGCCAGTTCTTTACCTCTTACCATATATTCCTTATTTGTAAAGTAAGCTTTACTTGTTATATTTGTCTTCATCCCTTTACCTTCTAAATTTTACTTATAATAGCACAATTTATTACGATTATATCTAATTTCACCCGATACTTCTACACAATAGCATTTTTTAATTGAATTTTAGGGGAAAATTTTGTTATAGTAGGTTGACTGATTCAGAAAACTTAATGTGCAAAAAAAAAATTATACACAAACCCTTCAAAAAGAGTTTAAATCCACTTTGTATATCATTTGGTTTCTTTGTATTACTCAGCAACACTTCACATGACTCAGGTTGTGAATTCTCACATCCATTAAATTAAAAAGCCTGTATAGTTTTAGTCCCAGTGCATCCCTTTCAATACTTGCTGTAAGTTATTTTCTGTCCACCTCAAGTCTGAGTGGGAAGTTTGAATTCTGAGCTACTCCAATTCAATGCTAAAATAGAGACACCATAATGATTTGGAATCTTTGATATATAAATTTAAATGTTAAATTGATTAACTAAGGGCCCCCAAAAAGATAAAAGATAAATATTCCAGTTTATATGTGGAGACTTCTTCCATTCTCTCAAAGATGAACTTAAGTGATTCAACCAATTCCATATTTGGGGCATTTACAATGCTTCAATTTTCAACTATTGTACTTTAAGACTTATAGTAGTTTATATATCTTATTTATTTTTATATACCTGTTCTAAGAAGTAAAATGAGTTGCTGGGTCAAAGGTATACACACATTTATATATTGCCAAATATCCTTCCAGAAATGCTATCTCAATTCATATTTGTGCAAAAAGTATAAGAGAATCCTTTCACCAATATCTTTACTGTAAGTAGGTATGATTATTCTTTTAAATCTTTGACAGAATTATAGGCATAAAATATTTTATAGTTATATCATAGTTAGTTAATTACAGATAAAGTCTTTGATTATCCATGTCTTTTCAGATGTGAATTGATCTTGTATGGCCATTCTTTTGTAAATTGCCTATTAATGTTCTTTGTCCATTTGTCTAGTGATGTATTTCTTATTTTCCTATTAATGTATCATATGGTAGTTTTAGTAAGTTCTGTTCACGCTGTTTTATTTTTAGGTAGTAGGATACCATGTGGTTTTTATTTTATTCTTCAGACCTTTCTTTATTTTGATTTCTGATTTTTTACAATGACTATGTTTTATTTTTGTACTACTCCTTGAACATACACTTGCTATTCTCATGTTTAGTAAAAAAGAGAAAGACATAAAGGATGAGAAAAAAGAAATATTTATAAACTTTCTCTTATTTAGGAAGCACCTTGCTGGATAGTTTTGGTGGATTTCTTTTGGAAATTCAGGTTCCATATGTGTTTTTTGCATCTGAAGGACTTCTTAATACTCAAGAAATACTTCAGTTGCTAGAATCCAAGTAAGTTATTGATTTCATAACTTTAGCAAAGATATATAAATCCTAAATGGCTAAACATTGTGCTATATATGTGGCATATATCTCTCTGATTGAAGTGTGCAATTATATCACATAGAAATATATGAAATAGTTTTCCAGAGAGTATATGTCAAGTCACCCTTCTCTCCCTATAGTACACCATCATAATTACTGAATATTATCTTTTTTGTCTAAATTTATATCTTAATTTAATTTATTTTGTTACCAGAAAATATCAACACTTTATGTGTTTTTTTTTCCTGCAAATTTTATGATCGTATTTTGGGGTCATTGATAATATTGAAAATGAGTATTCCTATTTAGAGGGCTTTAAATATTGCATGGGAAATAGGACTATGATGTTCTAAATGAAATACCTAAGGCAATGCACATCTCAACTAATTTATCATGTATACTGAATAAGTCTAAATTTTAGTCCTCAAATCTATAATGTAGAATAAATTGATGTATGAAAAAGCACAGAAGTTCAAATAATTTAATATGCAGGGGGACAATACAACTTTTCTTAAAGAATTTTTCTTAGCCATCGCATTATGTCACCCCAAAATATGGCATTTTACAGGTATAATATCACACTAGTGGAGAGATGCTGCAGTGAGTCGTTGAAACTCTTTGGAGGTACAGAGTGTTATGTAGTGGTGACAGTTGATGAACACACTGCTGTAATTTTGCAGGTAAAATTATACAGTAAAATATATAAATTAAATATAGTACAGTATATATAATCATGTAATTTATGATTAGCTTTACTATAGAGAGCTTAACTATAATCCATTAGTGTTTTCTTCCAAAACTTTGCAAATGAACAACAAGTATTAAAATCATCACTATGGAAAATGACTATTACCAAACTTCTTTAATGCTTTATAATTTTTAGCATACTTTAAGAAGACAAAGCAAATATGGAATCTTTAATGTTATATATTGACCTATTTTAAAATATATTTATAGATAATTACAGTGTTGAAAACCTTAAAAATCAAATCCTAGCACTATGTTTCTTAAAAGGTCATAGTAAATTGATCCATGTATAGTAATATGGAATCTCCTGTAAGGTAAGTGGGGATTGCCTGTAAGTAAGCCAGTTTAAAAAAAAGAAAAGAAAAGAGAAAAACTCTCTTTAAAAAATCCCTATAGTTTGGAATTTAAGATGTACAAATTCTTGACTAAATCTCCCTAATATGTTTGCTTAATTGGAGTACAAATTACAAAGAAATTAATTCAGTAGGGTGGAAGTGGGGAGCAGAAACCAAGTCTGATGGGATGGAATATAAATTAATGGCAAATACGGTAAGGTAGAAGTCTGGTCATGAGCAAATGTTAACAGTGTAAGAATTATATAATGGAAACACAAAGCTCTGTTAGAGGGTTTCTTAAGAGCTACCATGTCTTACACATTTAAAGTTTTTAAAAAGGTTTTATTTGAGAGAGAAAGGGCAGGAACGAGAGAGCACAAGCAGGGGGAGTGGTAGAGGGAGAGCGAGAAGCAGGTGCCCACCTGAGCAGGGAGCCCAATGTGGGGCCCTGTCCCAGGACCTGGGATCATGCCTGAGCCAAAAGCAGATGCTTAACTAGCTGAGCCAACCAGGTGCTCCTAAAGTTTTTTTAGAAATAATTATTTAGGGCAAAATATCATTTGGGAAATTTTTAATTCATAGTTACATGATTTAATGTTAGAATAAGATACTTCCTGAATCATTCACTCTATCAAAAATTAATTATAAACCCAAGTTGGGCTCCGTGCATCCTGCTTAAGATTCCTAAAGATTGGGGTACCTGCAAAATCACAGGACAGGAAATAACAAGTGTTGGAGAGGATGTGGAAAAAGGGGAGCCCTATTACACTGTTGGTGAGAATGCAAATTGGTGCAGCCACTTTGGAAAACAGTATGGAGATTCCTCAAAAAATTAAAAATAGAGCTACCCTATGACCCTGCAATTATACTACTGGGTATTTACCCTAAAGATACAGATGTAGTGAAAAGAAGGGCCATATGTACCCCAATGTCCACAATCACCAGACTGTGGAAAGAGCTGAGATGCCCTTCAACAGATGAATGGATAAAAAAGATATGGTCCATGTGTACGATGGAATATTACGCAGCCATCAGAAAGGATGAATACCCAACTTTTGTATAAACATGGACGGGACTGGAGGAGATTATGCTGAGTGAAATAAGTCAAGCAGAGAAAGTCAATTATCATATGGTCTCACTTGTGGAGCATTAGGAATAACATGGAGGACATTAGGAGAAAGAAAGGAGAAGTGAATTGGGGGAATTTGGAGGGGGAGACGAAGCATGAGAGACTGTGGACTCTGAGAAACAAACAGGTTTTGGAAGGGATGGGGGTGGGGCAATGGGTGAGCCTGCTTGTAGGTATTAAGGAGGGCACATATTGCATGGAGCACTGGGTGTGGTACATAAACAATGAATCTTGGAACACTGAAAAAAATAAAATTAAGATGTTAAAAAAAAGATTGGGGTACCTGGGTGCCCCAATAGAATTATATATATAATATATATTAGATTATTGAAATATGGTAATAATTTCATAACAACTATTCAACCTAGTGAATCTTTTTATTTTATTTATTTTCTGGTAGGACCTAGAAGAATTGAATTATGAGAAGTCATCAGACAACATCATTATGAGACTGCTGGCATTATCATTCCAGTACAGCTATTGTTGGATAATCTTATATACCAAAAAACCATTAAACTCAGAGTAAGTAAACATTTCTTCATCCAAAGTCACGTTTATATTTCTTAAGTTATTTGATCCTCTTCTTTGAATAAAAGTGGCTATTCAAATCTTCCACTTACTCATCTAGTTTGCATTAAGTTAGGGATCTTTGAGGTGGAGGCATGCCCATAGGAAAACAAATCAGGATTTTGGAGATGATATATTTCCGCTGCACATTGTGCAAATCATCCTCCTCTAGTTCACTAAGAGTTGCTGCTTTAAGTATTTCACTTTTTATTACTTTTTAGTTCTGACTTGTCTATTAAAAGATGCCATTCTTAAATCACTTCTTTCTAAAAGCTTATTAAGTTTACCAACTGAATCGCACCTTGCTATTCTTTCTTTCATTGACATGCTTAACTTAAAAATTACAAAAAATCCATGCCAAGACATTGGCTCAAGTTATCATTATATGTCCCTTCTTTCCTTCATCTCAAAATTTTATGAACCCATAGCTTCCTTCTTTTTTTATTCTCTGCAGTCTGGCTTTTCTTCCTGCATCTGTACTAATCTGTCTCTCAGGATCACTTCCACCTCCACAGGTATTTTTATCTTACTGTGCTCTGAAGCCTTGAAAACCGTTGTCAGTGCTTCCTTACCTGAAGCTCTTCAGTCCTATGACACTGCACAGTTTTGATCTTCTAACTACTCTTTCTCTGTCTTTACCTCTTCTTCTTCCTTGTCACAGTCTCCAGATATATCTTAATTCTCTTTTTTCTTCTAATCAATCCATTAGAAACCTTACCCACTTCAATCAGCATCTTTCTGCCTATAATTATTATATTTATATCCGCAGCTGCAGTCTCTCTTTGAAATTTCTGACATGTATCTATAATTTTCTATTAAACCTTGCCACCCTGATATTTTATAGACTCTCATACTTAACATGTTCCAGGGTGAATTCATTATATTCTCTATCCCCTCTGAAACAGTATCTCCTCTTTTCTGCCCTTTGGCTATTTATGACTATTGCCTTTCTTTTAGTCACCAAAATTAGAAAACATATCTTATGGATATAACCACTAGTCTCTTTGTTATCTATCCCCTTTCTCCATTTATATTACCAACATCTTAGTTCAGATCTTATGTGGACTGTTAAAGTAGAATACTGTTTTCCTACCTCATGGCTCTCCATGTTACTCTCCATAATCTGTTATACATTCGATTAATATTTCAAAAACCAGGCTCTTAACTGTTTCACTCTGATAAAAAGCCTTCACAGACTTCCCTATTATCTACTGAATAGGTACATACTATTCATCCTAATATTCAAAGTCTTCAGAATATAATCCTGACCTATATTTTCAGGCTTACTTTTTTTTTTTTAAAGATTTTTTAATTTATTTATTTATTAGGAAAGAGAGAGTGAGAGAGAGCAGGTCAGAGTGAGAAGCGGACTCCCCATGGAGCTGGGAGCCCGATGTGGGACTCGATCCCGGGAGTCCGGGACCATGACCTGAGCCGAAGGCAGTCGCTCAACCAACTGCGCCACCCAGGGGCCCTCAGGCTTACTTTTCACTGTTTTCCATTTCAGCCAGAAGGATTGCTCGTTGGTTCAAAAATATGGTCCTTTGTCACTTCTACTTTTGCTGATATATTTCTCTCTTTCTACAATATTCTCTATTTCCTCCAACTATTTGATCTGGTGAAATCGTGCCTATTTTTCAAAACCTATCCCCAAATGTCTCTTTTTCTATTCTATCTTTCCTTAATACCCCCATCTTATGCACACAAATAGATAGTTAATTGTGATCTCTCCATCCTTTGAACTCCTTAGCTCTCTATCTTTTCCTCATCTTTGATATTTATCACATTTTCCCCAAATATGTTTATTTTATTTTTTCAGTGTTACAAGAATGATTGTTCATGCACCACACCCAGTGCTCCATGCAATACGTGCCCTTCTCGATACCCACCACCAGGCTCACCCAACCCCCCACCCCCTCCCCTCCAAAACCCTCAGTTTGTTGCTCAGAGTCCACAGTCTCTCCTGGTTCATCACCCCCTCCGATTTCCCCCATTCACCCTTCCCTTCCTTCTCATGATGCCCTCCATGATTTTCCTTACGCTCCACATGTAAGTGAGACCATAAGATAATTGACTCTCTCTGCTTGACTTATTTCACTCCACATAATT
>CM052813.1:61906068-61935953 GCA_028533885.1 Nasua narica | reverse complement strand
TTGCTTTGTATTGTCATTTTGGAGTACTTGCCCCATGGCACTGCACATTGTTTCATATAATAGATGCTTGGTAAATATTCCTTGATTGAATGAATGAATCTTTCCTACTAAATTGCAAACTAGTCTCCTTTCTTTTTTTTAATCTCTACAGTATCACATAATACATAACACACACTCATAGTATAAGGTTTTAAAATATTATCTATTCTGCCATCCCTTGGGTGGCTCAGCTGGTTAAGCATCTTCCTTTGGCTCAGGTCACCAAAGGAAGGGATCAAGGCCCTGGGATCAAGCCCTGTGTCAGGCTCCCTGGTCAGCATAGAGTCTGTTTCTCCCTCTCCCTCTGCCCTCCTCCTACTCGTGCTCTCTCTCTCTCTCTTAGATAAAGAAAGTCTTTAAGAATATATTATTTAGTTATTAGAGAAGGTATACAGATCTTTCCTTATTTGACATTGCATATGTGATTTTTTTTCTTTACTGACTTTCCAGTTTGATTCCATTTTCGTTTACCTATTGTACCAAGCTCTTTGTATACAATTATTATTACAGGGGGATAAGTATAAGTTAAAATTTAAGAGTCCAAACACCTGGGTTCTTATTTCTTTTCCTATTAACAATAACCTCTAGCAAATCATTTAACCTTGCTTTTCTTTTCTACCAAAATTGAAAAATAAAAATAATAATTTAGGTCTAAAATCTTCATTTCGAATATTAGTAAAGGCTGTATAGCATTTTAAGCTTGGAACTTGCTTGTAAAGCATTTAACTTTATCAAGTTCTTGAAAGTATCTTATAGATAAAACTGTTTAGGAAAAATATTTAAGTTGTTTTTAGATTGCTAGTCACCTATATTCCAGAGGTATAATTGAACAGCAAAAAAGAGGGGATTCACACTTATTTTTACCTAGATTTTCATAAAAAAAACAATTATGTAATAGTCTGAGATAGTTTGATGTTCAGGATATGTAGAATTATTTATTTACAATAAGATATTATTATAAAACGTAGTTATTTTCAGACTTCTAGGTATCTCAGGTCTATATTTTTAAATGTATACAACATTTAAGAGGTATCTTAATCAACTGACCAAATGAGAAAAATTCAACATATAAAATAAAATTGCTTGAATTACCTTCATAGTTCATGCCATTAGTTTCTGTTTAAGAAAATGTGTTAGGAGGGGTGCCTGGGTGGCTCGGTGGGTTAAAGCCTCTGCCTTCGGCTCAGGTCATGATCTCAGGGTCCTGGGATCGAGCCCCGCATCAGGCTCTCTGCTGGAAGGAAGGAAGGAAGGAAGGAAGGAAGGAAGAAAAAAATGTGTTAGGAGTCCCTAAGACTACCCCAGGTTTGATGATTTGATAAGAGGATTCACTGGACTCAGCCTATACTTGTACTCATGACTATGATTTATTATCGTAAATGGTCACCAAGCAAAATCAATAAAGGGAAAAAGTGCATGGAACAAAATCCAGAGGAAGCTAGAAGGAAGCTTCCAGGAATCTTCTCTTAGTAGAATCACACAGAATGTGCTTAATTTCCACAGGAAAGAGTTGTGACAACACTTGTAAAATTTTGTGTACCAGGGAAACTCACTAGAGACTCAATGCCCGGGGCTTTCATTAAGGATTGATCATGTACATACCCTCTGCCTAGCACATATTAAAATTCTAGACTCCCAAGAAGAAAAGCAGGTGTTCAGCAGAAACCTCATTGTTTGTACAAACAGTTTAAGCACTGTAAGCCACTCTTGTCAGCCACTCTTATAGAAAAAGCTAATCTGAGAAAACCAGCAGGGGAAAGAAGAGCCAAGAAATTAAGGAGCCCTTGTCTTGATGACATGGTTTGAGTCCCTGGATCCAATAACATCTTCTCCTGGACTTCCTAGTAATATGAGCTGATAAATTTCCTTTTTGATGCTTAGGGTACTTAAAGATAAAAGCAGATAGCTCAAGACTCACATCTGCTTAATAACCATAGGAAAAAAAAAAAAAGAGTGTTCTTTTAATTGAGATACAATTGACATACCAAATTGTGTAAGTTTAGGGTCTACAACATGCTGATTTGATACATTTATGTATTATAATATGATTACCACTGTAGGGTTAGCTAACACCTCTATCACATCACATAATGATCATTTTAAAAACTGTTTTTTCTAACAGTTCAAGGAAAAGATCCAGGGAGGATTCTAGTTATCCTGGTTCTGGTCACATGTTCATATCTGAACATTACTTTGAACGTTACTTTGGCCAGGGGAGATAGAGTATTTTAGTTGGCATCAGTCAGATAACCATTCCTGGAGCCAGTAAGGGGATGAGTTAAACTTCTCTCCTCAAACACACTCTCCACATCCCCTAGATTCAAATGGATTGTTAAAGAATGGAGGTGGAACCATCTTCCTAAAAGAGTGCTGAGTCTGCCACACAGCTTTATCTTAGCCACGTTATTCTCATAACAAGAAATGTGGAAAATGAATTGAACTTCTAATAGGTACAATCAGGTATCAAATGAGTATAAGCATAGTAATATAATTTTTTTTAGGTACCATCTAACAGAAAAAACACTTCATCATCTAGCACTGATTTATGCAGCTTTGGTATCATTTGGGCTAAAATCAGAAGAACTGGATGTAAAGGTATTCTTTTCTTAAATGTTTGTTTATAAGTATTTCTCATAAGCCAAAATTATACTCTAACTCAAGTGCCCATTGCAAAGAAACATTAAATTAGTAAACTAAAAAATGCTCAAAAGCTTTTTAAAGAACAGTTTTCAAATTAATAAATATTCTTTCCACTTAAACTTCTGTTCTAGAAGAAGGGTCCCTTGGGGTACCTGGGTGGCTCAGTTGGTTGAGCATCTGCCTTTGGCTCTGGTCATGGTCCAGGGGTCCTGGGTTCAAGCCCTTAGTGGCCTCCTTGCTCAGTGGGGAACCTGCATCTCCCTCTCATTCTGCTGTTCCCCCTGCTTGTGCTCTCCCTCTCTCTCTGTCAAATAAATAGATAAATAAAATCTTTAAAAAATAATAAAAATTAAAAATAAAAGAAGGGTGCCTGGGTGGCTCAATTAGTTAAATGTCTGCCTTTGGCTCAGGTTATAATCCTCAGGTCCTGGGATTGAGCCCTGTGTCAGGATCCTTGCTCAGTGGGGGAGCCCGCTTCTCCCTCTCCCTCTGCTGCTCTCCCTGCTTGTGCTCTCTCTCTCTCAAATAAAGAAAAGAAAAGAAAAAAATTAAAAGCCTTTAATAAATTTAAAGTCATATTTTATCTCTTAATTACCACTTGGTGGTATATGAATAAAAGTGAATATCCATTGATCAAAAATGTTCACTTAAGAAACATACACTCTAAAAAAAAAAAAAGAAAAGAAAAGAAATACACACTCTTTTTATCTGCTCTAGTGATCTCTAACCAGTGTCCTTTCTTGGTTCTTTTTTCAATGTTCCATTATGAAATTTAGATAATCCCCCAAATTCAGGGCTCAGTCCTCTTCTGTTACCACTTTAACTCTTCCCTTAATAAATTCAGAATTCCCACAAATTTAGCTTTCACTTCTGAATATAAACCTTAAAATTTTCTTGACTTAAGATCTGCACCTATATCCTAGCATTGTACTAGAAATCTCTACATGAATATCCCACAGGTGCCTCAAACTCTGCATGTCCAAAACACAACTTCTCATTCTCCCGAAACTTAGTTTATGGCATTATTACTGTAACCTAATCTGTGGGGCAGTGTCTCTAGAATTATGTGTCTCCGTTCTACTCCTACTGCTTTTCCCCAAATTCAGGCCTTCACCTCTCTTTTGGAGTTTTAAAGCAACTTCCTGACTAATCTTGTTTCTAGTCGTCCTCCTTTGGTGCATGATATAGATTCACACCAATTACATTTCTGAAGTACAGCTGTCAACATTTCACTTTCTGAACTATAAACTCCTGAAAGAATGGAAACATGTTTATTCATTTTCATATTCCTGGCACCCAGCACAGCACTAAGTATGTGGTAGACTCTTGGTAAATATGTGTTGTTAAATCGAATTTTCTTGCTCAAAGGACCTTCTGTAGCTTCCTAATTCATTCAAAATAAAGATCAAAATCAGCTGGATTCAAACTTCATAATTTGGCCTTTAGTAATTCTTCCGTTAGCGTCATTCTACTCACTATTTCCTGAATATGTCCACACTCTCACAATTAGCCAATGCACAAACATGTCCTCCCAGCCTGTCTCCCCCTTCCTCTTACTGCTAGCCTTTGGAGTTCTGTCTTTTGTTGCTTAGCTCAAACACTACCTCCTTTAAGAAATGTGCCCCAAGTATGCCCTCTCAGGATAAATCTCCTGTTCTCACAAGAGCACTTCATACCTTTATTGTAGCATGACATATTCATTCATATACCTTCCATCCTGGAGGGTAAGAACCAGATCCTTTTCCTTTGAAAAATGTATAGCATCCAGCACAGTGCTTTGTACACAGTAAAAATGTTCAACAAACATCTACTGAATAGAATTAAATCAAAGCACAACCTGTTAAGAAAATTAACAAATGATCTATTTGAAATAGAATCCTGATCATTTTGATCCTGTGATGCATATTAAACATTGAAATAAAATTCTTAGAAAAGTTATCAATGAATGGCAAATGTGAATGTTTCCTTTACCCATTTAAGTGTGGTTTCACCACTTAACCAGCCTCTTTTCAGCTAATGGTAAGCTGTTATATGCAAAATATACTTCAGAGAATCATTTTATTCCTCTATACATGGGTTCTATGATACTAGTGAGTGATACTATATTCAGGTACAGTGACATGGCCCATAGAGGACATGTTCCAAGAAAGGCATTTAGGGATGATACAGGAAGTGTGCCCAGGCACAATCCATTCCAAACAAAAGTCTGCTCATACCTGGATCAAACTATTCCAAAAGCTTTTCAAGTTATACATAATAATTTTAAAAGTAGGTCAGTTTTTCATAGAATTTGAGAAACAAATATCAATTTTCTCTATTATCAATATGTCACCAGTACTCAAGGCTCCTATTCTCCTGACTTGATGACATTATCACATTAAAGGGGGTTCCCTAGACTCATATTATTTTAGAGTATATTGTTGCTTTACTTTACTTTATTTAGTAATATGGCTTTGAGCCTGTTAGAGCACATCAGTATGGATTTTAGAAAAATTTTTTCAAGCATCTGAAGAGCCTAGCCATAAAAAAAGCATTAGGGGGGCGCCTGGGTTGCTCAGTGGTTTAAGCCTCTGCCTTCAGCTCAGGTCATGATCTCAGGGTCCTGGGATCGAGCCCTGCATCGGGCTCTCTGCTCAGCAGGGAGCCTGCTTCCGCCTCTCTCTCTGCCTGCCTCTCTGCCTACTCATGATCTCTCTCTCTCTGTCAAATAAATAAATAAAATATTAAAAAAAAAAGCATTAGGAAGTTTAAGTACATTTTCCTAAACTAAAAGAAAATACTGCTAGTAGTGTTATGCTATATTTTATTCTAATGTCAAAAAAGTTCTATAAATTTTTTATAAACTCTTTTTGCAGAAAATGCATAGATAAACATATATGCAAAATTTTGAAAATAATGTTGGGGGTTCCTGAATTTCCCAAAGTCTAGCCATGAACTCCAGAATCCTTGCCTAATAAATTAAGGTAATATTCATTACCATCACCATAAAATTGTGCCTTTTTATATTTAAATAAAAGCATAAAAAAAAAAGCATCAGATCTTCTTGAAACATCCAAAACTGCAATAAAATTAATTTGGAATCAGTGTTATTTCTGTGCACTCTATACATATTTGGGGTGCCTGGCTGACTCAGTCAGTTAAGCAACTGACTTGATTTCACCTCAGGTCATGATCTCAGGGTCGTGAGATTGAGCCTGAGTTGAGCCCTAGTCAGGCTTCCCAGTCCACTGCGGATGGAGCTTGCTTATGATTCTCTCTTTCCTTCTCACTCTGCCCCACCCCCCACTGCTCACTCTCTCAAAAAAAGAAAAAAATTGTACCTATTTAATATAATTTAAAGAAAATTCTTCTTTAGAATACATGTACTCCCCAGGTGTGTACTAACAGTGTTTTATTTGTTATCTTGTGAAAGAAAATATTGTCATAATTATTTTATGAGGTTTGTACAGTCTTTGTTTCTTGAATTTTCACTACAGCACAGGATGTTTATATTTCTAAGATATGATTGTTTAGGGCAGTGTTTTCTATTTACATTAAATTGCTAACCCATGGACTGGGGTGCCTGGGTGGTACAGTTGATTGAGCCACTGACTCTTGGTTTGGGCTCCACTTGTGATCTTGGGGTCTTGAGATTAAGCACCTTTTGGGCTCCTTGCTTAGCATGGAGTCTGCTTAGGACTCTCTCTCCCTCTCCGTCTGCCCCTTCCCCAACCCCCTCCCCCAAATTAAATAAATAAATAAATCTTAAAAAAAAAAGCCTGCTAACCCATGGACTATATTTACTTCAACTGAATCTAAAAGATGAAGAAGATAAAAATGGAACTGAAAGCAGAAGAAAAAGGCTGGCATTTCGAAAGAGAGAAGGGTATGGAGGAAACACAAGTGACAGGAAGTAGGAGATATTAAGAAACTTTTTTTTAGAGTTAAGTTTAACACACACATAGCTTAGCATCAAATAAGACAATATTAGATGGAACAATTCCAAATATATTCTATTTTTTTAAAAATATTTTATTTATTTATTTGACAGAGAAAGAGAGAGAGATCGCAAGTAAGCAGAGACAGGCGGGGGGGGGGGGGGAGCAGTCTCCCTGCTGAGATGCCAAGATCAAGCCTGATGCAAGGCTTGATCCTAGGACCCTGAGATCATGACCTGAGCCAAAGGCAGAGGCTTTAACTCACTGAGCCACCCAGGCACCCCTTCCCAAAATATTCTAAGTAAAAACTTTTTCTTTTTTGGGGGTGCCTGGGTGGCTCAGTTGGTTAAGCATCTACCTTCAGCTCAGGTCATGATCCCAGGGTCCTGGGATAGAGCCCTGCATTGGGCTCCCTGCTTCTCCCTTTCCCTCTACCTGCCGCTCCCCCTGCTTGGGCTCTGTCAAATAAATAATAAAATCTTCAAAAAACCCCAACTTTTTTCTTTTTAAATACAGCATCAAATTCATTTATAAATATCCTTTATCTTTTAATGTCATTTTGAAAAATCTTGCACTATATTTTTTAAATTCTTTTTTAAGATTTTATTTATTTATTTGACGGAGTAAGAGCTAGCACAAGCAGGGGGAGTGACAGGCAGAGAGAAAGGGAGAAGTGACAGGCAGAAAGAAAGAAGCAGTCTCCCCACGGATCAGGGAGCCCAATGCCCAACTCGATCCCAGGATCCTGGGATCGTGACCTAAGCTGGAGGCAAACGCCTAACCACCCAGGTGCCCCTTTAATTCTTATTTTTGAGAACTATTAGATTTAACTTGGAAAAGAACAAAATATTAATATTATTAACGACATCCAAATTGCAAATAAATTTATTAATAAATGCAAAATGGAAAGGAAGAAATTTAGCTCCAAAAATTAGAAAACTATAAGGATATCATATTTAAAGGAGGAAATAAAATTGCTTATCCTCACAAATAAAATATGCTGGATTTCACATATTTTATTTTATTTTATATATTTATGTCTTAAAGATTTTATCTATTTATTTGTCAGAGAGAGAGGGAGTGCAAGCAGGCAGAGTGGCAGGCAGAGGCAGAGGGAGAAGTAGGCTCCCCACCGAGCAAGAAGCCCGATGCACGACTCCATCCCAGGACCCTGGGATCATTACTTGAGCCAAAGACAGCCACTCAACCAACTGAGCCACCCAGGCATCCCTGGATTTCACATATTTTAATAAATTATATCTAAAATTATATTCAAAGATTAAAATCTGCTAGGGGTTTTTTATTCTAATTACAAACAATTTTTGAATGATATATTTTGCTTCCTAAAATTTCCTATAATCTAACATATAAAAAATATATTTTAGCTTATAATTGCCCCAGGAGTGGAAGAGGCTGCACTGATAATTCGGCAAATTGCTGATCACCATTTAATGACCTCGAAGAGAGATCCTCATGAATGGTTGGATAAATCCTGGCTTGAAGTTTCACCATCTAAGGTTCATTTCCTAAATATGTAAATTAGATATTTGCAAAGCAAATATAAATACATGTACTGGAATTCTCTTTTTGGTAGCTTATTTTTGTCCGATAATGTTTGCATGAGCATCTATAGCAGTAGCAATAATGTATAACATTTATTTAGATCATTTTCCAGAATCATGGTTATTTTTCAACTTCAGAAGTATTTTAGTGAGATCTTTTATAATGAACTTTCAAATCAAGTGAATTATAGGGTGATATAGTGACTTCAATGCCTAATATTTTCAAAACATAACTTTTTCTAGTTCCTAAATTTAAACATTTAAGAGTAGTAAATATGAGTAAAGCAAAATTCCATCATTCCATTTTGTCAGTAATTCAGTTACATTATTGAAACTGAAAGTAGAGTTGTAAAATATTTGTAAGATTGATTAGTTACTTTTTACAAATTCCTTTTGTTTAAGCAGAAATGTTTCCAAATTCTCATACCAACCTAGTATCTGTCACCTTTATTTTTTAATATATTCAAATCATGAAAACGTAAAAAAAGAATAATGAAGCTTTTTACATACTAACATGGAATGATCTTTAAGATGTATTACATGAAAAATGAAGTTGCAGCATAGAGCTTGTATACTACCACTTGTGTAAAACAAGGGAAATTAATATTTATAAGTGTTTGTAAATGAATAAAACATCTCTGGAAGGATATCAAGAAATGATAACCTTAGTTATCTCCAGAGAGAACTGGGATAATGGGGTAAGGATGAGAGTTTTTACTGCACACCTTTTAGTACCTTTTGAATTTTGAACCATGTGACTATTTTACCCATTTAAAAAACAAAATATAAAGCAAATATATTAAATACAATATTCATGTATTCATAAATATTCATCAAACATTCATATTTATTAAATTATAGAACTTTAATATGCCTAAACAGAACATAATACTATCAGCAAGTATGGGTATAATTAATTATGGGATGTATGT
The DNA here is from genome assembly GCA_028533885.1 of Nasua narica. Lineage (NCBI taxonomy): Eukaryota > Metazoa > Chordata > Mammalia > Carnivora > Procyonidae > Nasua > Nasua narica. The sequence goes on along the minus strand of CM052813.1, from coordinate 61,926,863 downwards.
ATGTCTGTGCAGGTTCTCTCTCACCAAGGCATGTCTAATCTACTCACATATCTGTCATTTGATAAAATCAAAGAGGGTGCAAAAAGCAAGCATAACGCAGAAAGAAAAGGCAATACAGTAATAGTAAAACATGGCTGCTATATTTCTAGACTTTTATGAGGTCTCTCTGAAAACAACCATTTTTAGACTGTCAAGGTCAGTTCTGGTCGACAGAAGTTCTTCCTATACTCTTCATAGCAAGGCTTTCCTGAAAGTATCATAAACATGGTTTCTCATAAAGATAGTTCATCTTAATCAAATAGTGATAGTAGTAAATGGCCTGCAAAGGAAGAGCCAAAGAAATCTTGAGTTATCAAAGTCCCCTAAAATGTTTCTCATTAGAAAATCTACCATTAGGTAAAACAATTGTCATTCAAAGGAGATGAACTATAACAAAATTTTTTGGATGAGTGATTTAAATGAATGAACTTTAAGATCTTTCTCAATTCTGAGAGCATATGAATCTTAACTGCTAAAGAAGTTCCTTTCCCTACTAGCTATACTTTTTTCCAGGCATCTCAATTGAGTGATAGATGCAATGACAAAAAATATAATATGCTAGATTGAGCAGAAAAAAATGGGTCATTTTCAAAGGACCAGTGGCTGATTATTCCTTTAAACTCTTTTCTAGGAAGAAATGTACTTACTTGATTTTCCATGTATTAACCCATTGGTGGCTCAGCTCATGTTAAACAAAGGACCTTCACTGCACTGGATATTATTAGCAACTCTGTGTCAACTTCAAGAAATTTTACCTGAAGTTCCAGAAAAAGTGTTAAAGGTTAGTTATTTGAATTCCATAGTCTTACATGAGTTTATTTCTTTTCCATGTGAGTACTGATTTTTTCTATAACAGTTTTCAAAATGAAGGTATCCAAGTTTAATTGTTTTGGACTTCGTGTAGCAAAGAAATAATTTACTTGAACTAAATTTCACATAGAATTTTCCAGCTATCTTTTATAGAAAATTCAGTACAGTTTATCACAATTTAAATTATTTAGAAATGTTATTGTGCCCACAAGTATATGATCACACACTCTATTCATACGTGCTTACAATCCTGATGCCCTTCATTATAGTAGTAAAGAAAACTTTAGCCTTATTGGTAAAAATTTTAAATTTTTATCAAGCAGATGGTATTCATGTACAACTTGTGTAACTAAAAATTCTATTAAATTGTGATTAGAAATGGATTAGAAATTGGATTAAAAATGGATTTTCTAATTATAATAAGTTTTTCTTTTAATGGAGCTAATTATGTTCTTACAACATGTATCATTATAATACCCTACTTATTTATATTTTGCTTTCTTTAGATATAGATAAGCATAGTTATTTATATTTACTTGACTGATGTTTATATTATATTTGTTTATATTACTTGCCTGATGTTTATATTGCATTTCTATTATATTAATTTTTTAAATTTTTTAGCATTTTTGTAGCATCACTTCCTTATTCAAGATTAGTTCTTCTTCCATAACAAACTCACCGCAAAGTCTATTGTCTCAGGAAAATGAGAATCAGACTAATACCTTTACCTCCCAGAGTTCAGCTTCTGGCTCTTCAAACTCTGTCTTTCAAGAACATAATGAATATTACCACTATTCAGTCATAAGAGAGACAGTGCATGGAGACACAAACAGCACTTCAAACTATAACTCTTCCCTTATGGAACTAAGAGAAATACCATGCATTTTACCACCTGTGACTTCTTACAATCAAACCAGCTACTGGAAAGACTCCAGTTGTTCCCCTAACATAGTGCATAATCCTTTCCTGGTTAATATAGAATCAAGGAATGTGGCTGGTGACTCCTTTCAAAACCAAAATGATTCAGAGTCAGATGTCTTTTGTTTGGATCTAACACAAATGAACTGTGAAAACATAATATCACCAATTGACACTCAGAAGAGAGTTGCCTCTGATTTTATAAATTACCAGAAAAAAGGAACACATGATGCAAAAGGACCTATAAATAAAGAAGTGTCTGCCCCTAGCTTTTCACTAGAAGGCTCCCAATCTCCTCTTCCTTGGAACTTTAAGAAAGATGTATGGGAACAACAGAATCACTCATTCAACTTAAAATATGGTGCAGAGCAGACTACATGTGACAAATGGTACTCTCAGAAAGATAATTTATTCACTAATCAGCAAAAATGTCTATCTGATGAGTTAGAAGGCTTCATACGTGAAAGTTCAAATGCTGGGACTAAAAGGACTTTCTGGAAAGAATTACCATCTGTCCCCAGTTTGGATTTATTTTGTGCTTCTGATCCTAATGGAAATCAAAAAGAATTCAGCAGTCTTTATTTCCACCAAAGAGCTGGAAAATGTTTAGGACAGAAAAGGCACTCTGACTCATCATCTAACTCAGGAGACAAGAAATCATTACCAGGTAACACTATCTAACGTTAATAAAACTATTCACAGGTATATATTTTTTTAAGTTTATTTATTCTTTTAGCAATCTCTATACCCAGTGTGGGACCCAACCTCACTACCCCAAGATCAAGAGTCACACGCCCTTCCAACATGAACCAGCAGGCACCCCTTGCAGATGTAATTTTAAAAGATAGAACCATCTTGGGGCACCTTGGTGGCTCAGTAGGTTAAAGCCTCTGCTTTAGGCTCGGGTCATGATCTCAGGGTCCTGGGATCGAGCCCCACATCAGGCTCTCTGCTCAGTGGGGAGCCTGCTTCCCCTTGTCTCTGCCTGCCTCTCTGCCTACTTGTGATCTCTCTCTGTCAAATAAATAAATAAGATCTTTTTTAAAAAGTGTTTTAAAAAAAAAGATAGAACCATCTCTAAATTTAAAAAAAGTGTTTGTTAAAAAAATGTTTGTTTTAATTACTATACTTAAAGAATCTTCAATAACTTTGGAGTCAAAAAGAAAATAAAAATTCTAATTATAGACATCTAAGAAAATAAATGCAAACAAAATATGTCAAATTCTTATAGCTTTAGATGAACTAAGCGTTCAATTTAAGAAGTTAAAAATAAAACCTCAGAACAAGTCTAAGTAAAGCTGAAGACTAAAATTAGCAAAGATTAAACAGAGAAATCAGTGAATTAGAAAATTAACTTCTTTGTTGGGCAGAAATATTTATTGGGATAACACTTATTAAGAGCTAATTATAAGCCAGGTGACCTTCTAAGCCCTTTATGTGGATTATTGAATTTTGACAATACTATTAAATAGATATTAAATAGATACTACTATTAGCTCTACTTTACAACTGATGCTTCTAAACATTTAATCATATCAATTTTTAAAAGGACAATTTTATTTTCTCTTTTCCGGTAATGATAACTCTTGTACCTTTATTTTCTATGTCACTTCTTATTACATTGGCTTGAACATCTAGAACAAAATATTAACTTCTGATGGCCATACAAATGTAGCCTTACCATGATAGGGAAAAATAATAATAAAAAGGGGAGAAGCTTAAGCTTCAAAGCTCCTTTTTTGCAGAGGCCCTTTTGTGAGGCTTGAGACTCCCAGAAAATCTTGTGTTCTTTATTTTGTTAAAAGAGGACCTCCCAAATACCATATGATCTCACCCATTTGTGGAATTTAGGAAACAAAACAAATGAACATGAAAAAAAAGAGACAAACCAAGAAACATACCCTTAACTATAGAGAACAAACTGATGGTCACCAGAGAGGAGGTGGATGGGGATGGGTGAAATAAGGGGTGGGAATTAAAGAGTTCACTTGCCATGATGAGTACTAAGTGATATATAGTTTGTTGATATATAACAATATAACACTGTGTGTTAACCAATGGGATTATATAATAATAATAAATAAAAAATAAGTAAAGAATAAAGTAAAATGAAAGAGGACCTCCCAACCTGTACAGTTGACTCCTGAACAACACAGGTTTGAACTCATGGGTTCACTTTTACATGGAGTTTTTTATAAATACGATATAGTACTATAAATATATTTTCTCTTCCTTATGATCTCTTTATAACATTTCTTTTCTCTGGCTTACTTCCTCATAACAATACAGTGTATAGTACATATAACATACAAAATATGTGTTAATTGACTGTTTATGTTATCAGTAAGGCTTCCAGTCCACAGTAGGCTCTTAGTTGTTAAGTATTAAAGAAACCAAAAAGTATATACAGAATTTGGGGTACCTGGCTGGCTCAGTCTGTGGAGCATGTGACTCTTGATCTCAGAGTCATGAGTTTGAGCCCCATGTTGGATGCAGAGATTACTTTTAAAAAGTTATATATAGATTTTTGAGTAGGGGAAGAGAGACAGCATCCCTAATATCCTCACTGTTCAAAGATCAACTGTATAAATCCCAGGACTCACAAAACTTGGATTTGATTCTATTTGATAGTCATAATTTGTTTTGTTCCTGATCTTAATGGGAAGTATTCCATTCCTAGTTTTGTAAGAGCTTTTGTGAGGAATAGTTGCCGAATTTTATCCAATTTTTTTTTTGGTGCCTATTGGTGAAAATCAAACATGTTTTCTCCATTGATCCATTAATGTCAAGGAGTATAATAACAGGTTTACTAATATTAAATCATTCTTATTATTCTGTATTAAACTTAATTGGCTTTTGAAAGAGTGATTCTTTCAATTTGTTGTTGAATATGGTTACTAATATTAATTTATGATTTTCATGTCTACATGACATAATGCAGTTAATCTATTGTGTTCTTTACTTCGCTCTGTCACATTTTGATATGAAGTTTATTCCAGCTGCATAAATGAACTGAATTAAAAATTCCATTTTTTTCCCATCTTGAGCCAAATCAAGCATGTGAATTACTATATGTTCTTGAACATAGGGCATCCCAATGTATAAGATAATCTTCCCATTTTCTCAATGAGAAGATCTCAGAAATTATTTGTAATAACCTTTAATATTTAAGCTTTTGGGCATATGGATAGAATAGTCAAATGTCTACTTATATTTTAATTCATTAACTTAATTATAAATATCTTTTTAAATCGTATGTTAGATAAATAATGTTAGTTTAGAAATATTGCTTTTTTCCACTTTCAAACTTCTTCCATAAAATAGTTTTATTCAAACAGTTCAAATGAATCTTTTGATAGTAGTATCACTATCACTATGGAAACTTGACTTTTTTACTGTGGTTTCCCATAGCACATCATTACTTCACTGTTTAAGATAAAACATTTTTAGAATTCATATTAATTTGGACCTAGACAATTTATCCAAAGCCACTGGCATAATTTCAAGATAATTTTCCATCTGTCTTATAGATGTGTATTTGTGATCTGTATGATAAAAATTACCTATTATACTGCTTTTTGAATTTGCTTATAATGGCATCCAACTCTTAAAATTATAGGATGATATTCCCAGGAATAATTACCAAAAACAGTTTTAAATATTTTAGCCTCCTTTTTTACTGATTTAATTAATTAATCTCCATAAGAACCCAAATCTAGGATATTTTAGGCTAATATGTCATATATAATCCAGTCATAGAAGGTGAGTCCATACATGATCACCATCTATCATATATCAGAGCTCCGGATAAATTCCACATTACAGATAGGAGGTAATGAATGAGGGAAAACTTAAATGAAAGGTCTTAAATCCAGGGAGATTTAATTATTTGTGCAAAGTATGAGCATACAAATATGTGTACATGACACTAATTAGTATTGGGCTATTAGGTACAAGTGCTTTTCTGCTAAAAATGTAATTTTTGTAGTCATTTTATCTCAGTTTGGAATTTTAACACTTTGTAGATAGATGAAGAGATGGGATGCATCAGAATAGCTGGAAAAAATAGCTATACTTTATTATTGTCAGAAATAAAATGGTTTTCCTTTTTTTCCTTTTAACAGATTTCATGTGCTCACAACTACCACAATTCAAAAAACGGCGTCTGGTATATGAAAAAGTCCCTGGTAGAGTTGATGGACAAACTCGTCTGAGGTTTTTTTGAAGGAAAGGATAGTATTCTGTGCACATTCCTTTGTTTTTGATGAAAATCTAGTAACAAAATGATTTAGATTTGCTCATTCATTAAGGAAAATACATTTATTAGATGTTCTTGGTTTTTCCATATTAAATTTTCAAAATATATATTCTGCCCTATTATTTGCATCTTTGTATGTAAAATATTCTAATTGGCATAATTGTCATAAGATCCAAATATCTTCTAGATTCATCTGAACACTGCAAGGCTTTTTTTTTTTTTAGAGCACGAGGTACAATATATACATCTAGAGCAACAGCAGTATATACAGTATTATATCTATATATAAAAGGGTTATTTAGTTGTCTTCTGAAGGGCTCACTGCTTCCCACCTTTCCTCCAACAAGCCTTTTAAAATGAGCCTCCATCTTAGTCTGACCCTTTAAGTCAAGAAGTGAAGATCACCAGAGTCAACCCTCCATCACCAAGAAAGTTAAAATCTAGGCAAAGTTGAAGTTAGATAACTTCACATTTATTTTTTTTAAGATTTTATTTATTAAAAAAAGATTTTATTTATTTGTTTATTTGAGAGAGAAAGAGAGAGAGAGTGCACAAAGGGAGAGGGAGGGAGAGAAGCTGACTCCCCACTGAGCAGAGAGCCCGATGTGGGACTTGATTCCAGGATGCTGAGATCATGACCTGAGCCAAAGACAGACACTTAATTGACTGAGCTACCCAGGCACCAGAGAAGTTCCCATTGCCTTCAGGGATGCCTGACTGACACAGTCGGAGGACTGGGCAACTCTTGATTCCAGGGTCATTAGTTTGAGCCCCACACTGGGTGTAGAGATTACTTAAATAAATAAATACTTTAAAAAAATAAAGTGTTACCTTCATAAATAAAAATTTAAAACAAATAACTAAGAAAATATTTGCAACCTACATAATAAAAAAAGATTTATATTCCTAATATACAAAGAATCCTACAAATCGATAGGAAAAAGACAACTTAATAGAAGAGTAGGCAAAATATATGTATAAATGTTACACTGAAGAAACAAGAGTAGCCAATAAACATTTGAAATTATATGTAGCTTTATTACTCATCAGGCAAATGCAAAGGAAAACAGATTACCTATTAGATTGGCAAAATCTTTGAAAATTAATAATATTCTGTGTCAGCATATTGGAGAATGAAAACTTTCCTATACTGTTGGTTCAACATTTTTGAAGGATAGTTTGTATATTTTTTAATGGATAACTATAGGTTTCTAATTACTCTGGTATTTATATTCCATTGAGTAAATTTTTTTAAAGATGTAATAATTTTATTTTAAAATGTCAGAATTTCTAATAAAGTTAAATTCTTTGCAACTATTCAGTTATTAACAAAACTTTTATATGTCATCTCTAAAATAAGGTATTGGGTATTCGACATTATTATAGGTGGTACACTAGTAAAAATGTTTGAAGACCACAAGCATACTCTCTTTCCTGGCTTCTGAAATTATCACCCTATTACTACCAAAATTGACCTCTACCTTCTCAGATCCAAGAGACACACAGACATCACCTTACTTGATCTCTCTCTTCAGCGTTTGATACTGTTAATCATGTCCTCCTTTCTGAAACAGGCTTAACACCACCTTTTACTTTCCTCCTACTCTCTTCTTGCTATTATACTTTTCTTTATAGGATGTTTGGTTTTGCTTGGGTATGTAGGGGGTGGAGACTTTAAAGAGAAACTATTTCTGGAAATCTAATTGGAATTTCTGTTCTACTTAAAGTTTTCAGGATAGCTTCTACACTAAGGTTGTAAGGCTAAGGCTTCTCAGCTTGCAGATCGCCTTTATCCTGCCTTTAATCTGCTTCTGTTGGAGAGGAGTTTCTTCATAGGCCATCAACTGCAGTAAGCCTTGAGGCTAGGCTATTAACACTCATGTCCTTGGTTCCTCAGCAAATGGAGTGTAAGTATTTGAGTCCTCCTGTGGGCATTTCTCAATGGCACTTGCTGTTTAAGGACAGATTCTTCCTGGGTGTGGAACAGCCTCAGTCAGAGGTAGTGGGAAGCAAGTCTTGTGTTAAGAGTCTGGGAACAATGGGGCGCCTGGGTGGCTCAGTTGGTTAAGCGACTGCCTTCGGCTCAGGTCATGATCCCGGAGTCCCGGGATCGAGTCCCATATTGGACTCCCCGCTCTGCGGGAAGTCTGCTTCTCCCTCTGACCTTCTCCCCTTTCATTCTCAGTCTCTTTCTCTCTAATAAGTAAATAAATAAAATCTTTAAAAAAAAAAAAAGAGTCTGGGAACAATGGATAAAGTGAGGTCTGCTTTAGCAGAGCACTCCCTGGGAGCCATTGTCACATGACAGATTGGGCTGACCCATAAAAGCCTGAAGGGTCTGGTTGGGCCCTTGTTAGGAGACCAAATGTGTCAGTCTGGCCTCCCAAGATCCTCTTCCAAACAACCCATCACAAAGAATTGTTTGGAACAGCCCCAACTTCTCAGGTTGGCTCTTGGCATGGAACTTCGATTTTTTTGTTTTCCTCTGAGAGCATTTCCCTGTGAGGTATTTCATGTTCCAAAAAGAGTTACTTGCCCTTAGATCCATTGCTGGTGGTAGTGCTGCTCACTTTTGAGAGCTTTTGAGAGATCTTACTCTAAGTTTCTAGGTCCAGCCCTAAGTTTGTAGGCCTCACTGGAACATCAGCTGCCCTCTCCAACTTATGAATGGACATAGATACTTTTTCCCTTGCCACTGAGCTACAGGGTACAAATAGGAATCAACACCAGGGCATCCTACCCCTTGCCTCTCACAGTATTAGGTTGGTTATTCTCCCCCACATCATAAGCCAACCCTCAAACAAGGGATCTGATAATTTTAATAAATAGAGCAGCCTGGGTTAGAGGGAGTGGGGAATGCAAAGAGCAATCCCAAATGAGGACTAAAAAAGGACATATTTTTCTGTCTTTTGCCTTTTTATTCAGTTTATGATTTTATCATACAATAGTTTTTAACTTAATATCTATTTAAATTGAATTATTTATTTAAATTTTACATAGTAAGGTATACACATCTTTTCTTTTGATTTCCTGTTTCCTGCCTTGCTTAGGAAAACCTTTTTAACTTTTTACCTTAGTTATACAACTATTCCTCTAATTTTTCTTCTAATGCTTTTATATTTCCTTTCTTTAACCAATGTGGATTTTTTTATTATATAATACAAGCCCAATTTTATTTCTTTCAAATGGATGGCCAGTAATGCCAGCATCATTTATTAGTAAACCATATTTTCCTACTGAATAGAAAAGTCTATTTCTGAACTGTTACGATCTAAACATTTATTTGCCTATTCCTGTATCACAATAATTTTATTGTTTTCTTTTTAATTTTTTTAAAAAGATCATAGTTTTAGGGGCACCTAGGTGGCTCTTGGTGAAGCATCTGCCTTTGCCTTGGGTCATGATCCCACGGTCTTGGGATCGATCCCTGTATCGTGCTCCCCTCTCAACTGGGAGCCTGCTGCTCCCCCTGCTTGTGCTCTCTCTGTCAAAAATAAATAAATAAAATCTTAAAAAATAAATAAATAAAGGGACACCTAGGTGGCTCAGTCAGTTAAGTGTCTGCCTCCAGCTCAGGTCATGATCCTGAGTCCCAGAATCAAGTCCCCCATCAGGCTCTCTGCTCCCCCTATCCCCCGCTCATGCTTTCTCTCTCAAATAAATAAATAAAATCTTTAAAAAAAAAATAAAGGGGAGCCTAGGTGGCTCAGTCAGTTGAGCATTTGCCTTCAGCTCAAATCATCATCCCAGGGTCCTGGGATCGAGCCCCGGATCAGGTTCCCTATAGTGGGGAGCCTGCTTCTCCCTCCCTCTGCCTGCCGCTCTGCCTGCTTGTGCTCTGTCAAATAAACAAACAAACAAACAAATAAATAAAATCTTTAAAAAGTAAGTAAATAAAAATAAAATAAAAATAGGGGCATCTGTGGGGAGCCTGGTTCTCCCTCACCCACTCCTCCTGCTTGTATTCCCTCTCTGTCTCTCTGGAAAATAAAATTTTTAAAAAATAAGTAAAAATAAAAAATCATAGCTTTGATTCAGCATGTTCAAAATAAGGGTATTTTTTTAAAGATTTTATTTATTTATTTGAGAGTGAGAGAGCTCCAGTATGAGCCGTGGGGAAGGGCAGAGGGGGAGGAATAGGAAAAGAATCTTAAGCAGATGCTATGCTGAACATAGAGCCAAGGGGCCAATCTCATGACCCTGAGATGGGCCTGAGCTGAAACCAAGTCGGACACTTAACTGACTGAGCCACCCAGGTGCCCCATATTCAAAGTAAGTTTTAATATCCAGTAAGGCAGGTTTCACCCTCCCATGTTTTATACACACAGTTTTAAAAACTATTCTTGGCGGGGGGGCACCTAAGTGTATTAAGAATTTTTTATAGTTTTGTCATTAAAGTAGAAATGGTATACAATTTCCATTTCCATTTTTTTAAATGAGAATGTTTTTATTTATTTATTTGAAATAGAGAGAGCACAAGCAGGGGGTGTGGCAGGCAGAGGGAGTGTGAGAAGCAGGCCCCCCGCCCCACCAAGCAGGGAACCTAATGTGGGGCTCGATCCCAGGACCCTGAGACCATGACCATAGCTGAAGGCAGACGCTTAACTGACTGAGCCACCCAGGGGCCCCTCCATTTCCATTTTTAACTAGCTATTGCCAGTGTAGAAAATTTTTTTATTTTTCTACATATATACTTTGTATCTAGCCAGGCCCTCAAATTTTATTACGAATTTGACTATTTCTTTTCCTATATTCTCCTCAGTTTTCAAAGTGTACAATGATATAATCCATAAGTAGATACTCCTTCTAAAATGTTTACCCCCTTTCATTTTTTTTTTTCATCTTACTGCATTAGCTAACACCTCTAAAGCAATGCTGAATAGGGGCGCCTGGGTGGTTCAGTTGATTAAGCATCTCACTTTATTTCAGCTCAGGTCATGATGATCTCAGGGTCCTGGGATGGAGTCCCCTATCAGGCTCCACACTCAGCAGGGAGTCTGCTTCTCTCCCTCTTCCCCTCTCTCAGCTCACTCTCTCTCAAATAAATACATCTTTTTAAAAAAAGGAAAAAAAAGAAAGCAGTGCTGAACAAGTGATAAAAAAAAGTATGGTTGTTTTGTTCCTAACACGCTGAATGCTTCCACATTTCACTATATAGTATGAAATTTGCTGTTGCTTTTTGATAGTCTTTATCATCTTTCTCTTCCAATTTCACTGAGCCATTTAGTTCTTACTCAGAACAGCCCTTAAATTTTGTCAAATGACTTACTGGCATAGATTCCTTAACCATTCATGTAATGAATTACACTTTAAACCATTAATGTAATGAATTACACAGATAGATTTCCTTTTATCAAAATAGTTTTGTCAGGCTATATCTTCTCTTGATATACTACTGAATTTGATTTGCTTATATTTAGGACACATATCTATATTCATGAGATATCTATAGTTTCTTGTATAATCTTGCCAAGTTTTTGCTGAAGGAGAAATTGGAATCAAGAAAAAAAATTTTTTTTGACATACAAAAGGCTGTACATAGTAATGTATACAACGTAAAGAGTTTGGAGATAAGTATATACCTCTGAAACCATTATCACAGTCTACACCATAAACTTATCCATCATGTCCAAAAGTTTCCTTCCACCCTCTTATTGTTTTTTATGGTAACACCTAACATAAGATCAACCATCTTACTAAATTTTTCAGTATATAATACAATATGCTAACCATGGGCACTATGCTGTAGAGTAGATCTCTAGGACTTACTTACCTTTTATAAATGAAAATTAGCAAAGATTTTAAAAATGAAGATTTTTTTAATGAAGAAGATTTTTAATGATGATTTTTAAAAATGCTTATTGTTGTTAAGATGGAGACTGGAACATGATTAAGTGTTGACAGAAAGGATCCAATAAAGTAGATGAAGATAAAGGAGAAAGGATAATTGATAGTGTGATTTCAGAGAAGGTGAAACAGGTCTAGAGAACAAATAGCAGGGTTAGAAAAGGGACACCTGAATTTTGATTGAACAGAGAGATTCAGATCACTTAGATTTGGAAGTTTAGTGACCAGAAGTTAAGGGAGTTTCCATATCATGGCTTCTATTTTCTCTACTTGGTAACATTAATTATGCTAAAATATATTTTCATTTATTTACTTATGGATTTACACATAACTATTCCAAAGTGCAAACACTGCCAGAAATTGAGATGTCTCTGCAAATTATATATATTAAAACATATATATATATAATTTTTTTACAAAGTTCTACAAGGACTTATAAACAAAATCTCACTTCCCACTTCTAGCACTCAATTTCACAAGGAAACAAAAATCCATGACGCCTTAAAACAAAATAAGACACAAAATGTTGCTATCATAGAAAATGATGAATTAAGCAGAAATTTTATTTCCAAGCTCATCAAAGATTATTACAAACACAAAGTATCCTTTTAGAAGTGTCCCAAATTAAATCAAAGGCACATCATCAAAGTAAAACACTTGTGACATTAAGAATTCATTTAGGTTGTAGGATTTTCACACTATTTTATTTTTACTCTTTTGCAATGTTCTGAAGAACACATTTAAACATTTTTTTAAAGACATGAAATGCAGTTGTTTTGTTTTGTTTTAAGTAAAACCACAACTATAAAGTAGAGGAACTTAAGAAGACAAAGACCAAATCTGCTTCATATACTGGATGGGGCAATCTAATACAGAACACAACACGAATCTTTCCAAACAAATTTGCTAAGAAACAGCTCCCATGTTTAGTGTTACAAATAAAACAATCTTCTCATTTAGAAAAATCAAGACAGCATTTGATTAATAAAGCCTATTCTTCCCCCAGTTTTATACTTGCTTGTCTTCATTTAGAAACTGTAAATTCAGGGAAAAAGAACAAGTTTTGTTATGGTATAAAAATCTTAGGAACAACAAATTACAAATATTCAATTTTTTAACAAACAAAAATGTTTGCCTTCCCAAAATGTAAACATCCAGTAAATAAAACAATGTTCCAGGAATAGAAACACCAGTAATTCGCTTATGAAAGAGGTGTATTTGGTGGTAACATTTTTGTTTGTCTTAAATATAAAAGCACTTTACCAAAAGAGTCTGGCCATTATTATCTAAAGTCTTCCCCCTCACTCAGTTTCCTTATCTAAGTAGAAACTCATCAATTTCTATGGAATTTTGGCTATAGGACCAGGCCAAGGAAAGGTCTGAAATATCTAAGAGTCATTTGGCTGGAGAAAAGTGTTTTCTTGAGACTTGGAGGCAGTTAGTTACTCATCGCTTCGTGCTTAAAAGCATTCCTCAGTGAACTTCTTCCTTACTGAAAAGAGAATTAGGTAGGTTTTCACGTTAGATTTATACATATAATTAACTAGTCATCAATTCAGCAATATAAAAACATCTAAGCTACATTGTTGAATGTGTAACACCCATTAAGCTGTTTGTAAAAAGCAAAATGCTATGCCAGCATAAGACTACTATTTTAATACCATAAATGTGGATATTTTCCATTAAAAGGTACAATAGTACCTGATAGCATGATTACTTTCTTCTGTTAATATGAGTAATTTCCTTTTACAAATATATGAAAAAGGACCTAAGATGATTACTTACTGTATGAAAATTCCTCAGAACACATAATTTGAAATATGTTGGCCCCAAAAGACTAAAGTAATCTATGCCCTGACTTTTTCCAAAAAAGGGGGAAAGTAAAGTGAAAATGTGAATGAAGGAAATGCAACACATTAGGACCCACGAAATTCCTAATATGCCACCAAAGAGGTGTTTTTCATTTCACTAATCAATTTGTAAAGTTCTTTTAACTCTACCCATGCTTTTCCCTAGTAGCTACATTTCTTCCTCTATTAAAACATATATTCTGGAAGCCTCTAGGAAAGAAATCAGAGCTGCTGTTAGGAACAGGTCTCCTCTGGGGAGTTCTTGGTCCAGAAAGCAGCAAGTCTACTGATAGCACCAAATAGCAAATCACAACTCTGGAATGGTGCTAGGACAGAGATGGTGGGATTAAGGTCATGAAATTACTATCAGCCAACTCAGTTAAAGACCTCAAGTACATAAGGATATTAACGTCTCACGAGTTAGTGCCCAAGAGGATTGAGACTCGCTTAATGAGATGTATTCCACAGACATGCTGACTAGAGTCACCCCTCGGGTGCATTTTACTGTTTCTTATTTTAATTTCACCAACAATACTGGATATTCAAAACTCAGTTGCCTGATCCCTTGTGAAACCCTGTGTTCATGCCATGACCCCAAGACAGCATGGTGTATCAATACTCACCAGCCTTTAGAATAAAGCACAGGATCTGGGCTCCCGGAAGGGGTTGCTTCCAGCTGGAACACCTACCAACAAGGCATCCTTGCAGGCATTCTGCATGCAGTACTGCTGAAGCTCTGCAGCTGCCTGCGAGACCTGAAACAAAGGGGCACCAGCCTGACGTGCTGCTCACATCCGAGCCATCTGATACTCTTGAAAAATGATCCTACAACTTGATAAAGGTCCCACATCTTGTGATCTCCAAAAGTCTCTAACTGAACTCAAAAGAGGAAATGTTACAATTCCATGATTTTACGGTATTTTTTTATTCTGTTGCTTCTTCAATAAAGGAAAAATAAAGCTGTATCTTTGATGCATTGAGAATCCTAGTTTTGAGGCCGAACTGGTAAAGAAATAGCTCATTCTAATACTTCCTTTACAAATTTTCACTTATAAATCGTGCACTAATAGTCAGGTTTGCCATGTGAGCAGACTGTTTTAATGTTTACAAGACTGGAGCCTTATCCAGTCTGCCCAAAACAAGTCACAAATTTTCTTCGCCAAGCTTGAGGCAGTATAGTTTATTGGTTAAAAGTGAAGCCTCTGGGGGCACCTGGGTGGCTCAGTTGGTTGGGCAACTGCCTTCGGCTCAGGTCATGATCCCGGAGTTCCGGGATTGAGTCCCATATCGGGCTCCCGGCTCTGCGGGAAGTCTGCTTCTCCCTCTGACCTTCTCCCCTCTCATTCTCTCTCTCTCTCTCTCAAATAAATAAATAAATAAAATCTTTAAAAAAAAAAAAAGTGAAGCCTCTGGAACCAGAATGCCTGGACTCAAATTCAGTTCCATCATTACCTGTATGATCTTGGGCAAGTTAACTTAATTTCTCAGTTTTTGTTTTCTCATCTGTGAAATGTATTTGGTAATAGTACCTGACTCAGTGAGTTGATGAAACAATTAAATGAGCTAAATGCATGTAAAACACTTAGAATAGTGTTGACACATAGTCAACAGCACATTTGTGGCAGACTACAAAAACAGTCACCGTATTTTGCAGCTCCTCTCACCAAGAGTCTTTACCTAACACCTCTTGAATCTGGTTTGACCAGGAAAATGTGGCAGAAATAATGAGCAAGTTCTAAGTCATAGGTCTGAAGAGCCTTTGTAGCTACTTCTCTCGCTGTAGTTGGAACTGTAAGAACATCTAATGAGCCCAGGCTAGCCTACTGGAGATCTTGTGGAGAAAAATCAGTGAGCCAGCTCCTGCCACCTGCGTACCAACTTCTAGACATGTAAGTGAGGCCATCCTAGATCAGATCATCCAGCAGAACTACCCAGCTGAGCCCAGCTCAAATTGTTGACCTAAGAAACTGCGAATTAATAAATGTTGCTTTAAGTCACTACGTTTTGGAGAAGTTTATTAGGCAGCACTGATAAATATTATTCTGCCTTTCTTCTGAGCCTCCATTCGATGCAGATTTGTACATCGAGATTTTCCTCACATTCCATTTTATGTGCACTGAGAAGGTATTTTGTATAAAATCGCATTCCTATCATACAAAATTGGTTCCAATTGCTGTTCAAGTATTACTACTAGTTTGTGTTAATTTTCCAAGCTTCTAAATAACTGGAAAATCAACTCCTTATGTTATAGTTACCAGCTAGTTTCTAGAATGCTTTAGGAATTTTGGTTTCATTAGTGTAAAAATAGTTTTTATTATATAAATATAAAAACATAAAATATTATCAAACTAATGGTTAAGCTTCCTTTTCCCTCAAAAGAAGTTCTGACATTTACATGTTGATTATAATTGGAATTAATGGTTATATATAGCAGCTATTAATTCACAAGGAATTTAGAACGAATTATGCTCATGCTTACTATTGCACTATCAGAGGGAACAGAGGAATTTACACATGATGGGTAGAAGGAGACTATCCTCTAGGACTCCTGGAGAAATTGGACTAACTGGACCCTAGCCTAAAGACATGGTCAAAAAGTTAAGCTGAGTGGATAGGCAGAGAAAAATAAGAGAAGAATAAAAGTGATCATCATTTCTCTAGCACTTTTACAGGAAAAAGACTTTAGGGGTGGGGTAGGGGTGGATTACAAGCTTAAACACTTAGAAGTTGTCATTTGCCATGGAAGATAGGATACCCAAATTATATGGCTTTCCTTGGTTTGAGTCCATGCCTACCCAGTAACTTCTCAGAGATTTCTCCAAAACAGAGAAGGGGCCCTTGGAAGAATATTAAGCATTCCAATCACTGGGAAGGGATGCCCTCCATTATACACTAGAAAACTGTAGTCCTGGTTTATTTACTAGTTACAAGTCTGCTAAAGAGAAGGCATCTGTGGATGTGCTGAGAGCATCCATTCATTATTAAGCCCTGCGATAAGGCAAACTAGATCCTGGAATGTTGTGACTCTCTAAGGTGCTGACTGAGAGAAGCCCCCCAAACACCTGAAATCACACTACCATGAGAACACCCCACAAATAAGGTTATTATCTGTGTGACCTTGAACAATTCACTTGTATTCTCTGGGTCTGTTTCATCACCCAAAATTATTTTTTAAATGTAGAAAATACCTTGCCTAGCTACTCCATAGGGTAGGCAGGCATCTGGCCCACAGCTCTCCTTTCCCTCTCAGGTGCCAACATCATCCTGACCATTTTCAACAACCCTAGTTTCAGTTCCCTGGCCTCCTTTCCTCAGACAGCCTTCTCAATGCCAACAGTTACAGCCAACACCTACAATTGCTCCACATCTGAAATTTTACACTTTAACTTCCTACTTTCTAATTACAATCTCTCCTACCCATCCAGAATGCTCCTTCCTCCTCACTTCATCCGTTCTTTGACCTCTAGGAGAATGCCTCCTCCCCTTTTGCTAAGCCCATCACCAGGAGGCTGGCTCAGTTCCTTCTCTACCCAGCCTATGTTCGGCCTCCTTCTGGCCAACCCCTCAAGCTCCTTGCCCTTTGCCCTACTTCCATCTTTCTGGTATACCTCTTCTGGGTATAACCCACTACTTGGATCAACTACCATTCACGTTGGATACTCAGATTCCTGGGTGGCTAAGTGCTAGTGGAGAAAAAAAAAAAACCCACAAGTAGGGCAATCAGTCTCCAATCTCAAAGTAGCTCGGTCTTCAGTCACGTGGTATCTATGGATGTGCCTGGTAGGGACTCCTCTCCCATTCCCAAGAACTCTCTCCTCCATCCTCACTTTTGTGACTTCATGAGCTCCCTCCCCTACCGTAGAAGAAAACTTGGCCTTCTATTTCACAAAGAAAAATGTCATCATACAAGTCCTTAAGTCCACACACCTAAAAACATCAATCTTCACACACATCCTGATCTCCCTTCTTCCTATCTCAGAAGGTGCCCCTCCAATCCCATGTCCCCACAGGCAGACTGCCTTTCTCCTCTACCTCCAATTCTCCTTCCCTATTTGGTCCCCCTCAATCTAAAAATAGTTTGTTCCTTTCCCTCAACCTCAAAATAAAGCTTTTAATTTCCTAAATTAAAAAAATAATAAAGTTGTTTCCTCTTTAAAACCAGATTTCTTTTTAAAAAGGCCTGCCTACCCTTTTCCAATCTAGATTCTGCTTCTACTACTACCTATGTTACTAAAACCTCTTCTGCATGCCACAACTCTCTTTATCTTGTTTTATAATCTCCACTTATGGTCTGAAATTATTTTACTTATTGGTTAATGTGTTTATTGATGGTCTTCACCACTATGATCACCACATTCTCAGTGCCTAGAATAGTGCCAACTACAGAGAAAAGGCACTATGGAAGAACATGGAATATCACAGCACAGTTCATACACACGAACATAAATTATTCTACAAATAATGCTACCTTAGTTGCTCGACTCAATATACAACAGATGCTTTTCAATCAACTGACTAAACATTAGACATAATAACTAAGCCCCAAATTTTTGAAAACCCCTCCTTCCTTGCGTTCTCTTGGTTCGCCTCTCCTCTCAGCTATCTTTTGGCTGGTCCTGGGTTCTACACTCTGGACTTTTCGTTAATGCACTTTTTTTACTCCCATACATTCTTATGACTTCTTTCAGCCTTGTTCTCTGAGCCTCCAGCCCAACCTGGATATTTCGTCAAAGTCCACATGTCCAACGCTGAACTCCTCATCCCGCGAACCCGCTGTCCCTCCTGCCCTTCGCCCTGTCACCACCCCAGAAACCTGAGCGCCGTCTTCCTCCGTGCTCTCGATCCCGTCCCATTAATCCTTCAGTAAGGCCGGTCCCCGTCACCTGAGCAGGCCGGGACCGCATCCTCCCGCAACAGCCCAGCCAGGCCCGCCGCGCGACGCCCGCATCCCTGGTCTGCGCGCGTGCGCCCCGCTCCACCGCCCCGACCCCACCCCCACCCGAGTCCGGTTCCTCACGCTGACGGGGAAACGCCCTCAGGGCACTCGGCCCGGGCCACGCTCCGGAGGACTCGTCCGTCTCTCAGGGCCTAGCAGGCCCAGCCTCCTCTCACCGGCCGCATCCCCGCCGCGGCCGGGACCGGGCCGCAGTCCTCACGGCCGCCCACCACGACCCAGCCGCGGCGAGGCGCAGCCGGCCTCTCCTTTCACGTCTCCCTGGCGGCGGCGAGGGCGCGCCGTCACGGCGCCCCGAGGAAAGGGCGCCGCCGCCTGCCTCACCTTGATCCTCTCCACGCCGGCCTCCAGCTTTAGCTGCTCCACCAGGCGCTGCAGGGCGTTCACACTGGCCCCGGAAGACATGGCGGCGACGCTGGGCTCCGAAGGCGGGGAAACCGGGCTGCAGGAGCCGCGAGGCCTGGAGCGCGAGCACCGCCCCAGGGCGGGGAAGCCGCTGCGCCCGCCCCGCCGCCGGCTGCCCCGCCTCTCCGGGTGGCCGTCTCCCGCGCGACCGGAGCCACAGGTAAGTGACCGTGTGCGGTCCCGAGTCGCCTGACACTTAACTCTCTGCTCTCTAAACTTGGGTAGTACCCGCACCTGCGCCTGGACGCGGAGCCGCGCGGCGGGCCCATCTCCTCAGCGCGGTGGCGCTTCTGGGGGAGCGGGCGCGACCTGCGGGGCTGGGGGGCTCGGGAAGTTGGAGGCGCACTCTTGAGAAGTCGGAACTGTGACTCGGGGTGGCTGGAGCCCGGGTGGCAAAGGAGTTGAAGTAAGCTCGTGAAGGCTTCCGTGCCTTGCTGTAATGGGGGTGCGGAGAGAGGGGGAGGACGGTTGGTAGGAGCCCCACGAAGCGGTAACCGGTCTGTGAGTCACCTGTTACTGATCCGTGGGAATCCCGTCAGTTGAGTCGGTAGGTCGGTAAGGTAAGCCGGGCTCAAATCCCAGGCCTTGACATCTTTAAGGAACCTATAGAGGAAAATTAAATTCAGCCTCCCACCCCTCCCCGTCCCATCTCACCATTTAACTATAGCATTGTTTCTGTTGTGCTGCATTCTTTTTTTTTTTTTTAAGATTTTATTTGTTTTATCGGAGAAAGAGAGAGAGCAGGGGGAGGGGAGAGGAAGACACTCTCAAGCAGACTCCCCCAAGAGGGGGGGGCTGGATCCCAGGACCCTGAGATCCCGACCTGAGCCGAAGGCAGCGACTTTACGACTGAGCCATCCAGGCGCCCTTCTTCCTTATGATTTTCTTAACATTTTCTTTTTTCTAGCTTTACTGGAATAGTACAGTAAAAATTACATACAGCAACAAAATGTGTTAATCAACTGTTTATGTTATTGGTAAGGCTTCCAGTCAACAGTAGGCTATTAGTAATTAAGTTTTGGGGGAGTCAGAATTTATATGTGAATTGTTGACTGCATGGGGTCAATGCCCCTATTCCCCCATTGTTCAAGGGTCAACTGTTTATGTCAGAACTCGTTTAAATTGAGTAATGCAAAAAGGTAATAATATATTAGCTTACATAACTGAAAAGCCCAGAGACTTTAAAGCAGTGGATTTAGTTGCCCAAATAGTAGCTTTGGGGCTATCTTTTGGCTCTGTTTTTTCTGGGTGTTGGCCTCATTTTCTTCAGTGGTAAATAGACTTTAAGAGGTTCATTCCAGCTGGAACAAACAATCCTAAAATTTGTATGGAACCAGAAAGACCCCAAATTGCTAAGGAAATGTTGAAAGAGAAAAACAAAGCTGGGGGCATCACATTGCCTGAGTTCAAACTTTGCTACAAAGCTGTGATCACCAAGACAGCATCATACTGGCACAAAAACAGACACATAGACCAGTGGAACAGAATAGAGAGCCCAGAGATGGACCCACCACTCTATGGTCAAATCATCTTTGACAAAACAGGCAAAAATATCCAGTGGAAAAAAGACAGTCTCTTCAATAAATGGTGCTGGAAAAATTGGACAGCTATATGTAGAAGAATGAAACTTGACCATTCTCTTACACCATACACGAAGATAAACTCGAAATGGATAAAAGACCTCAACGTGAGGCAGGGATCTATCAAAACC
>CM052813.1:61770724-61905568 GCA_028533885.1 Nasua narica | reverse complement strand
GCTGTGATATGAAGAATTTGAGAGGCAGGGCAGAGGGTTATGGGGGGGTGGGGAAGAGAAATGAAACAAGATGGGATGGGGAAGGAGACAAACCATAAGAGACTCCTAAACTCACGAAACAAACTAAGGGTTGCTGGGAGGTGGGGGGGTGGATAGGGATATGGACATTGGGGAGGGTATGTGCTATGGCAAATGCTGTGAAACGTGTAAGCCTGATGATTCACAGACCTGTACCCTGGGGTAAATAATACATTATATGTTAATAAAAAAAATAAAAAAGAAATAAAAAAGAAAGAAACCCCATTTGTCACTGACCTAAGACCATGTGATTCATTCCACACATAATTGTCAGGGATACTCTGAATCCTTTAAATATTAAGAATCTGATTAAAAAGAAGCACAAGAAAAAATATCTAACTAGTGAGGTTGTGGGATCCTCTATTCAGGATTCTTCTCCAGAGGGTTCTAAAATTGAGAAGCTTTTGGTTTTTTGGTGGGCGGTGGGCAGAGTATGAATTAAGATTATTCATAGTACATGAATGACACTTGCAACTAATGGCTCTTCCTTCACTCCAGATTTTGAAGCATATTTTGTTGAGGGAAGGAAAGAGAAGAATCAAAGTCCTGTTAAGGAGGATCCATTTATCTTGACCCGTGCAATGACCCTGATTCCAAAAGAACAACCAAACTTTAACCAAGTGAGAAGGCTGCTGGGGGTGATTCCAGAAATGAGGTTTCTATAAAGCCAGGGAAAAATACAACAATCTAGCAGATATGCAAAATAATTTCCAACACACATTGTTTGTATCAGCCAACCTTTATGAATGCTACATACCCCATCCTTTTACTATTCCTTATTACTAGGTGTAAAAAAAAAATACTCAGAATACCAGAAGTTTGAAATTTTAACAGAAGGGCAAGTCCCTTAGAAAAATGTAACTATTTCAGAATTTTATAAGAGCAAAGGGGTCCTCCTGATAATCTAGTTAAAGTTCTCCTATCTACTAAGGTAACTGAGGTCCTCACTCACAGACTAAATGACTCACAAGATCAAAACTCTTCCTTCCTGCCTCTTTGTATATATCACATATTTGGGCTGAGCTCCTGAAAGCACTAGTTTATTTTAGTTAGAAACAGACTCTGTGTATCTATTATCTACATTAATCTTTTAAAACTATACAATACAGGGCGCCTGGGTGGCGCAGTTGGTTGAGCGGCTGCCTTCGGCTCAGGTCATGATCCCAAGGTCCCGGGATTGAGTCCCACATCGGGCTCCCAGCTCCATGGGGAGTCCGCTTCTCACTCTGACCTTCTCCCTTCTCATGTTCTCTCTCACTCTCTCTTTCCTAATAAAATAAATAAATAAAATAAAAAAAAAACTATGCAATACAAAAGCAATTATATTAATCTTTGATTTAAAATGTCATACCAACAAACTTGTGATATATTGCAACCATTTTATTAATATGAAGCAATGAGATAAATCCTTTAACAGGGGTACTGATTCACTATCATGATTGTGTATCAATACCTTGATGCAGTATCATACTTGCTTCAGTCAATTATGTGTGAATTACTTTCACTTCCACATGTATAAAACATATATTTCATTGTTTGAAAGAATAGCACACAGCCATGCACCTCCTCTTTCTGGTTTAAATGCATGTAAATACACTCGTGTACACTGTATTTTTCATGGCTCAAGGACTTCATAATACATGAACAACTTTTTAGTACACTATTTCTGCTCTTTTTTTTTTTTTTTTTTTTAAACTGAAGGGGTTTGGGAAAGCAATACTGTGGTACAAAAGACCTTTTTAAGGTCTCTTCTGGAAAAAATGTTTGAGAATACAGTTATAGTCCTATAATGACTGTAATCAAGATCATCCTACAAGGACATGAAGGTTGATTCACTCTCCTGGAGAGTTTCTGATCTTATTAAGAATATTATGACGGGAAAAATAGTATAAGCACATTCTGACAGAAGACTCTCCTAGAGAGATATTTTGAACATATTTCAATCCTAGAATGACTGTAATGAGATGACATGACAGTTGAAATCACTTTGCTGAAGAAGTTCGTGTCTAAAGACACTCACAATGTAATTAGAACTTTTTATGTTTTGTGAAAATATTAGAGGTCATGGAAGCAGAAAAATGTAGCACTATAACAAAGAATAAGGAAACACTTGTAAAGAATAAACACTTAACACGTAAAAATTTTAAATGGTATCTAATAAATTTTCATGTCAAATCTTTTAACTAAACATATAAAAATTTTAAATGGCAACGAGTAAATCCTCACGTCAGATCATTTAACAAAATCCACAAATAGATTATAAAAATTGAACAATCATAAATGTCTTATGTATAAAGTTTTAAGGGAAAGTTTAAATTTCTACATTATTCTGTTTAATCAAATATTTGAGGAATTTTAAGTACTGCTGAGGAGCAGTTGTTGATACATTTCTAAAATAATTCAGTTATGAAAATATCACAATTAAGGTTTGGCATAGTAGTATTCCAGCAATCCTCAATCATCCACAAACGTTAACCGTCCAGGCCCTTCATTCTTCATCCATCTCCTGTATCTCTTCCATCTGGGGTCATTTGCCAATTTTTTCTTTAGTTCTTCCTCTTGTTCTTGTTTATAAACCTGTATGTATAAATAACACTGAATGACTTTACCATCCAAAGGGAAACATTTGTCATTACCTTTATGGCATATTTACATTTTTCAAATATAACTTTATGTAAAAGTTTCCTATGAATGTACGGGTTTGTCTTCTGAAGACTATGCATCTAAAAATACTAAGTAGTTAAGCACCTTAACACTCAGTGTTAAATTAAAAAAAAAAAAAACAAAAAACCCTGTACAAGAGCTTAGTAATTTTTGTCACTGATTTCTATAACCTGAGAATACATTCTTTTCCTTATTGACATCACACATCAACTGAGTTTAAGCATTTCCTCTCTACAACTAATGTCCAATGTTAAAGATATCAAACTTTATTTGTTTAATATGGTACTCTGAAAATTTAACTGATGACTTTCAATATTTGTTGATCCTAACCAAGGAATAAAATGACCTGATAAATACAACTGTCTGCAAATTCAAAGATGATCACTAGTTTTTCAAAATATTTTATTAAGGTTCCCAAAGGGGGTCAAACAAACCATGCAGGTTAAGGACAAAGAAAATCTTCATTTCTGTAACTTTTGTGGATGTCAGTTAAAACTAAATGGACAAGTTTTCATAACCAGTTTCATCAAATTTTAAAAAGAAATGACTTTACTTCCAAATTTTGGGAAGAAATGACTAAGATCACCTCATAGAATAACATCATTAATTCAGCCCAGGATAGCACTCCATGAAAGATACAGTTTTGTGAACTGGGCTGCTTACCCTACTTAAGAGAAAACTTTTCAAGTACTTTAGGAGCAAAATAGTATGTTACCTTCTATTTTTATGTTATTTACAAGCAGGCTAACTATATTTACTTGCCAAAACATTCTGGCAATTCACAGTAAGTTACTTAAATATAATTCAGACTGGAACTCTACTTTCAGTAAAACTTATTTAGGATACCACATATAAAAAGAATGTCTATGAAACTAAAAATACAAATATATTCACATTTCTTAAGAAGATTTTATTGTGCTGTATTCTTTTTGTTTTATTTTTTTAATATCTTTCTTTTAAAGATTTTATTTATTTGACAGAGATAGACACAGCGAGAGAGGGAACACAAGCAGGGGGAGTAAGAGAGGGAGAAGCAGGCTTCCCACCGAGCAGGGAGCCTGATGCAGGGCTCAATCCGAGGACCCTGGGATCATGCCTTGGGCCAAAGGGAGCCATCCAGGCACCCCTTTAATATCTTTTTTTAAATTAACATATAATGTATTATTTGTTTCAGGGGTACAGGTCTGTGACTCATCAGTCTTATACAATTCACAGCACTCATCATAGCACATACCCTCCCCATGTTTTGTTTGTTTGTTTGTTTGTTTTTAAAGATTTTATTTGACAGAGAGGAGAGAGATCACAAGTAGGCAGAGAGGCAGGCAGAGAGAGAGGGAGAAGCAGGCTCCCCGCTGAGCAGAGAGCCCAACTCGGGGCTCAATCCCAGGACCCTAAGACCATGACCCGAGCTAAAGGCAGAGGCCTTAACCCACTGAGCCACCCAGGTGCCCCTTGTTTTGTTTTTTTAAGATAAACGCTATACTGATGTGAGGCTCAAACTCACGATCTTGAGATCAAGAGTCACATGCTCTACTGAATGAACCAAGAGTCACATGCTCTACTGACTGAGCCACCCCAACACTGTGCTTTATTATCTTTAATAC
This sequence comes from Nasua narica, assembly GCA_028533885.1. NCBI lineage: Eukaryota > Metazoa > Chordata > Mammalia > Carnivora > Procyonidae > Nasua > Nasua narica. The sequence continues at coordinate 61,901,222 of CM052813.1, read as the reverse complement.
ATTAGCCAATTAATTTTACCCAAAACCTAAAATAATATCATTATGATGAGATAAATAGTTCTTTTAAGACTTTAGCTAAGCAGCTGATCACCTCAAGGTAACTGGTATAGCTGACAATTATAGGATATAACTTTTATTAAACTGCCCGAAGTTTAGAGGCATTTTTAAAAAAAATAAAAGTAACCTTTCATACATAAGTTATTATACAGAAGCTTCTGTGCTCTATTTTGAAATGAAGTTATTTCAACAAAATTTCCATGGCTTATTCCCTCCCTGTTTTGTTTTTTAATCCCTGTAGCTAAATTTACATGACTGAAAGAAAATTTGGGAAGAACAAATTTTAATTAGAACAATTAACAGAAAGTTGTTGTGACATCCTTGAAAACATACATTATTATCCTACTGCAGTTTAACATATAACAAATTAGACCATTCTTAAGATTTTTAGCATGAGTCAGTTAAAATATTTGAAGTTCATCTTTTAAGATAAATTATAGGTTAAAAACCTACTGTCCCACTACCAAATATAGTCACACTTTCAATAAAAATAAGATCTTTATTCATAATTTTAAGTCTTGGATTTCAGAAACTGGAGTGCATTTCTGTGATCCCTTCCCCTACACCAAATTTTAATAACTTCTTAAGTAAGATGACACAAAAATCCCAGCAAATAATTACTCACCTCATAATTCTCCTTTATCCAGAGCTCTCGTTTAAGAAAAGTTTCTTTCTGATGATCTTCTAGACTGTCAAACTGAGATTTCGACATCTTCATAGATTTCCGTATGATGTAGAGTCTTTCTTCTTCCCCATATTCTTTGCCTTTGATGTTAAAATTATAGATCCACCGACAATACCAGACTATATATGAGCATAGGTGAAAAGGTGCTAAGAGAATTTGAAATAGAAGAAGATCACATATCTGGGGTTTCTGATAGCCTCCCTTTATATCTATTTTACTTTTTATAATGTTTTTTATGATACTCTCCTCCTCATCACGAATTTCCTCTTTGGACTTTTTGTTTCTGCCCTTCTCTTTGGCTTTTCTGAGTAACCCCTGCTGCTTGGCGATCTCCATGGCTTGGATACGGTATTTGGGCACTGTGGCTAGGTAGCTGATTGCCTTGTCGTAACTGTTCCACCAGCTGAAAAACTGAAATATTTAACAAAGGAAAAAGAGTCATTTTTACTATCAAAGTGCACCTTGGTGAACACCATCGCTCCCCGCCCCCACCCCACCAAAAGCAATTCTGATTAAAAATAGGGACCTCAAGGCGTGCCTGGCTGGCTCAGTCAGTATACAACTCTTGATCTTGGGGTCATGAATTTAAGCCCCATATTCAGCATAGAGCCTACTTAATTAAAAAATAGGGACCTCAGTCATCTTTCTCTGTAAGTAAAAGACAATCCTGAATAATGCCCACATGTACATGGGACCTGAAGCTGGATAAATCAGGTAAGCCCTAAGCTAGGCCAAAAGCCATTGATTCAGAAAGGAGATACCCAAGATTAGGGGATAAATCAATAGAATCACATCACATCTGTGATTTCAAATATACCATTTGGCTTTCCCTAGATCACTATTTCTCTTTTTTTGTTTTTAAGACTGTGAGACTGTGATCTATGTTCTGGGGGAAAGAGTTGTTAAATGGCAAAACTAGCCAGTGACGAACTTGTTTAAAAAAAGAAAAATCACAGGCTATAGACTCAGGTAACTATACTCATTCCCATCTCTTCCCTAAACCATCTCAATATATCACATTTAGTGCTCATCATATTCTGAAGTAAAGGATTCTAACATGTTTGAACTCTTATTTGACTGGAAAACACATAACTTATTTCATAAATATACACAAAGGGTTTCATTAATTGTCAGAAAAAGTTCTATTCACATTTCCACACATTTCATTTGCTGTTTTACTGAAAGAATATTGCAGTTACACCAATAATATCTTGAAATATTATAGTAGCACTCTATTAGGACTAGGAGAAAAAAATGTTACCAGGGTATTATATCTATAACAGAAAGGTAAAATTACCCCTGCTTTCCCCTTTGAAAGGAAAATATTTCTGCAAAAGCAAATACATTTAAAATCTACAACCTTAGTTTTCAAGAGTAATTCTTTTTGTCATATAAAATGAATCTCATTTCTGGGAATTAAATAAGAGAAGCATTTTGCAGACTTCAAGCTGAAGTTAAATTTTTATGACATTTAAAGCAACATGAAAGATTACTATTCTTTTAATCTATTTCAGTAGTTTTCAACCAAAGCAAAACTGCCCTTAGCAGGCAGTGGAAATGCGTGGGACACTTTTGGTTGTTACAATGATGGCAAGCACTCCTGGCATTTGGTGGATAGGTGCCAAGACTTGTCAGGTCATATTAAGAAGTTCAGGTTTTTCACAGATTTAATGGGCAACCATTGAAAAGTCCTACAAAAGTAATATTATCAGGTTAGGAGGGAAATAATCTAAAGGGAACAATGAGAAAAGATCTGTTGTTGGGTTTTCTTATTATATAATGACATTATTAATCAATTTCTTGGATTTGCCACTGACAAAAATTCCAATGTTAATCAGTTGGTTGAATAAATGAATATTTTTCTACTCTAAAAAAATTAGTCTCAAGTACAGGTAAAATTTTATAAAAAGGTACTTCTAATTCAGTTTTAATGACCAGCACTAGGCAACGCGCACTCAAGCACACACGTGTAGACACACACCTCCATCAATACACACCTGAAACACTGAAATAGCACATACACTGACCAAAATCACAACTCTAACATCCACTTTAGGGGCTAAGCGCCTGCTGTAGTAGTGGTAGTAATGGCTATAGTACTCTTCTGGGTGATCCAGCATGTAGTCATAATCTTTTCGTGTTTCTTCATCCTGTAAAATAACAAGATACCCAATTTCACAGGGTATTTCAGAAAATGGCCATAATTTATAATCTGTTAAGTCAAACAGAATTTTTTAACCATGTAAGATTAATCTGAATAAAAGAAGTGAAACTATCAGAATCAAAAAATTCCCTACCATTCTTCAAAAGCACACATAAATTGGTTTCTAGAACTTTGATATTAGGTATAAGCATAATAAAAGTAATATCTCCACATTCTTAAGTATTGCTAGTCCACCTGGAAAAAGAAAAACATTTTAACCATGCCGTTTTAGCCAGTGTTAGGTGGTAATAAGGATGTTGTGTTCCTGTAACTTCAGAACATGTTAATACCTTCCCTCAATAATTGTTGATTGGAACAAATGTTTATCTCTATTACAGATATTCACAATCACTTTCCAGCCTTGTGTAGAAAGTTTTCTGTTGAAAGCAATGATTAAGACAATAAAATGCAGACGAAGCCAGTCTGTGCCTATAAAACTGAATTATGCTCATCTTAAAGAAACCCTGATGCAGTATAATGGTGAAAGTTTAACTGTGACTTCAAGTGATATTTTTAGCCTCTCTGAACCTCACTCTTCCTCATTTGTAAAACAGAGATAATATCTGCTCTACTAGTTTTAGTGTTTTGAATATCAAATGACAACATTATACAAAACCACATTATAAATACATATTATAATACTATTATAACATATTGTCAGCCCCGTTCATAAGTAAGTTAGCATATACATACTTCTTAATCATACAAACACATTGAAAAAAATCCTAACATTCTGAAATGCTGCTCTGAGTGTTCACAAATAAAATATTTCTTAAACTTTTTTTTTTAAGATTTTATTTATTTATTTGAGATAGAGACAGTGAGAGAGAGCATGAGAGGGGAGAAGGTCAGCGGGAGAAGCAGACTCCCCGTGGAGCTGGGAGCCCAATGTGGGACTCGCTCCCAGGACTCTGGGATCGTGACCCGAGCCGAAGGCAGTTGCTTAACCAACTGAGCCACCCAGGCGCCCACAAATAAAATATTTCTTAAAATCTTTAATTTTAATGAATTTTAAATAGGGATAAATGCCAATCTCTTACTGAGCTACGTACGTTGAAGAACTATTAAACTGGGTTATGATTTGATTTTTTTTATCACACAGGAAAGCTATTTTTTTTTAAAGTAAACTCTACCCCCATGTGGCACTTGAACTCACAATCCAGAGCTTAAGAGTTGCATGTTCTACCAACTGAGCCAGCCAGGCACCCCCATTTTGTCTTATGTTCAAGAAATGTTGAAGAGTAAAACCACAACAAATTCTTTACTCTCTATAAGGGAGTACAATACAAATCATTATGAAAATTAAAAAAAAAAAAAAAAAAAACCTTTTCTAACCCAGAGGAGGTCTTTCTAGGATGAAGTATTCAACATTCATAACTAAAGGCATAACTTAACTAAAGGCATTTCAAAATCTACACCTAGTGCTTTCCTACCACAGACAGAGGCTCTTGGGTCTATTCAGGACCTCCTGATCCTCCAACATGCAGTTTCTTAGATTTAAAATAAGTTTGCTAATGATGAAATCTCCTCTGTACCCATTAAAATCATGTATTTTCATTAAGAATTCTGAATTTGTGGGGTATCTGGATGGTGCAGTCAGTTAAGCACCTGACTCTTGGTTTCAGCTCAGGTCATGATCTCAGGGTCCTGAAATCAAGCCCCGCATTGGGCCCTGCACTCAGCACAGAGTGTGCTAGTCCCTCTCCCTCTGCTCCTTTCCCCATGCGGGCACGCTTTCTTTCTCGAATGAATGAATGAATGAATAATCTTTAAAAAAAAAAAAAAAGAATTCTGGGAGCTCCTGGGGGGCTGAATCAGTTAACTGTCTGCCTTCGACTCAGGTCATGATCCTAGAGTCCCAGGATTGAGCCCTGTATCAGCAGGGAGCCTGCTTCTCCCTCTGTCCCTCTACCCTTCCCCCACATTGTGTGCGTGCGCGCACATGCGTTCTCTCTCTCTCTCAAATAAATAAAATCTTAATTTTTTTAAAAGGATTTTTAAATGAGGGGCACCTGCGTGGCTCAGTAGGTTAAAGCCTCTGCCTTCCGCCCAGGTTATGGTCTCAGGGTCCTGGGATCAAGCCCATATTACATTGGGCTCTCTGCTCAGCGGGGAGTCTGCTTCCCGCTCTCCCTCTGCGTGCCTCTCTGCCTACTTGTGATCTCTCTCTCTCTCTCTCTCTGTCAAATAAATAAATAAATAATCTTTTTAAAAAGATTTTAAATGAATTTTTTTAATTCTAAATTTGAATGACAATTCTCTTAGGCTCAGTACATTCAAAATATTTTTTACCCTCTGACTATAATTTCAAACTAGATAAACTACTATCTAGTAGAATTAAATATAAATATATTTAAAGTCTATTCCATAGCACCATTTAGAACCAGTATGAGAACTGTCTGTTATATAAGGAGGGCTGAGCTCAGGCTGTTAGCATTTTCAAATTTACTCCTTGAATGTTCCTTTCTGTCAAAAAGGATTTTCTGTGGCAACTGCCACATACCTCAATTGTCAATCTATTATGCTTTCTATAAGCCATTATCATACTTTAGAGCTTCTAACCTAAAAAGGGTAAAACTTTATAGGACATACAGAAACTCTGTAGGTCACAGATAGCTCTGAAGACTAAAGCCTACAACTCTTGATGTATCTCATTCTGAGTACTTCAAGACATCTTTTAAGAATTTTTTCAATTTTCTCTCCAGTTTTTGTTTTTCAGACTAATTTTATAGAAATGTTCTGCTTTTGGCCTAAAATCTTTGACTTTTAATTTAGCCTCCCAATTTTGGCAGATGCCTTTTGAAACGTATTTCTTTAAATACGGTTCTTCTCCTTGTTCCAACTAGATTACATGTAGTTTTGAAACTAACTGCCACACTGAGATCAGATTCCAACAGATCTCCAGCATCATTATCTATACAGAGCCATTTGCCCAGCCTGACTGTACTCCTCCTGGTTAAAGTATACAGCAAGATCTTTGAGTGTCATTAAAATTTACTATGTGACTGTCAGGGGTCCAATAACTATCCTTCCTTCTTTGTTCTCTTATCTTAGTGAAGGTCACAATCCACAGAATGCAGAAATCTCTATTCAAACATTTCACCCAGATCTTCCACCAGGGTCACCATCCTCTCACTGGTCCCTAAATGTGTGACTTACTTCACTGAGTCTCAAGCTCCTCTAAAATAGGATGGTCAACTAATACTCCAGCAACCAGCCACTCCAAAATCTCTACCTTGTGTCTGGCCTTTCTACTGCAACCAGGGCCCTCTAATAAGTCCTCAAATGAACTAATTCCCGCAAAAGGTTTCAGGATCAAGTCTGACTTCTCTTAGGATGATTTTCTTTTCCTTGGGATCACCATAAATTTATGAGCCTGTTTTTAAATACAAGAAAGGTTGACCACCTCCTTGTTACAGCATTAGTTAGCCAGAATCTTTACTCTTGGATTTACAAGTTTCTCTCCAGAATGAAGAAAATTATTTTAGTTGAGACATGCATAATACACTTTGGAAGGTGTTCAAGGTTGGCATAAATTGGAGAGTTAGTTCTCGATAGTCTAAATCAAAATCCTACTCTCCAGTAACCTACGAAGTTTAGAATCAACCTAGTAAGAACACAAGGATACAAGAAATATTAGCAAAAAAGAAAAGACAAGAGACTGGGACCCAATTGAGAGCTACAGGCACATACTTATTTTAAAACCATTATGCTTATTTTTCTCCTATCCATCTTGGAACTCACAATTTTTTTCATCTTCAATGCTGCCCCATGGCTAATAAGTAAATTAAAAATTCCTTAGCATGCAACAAGACCTCCATAATTAGTCCATTCTGACCTAGCAACATCTCATCACTTGCCCCTCTTCTGCGCCACAGCAAACATCAGGTAATTTCTGCAATTTGGTGTGTTCTTCCAGTACAGCACATACTCTCTCATACCTATGTCTTTAAACATATAATTCTCTCTACCTCAAATGCCCATCCCTTTCTTCCAGCTCATGAGCTTCTATTAATCCCTTAGGACACAAACATTACTGCTTCAGATTTAGACCACTCTTATGACACATGTGACCTTTTTATTATAGCACTTATCACATTGTAATCATCAGTTTTTTCTTTTCCTTGAATGAGAACTTCTGGAAGATAGGTAGGGTGACTGACACTTTAATCTCTGTATATCCAAGGCCTACCACAGTGCCTGGCATTCAGTTAATGTCATTTAAAAAATGGGTACAATTTTGTAAAGGCTCTCCCTCACTATAAACATCCCTTGAGCCATACAGGTCTCTATCTCACCAGGAAGGCTAGATGGGTGATTACTTCACAAAACTTCGGCTTAGCAGAAATGACTGCTTGATTTCACAGCATATGAAAACATGCTACTGTGGCTAAAACAGCTTAAACCTTAAAACAGGTTAATGTCTTACCTTTCAATAAGGTAGTACTTTTTCTTTCAGCAATTTTGTGGATCTTAAGGTCCCAGGGTCAGGAGATTCCAACTTCTTTCCAAAACCAAAACCTTTATACTTGTTTCTTCCTCCTCTCTGTCCTGAGCCTTGACAAGCAGGGCAATAAGCTCCTTGTTTCTAATGTCTACAGGAAAAAATGGTGCTTCTGCTGGTGTCCATTCCACTCCCAATCCTTTTGGGCACATGCAGGAGGACTGGAACATAACCACCAATATCTAGATCAAAAGTGAACAAGAGGAAACCCACAAGCAAAGAAAGCACTGAATCCTTCCTCCTCTTACGAAAATGATTATTCTCCCCCCTCCCCAGAGGCAAAAATATATTATGTTTTTGCCCTTGAAAGAAATGAATTGTTTGATCTCAATATACATAATTGCAATAATTTGATATTGCAGCCACTTTTACATTAAAAATTTTCAGCTACACAGATAGTAGAAACCATTTGAGGATGTTAAAGGCCAGGAATCAATAATATATGAAAATGTAATAATATTTTGTTCACTTTTTTAAATTCTTTATTTAAATTCAATTTAGTCAACATATACTGTATTATTAGTTTTAGGGCAGAATTTAGTGATTCATCAGTTGCATGTAACACCCAGTGCTCATGACATCAAGTGCCCTCCTTAATGCCCATCACCCAGTTACCCCTTACCCCAATCACCTCCCCTCTAGCAACCCTCAGTTTGTTTACTTTCGTTAAGAGTCTCTTATGGTTTGCCTCCCTCTCTTGCTTCTATCTTATTTTTCTTTCCCTTTCTCTATGTTCATCTTTGTTTCTTAAATTCCACATATGAGTGAAATCATAGGTATTTGTTTCTCTGACTTATTTATTTTGCTTAGCATAATCAGTAAGTTCCATCCACATCGTTGCAAATAGCAAGATTTCATTCTTTTTGATGGCTGAGTAATATTCTGGTGGATATATATACCGCATCTTCTTTATCCAGTCATCAGCTGATGGACATTTGGGCTCTTTCCATAATTTGACTACTGTTGATAATGCTGCTATAAATATTGGGGCACATGTCAAATTACTGTTTGTATCCTTTGGATAAATATCTAGTAGTGTAATTGCTAGGTCGTAGGGGAGCTCTATTTTTAACTTGTCACAGAACCCCCATACTGTTTTCTAGAGTGCCTGCACCAGTCTGCATTCCCACCAGCAGTGTAAGAGGGTTCCCCTTTCTCCGCATCCTCACCAAAATCTGTTGTTTCCTGAGTTGTTAATTTTAGCCATTCTGATAGGTATGAGGTGGTACACCTCATTGTGGTTTGATTTGTATTTCCCTGATGCCAAGTGATGTCGAGCATTTTGTCATGTGTCTATTGGCCATTTGTATGTGTTCTCTGGAGAAATGTCTGTTCGTGTCTTCTGCCTATTTCTTGACTGTATTTTTTGTTCTTTGGGTATTGACTTGATAAGTTTTTTATAGATTTTGGATATTAGCCCTTTATCTGCTAAGTCATTTGCAAATTCTTCTCCCATTCTATAGGTTCCTTTTAGTTTTACTATTTCTTTTGCTGTGCAAAAGCTTTTTATCTTGGTGAAGTCCCAATAGTTCATTTTTGCTTTTGTTTCTCTTGCCTTTGGAGATGTGTCTAGTAAGAAGTTGCCATGGCCAAGGTCAAAGAGTTGCTGCCTGTGTTCTCCTCTAGTATTTTGATGGATTCCTGTCTCATATTTAGGCCTCTCATCCATTTAGAGTTTATTTTTCTGTATGGTGTAAGAAAATGGTCCAGTTTCATTCTTTTGCATGTGGCTGTCCAGTTTTCCCAGCACCATTTGTTGAAGAAACTTTTTTCCATTGGATATTCTTTCCTGCTTTGTCGAAGATTAGTTGACTATAGAGTTGAGGGTTGAGGGTTCATTTCTGGGTTCTCTATTCTGTTCCATTGATCTATGTGTCTGTTTTTGTGCCAGTACCATACTGTCTTAATGATTATAGCTTTGTAATACAGTTTGAAGTCCGGAATATGATGCCACCAGCTTTGGTTTTCTTTTTCAACATTCCTTAGGCTATTCAGAGTCTTTTCTGGTTCCACACAAATTTAGGATTATTTGTTTCAGCTCTGTGAAAAAAGTTGGTGGTATTTTGATAGGGATTGCATAGAATGTATAGATTGCTCTAGGTAGCATAGACATTTTAACAATATTTGTTCTTCCAATCCATGAGCATGGAACATTTTTCCATTTCTTTGTGTCTTCCTCAATTTCTTTCATGAGTGTTCTCTAGTTTTCTAAGTACAGATCCTTTGCCCCTTTGGTTATTAGGTTTATTCCTAGGTATCTTAAAGTTTTTCATCCAATTGTAAATGAGATCGACTCCTAGATTTCTTTCTCTTTTCTCAATGTCAGTGTATAGAAATGCAATGATTTGCCACTTTGTTGAATTCCTGTATGAGTTCTAGCAGTTTTGAAGTGGAGTCTTTTGGGTTTTCCACAGAGTATCATGTCATCTGGGAAAAGTGTGAATTTGACTTCTTTGCTGATTCAGATGCCATATTTCTTTTTGTTGTCTGATTGCTGAGGCTAGGACTTCTAGTACTATGTTGGACAACAGTAGTGATAGTAGACATATCTGCTGTGTCCCTGACCTAAGGGGAAAAGCTCTCAGTTTTTCCCAATTGAGAATGATATCTGCTGTGTGTTCTTCCTAGATGGCTTTTATGATATTGAGTTATGTACTCTCTATCCCTACACTGTGAAGAGTTTTAATCAAGAAAGGATGCTGTACTTTGTCAAATGCTTTTTCTCCATCTATTGAGAGGATCATATGGTTTTTGTCCTTTCTTTTATTAATGTAGTGTATCACATTGATTGGTTTGTGGATGTTGAAACCACTCTTATAGCCCAGGAATAAATCCCACTTGGTCGTGGTGAATTATTCTTTTAATGTACTGTTGAATCCTACTAGCTAGTATCTTGGTGAGAATGTTTGTATCCATGTTCATCGGGGATATTGGTCTGTAATTCTTTTTGGTGGGGTCTTTGTCTAGTTTGGGGATCAAGGTAATACTGGTCCCACAGAAAGAGTTTAGAAGTTTTCTTCCATTTCTATTTTTTTAAACAGCTTCAGAAGAATAGCTTATTATTTCTTCTTTAAATGTTCGGTAGAATTCCTCTGGGAAGCCATCTGGCCCTGGACTCTTGTTTGTTAGATTATTGATTATTGCTTCAGTTTTCTTGGTGGTTATGGTTCTGTTCAGGTTTTCTGTTTCTTCCTGCTTCAGTTTTGGTAGTTTATATGTTTCCAGGAAAGCAACCATTTCTTCCAGATTACCAAATTTGTTGGCATATAGTTGCTCATATATGTGTTCTTTTTTTAAAAAAAAAAAAAGATTTTATTTATTTATTTGAGAGAGAGAAATCACAAGTAGGCAGAAAGGCAGGCAGAGAGAGAGGAGGAAGCAGGCTCCCCACTGAGCAGAGAGTCCAATGCGGGGCTTGATCCCAGGATCCTGAGATCATGACCTGAGCCAAAGGCAGAGAATTGAGCCACTCAGCCGCCCCTCATATGTTCTTACAACTGTACTTCTTTGCTGTTGGTTGTGGTCTCTCCTCTTTCATTCATGATTTTATTTATTTGGGTCCTTTCTTTTTTCTTTTTGATTAAGTCTGGCTAGCAGTTTATCAATCTTATTACTTCTTTCAAAGAACCAGCTCCTGGTTTCATTGATTTGTTCTACAGGTTTTTTTATTTCTATATCATTGATTTTTGCTCTAATCTTTATTATTTCTCTTCTGCTGGACTTAGGCTTTATTTACTGTTTTGTTTTGTTTTTGTTTTAATTAGAGAGAAAGAGAGAGTATGCATGTGAGTGGGGGAGGGGCAAAGGAAGAGGGAAAGAAGCAGACCCCCTGCTGAGTGGTAAGCCTAATAGCCTAAAAAGGGCTTGATCCCAGGACCCTGGGATCACAACCTGAGCTGAAATCAAGATTCAGTTGCTTGAATGACTGAGCCACCCAGGGACCCTAGTTGCTGTTCTTTTTCCAGCTCCTTTAGGTGTAAGGTTAGGTTGTATATTTGAGAGTTTTCTTGTTTCTTGAGAAAGTCCTGTGTTGCTATATAGTTCCCTCTTAGGACCACTTTTGCTGCATCCCAAAGGTTCTGAACTGTTGTGTTTTCACCTTCATTTGCTTCCATGCATTTTTTAAAATTCTTCTTTAATTTCCTGGTTTATGCATTCATTCTTTTTTTTTTTTAAGATTTTATTTATTTATTTGAGAGACAGAGATAGTGAGAGAGAGCATGAGTGGAGAGGAGAGGGAGAACCAGGCTCCCTGCAGGGTTCAATCCCAGGACCTAGGGATCATGATCTGAGCCAAAGGCAGATGCTTAACCAACTAAGCCATGCAGGCGCCCCCTCCCCACCCACCATTCATTCTTTAGTAGGATGCTCTTTAACCTCCATGTGTTTGTGGTCCTTCCAAATTTTTTCTTATGGTTGACTTCAAGTTTTAAAGCATGGTGGTCTGAAAATATGCATGGTATAATCTTAATCTTTTTGTACTGGATGAGATTTGTGGCCCAGCATGTGATCTATTCTGGAAAATATTCCATGAGCACTTGAGAAGAATATTTATTCTGTTGCTTTAGGATGAAATGCTCTGAATATATCTGTTAAATACATCTAGTCCAGTGTGTCATTCAAAACTTGTTTCCTTGTTAATCTTCTGCTTAACTGATCTGTCTGTTGCTGTGAGTGGGGTACTAAAATCCCCTATTATTATTTTATTATTATCAATGAGTTTCTTTAATTTTGTTATTAATTGGTTCATATATTTGGCTGCTTCCAAGTTAGGAGCATAAATATGTACAACTGTTAATCTTCTTGTTGGACAGACCCTTTTATTATGATATAATAATGCCCTTCTTTATCTCTCATTATAGTTTTTGGTTTAAAATCTAGTTTGTCTGATATAAGGATGGCTACTCCAGCTTTCTTTTGATATCCACTGGCATGATAAATGGTTCTCCACCCCTTCACTTTCACTCTGGAGGTGTCTTTTGGTCTAAATTGAGTCTCTTGTAAATAGCATATTGATGGGTCTTATTTTTTTATCCATTTTAATACACTGTGTCTTTTGATTGGAGCATTTAATCCATTTACATTCTTGAAAGATATGAATTTACTACCATTGTATTAAGTCACTGTTCCTGTAGATTGTCTCTGTTCCTTTCTAATCTTTGTTACTTTTGGGCTCTCTTTTCACTCAAAGGATCCTCTTTAATATCTCTTGCAGGGCTGGATTACTTTCACAAATTCCTTTTTGTTTGTCCTGGAAACTCATTAGCTCTCCTTCTAATCTGAATTCTTGCTGGATTAAGTATTCTTTTTTTTTTTTTGGATTAAGTATTCTTAGCTATATATTTTTCCCATTTAGCACATTGAATATATCATGCCAGTCCTTTCTGGCCTGCCAGGTCTCTGTGGACAGGTCTGTTGCCAGCCTTATGTTTCTTCCCTAGCAGATTAAGGACCTCTTGCCCCAAGCTACTTTCAGAATTTTTCCTTTATCTTTGAAATTTGCAAACTTCACTATTATATGTTGAAGTGTTGTGACCTATTTTTATTGATTTTGGAGGGGGGTTCTCTGTGCCTCCTGGACTTAAATGCCTGTTTCCTTCCCTAGGTTGGAGAAGTTCTCGGCTATAATGTGTTCAAATAAACTTCTGCCCCTCTCTCCCACTCTTCATCTTCCGAGACCCTTATTATCTGGATATTATTTCACTTTATGGAATCACTGTGTTCTCTAAGTCTCTCTTCATGATCCAGTAGTTTTCTTTCTTTTTTTCAACTTATTTTCCATCATTTTATCTTCTACATCACTGACTCTCTCTTCTGCCTCATTAATCCTCATTTTTATAGCCTCTACTTGGGACTGCATCTCAGTAACAGCATTTTTAATTTCAGCCTGACTAGATTTTAGTTCTTTTATTTCTACTATAAGGGATTCTATAGTGTCTAATGTGCTTTTTTCAAGCCCACTAGTATCTTTAGAATCATTGTTTTAAATTTTAATTCAGACATCTTATTTATATTCATATTGATTTAATCCCTGGCAGTGAGTACTACCTCCCATTCTTTCTTTTGGGGTGAATTTCTCGGTCTCGTCATTTTGTGCAGAAAAGAATAGAAGAAAGGATGAGAAAAACAACAACAACAGAAAAAAACCCCGCAAATCAGAAAAAAATAAAAAGAAGAAGATAAACAGGAAACAAAAAAAACAAAACAAAACACTAGATCATGGATGTGTTTTGGTCTGCTTATTAAAGGAAACTAGATCCCAAAATAAGAAACAAAATTTATTTATATATATCAAAAAATAAAATATAATGAAAAGAAACAAAGAATAAAAATATATATAAATATATAAAAATAAAAATTGAAAAAATAAGAAAATAACAAAAAAGGATACTGAAAGACTAAAGAATTAAAAAACCCCACAAATGCTATATACTATCTTCCCCAAGAGTTGCAGCCATCTATGATCAGTAAATTGGGTGCAAGCCACTTGTTCCTGCTCATCTTCTGGGGGAGGGGCCTCTTGCACTGATTCTCAAGTGCCCTTGCCCTAGTAGAAATGTGCCTCCCTTGCCAGGGGGCCAGGCTCAGCGTAACTGCTCTGGGTTCTACTATGTGGCACTGTTTTGCTCTCTGAAGGCTTTCAGCACTGATGGGCGGGAAAAAAATGGCAGCACCCTGCTCTCTAGTCCTGGAGCTGAAAGTTCACACCAGTGAGCTCTCACAGAGAAGCAGTCAATCACTCTTGTCTCCTTGGTTTCTGTCTGAACTCTGCATTCACCTGGCCTGTGACCATGCATTTTTATCCCAGGCACACCACTGAGTTTCAAAACTCTAAATTTTACAGTTTCCTGCCACATAGACCTGTGCTATTCCTCCCACCATGTTTCTGCCTTTTGCTTGACACTGGCCAAGAGAGCTGTTGCACGACTGTGCAGCAGTTTCTGGGTTTATGGCAACCCAGAGCAGAAAGCCAGGACCTAAACTCACTGTTTTCAGCCGGGTTGCCCACTCATGTACCTGGGAAATCTGCCACACTTAGGCACCCCCATTCTTGTGACTCCGGGGATCCGGATACCAAAATGTCCCACCTGGGATTCTGCCCTGTTTTGCCACCTAGGCACCTTTAAACCAGGGACTACCACACTGTAGCAGGCTTCTAAAAGTTCTGATTTTGTGTTCCACTGCTTATAATGTTTTGAGATAGCGTTCTTAAGCAAGCTCCTTCCCCTTCATCGTATCCTCCGATATATCACCCCAGATTCAAGTCTCCCCATCTCCTATCTTGCAAAAAGTGATTGCTTTTCTATCTGTAGAATTGCATTTCTTTTCTCAGATTTCCAGTTGATTTCACAGGTGTTCAGAATGATTTAATAATTATCTAGCTGATAATTATCTAGCTGTATTGGAGGGACCAAATTTAGGGTCCTCTACTCCTCCACTATCTTAATTCCCTCTATTTTGTTCATTCTTAAAAATATATATTAATCTCATTGGGGTGCCTGGTTGGCACAGTTAGTTGAGCAGCCAACTCTTGGTTCTGGCTCAGGTCGTGATCTCAGGATCATGAGATTGGTCCCCCATCGGGCTCCACACTCAGCATGGAGTCTGTGTGGGACTCACTCTCTCTCTCTCTCTCTCTCTCTCTCACATACATACATACACAAATAAATCTTTTAAAGAAAATTTAATAACCCCATTTTAAAAGAAATATATATACAAATGATCCTTTAAAAAAATAATATGTTTTCCTAAATTTATTTCCAAGCCATTACATCCTATTAAAGAGGAAAAAAATTAACTGCCATCAGTTTTGTTTCTCTTCTTGTTCCCTGACCCTAGTCACTAGTGCAACTATCTTCTCATATGTCTTCTCTTCTGTCTACATGTGGCCTCAACAACTTCCATGATTTGCAGTATCACCTAATTACCAGTGACAGTCAGATCTGCTTTTCCTGTGTCCTACTTTCAAATATCTCCTAAGCATTTCCTAAATGTAACATAAATATCTCAAAGTAAACGCTCAAAACCCAAATCTGTCCCTCCATGTTTCAGTTAATAGAGTATCACCACCCACTTGGTTACTTGAGCTTTTAGAAAACTTAGTTATTTCCAGTTCAGGATATAATTATACAGGGCATTAAGCCTTGTGCTGGACTCAAGGGAGGATAAAAAAAAACAAGATAATGTCCTGGTTTCAAGAACTCTCCCACTAGAAGAATCTAGCAAGCAAGAAAAATGCAATTTGGTGTGCTAAGCAAGAAAGGACTAACTCTGCCTGTGATCAACTGGTAATAGGATCCACAGCAGAGAAGAAATGAGTATTGGATCTTGAAAAGCAAGTACGATGTAGTAAAACTTGTTCTAGACAAAGGAAATAGCAAGTGTTAAGGTACAGAAGCATCAATGAATAGGATGAATTCACTGAAGCTTGAGCGCTAGGGAAATTTAGGAAGAAAGGTATACTATATGTGGCCAGGAAGACTGATTTGGGTAAGAACTGTAAAAAGAACCTTATATGCCATGCTAAAGTGCTAGAGTGTTGTCTATGCGATTCAAAAATGAAATGTTTTAAAGTATAAGAATAATAAAGCACTGGGTAGGTGTATTTATTTTTTGAAAGTTAACTCTGACATTGTAAAGAACAGAATGAGGGAGAAAGAGATTTTAGAGACTAAAAAGTAGAATAAATAAAACTTAATGATCAAGGGAGTTTAAGAATATGTTGAGGATTAACAGTGAAGTTTGTTTTTTTTTAAAGATTTTGTTTATTTGTCAGAGGGAGAGTGAGAGAGAGCACAAGCAGGGGGAGTGGCAGGCAGAGGGAGAAACAGGCTGCCTGCTGAGCAAGGAGCTAGATGCAGGACTCAATGCCAGGACCATGGTATCATGACCTGAGCCAGAGGCAGATGCTCAACTGACTGAGCAAATTTTAGGCACCCTAAAATTTCTAATTATAGTCCCTGTGTGGACCATGTTACTCTACGCCCCAAAGCATATGTATATAATCTCTTAAGATTCTCATGACAGGGGTGCCTGGGTGGCACAGTTAAGTGTCCAACTCTTGGTTTCGGCTCAGGTCATGATCTCAGGGTGGTGAGATCAGCCCCACATCATGCTCTGTGTTCAGCACAGAGTCTGCTTCTCTCCTCTGTTATGCTTTAACAAACATAACAAGATTGATTTCCAAAACGTTTAATTTTGGGTAGCTGTGCCACAAATGAAACACAACTGAAAATATGAACCTAGAGAACACACAGATTTTAGAATTGTCACAGATATGGTTGAGTTTCATCAGGAAAAGCTTAGGAAACAAAAAGAAAAGAGTACCCAAAGGATAGAACTCTAAGGAAAAGCAATGTTTAAGGTATAGGGAGAAGAAAAGAAAACTACAAAGACTACTAAAAAGACATGAGACTAGAAAGATAGGAGAAACAGGAAAGAGTAAGACTGAGGGAGTCAAGGGAGAGCAGCTTAAGGAGCTACATGGAGAACATCAAATGCCACAGATAGTGCCAGGAGGGAGAAAGTAAAAGCAGCATTCAAATCTAACACTTAGAACACCATTGTTCCCCTTAAGAACAATTCCATTATGTGTGCTGATACATGTCAGTCTACAACACCTTGAAAGAAAAGGAGATGAAGTGAAGATGGCCAACAGTAAAAAAAAGAGAAGTGTGACCCTAGCTTTACAAGAAGCAAAATTAAGTGAAAAGAATGTGAAATGCACCAACTAAGGGGTTTTCAATTTACCAAAGAGGAATTGACATTCCAGAAAATGGTGGAAATGAATTCAGACAAGAACCTTCCAGCCTTCCCCAACCCATTCTCAATATTGTTCCCAGAATTTTCTTTCTGAAAGAAACATCAGATTGTATTATTTCTCCACTTTAAAACCTCTGGTCACTATTCAATACATAAAGTTCAAATTCTTGAACACAGATTAAAGGGTTGTTCATCACATGATCCCAAACTATGTTTCAGTCTCCTGAAACATTCTCCCTACCATTTACCTCACAGCCTTCTAACCTAGAAGTAGTAGATCTTCTAATATCTGTGAAAAATGCAGTAACGGTTTTTGTGCTGTGAATATCTCAAAATGTTCTTTTATCTATGGTAAATCCGCACAAGCTAAATTAAAATCTCAAGGGCTCGGTTTCTGGCCAGAATTATATCAGCACAGTAGTTTTTATGTTAATCAGAAGCTCTGATTGGTTGTTGATAACACCATGTGTCGTCACAGAACTAAAATTAAACATATTCGGTGTAGAGTCAACCTTTGCTCTAAGTAGGGAATAACAACTGAAATTACAGTATCAGTAAAAAATAAAGAGCACTTATGGGTTCACAGCAGAAGCAGCAGGTGTGGTACATAAAGTACCACACCCTTCTTCTGGGCCCATGGGAGAAATCACTATCAAACATCTCATCTTTCCCACTAAACCAAGATAAGACCTCAAAACCTTTGCAAATGTTTCAGGGAGTCATGACCAATCAGAGTTGACATGTGAAATGAAAACTATCTGTCATCAAGCTTACTTAATTTTGCTGTTTATCAACATCACCCTGTAATATAAATTTACATGTTTATTATTTTTATGAATACCCAATTATTATGAATGACTGATTAATCTGGATAGATGCTGAAAAAGAAAAACAATAATACTAAGAAGGGCAGTTAACTGTTTTTCCCCAAAACAAAGAGTCCTTGGGAGAAATATAATAAAAGCGATCATTGGTAGAGAAACACTCACTATTATAATACCTTAGGAAACTACATCTCGTTCCTGAACAAGTCGTGCACATTCATGACTCCATGTTTTTGTTGATCAAGTTTTCCCTCTACCAGAAATGTCCCTTCACTGTCAACCTTTGATGACTGTTCTAGATCCAAATCAAAGAGTACATTCTTCTCCAGTCCCCAAAGAAAAAATAATTGTATCCTCTCAGTGCTGTAATATAATCTACACATATCTTTATTATATAACTTAACTAAATAATAACCAAACAATAAGTATCTGTCTTCTTGTTATGTTAAAAGCTTAAAGGCAAGAACTGTACCTTCTTCACTGTTACGGTTTCCTCCCCTACGGCCCACCTCGGTACCGGTTACAGAAAGGATTGAGTAGAATAAACTAGGAAAGAACAATGAACAGTAACATAAAAGAGCAGGGCATTCAGAATACCCCCCCTTATGCCAAATTCTTCCTAAGTGCTAAAGCCCTGCTATATCAGTCAGGCTGATAAAAAGAAACTGAAGTGTTCTCTGACTTCCCTGCCAAGACAAGGCTAGAGTAGTAAAAGGCTCTCACTACTTATGTTACCTTATCAGATAACCTTCAAGCCAATAATATTGCCAAGACCTTGTCTGTTCTTTTGTGATTTTGCAAAATGCTGTCAAAGTCTATTTTCCCATGTTCTAAGTACATTCTTCCCACCAGTTCCATCATCTGTTGATTTCCAGGCCATCCTTATTTCACCTACTTCATCCAACTCTTATCTATGTTCAAAAAGGATCAATGTTCTCACTTTAAAAAACAGAATTTCTCCTTAAAAATAGAAGTGCAATTTTTTCTCTCATATGGGGAATTTTTCATTCATAGTCATCCAATCTACTTTATCTGTACCACTCTTTAAAACTACATTTAAGATAAAATACCAAAGTAGACTTCACATAACAATGTCAAAATGTCAGAAATCCACTGAATCTATCTCCAGATACCAATTTTTCATTTAACAAACATTCATTATCCGACGTGCCAGACACTGGGCTAGGTGCCATGGATATACAAACAAAAAGGCAAGGAGATGGTTTAGTGGAGAGGGGAGGGCTACTCAGTATTTACAGTGCAGTGTGATAAGTGCTATATCCACATAAAAAGATCCAATGTTGACACAGCAAGTGAGAGTCCATTTACTTAACTTCCAAAGTCCATGAATTCCCTGAATCCCCAGCAGTCAAATACACTAAATACTATTTCATTGTCTTAACTTTGCTTATATTATGAGGCAAATATAAAGCAGTGTGTGAAATCATAATGGTTTGAAGTCCTGCTGAGAACTGCAATTTTAAGTTACTTGAGAATATGAACTAAGCACGACTTGATGAAAGCATCTGACAGTACCTTTTCCTTCCATTATTACCCATCCTGCTTTTTCTGGTTTTCCTCAATCTCTCTATGCACAGGTAGAATCTGTGTTGCTAAAATAACAATGATCAAATGTGATAATATCTTCTTGTCTTACCAACTGTATTTAAATCATGTTAGTGTACTTATTTTTTAACCACCACCATCAAAAAAAAAACAAAAAAAAACTCATCTCTCTCTCCAAGAGGCATGTATTTGACCAACACAACCTCAGAGCCATAAATCCACCATATTTCACAAATATAAATTCCCATTTTGGTGATATACATATAATCAACATTCACAGATCCTTGGTTATTAGAAGTTTTGATGAATACCACTATAAGGCTATAACAAAGATGTAATATAGTTTCTCATATCACATACATTAAAAATATTAAGATACTTCAACTAATAATAAGAGAAGTTAAAACGTTATCAAAAAATTATGGGGGTGCACCTGGGTGGTACAGTCGGTTGAGCCTCATACTCTTTGGCTCAGGTTGTGATCTTTGGGTGGTGAGCTTGAGCCCCTCGTTGGGTTCTACCCTTAGTGTGCAGTCTGCTTGAGATTCTCTCTCTCTCTCTCTCTCTCTCTCTCTCTCTCTCGCTTCCCTTCGCCCCTCCCCCACCGCTTGTGTGTGTGTGTGTGTGTGTGTGTGTGTGTGTGTACACACACACTCTCTCTCTCTAAAATAAATAAATCTTAAAAAAAAACTATGGGGGAAGAAAAAAAAGACTCCTAGCTCCAATGAATTTACAACTAAATTATTTCAGATTTCAAGAAAGGAACAATTTCTGTTAGATACACTGTTCCAGAAACGGAATCTCCTATGCATTTTACAAAACAAATATAAAATCAGCTTCTTCGGGGTACCTGGGTGGCTCAGTGGGTTAAAGCCTCTGCCTTCTGCTCAGGTCATGATCTCAGGGTCCTGGGATAGAGTCTCGCATCGGGCTCTCTGCTTAGCAGGGAGCCTGCTTCCCCCTCCCTCTCTGCCTGCCTTTCTGCCTACTTGTGATCTCTCTCTCTGTCAAATAAATAAAAGTCTTAAATAAATAAATAAATAAATAAAATTTGTAACATGTGCACTAATATTTACTTTAAAAAAAAAATCAGCTTCTTCTTCTATATACCAGCAATGATTGCACATGGCTATGAAGGATGACATAGTCTTCCCAAGTCCCTCCCTCCTTTTTGGCTGGCTCTGTAGATAAGTACACCTTTCATAGGGTTTACTATTATTCTTTATGGAGAAATATATAGCATATAACAAAAGTAGCAAACAGAAATGAAGTGGTCCCAGGTAGGCATCTGCTACCTCCATGAGATGATATGTGGAATTCCATACAGGCTTCTGTATCTCCATTCCAGAGCCACTGGAACTCATCAACTTCCCCCACTATTCTGTCTGACCTGCTCTTAGCAAAGGCCATGTGGATTTCTTGCCCTCATTCTGGCCTACAGATATAATTCGAGTAAAGGAGGGGTTACATCCTCCTCATTGCCTCAGGGGGATAATTTGGAAGAGTAAGGCTATCCAAATTGGATGACTCCAGTTCATTAATCTCTGCATTATCCAGAAATGATATTCTCCGGCAGCTTATTCATAATTTTCCATTATGACAGAAATAAAATCTGACCACATACAGCAAATCAAAGTCCTTTTCCTTATTTCAGGAGAGAGTATCTGCAATGAAGTCTGAACAAGAAAGTTTCTGGAGGTGTTCCACTTAGAAGTCCATCTCTATAACTTTAAAATAGCTTTCATGGAACTCAGTTAGGTCTGGTTTTCAAGGGTCCAAACTATCCCCAGACATCCCTTTCCTCTGACAGTAACACTGAATGGGGCTGAGGAAACTATAGCACTTTCTCTCATCCCCTCCTCCATCAGTGTAACTCCAATTTTTGTTTCCTGCTTGGAGACATTTGTAGTACTGTAAACCTCTTGTTGGAATCAAGATTAAAAGTGTTATTTTCTCCAGACATACCAGTTTTTAACTGCCCAAAAGTGGACAAATTATTTTATCCAGCTATTATTCGCTGAGAAATCAACATTAAACTTTAGGGGCAGAAACTTTTAGAGGCAAGCATTATAGATTCATCAAATCGGCCTCCAAATTTGTCTCTTCAAGAAAATGGCAAAAGTAGAGTCTTGGGGTTCCTCCCCAGCAAGAACTTCTCTACCGTCTCTCTTTCTTGGTTCATGTCTTACCAACATGGTTCACCACTCTCATGTCAAACCTACCCATCTCCAACCCCAACAAAAGGCAGCGGTTGCCAGAGTTTCTGCTGCCCTCTCTTCTGGAAGTTCTCCATCCTCCCAGTGCTTCCTTATGTGTCACCAGAGCCTTCTGGCTGCCTGTCTGAAGCACTATCTTTTTTCACTGCAGAAGAACAAAGATTGGGACTTTAGATGCTGGGTTGCCCTGGATGGAGAAGTTCTTTCCCATTTTTCTGAAGTCTTTCCTCAATCACTCTATACCCTAAATAATAAGCAACTAACCCTCTGGTGTCTGCACTTTCCCTAGCCCTCACCCATTCTTCAGTCAACTGCCAGTAAGAATTACAATCTCACCAATGCTAGACAGTGTATTGCACCAATGCTATACACTGTATTCTATACAGAATACAGTGAACTTGGCATACTCATTAATACAACTCCGTATTATATAAACTGCTCTGGAAAGCATGAATGAAGAGTCTTTAGCTCCCTGATTCAGTATTTTCAGTTCTGGAAAGCTATTCTGAACAAATAATCCATGGTTAAATTATAGTATACCCACTTGAAGTAGTCATTAAAAACAGATTTCATAGCAACATGGAAAACTTTGCCTCCAAAAAAAAAAAGCCAGAAAGAAACACCTTACAACTACAATTACTGTTACATTAGCATGATGGGACCCTTGAAGTAGTAACACTTCCATCAAATATAATTTATACTTTGTGATTCCTTATATAGTTTGATTTTTGCAGTAGCAGAAGAAAACAGGAACAGGCTAAATGTCCCCATCCCCAAAGGACTAAATAAAACCTTTGTCAAATGACTACACCCATATTCACAAAATTTCTCCTGACAGAACTTCTGAGTCTTGAACCCCAAGTCATTAAGTATGTATTTGCAGGTCCTGTATAGGGAATTTCTCACATTTATACAATTCCCATTGAGGACTGAAACCCTGTGAGAAGGTATCATGGCTTTAATTTTTTGTATATGAAGAAACAGCAACTGTGACATATTAAGTCACTATCCAAGGTCATACTGGGGTGTAGGAGCCCAGAGTCAAATATCCAGTCTTCTGACTGTTTGTTCATTGTTCTTCTTGTTTTTCTAAGTCCATAAACCCAAGCTAAATGTCACGTTTATTTTTATTTTTTTAAGATTTTATTTATTTATCTAGAGAAGGATCAGGGTGAGGGGCAGAGGGAGAGAAAGAATCCCAAGTAGACTCCCCACTGAGAGCAAGCCTGATCTCCCGACCCCGAGATCAGGCATGACCTGAGCCGAAACCAAGAGTCAGACGTTCAACCCACTGAGCCACTCAGACGCCCCTACATGTCACATTTAATACCATCCCCAGAAATCTAGTGTTTGTTATGTCAAATTGGCGCCATCACAGTCATTCAATATTGGAGACCTTTGCTGTGTTCTATCACAGATCTTGGTAATAATAATCACCCTGCTTTCCAAGTGTGAGCTGCATGTTTTTAAGTTGCTTTCACTAAACTGTAAGATACCCAAAGCTTTGCATAACAAAAACTGTCACAAAAAGGAGAGGGCTATCTGTCCTCCAAGACCCGAGGGGGTTCCCGTCTTTGTCAATGAGCCGCGTGTGGGTTTCTTCGCACCGCCACGTAGGAAATTGCGAACATCCTAGGGGTCGTGACGGTGGCCGCGCTCGGAGCCTGGGTCACCGAGAAGCCAGGAGTCCTCGCTGCCCATCCGCGTCCCCAGACCTCACCTTAAGAGTCTCGTAGGCGGTCGCCACTAACAGGAAGGCCTCTTCGGCGCTCTGCGGCGTCCGTCCGGGGCCCTCGTCGCCAGGCTCCGGTCGGTAGCGGTCGGGGTGGTAGCGCCGGGCCAGCTGGCGGTAGGCCCGCGCGATCTCCGCCTTGCCAGCCGTGCGGCTCACGCCCAGCACCTCGTAGCAGTCGCGCGTGCCGCAGTAGAGCCCCTCCACCAGGGCCCCCGCGGGCCGCGCTAGCAGCAGCGCCAGCAGCAGGGGAGGCAGCAGCACCAACCAGCACCGGCCGGCTACGCCGGCTCCCCCGCGCGGAGCGAACGCCGCCACCATCCCGGCCTCAGCCGCTGCTCCACCACCCCAGCTGCTCTCCCGCACTCCACGGTTTGCCGGGTTCGGCCTCCGGGACCCAGCTCCACGTCAGCAAGCGGCGCCTCCGCGCAGGCGCACAGACTGCGACTGCAACAACCACTTCCTTCACGACAGTTGCTAGGGGAGAAGGACGCCTCAGACGCCCGGCCGCTTCCGGTGTGTCACTGACTTCCTAGCCCCAGCTGCGGGAGGATTTGTTCTTAACGCATCTAAAGGATGTCTCAGTGTCTGAGGCATATGTAACCAACGTGTGCAGAGCGCGTTACCGTCCACCATGGCCATCACATGCGATCATTTCTACATCATTACTTCACCTGCGGCAATTGATGGTCTGACTCTCTTGCTGTCTGGTTATCCATGTGAAGATGTGTGCACAGAATTTTAAAGCCGAGTCCCCAGCCCCGGACGCCTTTCTTTCACTAACTCCATGCTGTCCCTCCAAAAGGAAGATGAATTTAGAGGTTCTAGGCGCTGACTTTGCCTGCTAGGGACCCTTAAAAATTTCATGACCATCTAGTTCAGGATTTCTCAACCTCCACACCGTTAATATTTTGGACCTTATAATTTGTTGCCAAGAGCTGTATTATGCATTGTAAGATGGTTAGCAGCATCCCTCCACACACTAGGTACCAGTACCACCACTCCAGTTGTGACAGTCAAAAATGTCTCCAGATATTGCTAAATGTGTTGGGGGTGTAGGGTTGCCAGAACACAGGTCACTCACTTAAATTTGAATTTCTGACAACAATAATTTATTGGTATAATTACGTTCCATATATTGCATGGGACTCTACAACAGCACGAAGAATTTTGCCTCAAAAATGTGCTTCAACCATTCACTCAGTACCTATTCATTGTTGGAGGCTCTGAGGGCATAGTGGTGAGTAAGGCAGACAAGATTCTTTTTTTTTAAGGTTTTATTTATCCATTTTTTTAACAGCACAAGCAGGCGGAAAGGTGGGCGGAGGGAGAGGGAGAAGCAGACCCCCCCAACTGAGTAGGAAGTCAGATGTGGGGCTCCATACCAGGACTCTGGGATGTGAAGGAGCCAAAGGCAGACGCTCAACGGATTGAGCCACCCATGCACCCTGGTAGACAAGATTGTTGATCTCAGGGAACATATATTTTAGTGCAGAAAGACAAACAATAAACAAGTAAATAATAACTTTAAGATATAATAAATTCCTTTAAGAAAATGAAAGAAGGGAAAGATATATATGACATATAGCATACATATATAGATATAGATAGGAAACCAAGAGAATTAATACAAATACATAGGAGAGTCACCAAGCTGAAATTATTAGAGTCAGGGTCAATCGTTAAAGTCAATTCTGGGACATCTAAACTGACTCAAAGGACAAAAAGAAGATGACTTGAGGTTTGTGAAGAAGTTTTGGAACAACAGAGTTCTGAAGTAAGTACCAAGAAGGGAAAAGAGGCAGAGGCAAGAAAAGAATATGAAGCTTTTCAAGAAATAAAAGACAGCCCATATGCCTGGGAGTACAGATGAGGAGTGGAGAGCATGAAACTGAAAGAAGCTAGATTGGGAGAGGTCAGTTTCTTCCATGTTGAAGAACTTGCTCTTTATCCTAAGAGCAATGGAGAGACAGTGTGGAAATTTAAGTAGTAAAGTGACACCTTCAACTATGCACATCAGAAAAATTACTAAGAGAATGAGTTGGGAGATGTCAGGACCACCATTATGAGACAGTTTTAAGAGTCCAAGTAAGAGGGACGCCCAAGTGGCTCTATCCGTTAAGCATCTGCCTTTAGCTCAGGTCAAGATCCTAGGGTCCTGGGACCAAGCCCCGAACTGCGCTCCCTGCTTGACGGGGAGCCTGCTTTTCCCTCTCCCTCCGTTGCTCCCCCTGCTTGTGCTCTCTCACTCTCGCTCTCTCTCAAATAAATAAATAAAATCTTTATAAAAAAACAAAACAAGGGGCGACTGGCTGACTCAGTAACTTAAAGCCTCTGCCCTCAGCTCAGGTCGTGGTGTCAGAGTCCTGGGATTGGCCCCACATCGGGCTCTCTGCTCAGCGGGGAGCTTGCTCCCCCCTCTCTTTCTGCCTCCCTCTCTGCCTACTTCTGATCTCTCTCTCTCTCTTTCTGTCAAATAAATAAATAAAATATTTTTTAAAATAAAAATAAAATTGGGGCACCTGAGTGGCTCAGAGGGTTAAGCCTCTGCCTTCGGCTCAGGTCATGATCTCAGGTCATGATCTCAGGGTCCTGGGATCGAGCCCCACATCGGGTTCTCTGCTCGGCAGGGAGCCTGCTTCCCCTTCTCCGTCTACCTACTGTGATCTCTCTCTCTCTGTCAAATAAATAAATAAGTACTCTTTTAAAAAAATAAAAATAAAATAACAAAACAAAAGCATACTTCTGCTCTGTGAAAAACAAGGCCAAAGAATGGAAAGACAAGCCACAAACTGAGAGAAAATATTTGCCAAAGATACATCTGATCAAGGACTGTTATCCAATATATACAAAGAACCCTTAAAACTCAACAATGAGAAAACAAATAACATTATTAAAAGGTGGGCCAAAGGAGCACCTGGATGCCTCAGTTGGTTAAGTATCTGCCTTGGGCTCAAGTCATGATCTCAGGGTCCTAGGATTAAACCCCAATTCAGGCTCCTTGCTCAGTTGGGAGTTTGCTTCTCCCTCTCCCCCTGCTGCTCCCCTGCTCATGCTCTCTTTTTCTCAAATAAATAAATAAATAAAATCTTAAAAAAAAATAAAAGGTGGGCCAAAGATCTTGACACCTCACCAAAGAAGGTATATAGATGGAAAATTAGCATATGAAAAGATGCTCCACATCATATGTCATGAGGGAAATGCAAAATAAAACAATGCGATATCACTGCATACCTACTAGAATGGCCAAAATCTAGAAAATTGCCAATACCGAATGCTAACAAAGATGTGGAGAAACAGGGGCTCTCATTCATTGCTGATGGAAATGTAAAATGGTACAGTCATTTTGGAAGATGTTTGGCAATTTCTTATAAAACTTAACATGCTCAAAAAAAAAAAAACTTGACATACTCTGGGACACAGTGGGTAGGGTATGCAACTATTGATCTCAGGATTGAGAGTTCAAGCCCCATGTTGGTTTATAGAGGTTACTTAAAAAAAAAAAAACTAAACTAAAAAGCTGAACATAGTCTTACCATATAATCCAGTAATTGCACTCCTTGCCATTTACCCAAAGGAGTTGGAAATTTATGTCCACACAAAAACCTGCACATAGATGTTTATAGTAGCTTTATTCATACTTGCCAAAACCCGGAAGGGCCAAGCTGTCCTTGAGCAGGTAAATGGATAAATTGTGGTACCTCTAGACAATGGAGTATTACTCAGCACTACAAAGAAATGAGCTTCCAAGCCATTAAGAAATATAGAAGAAGCCTAAGTGCATATCATGAGTGAAAAAACTACTCTGAAAAAGCTGCATACTGTATGATTCCAACTATATAACATTCTGGAAAAGGCAAAACTATGGAGACAGTAAAAAGATCAGTGGTTGCCAGGTGTTAGAGGGAGGGATGAAAAGGCAGAACACAGAGAATTTTTAAGGCAGTAAACATACCTTGTATGACACTATAATGACAGATTAATGTCATTAGATAATTGTCCAAACAAATAAAATGTAGAACACCAAGAATGCACATTAATATAAACTATGGATTTGGAGTGATTATGATGTGTCAGTGTATGTTCATTAATTATAGCAAATGTACCTACCACTCTGGTGGGGCGTAGGGGAAACTGTACACGTGTGGGGCAGGGGGCATATGGGAAATCTCTGTACCTTCACCTCAGTCTTGCTGTGAACCGAAAACTGCTATTAAAAAAAGCTTATAAAAGAAACACTAAGGCCATACCTTGTAATTCCCTGTATTCTTATAGTGTCTTTATGTAACTAGCATTCAATAAATATTTTCCAACTGGTGAACAAATTGACTCATCTACCAGGTGA
Source organism: Nasua narica (assembly GCA_028533885.1). Taxonomy (NCBI): domain Eukaryota; kingdom Metazoa; phylum Chordata; class Mammalia; order Carnivora; family Procyonidae; genus Nasua; species Nasua narica. The sequence goes on along the minus strand of CM052813.1, from coordinate 61,873,328 downwards.
ATAATATTGGTAAAATAATTTGGAGTTGATTGGCTTTTTTTATGTATCCAATGGCGAAAAGCAAAGATAAGAAACTACTCCAACCATGGATTTTGGCCTAGTGGATCTACACTGTTCAACTACAGCAGTGGGGTATCATAATTCATACTCTTAGATAGCTGACATTTGTATCATCATGCTGGATGACTACTGATCAATCTGACCAAAAGTCATAGGCCAGTGAGCATGTATGTACAAAGAAACAGCAGATGTTGGCGAGGATACAGAGAAGGGGGAACCCTCCTACATTGCTGGTGGGAATGCAAGGTGGTACAGCCACTCTGGAAAACAGAATGGAGGTTCCTCAAAAAGTTGAAAATAGAGCTACCTTGTGACCCAGCAATTGACTCCAAAGATACATATGTAGCGATCTGAAGAGGCACGTGCACCCCAATGTTTATAGCAGCAATGTCCACGATAGCCAAACTATGGAAAGAGCCAAGATGTCCATCGACAGATGAATGGATAAAGAATATGAAAGGAAAAAGAAGATATAAAGAATATATGTATCTATATATATAGATACATATATATAGGTGTATATATAATGGAGCCATCAAAAAAAGAAATCTTGCCATTCGCAATGTCATGGATGGAACTAGAGGGTATTATGCTAAGCAAAATAAGTCAATCAGAGAAAGACAATTATCATATGATCTCACTGATATGTGGAATTTGAGAAACAAGGCAGAAGATCATAGGGGAAGAGAGGAAAAAATTAAATAAGACAAAACCAGAGAGGGAGACAAACCATAAGGGACTCTTAATCTCAGGAGACAAACTGAGGGTTGCTGGAGGGGAGGAGGGTGGAAGGGATAGGGGGGCTGGGTGATGGACTTTGGGGAGGGTGTGTGCTATGGTGCTACAGACCTGTACCCCTGAAACAAATAATATATTATATATTAATAAAAATAAAAATAAATTGTTACAGAACTTTGTACCCAACAAACAGAACATATGTTCTTTTCAAATACATGGAGCAGTCACAATAATTTACTGGGTATTAAAAAAATAAAGAAAATGTTGAAAAATTTCCAAAAAAAAAAAAGAAAAGAATGTATCTTCAATCTCCATTTACCTGAAACGAGAGAAAACTTCATTAGAACTTCTGGCTATAAGACTTTTAAAAGGGGACGCCTGGGTGGCTCAGTTGGTTGAGCAGCTGCCTTCGGCTCAGGTCATGATCCCGGGGTCCTGGGATTGAGTCCCGCATCGGGCTCCTTGCTCAGCAGGGAGCCTGCTCCTCTCTCTGTCTCTGCCTGCCTCTCTGCCTGCATGTGTTCTCTCTCTGTTAAATAAATAAATGGAATCTTTAAAAAAAAAAAAAAGACTTTTAAAAGGTCTTTCCATTCAAACTAAGCATACTTTTTTCATACTAACATTGACTTGCCTGGTTCAAAAGTTGATTTGAATTATGTAAACAAAAGTTACATCTACATATCCACAAATCAATAAATGGTTGAAAAACAACCATTCTATATACGACTTGGGATATTATACTATTTTATTTTATTTTGTTTATTTCTTTGACAGAGAGAGTGAGAGAGATATCAAGTAGGCAGGGGTGGGGGGGGAAACAAGCTCCCTGCTGAGCAGAGAGCCCGATGCGGGGCTTGATCCTAGGACCCTGAGATCGTGACCTGAGCCGAAGGCAGAGGCTTTAACCCACTGAGCCACCCAAGTGCCCCGGGATATTGTACTATTTTAAAGTTCTCTATTCATATAAGGCAAGGAAATAAGTACTACAATACTTTTTTTAAAAAAAAAATGAAGAATATTATAAAACTAGGAAGGAAAAAAAGCTAATTCAAAATCAGCATTGCTATTGATCTTTCTTTAGGTCAAATCTGCTAGCCCAGAGATCTGCTAGTGTGAATGAGGTGGTTTATGGAGGTAGAACACCACAAATTTCATTGCCAAATTCATTTTATTGGGGGGGGACAGAGGGAGAGGGAGAAAGAATCTTGAACAGGCTCCACACCCAGCACAGAACCTGACCTGGGGCTCAATCTCACAAAACTGAGATCATGACCTGAGTCAAAATCAAGAGTTGGACACTTAACTGACTGAGCCACCCAGGCAGCCCTGCCGAACTCATTTTTTAATTTTGTCAGAATTCTATGAATATAACCTCTCTCTGCTTTCTTGATATATGCATACTTTTTAGAAAGAGGTATATCTGTTTCTTCCCTAGTGGAAGGAAGAAATATCTGTTTCTTCCCCCATCCTTAAACCACTTGAAGGATGGGGGAAGGGAAGTTTCTGAATGTATTAGTTCTTATTGTTTCTCACATCCATTTGCCTTTTAACTGTTCAGCCCACTCAGTCACTTCTGTGGAGAAATTCATTTTGCAGTTCTTCCCTTATCTGGCATTTTATTTAAGACAAGAAGAAAAATCACACAACTCACACAACTCACATACCCCACTCCTACTGGGTTTGTATCCTGGACCCACTAGGTCATCACGTACAGAGAAGCCAGTTTTTATTTGTTTGTTTGTTTTTGTAAAGATTTTATTATTTATTTACTTATTTGTTTATTTATTTATTTAACAGAGAGAGAGAGAGAGATCACAAGTAGGCAGAGAGGCAGGCAGAGGGAGAGGGGGAAGCAGGCTCTCTGCTGAGCATAGAGCCCGATGCGGGGCTCAATCCCAGGATCCTGAGACCATGCCCTGAGCCGAAGGCAAAGGCTTAACCCACTGAGCCATCCAGGCACCCCTACTTTTTTATTTGTTGACTGCCAGAGAGCCACAGATAAAATCTTGTTGAGCAGAAATTCGGGAGAGAATTCATCCTGGCCCTGTACCTCTGTTTTCAGTTGGCTAGACAGAGACTATGCCAGTTCCAAACTGTCCGCCAGAGGGTGCTACCCATTCCTGCACAGTTTGTTACAGATGGCTTAATTCCACAATTTACAATGGCTTCGATTTTGCTTAGCCTTCTCTCAGAACTCTTGAATGAAGCACTTTTTAAAACCAAGGGTCTAAGAAGGGAAAATAAATCTGATTGGTTGCATAGACAAGAGCGGAAAGCTAAACATAGCTCCAATGCCCACTCCCCTGGCGTGCTCCACAATGGGATGGTAGTTATAAGGATTTTGTACCAACCATACAATTTAGACACTGGCATTTGGCTGTCTTTTTAAAAGGAGAAAAAAATTTTGCAAAGAAAGATCTCCAATACGCAAAATGTATCTATTTACTTTTTGTCTAAATAACGTGTGAAATTAGGTGAGGAGTCATTTCAGAAATAATCTCTATGATAAGGCTTTACATGGGAAGTTTAAGGACATCTGAATCTACTAATTAGCATAATGCCCACTCATATCCGTCTGGCTCCTGAGTGTGGGCAGGGGATATAAATTTGAGAGCCTTTTGTCTACAAGTGGTTTTTGTTTTTTTGCTACGGAAAGCATTCTAATTGACACAGAAGTGGTTGATTATGCAGGAGAAAAGAAATAACCCAAGTAGTCTAAGAAAGTTAGAAGAGATATAGTCTATGTTCATTAACCTTTAGTAGGAAGAGAGAGCTTCCCCCATCATCAGAGGAAGAAAAGGGAAGATGGGTACAGATGCAGAGAAGTTTATAACTTTGACCATGAAAAGACAAGGTTTCTGTTCTGATGGTGGGTTGTTTTTTTTTTTCTCAATGAAGCCTAGGGTAAGTTTATCTCTTGAGAGCTGAGGTTTGAGAACAGAAGTAAAAGTGTAAAACTGTTATCACACTGTGAAAAAGCAGATTTATTGGAGAATGACTGGGATTGCTGGGTGGCGTTGAGTGTGCCCATATGTTGTTTGTGATCATTCAAGTAAAACCAGTTAGTCTGCTTGTGCAGTTTTCTCCAATAATGCTCAGCCGCTCATGAGAATGCACAGAAAAGGCAATAGTTGGTTTTATTCAGGGTTAGTTTTATGCCAAGGTGACTGATAAAGGAAGAGAGAAGCAAGGAAGCTGAAGGCATTTGTTAGGCAGTAATTATAATGAAGCACCTTGGAACCTTATATGAACTAAATTGGACTAAATTCATACCCACTATGATAATGGTAATGAAAGGCAAGCGAGGCAAAAGCAGGGAAAGAAGACCACATCAATAAAAGATCTTTGGTTATGAAAATTGAGTCTCCTAGATGTCCTTCTTGATCACCTGTATTTCTTTTAGGAATAGGTCAGCCATCAGGATGTCAGTGGTACTAAGTTGACTGAGGAAGTGACAGACAAAATTCTATAGTTGATATGAATTTGGGTGTTTGGGAGTAAGATGCTGGGAATTGTACATCACATGCTAGGATGCTGAGAAAGGGGCCAATTGAGATATTGGAGGGAGTTCAGAAATGCCAATTCTCTTAAAACACTCTGCAACTCTATCATCTGGCCACCGATCAGTGGTTTTGGATGATGGCCAGATACATTTATGTAACCATCCCTCAAAATAATGTACTGCTTAACATATAACCCATGAGAAATTGTACTAGTCTGGCAAGCATGCTTAGATACAGCCTTAAGAAAAACATATACTGGGCACCTGGGTGGCTCAGTGGGTTAAAAACTCTGCCTTCTGCTCAGGTCATGAGCTCATGATCTCAGGGTCCTGGGATCGAGCCCCGCATCGGGCTCTCTGCCCAGCAGGGAGCCTGCTTCCCCTCTCACTCTGCCTTCCTCTCTGCCTACTTGTGATCTCTCTCTGTCAAATGAATGAATAAAATCTTAAAAAATATATATTAAAGAAAACATATACTGGCCACAGGCCTCTGGGGGAGACGACAATATATGTCCTTGAAGCCGAGCAGCTGGGGTTGCCCGGCTTGCTCAGGGCGGAAAGCCGCCTGCTTTTTTCTGTTATAGCGCTTTCTCCAGAGACCACCTGTGGCTAATTCGATGATTCCTTTGAATGTGCTTGCTCAACTATAAACTTTACACTGCTTGGCCAGATATGTTTTGCCTTTCTTCTTACTTATCTACAAGCCTCATGGTCAATGAGTAATCTGCTCTGACTTCTTTGTTGGTTGTTATCTACTTTCCAATAAATATGAAACTGAGCAGTTTTTGGGGGCGACAGTCTTCTCTACTGCCCAGCCCTGCTCCCTTTCTCTTGCAGCTGACTTGTTTGCGACTCATTCTTCTCCCATGTGCTGTAGGAAAGCGTATTTAGATTCCACGGGTCATTTTTTTTAAAAAAGATTTTATTTATTTATTTGACAGAGAGAGAGAGATCCCAAGTGGGCAGAGAAGCAGGCAGAGAGTGAAGGGGAAGCAGGCTCCCTGCTGAGCAGAGAGCCCGATGCGGGGCTCAATCCCAGGACCCTAGGATCATGACCGGAGCCAAAGGCAGAGGTTTTAACCCACTGAGCCACCCAGGTGCCCCATCCATGGGTCATTAATGGTATGAAACCAGGAAAAAATGGGGACCATATTTGTATGTGGGAGAGGCTAGATGGTGTCATGGTTATGCAATAAGGTAATTATGAATTGAATCCTTTATTCATTTAGAGATAGGAGTGAAAAATGAAATTCTTTCTTAATCACTTTTGGTTGCCAAATTATGCTTCTTTATATAGGACTGCATGCTTTTGTACTTTATAATTGTCAAGAACTATGAAGGGGCAGAGATTTTTACCTTCTTTTGCAAACACTTCAGTTAGCCTGGCACAGTTTCACAGATGTTGGCAGAAAACACAAGACTCCTGGGTCAGAGACACAGGACTTTATCACTCATGGCACAGCAAGCAGCACCAGGTTCAAGTCCATATTGGCTCCCCACCCGCACCCCCCAGCCCACAGGAGAGCCCAGGTGAATGTTGTGCATGAAGTAGATTTGCATCCCAGCTGAGGAACTCTTGAGCTTAGGGCACCCAAATCTTTTACAATAGACACTCGCACCAAGGGGAGATTACACTAGACAGAAAACAAACCTGCTCTCCGCTCTGGCGGGAGACCTTATGTCTTCCCAGGCTGTTTGGCATACAAATACCCTGGAAAAAATAGTCCAGAACACAAGTGGTCGGTGCCCCGGCTCACAAGCATGAAGAAACAAGGAGAATTGTCTCCTGACAAAAATAATAGTAGTTACACTCATATAGTGCTTACTGTGCATTAGGAACAGTTCTATGTGCTTTAGTGCTTTATATACATTATGTCACTTAATCCTCACAATTCTATCCCCATTTCACAAATGAGAAAATGGAATTTTATAATAATACAGAATAGGAGAGAGTCTGTAATTGTTTAGATCACTGGAGACTCTGACCTCCTAAGGTCTGAAAGGGGCATGATGTTTGTTTGTTTGTTTGTTTGGTTGGTTGGTTTGTTTGTTTGTTTTTAAAGTAGGCTCCACCCCTAGCATGGAGCCTAATGCAGCAACTGAAATCTCTACACTGGCTTGGCCACCTGAGCTGGGATCAAGAGTCAGCCACTTAACCAGCTGAGCCACCCAGGTGCCCCAACATGGTGTTTAATTTTAATAAGCCCGTAGGTGATTCTGATAGACAGCAAAACTCGAGAATCACTATTTAATTGTTAATTAATTTAATTTTTAATTTAATTGGCTATAGTGTGAGACTCTTAATCTCAGGGCCATGAGTTCAAGGCCCATGTTGGGTCTAGAGATTACTTAAAAAAATAAAATTAAAGGGATGCTTGGGTGGCTCAGTTGGTTAGGCAGCTGCGTTTGGCTCAGGTCATGATCTCAGAGTCCTGGGATCGAGTCCCACATCGGGTTCTTTGCTTGGCAGGGAGCCTGCTCCTCTCTCCGCTTCTGCCTGCCTCTCTGCCTACTTGTGTTCCCTCTCTGTTAAATAAATAAATAAAATCTTAAAAAAAATTAAATTAAAAAAGATAAGCATCATCTTATATTTAAGATCATTTTATAATAAGCTCAAATATTTAGCAAAGCTTTCTATTCCCTTCTAAATTTATGCCCACAATTTTCTTCCCTTTTATTTTTTGCCCTTTTTGTTTAAAATACAGGATTTTTGAGTTCTTGCTGTACAAGGAAGATTCAGAATCAAAAGAAAGGAAACCAATTTCTTGCCAATGAAGATGTTTAGAGAGAGCACAGACTTTAAAAGGACTGGCTCATTAAATTTAAATATAACATGTGTTTAAAAGAAAAGAGAATCACAAAATTGCCAACATTTCCAAGTTCTTAGTGAAAAAACATACTTTCTCACATGATTATGATAGCCGCAAATGTTGCATATCCACAAAAGGTCAGTATTGAAAATGTCAGGGATAGAATTATGTTAGTAAGTAAGTGACTTACAGGAAAAATTCAAGTTTCATTCATTTTGGGTACTAGAAGTATGAAGGGCAAAAAAAAAAAGTATGTAGGGTGATGACTGGTTTTCTTTTTTACATTTCAGAGTGCGAAGCTTTCTCCACATAACTGAGAGATGTGATATGCATACTTAACCTGCAGTGGTGACAGGACAAGGTGTCATTTGCTTCCATATACCTTTAAGAGTGTGAGTGTCCTTTTTACAGTTTTTATTAATTTAAACCTTTTGTCTAAAATTCCTTTGAAACTTATTTTCTCTTTCAGAGTTCATGTACTTTCATATCTGTGGGGGTTTTTTAAATAATAATTACACATATTATTTAGACTGAGCAGTCTCCCAGCAGGAGACAGAGGGCACACCCACCGAAGGGCAGTATGCAGGGGAAAGGTAAACCAATGGTGACTGGGGAGACGCCCTCCTACTTGAACCCAAAGGGGTCAGGGGACAGAGGTGTGCTCAGAGGCTGCCTCAAGGAGCTGTGCTTTTTAACAACACCAATCCAAAGTAACCTGACAGGGAGAATCAACACCAAACCCACCAAAACCAAGTGGAAGTTTGAGGGAAGGGGGCAGGATTTGTGAAAACCAGCATGGAGAGTGGATCTGGAAGGCAAATAGGGAAAATCAAATAGAGTTGCTCCTGTCTGTCCTTGAACGTTAGTGTTTTCAATTGCTTGTCCTTAACACAGTGCACTTGGGTCCCTATATTAATCATTATAACCCTTACTTGTATAGTCCCTTGGGGTTGAAAATTGTTTTCAAGTTCACTATGTCACAAATCTGTTTTTTGGTACATAAACATGTACATAAACATTTATCATCCTGTGATGCAAAGGAAGCAATGTAAAAGAAGCACATTAAGAAGGCAGGTTAAAAAAAAAAAACTTTTGGCTAGGGTTAACCAAATAATAACCAATGAATTCCTTAATCATTCCCCTAAATGAGCTTTTTTTCCACAGAAAATTGCCAAGTCAAAGCTGCTTCAGAGAGAATCCTGTCTCCTAAACTTGACCAGAACTGCAGGGTGGCTCCCAATGGAAATTTACCTTCCTTCCACTCTGCAAATGCTTTGTCACAAAAATACTACACCCACTTGTATTATTTTTAATGTTATAATGAGAAAAAAAACCAAATTGTTACTGTATAATTCATGAGTTCTGTATCACCAATAACTTTGACTTGAATAGCAACAACATTGTAAAAATAGTTTGCCTTCACCCAAAATTCTTTTGGTTTAAAGCAAACTAAAGAAGCTTCGAGTCAGATTTTATTCTATGATAATGAGAACGTAGAACAGATTTGAAGTCTCTCTGAATCCAGGGGCATCTGGGTGGCTCAGCTGGTTAAGCGTCTGCCTTTGGCTCAGGTCATGATCCCAGGGTCCTGGGATCGAGCCCCGCGTCGGGCTCCCTGCTCAGCTGGGATAAACATTTTGTGACCATGGAAGAAAGCATCTGCGAACATGGAAGAAAGCCTTTCACTACAGATGGCCGTAGAAGAGAAAAGTATCTGACAGAGCCCTGTGCTGACTCCTGCATCAGGGTCCCTGCTCAGCGGGGAGCTTGCTTCTCCCTCTTCTGCTGCCCCTCCTCCCTGCTCATGCTCTTTCTCCCTCTCTCTCTCTCAAATAAATAAATAAATAAACAAATAAATAAATAAGTAATAAAAAAGATGTGAACACTCCAGGTCAACCAGGATCTCTTTCCCGGGTAGTCATTGTGACTCAGCTTAATGGCTGAAATGAGTTGTCATGATGATAAACCTCAATACTGGTTGTTGCATCATCACACAGAGTCAGGGAGAATTTTTTTTTTTTGTAAGAAAATATTTTCTTTTATTTTGACTGAAAAATACTCAGTTTAACTGAACAAAACCATCCTTGTTAGTGAAAAGCAGACCCCAAAAAAACTTTGTTTCAAAGACCCAGCAAAGCAAAACTAAGGCAAGAGGAAAAGCTGCCTTCCTAATAGTAGCTTCTGAATCTGGATCTAATGGTTCTCAAAAGCCAATCGGAGTCTTCAAGTCTTAAAGCTTTGTCTTCCTCCGTGGATCATAGACTTCCCTCCTGGACAAGGAAGAAGATTTTCCCTTTACTTTACTCTAAGACAAAATCTGATTCAATTCAGCGCTCTGACCTTAGGTTTCCAAGAACTCTGATCTAGCAAGCTGATCTATTAAGCTTCACTTAATAAAAGAATGTATCTTTTTGAATAATCCAGATAATACAGATGTGTACAGCATAAAAAGCAAAAGTCATTGTTATCTGTTTGGTGGAAATTACTAATGATGCTTTTCTATGGCAATGTACTTTAAAAAATACACCTTCTTTCTTTTCTTTTCTACAACTTCCATTGCATTGGTCTGGAGAGATAATGCTTGTGAAATAATTATAAATCTGGATAGTAATATTATTCTCATAATTGAAAAATCCCTTAATACATGTAAGATAATACATTTGGAGAGAGAACAATTATGCCTCTTCCCACAGTACAATGAAATGTGGCTGGTGCAGCACCAACTAGGAGCCCTTGGTAGCTAATTTCTAAACCTCACAACAGTCCAGGGAAGTAAATATTTTAATTATCTTCCTCAGAGCCTAAGGGATTTGAAGTTCAAGAGGTGAAATCAATTAGAGAAGATGACAGAGTTAGTAGGAGTGTTGAGATTTGAATTTCAGTTAACATGCTCAAACCCCTGCACTTTTCACTGTTCCATTTTATCTCCCAATATAGGTGAGATGGGTTCCTCTTGCAGGTAAGAAGAACTTTAGGAAAGGTCACATTTATGGGATCTCTGTAAACAGCTATTAGTAGTGTTATTTGGGATATACAAATATAGTGAATGTCTTGGAATGTCACTCTCTCCTCCTGGTTTCCCCTCTCAGTTCCTCTTCCCATCCTCCTATCCATTTGGCTAGTGTCTGAAATTTCTTTTTTAAAAAACATTTTATTTATTTGAGAGAGAGTGAGAGAGAGAGCGCACAAGTGGAGGGAGAAGGAGAAGCAGGCTCTCGGCTGAGCAGGGAGCTCAATCCCAGGGAATGAGATTTAGGCAGACATTTAACCAACTGAGCAGGCAGACATTTAACCAACTGAGCCATCCAGGCAGGCCTTTAAAGAGGCAGTGAAGTTCAATAAGGTCATAAATGGGTGAATTCTAATCTATTTTATTGTATTTGGAGACAGGACCTTCAAAAAGATGACTAAATTCGATGGAGACTGTTAGGTGGGGCTTAAAGAAGAGAGATACACCAGGGATGTGCACGCACAGAGAAAAACCCTGTGAAGACACGGAAAAAAGGTGGCCATCAGCAAGCCAAGAAGCGTGGGCTCAGGAGAAGCCAAACTTGTCAACACTTTAATCTGGATCTCCAGGCTCCATAACCATGAGAAACTTTAAATTTCTGTTGTTTAAGTTATCCAACCAATGGTATTTTGTTATGCAGCCCTAACAACCAATATACATTCTCAGAGACACCCCGATTTCTTTCAGCTCTTCTGTTGAAAGCTTTTCAAGCCGCCAAACAAACCAACTTTCCTGCAAAGTTGATAATACTATACACCGAACATCTGATTATTAATGCTAATAATTAAGCATTAATGCTTAATGCTATTTTATGTTGAAAGCTGAGAAACCTGTCTCTTGGAGTTCTGAATCTTTCCCTTAGTGCCTTGTTAACTGAAAGCCTAGCAAAGAGAAGAGAGGAATGCGACCCCTGATGATACATGACTGGTTTAGGTAACCCAGGCCCAAGCTTTTCAGTCTTTAATTGGCCACCGATTGGTTTAGAGATGTTTCAACCAATGAGAGGTGGAGGAATCTTGCTAGGAATTTTGTGACACGGATATTTTTCTTTCCTTTAGGTTAGTAGAGCTACTGCAGCCTTTGTGTCACCCTGAGGGAAGCAAGCCTTTCTGAAGCCCAGAAAGCAATGTGTAAGGATGAAATATGCCAGATCATGATTCAGACCAGCCCTGACGCCCATCCTACTTCTGGACCTTCCAGTCACACGAGCCAGTAAATCTCTTCTTTTTTAAGCCAATATGAGTCTAATGTAACTTTCAAAAAAAAAAAAAAAAAACCCAAAAAACCCATTCTAAATGATACAGGAAGGTGCAAGGGTTCAAATCTGAATAAAGTCAGATCTCATCCCTTGGGGGGACATAAATTCATTTGCATTGATCAAATTGGCAAAAAGTGAATATAACAATATTACCAGTTTTGATATTCGCTTTAGGTAACAGAAACTCACCTACACTGATGGTAGGAATGTAAATGCTACTACATTTTTGGGAAACAATCTGGTAATATATTAGGTTTATTATTCCTAGGCTGGATCAGAAGTCAGTGGAAAGTCGGCTTGAGATTTTGTCTCTCCCTCTCTCTGTCCCTCCCCCATTCTCTCTCTCAAATAAATAAATAAATAAATAAAAATTAGAAAACTGCCTTCAGCACAGGGATCCTGCATTTGTCTCCTGCCTGAGCCGGGAAGGCTGCGGCTGGTTCTCCCACACACCATCTTCGCATCCAGTTCTCAGTTAGGAACTGTTGCAGGTACAGCTCCACCTGGGCAGGGCTCTGATGGTGACCTTTACTATTGGAAGCACACCCCTGCGCGGGCACACACACACACACACACACACACACACACACACACTTGCAGGAGCAGCTCCGCCCCTGGGGGAAAAAAGCCCCACCCTCTCCCAGAAGGCCTCAAATTCAGGCGGTGGGAGCTCTGCTGCACACCCCCAACCACATTCTCTAAGTAGTGAACCTGCGAACTCAGGTAAGTAAACATCTCTGCCCCACTCTTTTTTCCGGCTGAGTTCCTAGAATTCCCTATTGTGGAGCGTTTGCATGTTGCTCTCCTTCTCCTCTTGCTTAATAACTTCTGAGTCTTGCACTACGAGGAAAGTGAAAGCCAGATGTCCCGATCCTTGCCCACGGGTCCCTGCGTGTTCCTGGAGAGTTCGGAGACATGCTGGAACGAAGGGCACGGCCTGTCTGCATTTGGGTGCATGGCGTAGCCGCCTTAGCCAGGGCGGCGGCTGGCCAAGAAACTTGGGGGACTGCAAAACTGGGACAGTTGTGGAAGGAAACGAAAGAAAGGGGTCGGAATTTGGTTAGTGGGGACGGGCGTGTGCGGGGAAAGGAGGTGGGAGCCTAGGGCGAGTGTGCCTGCGGGCACTGCACCTGGACACCTTCTTCTGGTGCGTGGAACTCTCCCTGAACTTGGGCTGCCTCTGAGGCCACATCCATTTCGGCGGCGGTGGGTGGGGGAGGCTTCTGGACTTGCAGCCAGGTCAGAATTCGCACATGGCTGCCTTTTTGGTAAAAAGAGACAAGTAGAAGAATGGGGCTGCGGATTCAACTGCTGGGAACACTTTATTGCAATGCAAAAGCATCCAGGGCACTGCCGTTATCCCCACAACAGGCATCTTCACGGGGGTGGGCAAAAGAAAGTCCAGTATGGAATTGGGCAAAGGTCGTCCGAAATCAACAGAGTCCAGGTTCTAACTGATTGAAGTCTTCACAGCCAGCAAGGGTCGGCATCATCAGTTCTCTGATTCTAGTTCGCCCAAGTTTGAGTGCTCAAACAGCCCAAGAACATGCGTGACATCAGTCTTTGCTTTTGAAACAGCGCTGGGAGTTTTACCATTGATTTGTTGTCTCTGATTTGGTTGGGCTATTTTCTGGCCATGTCAAGGCAATTAGTTTTTGCATTTCCTTTGTTTCCGTGAAATCCTAAACTACTGAGGTTCTTGCATTCCTTTGTAATTCTGAACACCTCCCAGAGAAGTTCTGCAGGAAGCGAGTTAGGGCAAGTAGAGTTGATAGGGCGTAGACCACAAGAATAGCTGACGGCCTAAAATGACTTCTCCCTGTGGCCAGAAAGCTATGTCTCAGTTTTCTTTTTTCCGGGGACCCCTAACTCTTTTCTGCTTACACTGCTGTGGGACCGTTGAAATAGCAAGCGACTGCGGACCGGTCCACTAGAGGTACACACGTGAGGATGGGGCGGCTTCCCACGTGATGCGGGGGAGCTCGATCCAAGCAAAATGTCCTGATCCCAAAGCTCAGGGCCGGCTGAATCATCTCTCTTGGTTTCCTGTGGAGGCAAGTTTAAGCCCCGGATTTCTCTTTCGGTGGCAAAGTCAACTCACCACTGGAGCGAGCAGCAGCGCCACGCCGTGGTGTTGGGGAGGCTGAGACTGTTTGCCTTAGGAAATTCGATCCATCTGAAAGATGTGTGCGGTCTTATCCGTTCTTTGTGTTTGACGCTCTTTCTCAGGATTCGCTGTTGTGAGCTGAAAAACGGAAGATTTGCACACCACGGAGCTGTCCAGTGCCCTAGAGAAACCCCAGCTGTGGCTGGGAAGAATGTGTCAGTTTTAATAGTTTTCCTTGTCTTGGATATTTCTGAGGAAGCCTCGTTTCCTCAATCGTACCCTGTACACTGGCAATGATAATAATGTCTGTCTGAAAGGGAATTTATGAGGGTAAAATGAGGTGATGCGTATGAAGTGCTTAGCACAGGAATAGAAATGTAGTAAATACTTGATAAATGTGGTTGGCGTTAAATGGTCATGAAGAGAAGTTGATGATGAGAGGACCCTGCTGCCTGGCTTCAGTGCAGGGGCTAGGAAGTTGTAATCCAGTCACGTCATGGCAGTTGACTATGTGCTTACTGTGTTCCAGAAACTTCAGGATGGTTCATGCTAAGAGCTGGACCCTGAAGAAGCACTTTGAAGGCAGTCCTACTCAGAGTAACTTCGAGTTAAAGACAGTTGAACTCCCATCCTTAAAAAATGGAGGTAAGTCATAGATTTGAGCTGGAAAAGACTATCAGTTAGCCTTTGCTGCATAATAAACTACCTCAACATTTGGTGACATCAAGCAACAATCATTTATTGGCTCACCATTCTGTGGGTTGGCAATTTGGGCTGGGTTAAGTTGGTGGTAACTCCAGGTTTCATCTGGGCTAACCGTTTCATCAAGGACGGACCTCACTCAGTTGTCTGGTGGTCAGCAAGCTTTCTGCAGAAGTGCGCACCTCAGTCCTCTGGGTGGCCTTTCTAGCAGGCTAGCTTCTAGCCGGCTGTGAGCTGTCTTCTCAGTGGGCCACTGATCTAGAGCAGCAGGTGTCGGCAAGTACTTTTCAAGCCTCTACTTATATCATGTTTGCTGCTATGCAAAGCAAGTCACAAAGCCACATCCAGATTCAAGGAGTGAGACATAGACTTCTTGATGGGAGGAGTGGCAAGGAGGCCCACACGGCAATGGGACATCTTTGTGACAATTTTGTAATCTGCCATAGAGACTTTTTCAAGGTTTTCTGTTTGAAGCCTTGGCGTCATGTGGGAGGAGGATCCCTCTGATTTCTTTCATAATTGAAATGGTACATTGTTGGTGACTTTGACAAACCCTGGGGAGGATTTCGTCTCTGTCCTGGCAAGCCTGATGGGTAAACAAGTGGGGTAAGCAGGGCCTAGCAGCCGCGTGTAGAGCTCAGATTATCCTGTGCACAGACAGGAGAGAAAAACTCTCATCCTTCACTGAGGAGTCTCCCATCCCAGTAGGGGAGGTGGAAGGACAAGGCAAACCCCTAAAGAAATCTAGGGGAGAGAAACAGTGGCACACTCTATAATATGTTTGGAGATTAGCTTTGTAGAGCAGACAGTAAGGGGTGTTTACAGGTGGGTAGACAGGCTTTGAGAAAGGGGTATGCAATCAAATAGCATGGGCAAGTTAAATCCCATCTAAGTAGGGACAGATTGCCAGGACTCAAATTCAAAATTCCAGAGAATGTATGCATGAAGGTCACTCCAGCAAAATCTATATTCTTTAATACTAACAGGGGCTGTCAGTGAAACCTTATGGAAGCACTGTAACATAGTGATTACAAATGTGGCCCTGACCAAGTTCCTTAATCTAAGCCTAAATGAAATGGAAACAATAGTAGTTGGGAATATCATGTGAAATAATCCATGTAAAGAATGGAGTGAGTGCCGAGTAAATAACATGATGACGATGGCGTTGGTAAGGCCGTTGATGGTCTGGGCTGGACCGCGCTTGTCCCTTCAGTAGCAAGCACAGAAGGGAAACCGGGAAGCAGAAAGATGATCTTATTTAGAATGTTTATTTCGACTGTTTATGTAGAATGCCAAAGTCAATGAAGGCCTCAAGCATTGAGTTTCTAATTGCCTGTGGAATGCTTTATTTTATAGAGGTCCTGCTGGAAGCTTTGTTCCTTACTGTGGATCCTTATATGAGGTATGATTTTCCTCCTAAAAAGTCATGTGTTGTGCTTTGGATCCTGTTTTGAAATAGTCTATCTTTTAAAATATCCAACTGATTGTCATTTCCCCTGTTGTCCCAGTATAATATCACCGATAGGATTCATGGATGTTCATCTTTGCCAGCAAAGGTTTGAGAAATTTGATGAGGGATTCCCTTGGCCCCACTATTTGACCACCATTTCCTATCTTAATGTGCACAATTTGCTTCTCACTGTCCCTGAAAAATTAAAAGACTAAAGAAACCCAAATCCAATTTGTCCGTTTCACTACTGACAACTAATTTGGGTAGAGGAAGATGGTAAGACTAAAATAAGCTTTTCTTGCTTTCCATTTAACTGTATTCTTTTAATTTAATCAAATATGTGTACCTAGTAAACAACTCAGGGAAGGGAGGGAATAAAAGCCTTTATGGTCTACTAACTTCTCAGTAAGTTTTGCTTATTCGTAAATAATGTAGTCATCATTCTTTAAAATAATTATTTTCAGAGCTGATCAATAGAGATTCAAATCTAAGGTAAAAAAGTATTTCCAAATGCTAACTAGCATCCCTTTTTGTGTGGTTAGTATGATCTGTGATGATTCCAATTTGTAAGCCTTTTCCAACCAATTCTCCTACAATGCCAACCAATTCCAACCAGAGGCAGGGTTTTGATGACCCAGCCAAAATCAAGAGTCAGACGCGCAGCCCACTGAGCTGCCCAGGTGCCCCTCCCCAGAAGTCCTTCTGTATTAAGAACGGATTTTTTTTTTTTTTCAGAGTGGCGGCCAAAAGATTAAAGGAGGGTGATGTGATGATGGGGCAGCAAGTGGCCAGGTATTTCTGTGTCTCTGTGCTTGAGAACTATGTCTCTCCTTTACCTCCTTCTGGGTCTGCTTCTGTGTATCATTCCTTTAATTTCTTCAGCCTGTGTGATTCACTCACTAATCTTGAAAGCAGCTTGGGAAATCTTGCCCCTTTCCTGACTAATTGGGATGGAGGGAAGCCTATGAAATTACCATCGTTGCAACTTTTAATTACTTAAAAAATTGTAATTGTCCAATTTATGATTATTGCAAAAATTCAAATAAATAAAAAATGTGTATCATGGAAACTGAAAGTTTCTTCACCATCTGAACCTTAGAGATGACTATTATTAGTGTGTTATTATTCACTATTATTCACTAGTGTATTATATTCAAAGATTATTTAGTACACCAACTAATATTTATAATTTTTCTTAAATAATGGGCTTATATGCCCTTCAACAAATTGCTTTTTCTCACTTAATATGTTATGGATATCTTTTACTGATAATATGTAAATATAGTACCTACCTTTTAATGGCTGCAAATTTTTTTAAATCAATCGTTTTTTTTCTCTCAAAGATTTTATTTATTTGAGAGGGACAGATAGAGCACAAGTGGAGGAGGTTGGCGCAGAGGGAGAAACATACTCTACTGAGCAGGGAGCCTGACACAGGGCTCAATCCCAGGACTTCAGAATCCGGAATCACAACCTGAGCTGAACTCTGACACTCAACCGGCTGAGCCACCCAGGCATCTCTTAATGGCTGTCAATTTATCCTGTTGTTATCTGCTGTGTAACTAATCTACTCCTGGTAGCAACTGTTTCCAGTTTTTTCTATCACAAATAGTTCTACAAGGAACTATGCCTTTATGTGCATGTTTGTGTATTCTTTGCCTACTTGGATGTATATTGCTTCATATTAAATGTCCAGAAGTATAAATTCTAGGTCAAAGGAGATGCATATTTTATTTATTTATTTATTTATCTATCTATTTATTTGAGAGAGAGGGAGAGAGCACAGGGTTGGGAAGAGGCAGAGGGAAAAAGTCTTTTTTTTTTTTTTTTAAAGATTTTTTATTTATTCATTTAACAGAGAGAGAACACAAGCAGGCAGAGAGGCAGGCAGAGGCAGAGAGAGGAGCAGGCTCCCTGAGGAGCCCAATGTGGGACTCGATCCCAAGACGCTGGGATCATGACCTGAGCCAAAGGCAGTTGCTTAACCAACTGCGCCACCCAGGCGTCCCAGAGGGAAAAAGTCTTAAGCAGACTCCATGCTGAGCACAGAGCCCAATGCGGGGTTCAGTCTCAGCACCCTAAGATCATGACTTGAGCCTAAATCCCGTCAAATGCTTAACCAATTATGCCACCAAGGTGCCCAAGAGATGCACATTTTTTTAAATGAGCAATCATCTGATTTATAAAAAGATACAACAATACTTAAAATGATATAAAATATCAATTTCAAAACATCAAAAAGTGAGTGTATTTAACCATATTCAGCTCATAACAAAGCAAATGGATAAAAAGGATAATTCATGCTATAGCATATTGCTAATACAACCTGGCAACAGAAAAATTTGGCAAAGGAAGGCAGGGGAACTCTATCTTTTAAGAATTAGAACTGAAGGGCTCCATTATTATCTAGCATCTGCTCAATGTTGTACCTATGTTAGAAATGTACATTATGGGAACTTCAGGGATCTTTTGGATCCTTCCTTTAAGGTCCTGGTTAATTGTAGCCACAATATAACACTTGTGCTGAGTTCCTCTCTGTACTAAGCAGTCATCTGCATAGGTTCCTTTGTGTGTGCATGGTAATCATTCAGATCTTGGATCTTTGGCAATCCTTAGAGCCACTCAATACTTTTGCCCCAGTTTCTCAATTTCAGCCATTACACAGTCAGTTATAAAAGGGATACATTTGGCATACAGATAGTCCATCATTGACTATGCTAAGTCAAATTTGGCTTTAATGGAGAAGTTGATGAAGTTGGTATCAACCAGGACGTGGTATGGTGGGCCCAGCTGTGTGTTATACTGGAAGAATAAGCAGAAGGGTTTCGGGGAACTTGGAATCTTTCTTTTCTTCCTTTTTGGGTTTTAATCTATCCTTCTCTTTAAGCCTTTGATCTCGGAGACTAAGCATTTGCTTCATAGTCGCATGCTTTCTTGATTTCTTTTGCTTCCCCATTTCACGCCGTACTCTTGTTTCTTCCAGAATCGCCAACCTAGGAGATACACATTTTTAATTTGAAGTTTTGATGTCAAATTGCTCTTTAAAAAGATTATATGAATATCCACTCCCACCAATAGCATGTTAAAGAACTTGTTTCCTCATACCTATATGCCCATTGCTTATCATCTTGGTAATTCGACATGAAGTCACAATATTTCCATTTAACTTCCATTTCTTTCGTTATTAGCAATGTTGACATTTTTTTGGTAAATTAATTATCAATTTTCTTCTGTGAATTATCTTTATGTCCTTTCCTTTGTTCCTTTAGGTCTTTTCATCTTTTACAGTTATTTGTAAGATCTTCTTACATGTTAGGAATATTAGTGTTGCAAATATTTGGGTCTTTGTTTATCTTTATCTTTCTCCCATGTCCAATCATAGTTTAAAATTATGTGCGGGCACCTGGGTGGCCCAGTTGGTGGAGCGTCTGACTCTTGGTTTTGGTACAGGTTGTGATCTGAGGATCGTGGGATCGAGTCCTCCCATTTGTCTCTGCTCTCAGCATGAAATCTGCTTGAGAGAGTATTAAGCAGTCTTTTCGCCCAGGATGGAGCCCAATATGGGGTTTGATCTCACAAACCTGAGCTGAAATCAAGAGTCAGGTGCTTCACAAACTGAGCCACCCAGGTACCCCTAAATTCATTTCAGTTTTTAAAGGATTCTTACTAACATGGGAAAAAGTATAAGTCATGTGTACTAATATAATGTTGAGAGAGAAAAACTGGGTTGCAAAACATAAAGTGATTTCAATTACGTAAATTGTTAATATACATTTTAAAAAATGTCTTCGTTTGTTTTTTTTTAAATCCAATATAATTAGCATACAGTATTTTTTGTACAGTATAGTGATTCAAAATTTTATACATTACTCAGTGCTCATTACAGTAAGCGTACTCTCGGGGCGCCTGAGTGGCTCAGTCGGTTAACTGTTTGCCTTCGACTCAGGTCATGATCCCAGGGTCCTAGGATTAAGCCCTGCATCAGCCTCCTTGCTCAGCAGGGAACCCGCTTCTCCCTCTCCCTCTGCCTGCAGCTTCTCCTGCTTGTGCTCTCTCTCTCTCAAATAAATAAATAAAATCTTAAAAAAAAAAAAAATTAAGTGTACCTCCATCTCCTATTTCACCTATCCTCCCAGGGCCTGCCTTTCCTCTGGCAACCACCAGTTTGTTCACTTCATTTCAGAGTCTGTTTTTTTGTTTGTTTGTCTCTCTTTTTCTTTGTTCATTTGTTTTGTTCCTTAAATTCCTCATATGAGGGCGCCAGGGTGGCTCAGTCAGTTAAGCATCTGCCTTTGGCTCAGGTCATGATCTCAGGGTCTTGGGATTGAGCCCCCATCGGGCTCTCTGCTCACCAGGGAGTTTGCTTCTCCTTCTCCCTCTGCCCCTGCTCCTACTCTCTCTTGCACACATGCTCTCTCTCTGATAAATAAATTAAAAATCTTTTTTAAAAAAATTCCACATATGAGTAAGATCATATGGTATTTGTCTTTCTCTGACTTATTTCACTTAGCCTTATGTCCTCTGGGCCCATCTGTGTTGTTGCAGATGGCAAGATTTCATTCATTTTGGTAGCTGAGTAATATTCCACTGTATGTATATACCACGTCTTCTTTAACCATTCATCTGTAGGTGGACACTTGGGTTGCTTCCATAGTTTGGTTATTGTAAATAATGCGGTAAACATTGGGGTGCGTATATCTTTTTGAATTCAGGGGTAAACATAAAGTTGCATATATCTTTTTGAATTAGCGTTTTCATATTCTTGGGGTAAATAGCCAGTAATGGAATTACTAGATCATATGGTAGTTCTATTTTTAATTTTTTAAGGAATCTCTATACTCTTGTCCACAGTGGCTGTACCAGTTTGCACTCTTATAATATACATTTTTAAATATATCATTAAGATTGCCCTAACACGCCCGAGACTATTAGCAGTTATCTTTGTATTGTGGGATTAGAACTGATTTTTTTATTTCATACATCAAGTTTTCTAAAATAAACGTGGTATGTAACTTAATGATCAGGGGGAAGACTGTAGAAAATTATAACGGTGGGAGAAGGTGGGAAAAAGAGAGTCAGCAAATGAGACTAAAAAGAAGCAGCTTAGAGGGGGAGGCAAAAATCCCAGTAAAGTCAGTATTATGGAAACCAATGAGGAAGAGTTTGGGTAGCCCAGAGTGTTGAATACAGTAGAAGGGTAAAATCAGATAATGAATGAAGAGTTTCCACTGGATTTTGTGTTCAGAAGTTGTTGTGACCTTCGTGGAGTAGCAGGGCCGGAAGGCAGGTTGCACTGGAGAGGACAGTGCTAAAGATTTGGGAGAGAGGGGGGGTCTAAGGATGGGTGGTGGCCCCTGAAGACAGAAGATGCTGGTATCCAGGGCACCTTGAGCCGGAGGATGCATGCCTCTTCGAGACAAGTGGGTGAGGACAGGGACAGATGTTCAGAGAGTTCAGAGAATTCCTCTCTAATGGTCTATATTTTCCCTCAAAGAGGAGGAGACACCAACAGCAAGGAATTATAACGGAGACATGTGGTGGGATATTTAATCATGGATTATTAACTTTGGGGCCCTTTTAGGAAACTACCCATGCAGCATTCCAACTCCCTTGAAAGAAGTTTCCCATGTCATAATGTGCTTTATCTTTCAGAGTTGTGGAAAGTAAAAACTCAGCCTTCCCGGCAGGAACTATGGTAGTGGCTGTTTCAGGCTGGACAACGCACTCTATTTCTGATGGGAAAGGTCTGGAAAAGCTACCCGCAGGGTGGCCAGACACTGTCCCGCTGTCTTTGGCAGTGGGAACAGTGGGCATGACAGGGTGAGTTTCATGGACATGTTTCATTTGTCTAAATACCTGGCCTTCTGGTTTTCCAAAATTGTTTGTTTGTTTAGACTGTGGTCAACAAGGAGAAACTTGAGACATTCTAGGTTCAGGGGCTGGTTAGAGTAGATGGTGGGACTAAGAAGGGAAGAAGCTGGGCTAGAGTTAGCGGTGGACTGAGGGAAAGAGGGAAACTGAGGCCAGAGACCGTCTGGTCCAGAGAGAGGCAGTGAGGAGCAGCATGGGGCCTGACCCCTCCCGAGCAGCTGGCAAATGGGACACAACTGAACCAGCTCCTTCCGTCCCTGGAAGCGTCTGGCTTCACTCCTCACTCATCTCTGCCTCTTTTTCAGAGTTTAAAAGGGGGAAAAGAATTCAATCCACCTTGGCTTTTCTGTACTATCTCTCATTCCCCCCACCTTTCCCTATGCACATCTGAATTTCCTGAGGTATAAAGGGGTCTGAGATTATTTTTTTTTTAAAGATTTTGTTTATTTATTTGACAGAGAGAGAGCACAAGTAGGCAGAGCAGCAGGCAGAGGGAGAAGGAGAAGCAGGCTTCCCGCTGAGCAGGGCGCCCGATGCGGGAACGGGACCCTGGGATCATGGCCTGAGCTGCAGGCAGCCGCTTAACCGACTGAGCCACCCAGGCACCCGGGGTCTGAGATTATTGAAACTGAGATGAATCATAAGTATGGTTGTACAGTCACTCAGCTTGACACAGACTTGAACTACTCAGAAGTTCCTTGGCCTTATTCCCCAGGAAGACTCCTGGTCAGTGCACTTGGGACCTCAAGTTTTATGGCCTGGAGAACCAAAGTCAATTGAGTTCCTTTTGTTGGAGTCCCCCTAAACCTTTTTTAGCCTAGAATTCATGAATTTCCTTTCTTTCTCTAAGTTGTATGGTCTTTTCCTCCTTTCCTTCTTTTCTTCCTTCCTCCCTTTCCTCCCACCCTCCCCCCTCTTTCTTTTTCACACTTCAAAGGACTTCTAAAGAATGAAATGGAAATATATACCTCAAACAATCAGCCTCTAGCAGTCCCTTACACCCTTGCACTCAGAATATGAACTCAGAATTGCTGTGGCCAAGAGACAATATCGTGAATTTAGAGGATGCTTAATACCTTGCTTTCAACAAGTGGGCACTAAACAGAATTCTAGCACTTCCAAGTCCTGCCTGGTTGCCCTAGACCCTCTACTAGTGAGAGCTCTTCCTCCCACTTTGTTACTCCACCCGTCTTTCTCTCTAAATTGTGAGGCAGATGGAGGAAGGCAAGGGTGAAGGGAGGCATGAGGAAACCTTGAAGCAAGTCTCGCATGATTTAGTTGGGGAGAGAGTGATCTGTAAAATAGTAGATTTGAATCCTAAAATAGAGGATAATTTATTCATTTGTGTATATTTCTCATTCGCCTGCGGAGTGCACTTTTACTTCGATCAACTTTATATCAGTGGTTCTCACTAACTGAGATGAAGGAATTATGCTGTGTTTCTAACCTCCTTAGTGACACACTACCCATTCTTTGAGCATTCCTTACCAGTGGGATGGGTCAACCCTTTAAGAACATCGGAACTTCCGCTCTAAACTATGAAAGAAGTTCAACTTTGAAACCTAGGGTGTCTTGCAGTTATCCAGTCTCCAGACATTTAACATTCCCCCAGAGTTTGCATTACTTCTTTCATTGGACCTCTGTTTTCTCTGTCAAGCCAGAGGCGTTCATGTGTTTTGCTCTCCAACCTATTATTGATTGAAGTCCCCCTTAGACCAAAGTGTGCCTTTAATTTTTCCTCTAAGATTTCTTTACTGTTGATTTCTCTATCTTACCTCCTTTCCATTTTTAAAAGGGTGTGATGTTTGGGAAAGACCTTGTGTATCTTGGGTCAATATGTCTAATTGAGAGCTGATTTTAGAATTTTCTAGGATGGAGATTGTGGTGGGAGGGGTACTGATTTCCGTGGGTGGAATGACACAATCAGAAAATGCACCTTCTGCTTTGCATTTGAGGTCATGCTAACTTGTCCAGCATATTCTGGCTTCAGCATTCTTTAGGATGGTGGTTCTCAGTTGCTTATATTCATAAGAATCACCTGGTCGTATAAAATTCAGGTGTTCATGTTCCAGCATTTCTGACTCAGTGGGTCTGAGGTGGGGTGTGGGAATCTAAATTTTCCAAAAAACACCAGGTGATTCTGAGGCCGGTCGTGCTCCATCCAACTTTCAAAAAACACCATTGGAATATTAGCTTTTGGGTCCTCAGAAAAGGACCCAAAGGACTGCCTCACCTTCAATTTCCAACTTTAATGGGTCCCCAGATATACTCAGAGGCAGACGTATGCTTTGTTCTGCTTTGTATAGAAATAACTTTACATGAATTTGTCTGAAATTTTGCAAGCGGCTTAGCAATCACTATAGTGGAGATAGATTTCATTGGCTCAGACTCAGGGGTGCAAAAACATAACTTAAAACTTTTCTACTATTGTACAGCATTTCTATCTCAAGCCTGCATCTTGGCTTGTGTAGTAAAACAGCCTCAGTTAAATTCAGTGATTTGTCACATTGTTCAGGTTTAAAACTCAGGATTTCCTTTTTTCCTATCCCCTACGGTTGATGTGAAGCTCCAAAGGCTAATACAGATTCCGTGTCAGTAGAGGGGAGACAACAACTTCTTGAACTTGATCTGTCTTAGTCTTACCCTGGTCTCCTTTTCCCACTGAGTCCCCAGCCACATTGCTTTCCAAGCTGGCCATCCAAGCTGGTGGATTCTTCACCTAGTACTGTCTGAGCTACATCTTTGTAGACCCTGTAGTTCTTTCCTTGCAAGCTAACTTTGACATCTCCTTTGGGATGAGATGGGGAAATGGCAGAAGTTCTCCCATCCCACTTAGGATCCATGGTAAACTCCAGGTATTTCTCTGGCACCCTCTTGTGCCTAGACACCGCATGCCGTTTTATCTGTTCCATGGCTGTGGCACCATGATGACATGGAGGCTTTCCTCATGAAGTTTACCTTCTCCCTAGGACACACATGGGATGAGACACAAGCTCTCTGTTCTAGGATCCCTAGAATGAATCTTCTTTTGCTCCTGTGACTTGACCTAGGGATTGACAGGTGTGGCCCCTTTCACCGGCTCCTTTCACCACCAAGTCTCCGTTTCTTCTCTAGTTCCCGTCATCTTTATTCCTAAGGAGCAGGTGGACCATTAATGGTTGGTTATATTTATTTCCTTAGTTTTTTGTCTTTTACTTGGACCCCATGGTACTGAGCTGATGAGAAGGCCTTCAGGATGTATCTGAATGAATTATAAGGGAAAACAAATCTATCCATGTATCTTTAATTTTCTTCCTTCAGGCTAACAGCCTACTTTGGCCTACTTGACATCTGTGGTGTGAAGGGTGGAGAAACAGTGTTGGTTAATGCAGCAGCAGGAGCAGTGGGCTCTGTGGTGGGGCAGATAGCTAAACTCAAGGTAAGTGGCTTCTTCAAGCGCCAAACATTTACTCAATATGCACAGTGTGCACTGAGAATACAACAGTGAACAGAGCAGACCTTCCCCAGTCTCACGGAGTTTAGTTTAGTGGGTCTTGTTTAGAAGTTGAAGATACATTCAGAATATAAGAGATTTCTGAGGAGCTACTCTCTGTGTACCAATACAGAGACCAATACAGTCTCTTGTCTCATCCTGAAAGTGGTTTTCAGAATGCTCTCCATTCTATGGAGATTATGATTAGATGGGATCTACTCTAATGCTTTAGCCCAAATCAAAGAATAAGGGGGTAGTCAACGGGAGGGCCGACAAGAGGGCTGAGAGTCCCAGAGCTGAGCCCAGATTATAGTCTAAAGGACTGCTGTACCAAAAGATAGCATGCAAGTAACTGTAAGAGAAGCCCCAAAATGAAGAAACGAGAGTCAAATAAAAAAGTTGTTAAGCCGACAAGTTAAAACAAACTGCAAACCACATGACTAGAGACCAGAATCTACTGGTTGCTCAGAGGCAAGCTGAAGTTACAAGTTGGGTCATAGGCTGATTCAGGGACTAATTTCACCTATAGGACTATTGGCCCACTATGGTATCTTCATATATGTGGCTCTGCACTTAAGGTGTTCTTGGGTAACCTGACCATACTAGACTAGGAGGCAGAGTTGGTCCTTGGTTTTGGCTTATAAATGGTTTCCATTTTTTTTCTCCCCATTTAGGGCTGCAAAGTTGTTGGAGCAGCAGGATCTGACGAAAAGGTTGACTACCTTAAAAAGCTTGGATTTGATGTTGCCTTTAACTACAAAACAGTAGAGTCTTTGGAAGAAACTTTGAAAAAAGCCTCTCCTGATGGTTATGATTGTTACTTTGATAATGTGAGTACAAATTGGACTTAATATTTAATCTACTAACAAAGTACTATACAAGTGAATATGCTTCTAGAGTTTCCACCTAAAATATGTAAAGAGAGTACATATACCTTTAAAAGAACAGGCTTATTGAGATAATAATTTACCCATTTTAAAGTGTTGAATCTAGTGGTTTTTAGTATAGTCACAGAATTGTATAATCACCACAATCAATTTTAGAACATTTCATTATCCCAAAAAGAAAGGCTGTGCTCATTATAGTCACGCCTCATTTGCCTCCCAAAAGTGGTCTTCTGTGACTAGCTTCCTATGCTATACATTAGCATGTCTTCAAGTTTCATCCATGTTGTGATGTGTGTCACTGCTTCATTCCTTTTTATGGCCACATAATATTCCACTGTATGGATATACTATATTTTATTTATCCATCTGTCAATTGATGAGCAGCTGAGTAATTTTTACTTTTTGGCTGTTATGCTTAATGTTGCTATGAACATTCCTGATCAAGGTTTTGTGTGGACATATGTTTTCATTTTTCTTGGGTATATACCTATATGTGGAATTGTTGGGTCGTATGGTACCTCCATGTTTAACATTTTGAGGAACTGACAAGCAATTTTGCAAAATGGCTGCACTATTTTATATTCTCGCCAGCAATGTATGAGGTTTCCAATTTCCCTACATCCTCACCAACACTTATTATCTATGATTTCTATTATGGCTGTCCTCATGGGTTTGAAGTAGAATTTCACTGTGGTTTTGATTTGCATTTCCCTAATTGCTAATGATACTGGACATCTTTTTATGTGCTTATTGGCCATTTGTATATCTTTGGAGATATGTCTGTTCAAATCTTTTGCCCATTTTTCAGTTGGGTTATTGGCTAGGTTTTAAGAATTCTTCATAAAGGTTCTGATAAGTCCCTTATCAGATATAGTCAATTCTCCATATTCCTAGTAGTTATATTCTATCAAGCACCGCAGACCCTGAACCATTGCTTCTAGGGGAAGTATGTACATATATGTACATGTTTCAACTTGATTACAATCTTAAAACCTAAAAATAATTCTTTCCTACAAGCTTCTATTTTCTTTATTTTTCTTTTCTTTTCTTTTTAAAAAAGATTTTATTTGACAGAGAGAGACAGGGAGAGAGGGAACACAAGCAGGGGGAGTGGGAGAAGGAGAAGCAGTCTTCCCACGGATCAGGGAGCCTGATGTGGGGCTCCATACCAAGACCTGGGATCATGACCTGAGCTGAAGGCAGATACTGAACGACTAAGCCACCCAGGTGTCCCTTTCTTTATTTTTCAAAAGAGAAAAGGAGGTTCAGAAGTGATAAAAAAGCTTGCCTGAGGCTGCCCCACAAACTCATTATCCCAGATTTGGTATTCACACCCCATCCAACCAGCCCCAGAGCGGGATCGTTTTGAACTACTCTGCACTGCCCCCTACTGCCTTCCCTCCTCAGTAATCTCTGGGAGAGCTGAAAAAGAAGACAGAGCCTTGGCCTTTGTTGACCTTAGCCGGGAACTTTGTGTCTCTTTTGCCGCTCTGGGCATGTCACCAAATGATCAGGCAAGCTCTGTGAGTGTTGATTTGGGGGTTATAAATAAATGTTAGCAAGTAGTCCCATTCTCAAATACGGAATATACTAATAAGGAGGATTGACTCTATGGTTTGCAATTCTTTTCTCCTGTTCTATGGGTTGTTTTTCACTTTCTTTTTTTTCTTTCACTTTTTCGATGGTCCGTTGAAGCACCAAAGTTTTAAATTTTGATGAAGGCCGATTTATTTCTCTCCTGTCTTTTTCCAACTGCAATTTTCTGCACTACTGTGCTAATTCAATCAGGGTTTTTTTGTTGTTTTTTACTTCTAGAATAAATTTTGTGAAATGATGGATGTGACTTAGTGATTCTCCTGAGTCTTCTAGAGTTTAGATTAACATGGGTTTTGTTTTCTTCCTATCTGTATAGGTAGGTGGAGAGTTTTCAAACATTGTTATCCCCCAGATGAAGAAATTTGGAAGAATCGCTATATGTGGGGCCATCTCTACATATAATAGTACTCGACCGCTTCCCCCAGGTAATGAGCTCATGCACATGATCACAGATGTAGAAAGACTGGACAAGGAGAAGATTCGGGGATGTGCTATATAGGCCAGTGACTATGTTAAAATGTTAATTTTAAATGTTAAAAAGACTTCTTGATATTCTTGATGAAATAGTGTTTATTAAACTAAAAATATGTAATTTCATATATTTGTATGGAATAGCTTATATTACATTTTGATACTGAGAAATAACAGAATCTGAAATAATAGAAGAATGTTGATAATTTTTAAAAGTTTTGGTTTTTTACCTATTGTTTTGGGCAAAGTTGTAAAAAGGCAGCCATGATTTGATTGAGAAACAGAGCACCGTGGTCTGGCTGGTACAACATGAGGGTTCTTTAGGACATTCGAGACGTTGCTGGAGGTATAGGGTTGGGGGGAGGATGACTTGTGACTTGACGTGGGTGAAGGGAACAATGGGGTGCCATTTCCTTCTGATGGTAGTGGGTAGTACCTCCTAGAGCAGCAGGACACACTGGCTCCCCCAAACTGACAATTTCCAATGAAAGGGAAAGGAGTGTGGATTTCCCCTCTGTTCCTAGATTGTCCTTGTTTTGTTTCTGCTGTGCCTCTGTCCCCCACTTCTCCACTCTCCTATGCAAACACCGCCCCCTCCCCGCCAGGAGGTCCAAAAGCAGTATCAACTGGAGAACTATATTCCTTAACTCCTACTTCTCTGAGAGACATTGTACATTCTGTGCATGGGGAGAGGAATGGCAAAAGAAACAGAGACTCTTTAAATCCTATAAGCAAGAAACTCAAAGACAGGTCTTCTGAACTCTTCATACAGAGTCCTTCTCTGATACAACAATGCTTCTTCTTTTTTTTTTTTTTAAAGATTTTATTTATTCATTCACTAGGAAAGAGAGAGAGTGAGAGAGAGCAGGTCAGAGTGAGAAGCGGACTCCCCATGGAGCCGGGAGCCCGATGTGGGACTCGATCACGGGACTCCGGGATCATGACCTGAGCCAAAGGCAGTCGCTCAACCAACTGCGCCACCCAGGGGCCCCAACAATGCTTCTTCTTCTTCTTTTTTTTTTAACTTTTATTTTAGAAGAGGGGAGCCAGTGGAGGGGAGGGGGTTAAGGATTCCAATCCTTAACCTAAAAAGAAATATGGTTGGTGTGGGTCTTCTGAAGAAGCACTCTTTGTGCTAGAGCAACCTAGCATCCGGACGTGCCACTCTCCTGTGTCACCGTCACGTCTCACTCATCTTGTATCAATGTCTTTTGGTTTAGGACAAAGCCCTCTTTTTCTGCCTGCTCTGGTGACTTCCTTCAGAGTTGTAAGTGGGAACTTTCAGCTGGAGTGATGCCGGTCACCAAGGACATCACAAATAAATTCTGCCGGTCGCCTTGGCCCTTCTTCCCGGACACTTTCACCTGACTTCTGGAACTTTTCAAACTATGCTGAGGGGTCATTTCCTCAGTTTCTGGTACCTTAGGATCCTTGGGTCGACAAGCCAGACAACGAACACAACCTTTTCTCCCACACACAGAAGAGTACTACCTTCTTAATAGACCTCGGGGTAGCCTAGGGCTTTTTCTAGGCCGGTGGTTCTCCAGGTGTGGGCCCAGGATCAGCAGCAGCAGCATCTCCTGAGAACTTGATAGAAATACAGATTCTTGGGACGCACTCCATATCCACAGTCAGAAATTGGGGGAGGGGCCAGCGTCCTCTTTCCACGAGCTCTCCATGTGATTCTCATACACGCTAAATTGTGAGACCACTGTTTGGGCCGCCTCTTGGTATCCCAAAATGGCAAGGCCAGGGGCAGGTAGAGTTGCTGAGCCTCTTGATCTATTCCCTCTTGGCTCTGGGCCAGAGGCGGACACTAGCTTTTTTATATCTGCTTTGAGAAGAGAACAAGAGATGGGGCTATGCCAGAGGATGATTGCAGTAAGCCATTAAAAAAAGAACATGCAAAGTATCGGGACAATCAGGGTATTTATGCTCGAGTAGCACAGAAATATTTTCACAGGTTATCTTCAGGACCTCCTTCTGGTCCATAGAACTGTTTGGGACATTTTCGGTGGGTGTTGCTCCAGCACGTGAAGGCTGAACATCCGCTGGCTGCCTGGTCTGTGTAAGGGCCCCGAGTGTGTGTCAGTCCGATTGCTGCTGTGACGAATTCGCTCAGGTTTAGCGACTTATAACAACACAGATTTACTGTCATACAGTTCTGGGATCGGAAGTCTCCAATGGGTCAGCGGGGCTGAATTCTTTCTGAAGGCTCAAGAGACTGTTCACTTGCCTCTTCCAGCTGCTAGAGGCTGCCTGCGTCCCCTGGCTCATGGTCCCTTCCTCCGTCCACAAAGCCAGCAGCAGAGTCCCCCAGTCTCTCTCTCCCTCTCTCTCTCTCTCTCTCTCTCTCTCCCCCCCACTCTGATCTGTGCTTCCCGCATTGCACATTTTTTCCTCATTCTGACTTTTCTGCCTCCTTTACAAGGACCCTCATGATTATATGGGGCCCACTGAGTAATACACAATAATGTCTTCAGCTAAAGGCTCTGAACTTGATCATACCTGCAAAGTCCCTTTTGTCACATAAGGCAAGACATTCACGGCCATCTTTGGGGACCGTGGTTCTGCCTGCCTCAGAGGCCATGTTGATTTATGGACAGCCCCGTGGATGAGAAACGAGTGGAGAAATCTAGAACAGTGACACGACTTGTACTGCTTCTGTTTTCGCCACAGCCACCTCTGTGGACCCTGTCATCTGAATGTGTCCTTCTGTTCACAGGCCCACCCCCAGAGAATATTATCTATCAGGAGCTCCGCATGGAAGGGTTCCTCGTCACCCGCTGGCAAGGAGAGGTCCGCCAGAAGGCTCTGAAGGACTTGCTGCAATGGGTCATGGAGGTAATTGTCCCCCATGGCACACGAGAGCCCATTCCCTGTCCACACTGTAGGTTTCACCTCCACGGTGAACACGGGTGCATCTCACGCTCCCCCGTTTAGAACAAAATCCCAGAGAGAGTTGTTTATAGTCCCTGTCTGCAATTCCTCTCTGTCCATTCTTTCTTTTTTTTAAGTACTTTTTTTTAGGTTTTATTTATTTATTTGACAGAGGGATCACAAGTAGGCAGAGAGGCAGGCAGAGAGAGAGGGGGAAGCAGGCTCCCCGCCGAGCAGAGAGCCCGATGCGGGGCTCGATCCCAGGACCCTGAGATCATGATCTGAGCCGAAGGCAGAGGCTTTAACTCACTGAGCCACCCAGGCGCCCCGTCCATTCTTTCTTAAAGCCACATATCAGGCTCGTACCCTCTTGCCATTCTACCAGATTGCCTTTGTCAAGGTTGACGATGTCCTCATGCTGTGAACTGCAGGGATCAGTCAGCCGCATGAGGGGTTCGCGTCACGTGGCTGTGGCGAGTATCTGACAGAGGTGGTGATGCTCGCCTCGGTACACTTTCGCCCCCTGGCTCTCGGTTTTCCTCGCAGATTTGTCCTCCTCGGAGGATCTCCTCCTCCGCCAGCTTCTTTCCTGCTCTCCAAATTAATAATAGAGTGTCCCAAGGGACGGGACTGGGCTCACTTCTTTTCTTCTCTCGCACAGTCTACCTATCCCTCACTCAGCTCAGCCTGGCTCTCGGCTTTAGATATCCTCCATATGCGGGCGGCTCCTGAACGCGGGTCTCCAGCCTGGAGCTCTCCCGTGGGCTCTCAGCCCGGGGCTCTCGGCCGCTCAGCAGCTGCTCTGGCCCGTGTAAGACACATCCTTGACTCCACACGCCAAAAACGAAATGTGTCTTGATCTTTCCTGCCAGACCCATTCCATATACAGATCTCACCGGGTCAGTTACGGCAGTTCTACCCTCCTGGTTGCTCACTCCAAAATCCTTGAAATCGTCTTTGTTTCCTTTTTTTCTCTCCTACCCACCTCTCCTGTGTCAGGAAATCCTGGTGGCTCAACCTTCAAAATACCCGCAGAATCTGACCAGTGCTTCCTCCTCTGCTGCTACCCCCCCGGGCCCGGGCCGCCGTCTGGTCCGGCCTGGATGTTGCAGGAGCCTCTCTGATCTCCTGACTTTATGGCCCAGCAGACAATCCCCCACACAGCTGCCAGAGTAATAAATCAAACCCTGTCATTCTCCAGCTCAGATCCCTGCAAAACTCCCCATTTCACATGGAATAAAGCCTACAAGGCTGTACATGATCCGACCTCCATTCCCTCTGTAATTCATTTCTTAGTGTTCACCCCCTTGCTCCCTCTGCCCAGGCCCTCCCCACTTCCTTCTGTCCCTCCGTAAGTGCTTCCTTAGTTCACTCATTCCCCTTAGGACTTTGTTAAGAACTACCGTCTGAATGAGGCAACTTTTAAAATGGCCCTATTTTAAATGGGAATCCCCTTCATTCCTTTTTTTTTAAAAAAAATATATTTTATATATTTATTTTGGGAGAGAGCATGCATGTGAGTGCTGTGCATGCAAGCCGGGGGGGAGGGGTGCGTAGGGAGGACAAGCAGACTATGCTCAGCGCGGAGCCCACTGAGGGGCTCGAGCCCAAGATCACAACCCCAAGATCACAACCTGAGCAGAAACCAAGAGTCTGATGCTTAAGCGACTGAGCCGTGCAGGCGTGCCGTCAGTCCCCCTTCATTCTTGATCCTCCTTATCTTGCTTTTACCCACAGCAATTATCATCTTTTAACGTAATGTATTCTATAATTCACCGGTATTTATTGCCCGTCTCCCTCCTGTGAGAATATAACCTCCATGAAGGCAGTAACATTCGCGCGTTTTGTTGTCTGAGGTACCCTCGGCGTCTAGAATAGTGTCTGAGTCAATGTAAGCACTAGACGTTGAGAATTGTTGAATACATATGATGCATATGTTCGTGCTGTGGCTTTTCCAGGCCCTGGGTTGGTGTCTTCTTAGGGCCACGGCCTCAGGTCCATAGGAGAAGCCTATCCCCTTGTCCCGTGCTATGATACTTTCCCACAGTACGCCACGTGGCTACTCAGAATACTGCATAACAACCAAGGGGCATCATTTTAGTGTTAGAGGGGAAAAGTGGTATCACACTTTATTGCACTTCTAAACTCCTGGCTTGATCATCATTTCCCAGTTCAAAGCAATAGATTGCTCCTCTGGCAGCCACTGAGCTTGGTGTTTTTCCCAGTCCAACACTTGGAGTGCTGAGCTGGGCTTTTTCCAGGAAGCTGAGAAGAGCTGAATGATTTTTAAGTTCCCAGTGTGGAGCCTCTTTGTCCCTGTTGGTGAAATCTGATCTAGCCCTCCCACGATCACAGCTGACGACAAGAAGCCGCTGTGCTGGGGTCCCGCACGCCTCCTTCTAACAGAGTGAACCTAATGACAGTTTTGTTCCCAGTAACTAGTGAATTGGCCTGATTTCTCTCTCATCTACTTATTTTTTTTTTCCTCATCTCTTCCCCTTCTGAAAAATACACTTTTCTTTAAGAATACTTTTCAATTTACAGAAAAATCACAAATTTAGGGGGTACCTGGGTGGGTCAGTTGTCAAGTGGCTGCCTTCCGCTCAGGTCATGATCTCGGGGTCCTGGCATCGAGCCCCACATCAGGCTCCCTGCTCAGTGGGGAGTCTGCTTCTCCCTCTGCCTCTTCCCCTGCTTGTGCTCTCTCTCTCACTGTCTCTCTCTGTCAAATAAATAAAATCTAAAAAAAAAAAAAAGAAAAATCACAAAGTAAGTACAGAGTTTCCATATGCCCTGTATGCTGTACCTTAATTTACCATTTTATTAACACTTTTCTATTAGTGTTCATCCTCTACTTTGAACTTTTAAACTTTGGGTTACAGCTTTGAACCCTTTTCTAGGTTCTTTGCCTCTTTAAGAACAGGAAAGAGCTATATCTTTCCACCCAAGGGTTCAAATCCCAGCTCCCATATATATTGGTCGAGCGAACCCCAGGCAAATAGTCCCTCAGTCCCTCCATAAATCCATACCGGGTACTAAGCCATCTCTGGAATATATTAGGAAAGTAAGTGGTATCAGGTAACTCCAGTCTCCATATAAGACCCCTTTAAAAAAAATCTTGAGGGGCGCCTGGGTGGCTCAGTGGGTTAAAGCCTCTGCCTTCAGCTCAGGTCATGATCTCAGGGTCCTGGGATCGAGCCCCGCATCGGGCTCTCTGCTCAGCAGGGAGCCTGGTTCCCCCTCTCTCTCTGCCTGCCTCTCTGCCTACTTGTGATCGATCTCTCTCTCTCTCTCTCTCTCTGGCAAATGAGTAAATAAAATCTTTTAAAAAATAAAAAAAATTAAAAAACCTTGAAAATGTAAATTAATTCCACTTAGTAGATGGCCTCATACTAGAGAGAAAAATATAAAAACCCCTCACTAAATGAACCCTTCCCTCCCACACTCCTAGATGAATGTTCAACATACACTGAAAGAATCTGGGCTTGATGTGAGGGCAGACTGTTAGACTACCATGGTATTTACATTCGCTGAACAGGCTCTGCTTCTTCCGGGGTCAAAGAGGCAATGATGCTACATGAAGCTACTGGAAGGATTAAAACAGATGATACCCTGCCTGCAAGGGGGTCCCTTTTTCCATCTTCTTCCGTCTCCTCTGAGATCATTACATTATTAAATTTTTCCGTATAATTTACTTAGAAATTGCTTAATCAGTTCCTGTGATATTTCTCCTATTGTTATGCTGTGATCTAACACCTATTATCATGCCCCATGATCTTGTGGATCATGTCCCAAGATTGATTATAAATTCATGGAGGACAGGGCCTCCATCTTATATTTCCAGGTTTCCCATAGTGTACCTGATAAATTTGTTGCTATGATGAGAAGAGTGTATCATTTAGAATATGAAATTAATCTGTTATATTTGTTGTCATTCTGATACAGGGTAAAATCCAATACCATGAATACGTCACTGAAGGATTTGAAAACATGCCAGCTGCATTTATGGGAATGCTGAAAGGGGATAATCTGGGAAAAACAATAGTGAAAGCATGAAGAAAATGACACACGGAATCTAGAAATCATTTGGATGGTTAATTTCTTTTTAACCACTTAGTAAAAATGTATATTACCTTCATTATCTAAGAAACAGTCATTGTGATGAGTTTGATATACCTAATAAAGTGCATTTAAGTGGTATATAATTAGACTAGAGAGTGAACATGTCACAGAGAATAATGGCCAATCACCTCACACCCTAGTACAGCTCCTTCTGGCTTATGGTACAAACTAATGATCCAAAAGTTTACTGCTTCTGTGACTTTGGAGTTCTGATTTTTTTTTTCTAATCTGTAAAGTGAGGATAGTAACATCGGCTTTATATACATATTATAAATTTACTTAAACACCAGCATAAGGGCACCTGGGTGGCTCAGCCAGTTAAGCAACTGACTCTTGATTTCCGCTCAGGTCACGATCTCAGAATTGTAGGATTGAGTCCCGAGTCAGGCTTTGAGGTCACTGGGAAGTCTGCTTGGGATTCTCCCTCTCTTCCTGGGCCCGTTTTCCCTCACTGCACACATATTCTCTCTCTAAAATAAAAATAAATCTTCAAAATAAAACAAAAACACCAGCCTAATGCCTGGCCTATATTAGGTACCCAATAAGTGTTAGCGTCCTTCCTGTAGAAATTAGTGAAGTCATAAGGTTACCACCCATATCTTATTACATGAGAAGAAGTAAGCGTTGCTAACGTATGGGGGTCTCAAGGCAGCCCACACTGGTCCTCTACAGCTGAGTCTAATAACATCACAGACCAAGGAAGGGATTTATCGTTCACAACCGCTACATAAAGATAACACCTAGGAGTATGAGCCTACAAAAATGTGTGAGATTTATATGAAGAACACTTTCAAGCTTTATTTTTAAGTAATCTCTGCACCCAATATGGGGCTCGAACTCATGACCACTAGATCAAGAGTCAGATGCTCCACAAACAGCCAGCCAGGTACCCCATGGACACTTTATAGCTTTAAAGCATTACTCAGGAACACAAAAGACTGGGACATTTAGAAAGGTACCATGCTTTTGGGCAGGAAGATTCAGAATTATAAAGATGTCAATTCTATTGATCAACTCTGCCTCCAAAATAGAGTAGGGGTTAAATCAGACCACAGTGAAAAAAATGGGAGACGTGTGGGTGTGGGTGTGTGTGAGGAACCTCTGGAAGAATGTAGTAAACTATTGATGATATGATTTGTCTCCAAGGAAGAGAACTGAGGAGTGCCTGAAGGGCAGGGATAAGAAACTTCACACCGTATAACCTTTTGTGCTTTTTGAGTTCTGAATCTTACAAATTATTTATCCACCATTAAAAATACAATTAAAAAAATAAAAGTCCCTGTCCTCCCCATTCCATATGGGGAAAGTAAAACATATATGTATGAGAGAAAACTCAGGAAAGTGTGGGGATACCCTCACCCGAGATGGGCGGCTCTGGTGTTTTTAACTCAGATGTCCATACTGAACCTCCAGCAATTCGTCACTCACAGTGTAAGTTTTCGCACCATGGTGCTACTGGTGCCCATGGAGAATTCTGCGCTTGGGCTTCAACTCCAATAGCAGAAGTCTCTGTATCTGCCTGTCTGACTCTCCACGTCTGGCGGCAGCCTTTGTGACCTCAGTTCTCTGCTGGATCTCAAAAGAGTTGATCTTTCAGTTTCCTCAACTTACTATTTATTAGGATAGAGTGATGACCTCCAAATGAAACACATGCTGGCCCAGAAACATAGTCTAGAGTGTTTATTTTTATTCTAAGATTTACTTTTTTATTTATTTGAGCATGGGTTGCCGGGAGGGCAGAGGGAGACAATCTTCAAGTAGACTTCCCTCTGAGCACAGAGGCTGACTTGGGGCTCGATCCCACAACCCTGAGATCATGACCCGGGCCGAAATCAAGAGTCAGACACTTAACCAACTGAGCCACTCAGGCGCCCCAAGAGCGTTTATTTTTAATTTTGATAATACTTATCTTTTTTTTCCTTTACAGTTACTGATTTTCGTGTCTCACCTAAGAAACTTTTGCCTAGCTCAAGGTCATGAAATTTTTCTCCCATTATTTTATTCTGTAAGTTTTACAGGTTTAGATGTCATGTTAGATCTGTGACAGAGCAGAGAATAGGGGATTGAGATTGACTGCAAAGGAGCAGGAGAGAATTTTCTGGGGTGATTTCAGTGTTTTGTTGGGGTGGGGATGACATAAGGAGAGACATTTGTCAGTGGTTTATTTATTTATTTGTTTGTTTGTTTGTTTATTGTTTTTAATAGATATTGATGTGGGGCTTGATCCCAGGACCCTGGGATCATGACCTGAGCTGAAGGCAGTTGCTGAACCAACTGAGCCACTGAGGCGCCCCAAAGTGGTATGGCTTTTTTTTTTAAAGATTTTATTTATTTATTTAACAGAGAGAGAGAGAGATCACAAGTAGGCAGTGAGGCAGGCAGAGAGAAGGGGGGGAAGCAGGCTCCTTGCTGAGCAGAGAGCCCGACGTGGGGCTCGATCCCAGGACTCGGAGATCATGACCTGAGCCGGAAGCAGAGGCTTTAACCCACTGAGCCACCCAGGCGCCCCCCAAAGTGGTATGTTTAAATGTGCATCTTATTATATGTAAATTATACCTCAATACTGTTAATTTGTTTTTTGTTTTGCTTTGTTTGTTTGTTTTAAAGATTTTATTTCTTTTTATTTGAGACAGGGATAGCGAGAGAGAGCACATGAGCAGGGGGGAGAGGGAGAAGCAGGTTCCCCACTGAGCAAGGAGCCTGATGCAGGGCTTGATCCCAGGACCCTGGTATCATGACCTGAGCGGAAGGCAGTCGCTTAACTGACAGAGCCACCCAGGAGCCCCAGTACAGTTAAGTGTTAAAAAGAAGAAAAAATATGTCCAGTACCAAAAAAAGGCTGCAAGACAGGAGCTTGCTGCTACCAAACTGCCACGGACTCCTGACTTACTAGGAGGAAGAAAAAAAGACAATAAACGGCCAAGGTGAAGCCGAAGTCTGTGAGATCCACAACCACATGGCACGTACTTTGTGGGAAAGCCTCCCAAGCAGGCATTAATATTTTCAACTTCAAAGGAGACAGGAAGAACACAGGTC
The DNA here is from genome assembly GCA_028533885.1 of Nasua narica. Classification (NCBI taxonomy): domain Eukaryota; kingdom Metazoa; phylum Chordata; class Mammalia; order Carnivora; family Procyonidae; genus Nasua; species Nasua narica. Next base: position 61,835,356 of record CM052813.1, on the reverse strand, counting down.
TTCCTATTTCCCCACTTCCATCTTACATCTCCTTCTGGAATTTATCTTGTTCTCAATAGTAAGATAGGTATCCGTCTTTAATTTTTCCAAGTTATGAGCCAGTTTTTCCTACATCATTTATGGAACCCATCTTCCTTCATTGACTTGAAATACATCTTTTTTTTTTTTAAAGATTTTATTTCTTTATTTATTAGGAAAGAGAGAGAGTGAGAGAGAGCATGAGGAAGGAGAAGGTCAGAGTGAGAAGCGGACTCCCCATGGAGATGGGAGCCCGATGTGGGACTCGATCCCGGGACTCCGGGATCATGACCTGAGCCGAAGGCAGTCGCTCAACCAACTGCGCCACCCAGGCGCCCGACTTGAAATACATCTTTTACTATGTTTTCTAGACCTCCCCACTCAAAACACAAAGATTTGTGTTTCATTATTTTGCTACTAATGTGAATAGGATTTTTTTCCCATTGCATTTTTTGGTTATTGCTAGAGCTTGGGAAAGTTTTAAAATACATTTATCAATCTATGCACAATTATGCATTTTTGTAATAAAGTATTAAAGGAGTGCTCTTTTAATACAGTATTTCAGAATAACTCATTTATTTTTTAACATTTTATTTTATTTAAATTCAGTTAATTAATGTGTATGATTAGTTTCAGAAGATTAACTTGTTTAATCTTTAGCCTGATGCTAACAGCATAATCCAGAACTACTGCCAAGTGGACTTGAAGTAATTAGACTTGATATGATACAACTCATTGTGATTTTTGCCAGCATGCAATTTTCTACAATTCAATATATTCCACAATATTCCACAATTCAAGTATTTGGAGTTTATGTTCTGTGAACTTGTGTATGTCCCAAGAATATAATTTTTTCAGTGCAATTTCAGTATATGTGCTGCCGAAGCGAGCACTTTTCAGTGCAATTTCAATAGTAAAGTGACAGTCAATATCCTACAGATGACAGATGAAGAATTTCCAAATGAAGAATCAGGCAGGACATCAGTACTGACAACATATTATTAGCCCAATTGAAAAAGTTTAACAAGATCTACAGAGCTTCTCATTTTATCAGAATAAGAATTCTCATTTTATCAGAATAAGAATTCTGCCTTCTCATCTGGAAAATCATCCAAAACAACATAGGGCATAAGAAACAAAAAAACAGGGCGCCTGGGTGGCTCAGTTGGTTAAGCAACTGCCTTCGGCTCAGGTCATGATCCCGGAGTCCCGGGATCGAGTCCCACATCGGGCTCCCAGCTCCATGGGGAGTCTGCTTCTCCCTCTGACCTTCTCCCTTCTCATGCTCTCTCTCACTCTCTCTCTTTCCTAATAAATAAATAAATAAATAAATAAATAAATAAATAAAATCTTAAAAAAAAAAAAGAAACAAAAAAACAAACTCCATTTGAGAAAAATTAAGAGGAACCAGTAGGATTTTTGTAACCAGTTGCTATAAGAAAAAAAAAAAGGCAATAACAAGTGATGGCAAAGAGGTGAAAAATCGATTTTACCAATTTACTGACACATTGCCGATGGGGATGTAAAGTGGTGGGGCCGCTTTGGGAAACAGTTCAGCAATTCTTCAAAATGCTAAACAGAGTTGCCATGTGCACCACCCAGTTTCACTCACAGGTCTACACCAAAGGGAACTGAAAACACGTCCACACAGACACTTGTACACAAATGTTCATAGCAGCATTGCTCCTAATAGCCCGAAGAAGTGACCATCCAATGTCCAACAAATGATGAATGGCTGTAATATGGTATGTCCACACAATGGAATATTATTCAGCCATAAAAAGGAACGAAGTACTCGGGTTCTTCGTTCTTCATTCCGGTATGGTTTGTATGATACATGCTACAACTATAAATAGATCTTGAAAACACTAGGCTAACTGAAAGAAGACATACAAAAGGCCATTCATTGTATGATTATTTTTTTTTAAGATTTTATTTATTTATTTGGGAGAGAGAGTAAATGAGAGAGAAATGGAGAGGGAAAAGCAGGCTCCCCACTGAGCAAGGAGCCTGACATAGGACTCCATCCCAGTACTCCAGGATCATGACCTGAGCCCAAGACAGACACTTAACTGACTGAGCCACCCAGGCACACTTGTATGATTCTATTTATATGAAATGTCCAGAACAAACAGGCAAATTTAGAGACAAAGTAGATTAGTGGTTGTATGGATGGGAAAGAGGGGAGTAGGAAGTGATGGCTAATAGGTATGGAATTTATCTGGGGAAGATAAAAATATTCTTGACTTATATAGTGGTGATAGTTTTTTTTTTCTTTTTTTAAAAAGGATTTTATTTATTATTTGAGAGAGAGCAAGCATGAGCAGGGGGTAGGGGCAGAGGGAGAGGGAGAAGCAGGCTCCCATATGGGGCTGGATCCCAGGACACCGGGCTCATGACCTGAGCCAAAGGCCAACAATTAACTGACTGAGCCACCCAGGCACCCCTATAGTGGTAATAGTTGCACACGTTTGTGACAATACTAAAACCACTAAATTGTACACTTCAAAATGAATTTTTGCAGTATTATTCATGATAGCCAAGGTATGAAAACAACCTAAGTATCCATGAAGAGATGAATGGGTAAAGAAAACACACACACACAAATATCCTTCAGCCTTAGAAAAGGAAATTGCCATTTGCAATATGGATGAAACAGGGCATTATGCTAAGTGAAGTAAGTCAGGAAAAGACAAATACCACGTGGCATCACTTATATGTGGAATCTAAAAAAGAAAGAAAAAAGTCAAATTCATAGAAACAGAGAGTAGAAAAGTAGTTGCCAGAGGTTGGGGGTGGGGAGATAGAGGGAGAAGTTGGTAAAAGGGTACAAACTCAGTTATCAGATGATTAAGCCCTGAGGACTCAGTGTATAACATGATGAGTGTAGTTGATAACACTGTATTGTATAATTGAAATTTGCTAGGAGTAGAACTTAAAATGCCCCCATCAAAAAAAAAGGTAAATATGTAAAGTGATGGATTTATGAATTAACTCAATTGAGAGGGGTATCATTTCACAATGTATATCAAATCATCACTCTGTATGCTTGAAAAATTAAGAAACATATGTAACCCCAAGCAATATTGTATGAAGACACATATTGTTTAGAGGAACTTGTATTGACAGCACAGGAAAAAAAAAAAAGGCACAACTGCCTTCTTTCAAAGGGTACCGATGAAACCTATAAAGATTTGGGAAGTGTAGATTTCAGGTACTCCGCAAGTGGGGAGGCCACCAGGGGGCATAAAAGGTAGTACTTGCATGTACCCTGGGGCAAATAATACATTATATGTTAATAAAAAAATTTTAAAAATAAAATTAAATTTAAAAAAAAAGGTAGTACTTGAAAATGTGCAAAAAGAGCAGTTCGAGGGACACCTGGGTGGCTCAGTTGGTTAAATATCTTCCATCAGCTCAGGTCATGATCTCAGGGTCTTGGGATGAAGCCCCACATCCAGCGTCCTGCTCAGTGGGGAGCCTGCTTCTCCTTCTGCCTCTGCCCCTCCCCCTGCTCGTGTTCTCTCTCTCTCAAATAAAATCTTAGAAAGGAAGGAAAGGAGGGAGGGAGGGAGAAAGGAAGGAAGAGGCGTAGTTCAAGCCCACAGCACCACTCCTCCCTTGCCTGGCGTTTATCCCTCCATAACCCCCCCCCAGAAAACTGAAGTATAATCTTTCACCAAGCGGAACCTGAAAGACTTTTTTTTTTAAAAGATTTTATTTATTTATTTGACAGAGAGAGAGAGAGAGATCACAAGTAGGCAGAGAGGCAGGCAGAGAGAGAGGGGGAAGGAGGCACCCGGCTAAGCAGAGAGCCCAATGTGGGGCTCGATCCCAGGACCCTGAGATCATGACCTGAGCCGAAGGCAGAGGCTTTAACCCACTGAGCCACCCAGGCGCCACTAGAACCCGAAAGACTTTTAATTTAGGTCCCTTGGCCCTGGAAGAAGGTGGAAATGAGATGTTAGGCTAAAAACAGATTAAGTGGAAGTCTGTCTAAGGCGGGGGTTGAACTCCAACTCCCATCCCACAAGGCCACTTTCTTGTACCTAGCCCACAATAGCCAGCTGTGTAACCCCTGGCAGATTAGCTCCCTCTCTCAAAACCTGTAGATCCTTCTGGAGAAATTACACTGCTTCAAGGATTACTGACAAGACACTGACACTTGGGGGTCCCCAAGGCAAAAACGAAGTGAACACCCAATCATCCTTTCGTGAAGCCCACAAATTGACCTGCTGCTCCCATGTCCTCAAGCTTCTAACCCAGAGACCCTGCACTTACAGGTGGAAACATTCATCAACAGACTTGGGATTGCCTCCCTTAGGAAAAGAAGGTATGTACTGTGTGAGGGGATAGCGAATGGACATAGTGATCAGGACAGTTGTGGCTGAAGCGATCCAGGTGCTCACAATGAGGGGAAGACAATTTCCTAGCCTCCTCTGCAGTGAAGTGTCATGTGACTGATTTCTGGCCAACAGAGGAGAACAGAAATGATTTCTAAGCTACAAGTTCCCCGTTTCTGGGTTAGAGCATTCTCAGCACCACAATCAGCTTTTCACAGTGCCCCTAGACACAATTAGGTGAGAAATACCTAACGGTCCCATTTGCTAAATAGGTCCAGACAATAGTAGTTGGTGCTATGCCCAATAGCGATAGCTGTGTTTCCCTAAAACTTAAAACATCCTGGGAAACCCCTATGAGGTCTCTACCGTGACCTGGGACACCTTGGCACCCAGTTGGGACCCATGGTTCCTTATTTAGTTAGTTTAAGATTTTATTCATTTATTTGAGAAAGAGAGAGCACGCAAGCGAGAAAGCAGCTGAGGGAAAGGGAGAAGCAGACTGCCCACTGAGTAGGAAGCCTGATATGGGGCTCAATCCCAGTACCCTGAGATCATGACCTGAGCTGAAGGCAGCCGCTTAACCGACCTCAGGAGCCCCAGGAGCTGCTTCCCGGTTAGTGTTTAAATACATATGTATAAATGTATAATGCTTCCATTCTTGCTTTCTTTGCCTCTGGGGCCTCCCGATGGCATAGCTACAAAATGTTGGAAAGCAGCAAAATGCAGGAAGCCTGCCTGGAAACGAACTGTTATTCAGTTAAGCCACTTTGATCGCTTGGACTCCCTGGCTAGCGCTGCTTACTCCGACCCTGTGTTGTCCAATATGGTAGCCACATAAATCTACTGAGAACTGCAATAATGAACAGTGCCACACTCTGAGATTTAAAAAAACCAAAGCAGAGTCAATGTTTTTCCACTAAACACAACTTTATTTGTTTTCGTAGTACTACAATTCACTTTAACTGTTGCATCGCATAGGGTGCTGTTGTACTGTAAAGCTTGGGCAGGAGCGTGCATTAGTTCTAGGGTTAAACACGTCACCCATCTAGGCAGTATCAACAGGTTAATTCGGTTCAGATGATTTTCTTCTATGCACTGAAATAACATCACAATGTGTTTACTTGGATATTTTATGTGGCTAGCACAAGTTCAAGTATAACTACTTCACCAATCTAGGCGGTATCAACAGGTTGATTTGGTTCAGATGATTTTCTATGCACTGAAATAACATCACAATGTGTTTATTTGGATATTTTATGTGGCTAGCACAAGTTCAAGTATACCTAGGTAGACAGCACAAGTTACAGTGATACTTATGCAAATCAGAATCATCAACTAAGATAAGCACTATTTTAATTATTTTCTAGATTAAAAAAATACAGGAAAATATTTAAATTTTAAGTGAAGGCATATTACTGAGGCAGAATTCAGTGCACTACAGAAGCTAGTACTACAACTAGTAAAGAGAAAAGGGGAAGAGGGTCTAGTGCACATTCAACGATGACTGGCGATTGCAATTTACTGCAGGCACAGTGAGATGGAAAAGCTGTTTCTTGTATACAACAGTGTTAAATACAGTGAACGATATTTAAGACAACAGCTAATATTTGTCATTTCCAGCAGCAATCTAGTGAATTGAATAAGTATTCTAATAGTAAAAAAAAAATTTATGAAATTAATCATATGAAATGAGCATTCCATCAAAAAAAATTTAAACACCTTTTAACAGAATTTTTGAGCTTGTAAACATGGCCAACTATACAATACTTGAATTCTTCAACACACACAAACACAAAATCTTTGGTGGAAAGATGAGAAAAAGAAATGATTATTTCAGTTATGATAATTTAGTTATAAATTATGAGACTTAAGACATTTACAAAAGTTGAGATTTTCAATTAACCTTCTAAACAATATTGTTCATAGAATACAAGAAGTTTCTAATACTATCAAAGATCAATTGATTCATAATTTTAAAAGTTGCAAGTACTTACTTTTAGCTTTAGATGAGTCATGTGATATAAGACAGTGCCTGTTGAAAATTTTGGTACATTCTGTCTCAAAGAACATCCAAATTTACAAAGAATGTCAATTCATTGCCTAAAAACTCAAATTCATGACAGGTTTTATTTTTGACATTTTTTCACCTGTAGAAGAATTTCAGCTAGACATAGAAATTTTAGTTTCTATCGTAAGAATAAGACTCCAGCTATGTTAAGTCAAAAGACCAAAAGTATTGGAATTTTAAAGCAAGAGAATGATGGTTCCCTCATTGCTTTGTTCCATTGTCTGATAACTATTGAAAATATTTCTGTTGTTTTCTAAAGCAGACTCTAATGAGTCATGAATACAGATGTTAAAATTCTTCAATATATATGTGCAAATGCTATAAAATAATCATTGCCAGGTTATGGAATTGGTAAAGATAATGTTTTTAATGATCTGTGTTTTTATTAATGTTCCTTGGTTGAGTCATAAGAGAATTTTTACAAAGATTTCCTGTAGTAGGAATTCCAATTCAAGGTATTCTTAAAATGAAAGGAATGGGTGCCATATAATCAAGGACAAAAAGTGTCAGTATGGTAATTCTCCTTAACATAACACTGTGCACAAATAAGCTAAATTTGAAGCTCCTTAAAACAGGAAAAACTTTTACCTACTTAGGTGAAAAATTTAGTTAAAATAATTTAGTTAAAACTGGAACATTTCATAATGCAAATTAAAAAAAATGACAACTGTACCCATTTTTCTAACATTGGGTCAGTCTGCAAATTTTAAATGTCATCAATAGCATTTTATGTAAGTTAGCTGCAAAAAAAAAAGGCAAATGTAAAGACTGGTTTGTTGATATGGATAAATTCAGTTTTCTTTTCATTTTATGCAATTACTCTGCCAAATTTGACATTAATAATACTAAGTTGAATTTACTTGAACAAACAGTTTCCAAAATGATATGCTTTTGCTTCGAAATCAAATCAATTCTTCCAATAAAAGGATAAACAGTTTTGTCAATGTGGATGCAAAAATCAAAGTTATTCTTTTGATACTTGATACAGTTATTGGAAAATTTTAAGTATATTTAGAACAACAAGATATATGTGGAAGAACTATGTGAATCTACTTTTCAACGCTAAGTTTACAAATCTAAAAATGGACTGAGTAATTCAGACGAAAATCTAGTGTATGGATTAAAATTTTATGTTTTTAAACATGTTTATAAAATACACACTGGATTTTGAAGACAATGCAGAAAGTAATATAAAATATCTCATCAATAAGTTTTACACTGTTTAAAATATGTTGAAATAATATGTCTCTATTGAGTAAGATAAAATATATTGTTAACTTCATCTGCTTTGCTTTTTAAAAGTAGCTACTAGAAAATCTGAAAATACATATGTGACTCACATTATGCTCCTCTTGGACAGTACTATAGTAACTAAAACACCTTCCAGTTAGCTTTTTAGAGCCCTGTTCTTAAATGTGAACAGATAGTCAAAGATCACCAGAAATTTGAGGAAAACCTCCAATGTCAAGGAGAGAAAACAGGTTAAAAACAACCCAGAGGAAAGACAGATAATGCAGGGAGCAGAATAACATGGAAATACACTGTATTACATCTTCAGAGGGGAAAAAAAAAGTTCACCCATGAAAAAACAGATTATTAAAAAAAAAAATCAGAAAATGCACTTAGAATTATAAATGTGACAACAGCAACAAAACATTCAATACATTTCGTAGTAGAGTTGGAGGATAAAGCTGAAACATTTTTCCAGAAAGCAAGCTAAAGATCAGAGATGTGGAAGAAGTGATATCAGGGAAGATTGCGGAATAGGAAGCATGAGGAATCCATCTTGCCACCTAGACAACAGTTGTACTGGAAGAAGGTATCTAATGATACTGTGGAATACATGATGTCTATTTGAAAACTTAGAGCTCTCAGGGGAAACTCTGACTGGTAAACTGCAATGATTAGTGGTGGAGTTAGCCTTCAGGACAGTAAGAGCCACCCAGCCTCTACTGGCCAGTCCAGGAGATGAACTCCACACCCACAGTTTGCCTTGCTCGAACCAGAGTAGGCAATAAAAACCTTTGCCTCTAAATATCAGAGTTTTGGGTTCTGACTGTGGGTGGCTGCTTCTGATTATGAAGGAAGAGCAGACACAAAAGCCAGCCACCATTCTTCCAACCCCCACTGGCTAAAGGAGCTTCCAGAGGAGTTAAGGGACAGTACTTGGTTTTTCTGGACATTGAAAAAGAAAACCACATATGGGAGAATTCAGAAAACCACGGCCTCTGCCCAGGGAAACACAGAGAGTCAGACAAATGTAAGCATTCACCACAGACAGATCCCCAGCAGAGACACACTACAATAATCACCTAAAACTATGAAAAGAGAGAAAGCCTGATTTCCAGAGCTATCAAACTAGAAGATTCAAATGCCAAGTTTTTAACAATAACAAAAAAATCACAAGGCATACAAAGAAACAGAAAAGTAAGACCCATTCAAAGGAATAAAACAAATCAACAGAAAATGTAGCTTGGGAAGCCCAAAGGCCAGATTGGCTAAACAGAACTTTTAAACCCATGGTCTTAAAGATGCTTCAAGAGCAAAAGGAAGGTTCTGATGAGGCTGGCAGATCAAGTGAGAAAATGAAGAAGATTCTTCAAAGTAGGGAAAAAAAAGAGACTAGGCATCCATAAATTTTTACTTTAGAGGGGAATGCTCTCCTTGGTTCCATTTTACAAAAAGACTATAAGCATCTTGAATACCAATGGCAAAAGCCCCCAGAAGCGCTACCGATAGATTTGGCAAACCTTGTAGATTATCAGAATCACTCTGTAGGGAGAGACCCTTGAGGACTCCAACCTGGAAGACTCTCTCAATCTTGGAACCTATAAGAAAGAGTCCAGCAGAGAGTTCTCACCAATGCTCTCAGGGTAGAAAGAAGTAATTTCCAACTTCCTAAGCACCAGATTAACTCAGGAGAGACACCTCACAAGCGCCCTGGTTTGGGGAAAAGCTTCCTTACACCTTTATAGATGTCCATAGTTCCACATAAAGGAGAGAACCTATGAAAGTGCTGTACTTTATAGACAACAACTTGACAGCACATTTTCAGAACCTTAAAATGCGTCTCCCTTTTCATCAAGCAGTTCCACCTCGGAGAAACAATTCTGAGGAAAACACAAAACAAGAGACAACAAAAATGGAAGACTATCAGGTAATACACACACACAGGAAGAACCTGCAGTGGTTCCTCACCGCCTTGGTAATAAAACACAAACTCCTCAAAAGGGTTGGGAAGAAAGGTCTTTATGATGCCAGGCCTCAGCTGTAGCAACGCTCCCTTATAGGGGTGCAATGGACTCCTACCCCCAAGTGTCAGAGTCACCTTTCCGTGGGCTTCCACCTGTTGGTTTACACTTCATTTTTAGCATTGCGCACAGCTCATTGTAGCCATTAGCTGCAATCCTACTCTGCTCTGCATTGTACCCACCCCTGCAAAACACAACAGTCTTACACATCTGACTGGATTTCTACAGGGCGGAGAACATGTACTATTCGTCTCATCTCTTAAAGTGCATTGCATATACTAAGCATTAATGAATGTTTGTAGCATTTGAAAAAAACGAATAGAGGCATATCTTATTTTATTGTGCTTCACAGATATCGTGTGTGGTTTTTTTGTTTGGTTGTTTTTGTTTTGTTTTATCTTACACAAATTGAAGGTCTGTGGCAACCTTGTGTTGAGCAAGTCTACTGTCACCATTTTCCCAACAGCATTTGCTCACTTTATGTGTCATGTTTGGGGAATTCTTACAGTATTTCAAGCTTTTTGATTATCATTACCACCTCTGTTATTGTGTTCTGTGATCAGTGATCCTAGATGTGACTACTGTATTGTTTTGGGACATCACAAACCACACCCATGTAAGACAGTGAACTTGACTGATAAATGTGCACGTTCCGACTGCTCCATCGACCCACCGTCCCCAGGTCTCTCCCTCTCCTCGGACCTCCTGATTCCCTAAGACACAACTATACCGACATGAGGCCAGTTAATGACCCTACAATGGCCTCTAAGGATTCAAATGAAAGGAAGAGTCACACATTTCTCCCTTTAAATCAAAAAACCAGAAGTAATTAAGCTTTGTAAGGAAGGCATATTGAAAGCTGACCGGCGAAAAACTAGGCCTCTTCCATCGATTAGCCAAGCTGTGAACGCAAAGGAAAAGTTTCAGAGATCAAAAGTGCTACTCCAATGAACACATGAACGGAAAGCAAAAGACCCTTCTCAGTGATAGGAAGAACGTCTGAGTGGTCTGGAGAGATCAAACCAAGCACAACACTCCCTTAAGCCAAAACCTACTCCAGAGCAAGGCCCTAACTCTCCTGAATTCTATGAAGGCTGAGAGAGGTAAGGAAGCTGCAGAAGAAAAATTCAAAGTGAGCAGGGGTTGGTTCATGAGATTTAAGGAAAGAAGGCACCTTCGTAACATAAAGAGCAAATTAGCAAGTGCTGGCATAGAAGCTGCAGCATATTATTCAGAAGATCTAGCTAATTAAGGAAGGGGGCTACATCAAACAACAGATTTTCAGTGCAGACCAAACTGCCTTCTAAGAAAACGCCATCTAAGACTTTCCTAACCAGAGAGGAATCAGTGCCTGGCCTAACCCTCTTGTTTAGAACTAATGCAGTTGGTGCCTTTAAGTTGCAACGAATGCTAATTTGCCATTCTGAAAATCCTTAAGAATTATGCTAAATCTTCTCTGCCTGTGCTCTACATATGGAACAAGACCCAGATGACAACACAACTGTTTACAACATGGTTTTTACTGAATTTTGTAAGCCCACTATTGAGACCTACTGCTCAAAAAAGAAAGAAAGAAAATCCCTTTCGAAATATTACTGCTCACAGTAATTGACCTGGTCAGCCGTGATGGAAGATGTACAAGGTTGTGGTTTTCATCACTGCTGACACAATATCCTCTGTGCAGTCCCTGCATCAAGGACTGATTTCAACTTCTAGGTCTTACAAGAAATACATTTCGTGAGGCTAGAACTGCCATAGACAGTGATTCCTCTGCTGGATCTCGGTGAAAGTGAACTGAAAACCTTCGGGAAGAGTCTCCATTCTAGATGACATTGACAACATCTTTGAAGAACTGAAAATGAGGACTCTGCTATTTTACACCACGAACAGTGGTCAAAATGGTGGAAATAACCCAGATGTCTGTTGATGGATGAATGAACAAAATGTGGTATATACATATGATGGAATGCTATTCAGTCTTGAAAAGGAATGAAATTCTGACACCTGCTACATGAACCTTAAAAACATTTTGCTAAGTGAAAGAAGTCAGACACAGAAGGACAAATATTCAATGATTCCATTTATAGGAGGTGCCTAGAATATTCAAATTCAGAGAGACAGAAAGCACAATAGTGGCCCCCAGGGGCTGGGAGCCAGGACAGAATGAGGGGTTACTGTCTCATGAGCTTCAATTTGGGGTGACAAGTTCTGGAGATGGACAGTGGTGATAATTACATAACAACATGAATGTACTTAATGCTGCTGAGTTGTACTCCCCAAAAGGCTTAAACTGCTCCATTTTAGGTTATATATATTTCGCCACGTTAAAAGATAATTCAAAAATAAGTAAATAAAAGAATCATCACTGACAGGCAAAGCTTTATCCTGTCCTGTGACCTGAAAGAAATTTCTTCAGTGGAAGCTCATTAAGAAGAAACATTTTGAAAAACAAGGTCTTCATTTTAAAGTAGATGGAATGTGTTAAAGGTCTGATTTTTAATACCTGTCAATGTACATAAACAGCATAAAGTCAAATACTGGTTTTAATAGTATAAATACTGTTAATTTAGTTAATAAGAACAATTCTATAAGCAACCAAAAGAAGCTTAAAATCTCAATTATCCGGTAGGACATAAAAAATGAATTTAAGTACTTAGATGATGGCCCGCATCGAATATCCTTTAGGCAATTATACATAAGTAGTTATTGAAAACAAGCTTTTTATAAATATCGTGCAGTAGGGTTTGAGGCTGCTCTCTGTGGCTAGTATTTCTCCATACTGGAGAAAAAACTTTTACATAGAATAAAAAATATGACAACTCAATAAACCTAATTCTTTAAATGGAAAACTCACTTGAATAAACATTTTGCTGAAGAAGATATATGAATAGCTATGAAGTACATGAAAAGATTCTCGACATCATTAGCCATCAGGGAAATGTAAATTAAAACCACAAAGAGATAGTATTTCAACCCTTAGGACAGCTGTAATGAAAAAGACAGAAAATATCACAAGGGTTGGTGAGGATGTAGAAAAACCTGACTCAGGTCTTTAGTCCCCTTTTCATTTAGAAATTATTATTCAGACTTTGCCAATGAAATTCTTAAGAAATAATCCCCTAGTATCTGTACGCACTATTCCTCTGAGGTCTAGTTTCACAAAGAAAACTTAATCGAAAAGTCACTCTATGATTTTTTTATGTTCTCTTCCTGAATTTCACTATCAGTAGAGTCCCTTTAGACTTTAAAGGTCTATATTCCCCAGATTGTAGGGAGTCATACAGTGCTGCTCAGAATGAAAAATGGTGTACTCACCTGGAAAACAATTTGACAATTTCCTAAAAAGTTAAACAAAAATTTATCTATGAGCCAGCCACTCAGGCATCTACCTAAAAACAATGAAAATATGTCTATAGAAAGACTTACACATCAACATCCAAAGCAGTAATATTTTGAATAGCCCCAAACTGTAAACAGCCCAAACGTCCTTCAATTGGCGAATGGACAAAATATGGTAAACCCATAAAATAGAGTATCATTTAACCATAAAAATAAAGGCCTGATGTGCTACATGAACTTAGAAAATACGTTAATGAAAAACACAAGACCACATATGATCCCATTTGTGTAAAATGTCCAGAAAAGGCAACTCTCCAGAGACAGAGTGTAAACTGATGAGTGGTTGCCTGAAGCTAGGTGTGGGAATGGGGGTTAATTGTAAACGGACGTGAGGGATCTTATGGAGTTTATAATAGTGTTCTAAAAATGGATTGTGGTGATGATTGTACAACTCAGTGAATCTGCCAAAACTCACTCAATTGTACACCTGAAATGATCTTTATACATAATTTACACCCCAATAAACTTGTTAAAAAAAAAAAAAACCTCTACGTTCCAGATACCCAACTGGTACTGGTATAAAACCTCTTATGAATGTTGGAGGCTGTAACCAGTAAACATCCTGGAAGAAGCCTCTTCTCAAGAATTTTACATATTTCTTTATAAATTGTATCTTTAAAAAAAAACAAATCAGGATATATATATACACACACACCCACCCACACATATATATGTGTGGGTGGGTGTGTGTGTATATATATATAAACTTAAGACCAGATGAATCATTCTCTTAAGCCATTTTCTTTTCATGGCTAGAATGTCTCTGGTTGGTCCATTTAGCAGTAACTATGTAGATCAATTTACCATACAGCAATATCTGAACTACAAGCTTTTTTTTTGGGGGGGGGTATAAGGAAGAAACCAAAAGCATTATCCAGAGGTAGTATTGTAAACCTACACCCATTACATCACAGCAAATATTGCTGAGTCTCCCATCAGCATTAAGGATCTCTTCACTTCCATAAGCCAAAAGTTTTGTTTTCATTCTCATTTATATAGGAGCTACCTCAAATTTCAAGTTTACGAACTTTTTGGTACCATCGCTGAATCAGAAGGGCGCCTCCAGAACCCTAGGACTTGAGACCTAAACCTGACCCGGGGTTTTAGTTCCTTTTTCAGTCAGAAATGATTATTCGCACTCCACCACTTAGATTCATCACAAGAAATAATCCACTAATAACTGCTCACTCTTCTTTTCAGATCTAATTTCACAACAAAGCACTTAAACTGAGAAGTTATTTTGTGGGACTTCTACATTCTTTTTGCTGAATTATACTATCAGTGGAGTCTCTTTAGACTTTAGAATACGTATTCTCCAGATGGTAGGGGACCATAGTATCAAGTTCCTACAGTGGGGGCAAGTCAGGTCCTAAAATCAGAGAACTCGGCTGGCAGAAGAGTAGATTCCCTGTGTAAAGGCAGCAGCTGCTACCCCAAAGCAGCTGACTACTCCACTGAAATATGGGCCAGGGGTGTCAGCCCTTATAATTTTTCAAGGCAAGCCTTTTTTTTTTTTTTTTTGGTATGAAATCTCCTAATTCTTAAATGGTGACAACTAGTTACACACACACACACACACAGACACACACACACCTTACCAAGCGGATCAACCAAAACATATCAAATGGCTCAATCTTAGCTTGTGACCTTGGCCATACACAACGTTTGCACTCCGATGATGGGGGCTTACTTAGGATAAACAAACTTTTAAAAAAATAGAATTCTGTTTTGCAAAAGATAATCCATCCAGAATAGCTCTGTTTTCACCACCCGTTTCCTTCCCCCTCCACCCCCCCTCCCCAGCCCCCAGCCCATTTTCCTAGGACTGGTACTCTCATGGCTGAGATGGCTCCAATGTTTGCCCTCTAGATTCCTAATCCCCTCAAAGCCCAGAGGGAAAAACAGCTTGGGCTACTTTGTCCATTTAAAACATTCCCTGAAGACACATCATGTGAGCTCTGCCAATTCATTCCTGTTGATATTCTAGGGATTCCAGCATCTGGCATTTGAAAAGTATACCACATTCTCAG
Organism: Nasua narica; assembly: GCA_028533885.1. NCBI lineage: Eukaryota > Metazoa > Chordata > Mammalia > Carnivora > Procyonidae > Nasua > Nasua narica. The sequence continues at coordinate 61,820,247 of CM052813.1, read as the reverse complement.
TTCAGAATCTTAAATAAGTGCTTTTCTACAGAGAAACTTGAAAATTCCAGTGAACAAGTGTTTAGCTTATTCCCACAGCTTCAGAGAGGATCGGAGGTAAACCTAGAAATTGTGAGCCCCACCCCTTCATGCCACCAGTAAAGAAAACTCAAATTTAGAAAGGTCAAATGATGTGCCCAATGTTATATAGTGATCTGGCTGGCAAACTGGGACAGAACTCAGAACCTAGGTAATGACTCGAGACCAGTTCTTGCTAGAAGAGGAAAATCTCTTGAAGAAAAAAGGTTCATCGGTGGGTTCCGTGCACTCCTCTTGCTTTTTAGATCTGCATTTGGCCTTTTAGAATCATTGCACATCTCATCCTTTCTTCACTTTCCAATCCTTCACCAACCCGACTTTCCCAACTTTCCCAACCCTACTTATGATCTACCAAAGAAGAGTGGTGAATGGCAAAAAGTGTTTTTCTCTGCTGCCAACCCATTAAAGTTGTAGCTACTGATCAAAGCGGTGGTAGTTTACACTCTGGATTTTTAATAAGGGACAATTTGATGAGATTCCACCCCCCCCCCCACCAACCACCTTACTGTATTTCAAGAATTACTCTCCAGAGTGAAATCCCCGATGTCTGATGAGGCCTGAGTTACTCTTAAATGTCTTTTCACATTCATTACATTCATATTCTCTCCTTCCAGTATGGATTTTTAGGTGTTCCACAAGGATTGAGCTCCGGCTGAAGGTTGCTCCACAGTAATTACATTCATAGGGCTTCTCTCCAGTATGAATCCGATGATGCTCATTAAGAGATGAACTCTGACTGAAAGATTTCCCACATTCTTTACATTTATATGGCTTTACGCCAGTATGAATTCTCTGATGACGACTGAGGAGTGAATGCGTAGGGAAGGCTTTCTCACACTGGTTACACTTGTAGGGTTTTTCTCCTGAATGAAGTCTCTGATGATAAATGACGGATGTGAAATGGCTGAAAGTCATCCCACAGTCATTACACAAATAGGGTTTTTCTCCAGTGTGGATCCTCTGATGTCGAGTAAGGCAAGAATTCTGTCTAAAGGCTTTTCCACATTCACCGCATTTATAGGGCTTCTCTCCAGTGTGAATCCTCTGATGTTTGGAAAGGGACGAGCTGTGACTGAAGGATTTTCCGCAGTTGTTACACGTGTAGGGTTTTTCTCCAGTATGAATTCGCTGATGTTGAATAAGAGAGGAACTGTCACTGAAGGGTCTCCCGCATTCTTTACACTTATAGGGTTTTTCTCCAGTATGAACTCTCTGATGTTTGATGAGATGGGCACTCAGGGTGAAAGATTTTCCACAATCATCACATTTGTAGGGTTTCTCTCCGCTATGGGTTCTGTGGTGTGGCGTGAGGGATGAACTGTCACTGAAAGCTTTTCCACATTCATTGCACATGTAGGGTTTCTCCCCTGTGTGAATTCTCCTATGTTTGGTCAATGAGGCACTATAGCCAAAGGCTTTTCCACATTTGCTACATTTATGGGTCTTCTCTCCCATCTCAGCAACTTCATTTTTATCTGAGGTTGCATCTCGATTTAAATTTCTCCAACATTTTTCACACAGAGGAGAATTTTTTCTCTTAAAGGATGAGATCCGTGTAAAGATTACCCCACAATTACTGCACTTCTGGGTCTTCGTCCCAAAATGCTTTTTCTGATGTTTCTGATGTTCAGTTAGAGAGGAAGAGTGACCTAAGACTTTCCTGCCTTCATTACATTTGCGTGGCTTCTCTCCATTGTGTTCTTTGCGGTTCAGAATAAGGTCTGAATGAAAACTGAAGGGTTTCTTGCATTCATTATACCTTCGAGATTTCTTCCTTAAGTAGACTCTCAGATGTTTAATTAATTCTGAGGTATGCTTGACATTACTTCCAAAGGGGCTCTTTTCTGGGTCAAATTCCTCACCCTTACTGCCTCTCCCATGAGTTTTCTTTTGTGTGCCTGCAACTTCCTTACTGCTACGTTTCCGGGACTCTCCCATTAGGCCATAATTACCACCCATTAGGCATCTTTCTATTATTTTATCCAAAGTTGATTCTTCTAGAACATCTTGATTTTGAGAGGATTCCTTCAATTCACCTCTAGGTTCACATTCTAAAAGAAATAACAAACAGAATGTGTCCCGTTTGCAATAAAGGAAGCTGTCCTATTTGGGACTGAGACAGGAAAAGGGGTGACTATAAACAATATGAATATTATCTTGGACAGTTTTCAGAATCTTAGGAAACAGAGAAAGAAAAAAAAATTATAGAGAAACTAGGTAAATATAACGGTTAAGAAAAATATTGGGACATTGAAAAGTTTGTGCTTTATAGTTAGAATAAAGATGCATGTTCTCACCCTCATTTCAAACTTCTGTAATAGGTTCAAACTCATTCTCTCTAAAGCCTATTTATTTTCTTTTCAAATAATGACGACAGGGCAAACATTTCTTGAATGGTTAGTAAACGCCAGCCCCTGTATCAAGCACTCTACTTGTATTTCCCTTAATCTTCACAATAGCCCTATAAAGCAGGTGCTAATATTATCCCCGTTTTGTGGATGTGACGACTAGGTGATTAGAACAGACCCCTTGCCTTCCTGGAATATTTATTTTATTGGAGAGACCATTCATTTAGGTTCTCTGAGAAGTAGATGCCAAGACATGATTAGCTACGCCAGGGACTTCCTGGGGGAGAATTGCAGTGAAGGAAAATGGGGAGACCGGTCAGAGCATAAGGTGGATGTAACACCTGTGAATGAGAGAGGGAAGGAAGGAAGGCCGGGTAGGAAATATGACAACTAGCTCGTCCCAAGTCACATTTGTTGTAAACGACAGAGCCAGATTTTCCATCTATTCTGACAACAAAGTCCATACCTTTGATCCCTATACCCACTGCTTCTCAAAGTAGCCAAATAGCACTAAGTTTACAGAAAATGTTAATCCCATCACAGACATGCAGCATCGCCAACGCTAGACTTTTTTTTTTAAGATTTTATTTATTTATTTGACAGAGATCACAAGTAGGCAGAGAGGCAGGCAGAGGGTTGGGGGGAAGCAGGCTCCTTGCTGAGCAGAGAGCCCAATGTGGAGCTCGATCCCAGGACCCTGAGATCATGACCTGAGCCCAAGGCAGAGCCTTTAACCCACTGAGCCCCCCCAGGTGCCCCACAGACTTTCAAAGGTTACCACAGTTAACCGTAGGGATACGCTCTAACCAGGCGTCCATCCACTGTCCCTACCACACTACGGTGTTTTCAGTCCTATTCTTTGTCTTCATCCTACCTCAAGTGCATTCCCGTGGCACCTTCCCAAACACAAACACTTAGGGCCTTGGGTTCAAGTCCCATAATTCCCACAGTTTTCTCCAATATCATAATCTACTTATACTCTCTTTAGAACTTTGAACCACATCAATCAACTTGGCTCTTAATCATGAGATTACACCATCACTTTCATGAACCTATTTTTTAAAGAGTTAACTATAAGGCACAAAATTATATTCCCCAGAAGTTAACCATTATTAAAAATTCTGTGCATTTTTTAAAAAGATTTTTTTAGAAAGAGAGACAGGGGGAGGGGTAGAAGGAGAGGATAAAAGAAACTCAAGCAGACTTCACACTGAATGAGGGGCTTGATGTGGGGCTAGATCTCACGACCCTGAGATCATGGCCTGAGTCAAAACCAAGAGTTAGAAGATTAACCAACTAAGCCACTCAGGTGCCTCAGTACTGTTGCTTTAAATGTATATTTCATCATTGACTGATGACTTGGAATATTTTTTTTCAAGTTTGCAGCAATTTAAAGTTTAGTTTTGTTATTTTTAATTTTGTCAGCTATCTGCTCAAGTTCTTCACCCATTTTTCTAACAGACTCAGAGTTCCCTACTGATTTGCTTAAGTATTTTATAAATTATAGTTATCAACTTTGCTTTGTCTACATTTTTTCTTCTGCTGTAAATTAACTTTTTAAACAAGCTGTACATCTACATAATGCTTCTGGGGGAGAGGGAATCGTATTTATACCATTTGTATTAAAAATAATATCCTTTATTTGGGTACGCACACTGAAAACAGCCAACAGGCTGACTTCAGTTAAGATGAAATAGAGCCAAGGGGCGCCTGGGTGGCTCAGCTGTTGAGCCTCTGCCTTCGGCTCAGGTCATGATCCCAGGGTGCTGGGATCGAGCCCCGAATCAGGCTTCGCTGCTCAGAGGGAAGCCTGCTTCTCCTTTCTCCCACTCCCCCTGCCTGTGTTCCCTCTCTCGCTATTTTTCTCTCTCTGTGTTAAATAAACAAAAATAAAAAATAAAAAGATGAAATAGAGTCAAGCAAAATTATTGCTTTTTCTCTCTTAAAAAAAAAAGTCAACGTACTGAATATAAGCATTAACTTATTTTTTAACTATAAATTTAATATATTTATTGTTAAATTTTAAGGTAAGAGAAAGATGAAGAAAAAATATAATCCCCCAAAGATAACTAGGGTTAACATGAATGTTCTCCAGACATTAAAAAAATCTATGTGTATCCACATATTTAGATATATACATGTATATGTACATTTTTTCCTTTTAACAAAAATGAGATTATACTCTCCAGGCTGTCTGCTGGATAAATTCCTACTTATCCTTCAAGATGCAACTTAACTGTTAAGTAAGCCATTGCTCCTGCGTTTCCCATTCATCCCATTACTAATCCTGGGTGGTTTGATAACCATATTATGGCGGCCCCAGAAATGTCCTGCTCAGATCTCCAACTCTGCGGTGCTTACTTAGCCCCTGCGGCTGCTGACTCCACACAGGGTCACTTTCCCACGGCTGCTCCCAGTCAACGGCAAGTACGGCAGGGACACAGGCAGGTCCAGAGACACAGGACTCCTGATAGGTGACTCCCGCCAGAGAACTCTTCTTTGGCCTTGCCAAAACTTTGTTAAATGGCACATCAGGCACCTGGGTGGCTCAGTCGGTTAAGCATCTGCCTTCGGCTCAGGTCATGATCCCAGTGTCAGGCTCCCTGCTCAGTGGGGAGCACGCTCCCTCTGCCCCTCCCCTGCACTCATGCTCTTACACTCTCAAATAAATCCTTAAAACACCAAAACACTGCACATCAGTCTGAGACATTTCCTACCCGGCCTTCCTTCCTTCCCTCTCTCATTCACAGGTGTTACATCCACCTTATGCTCTGACCGGTCTCCCCATTTTCCTTCACTGCAATTCTCCCCAGGAAGTCCCTGGCGTAGCTAATCACGTCTTGGCACCTACTTCTCAGAGAACCTAAATGAATGGTCTCTCCAATAAAATAAATATTCCAGGAAGGCAAAGGGTCTATTCTAATCACCTTCTATTTTAGCATCTAGCCCACCCAACATTTCAAAAGCTCTTCACAAATGACTCGGTTAAACAACTGGTTTAATTTCTTTGCTTTTCATCAACTCACCTGATCTGGAGCCTTTTGAGATTTCCTTTTCCAGCAGCCACGGCAGTTCAATCCACTTAAACTGGGAAATCACATCTAATTTGGAAACTGGAAAGCCTGCTCATAGAGAAAAGAATAAAAAATGACTGTTTCTGCACGGAGCAAAGATTTCCAACATTCATACACAGCCTCTGGTTCTCCAGGAAAGAGAAGATGCTGTCAAATACAGACATCAATCCTGGAAAATCAGGAGGAACTGGAGAAGGTATGTCTTGATGATAGCACAGTGATACTCAACGTTTCCAGTTCAATGAAGCAGAAACTCTTTTTATGGAGAAAACATTGCAGAAAAGTACATTTAGAGGACTCATTTTTAGGATTAGTCACATCATCCCTGCACACCCAGCCAATACAGTTAATAGCGCTTATCTTTCAATGATAGTGGATGAAAAGATACACAGCTTGTACATTACATCATAAACAGATATCTTTACCCAGAAACTCTAGGCTCCTAAAGTTCTCCAGTAGCACCTCCTTATAGAGCTCCTTCTGAAAAGGCTCCAGCCTCCTCCACTCTCCTCTGGAAAAGCTCACAATCACATCCTTGAACGTCATGGATTCCTAACGAACACACAAAATACAGTCTTTTTGCATTGGATTAACATTCGCAGGTTCTAGGGATTAGGAAGTGGACACATTTTGGGCAGCCATTATCAGTCTACCATAGCAGTATTGATTACTACTGTGAGTAAGAATTTTTTTTCAGGGTGCCTGGGTGGCTCAGTTAGTTAAGCATCTGCTTTTGGCTCAGGTCGAGCCCTGGATCTGGGTTCCCTGCTCAGTAAGAAGCCTTCTCCCTCCCCTCTACAGCTCACCCCTGCTCATGCGTATGTGTGGACATGTGCACTCTCTCTCAAATAAATAAAATCTTTACCAAAAAATTATTTTTCTAAGTGATTTGTAACTAAATGTTATGCATTGTTCTAATTGATTTGTAACTAGCCGCTTTTCTTAATTATTATAACTTTTAGTACTTGTTGATTCTTAGAGGTTTTCCAAATAGACCATGCATGTGCAAATAACACATATTTGTCTCTTTCATACCAATACTTACCTCATACCTTTCTAATCTTACTGCATTGGCTAGAATATTAAAAAACTACTCATTAACAGCAGCATGGTTAGGGGCCTGGGTGGCTCAGCGCGTTAAAGCCTCTGCTTTAGGCTCAGGTCATGATCTCAGGGTCCTGGGATCAAGCCCCGCATCGGGCTCTCTGCTCAGCAGGGAGCCTGCTTCCCCCTCTCTCTCTGCCTGCCTCTCTGCCTACTTGTGATTCTTTCCTCTCTGTCAAATAAATAAATAAATAAATAAATAAATAAATAAAATCTTAAAAAAAAAAAGGGAGCATGATTAGACATTTTTATCTTATTTTTTTTAAAGATTTTATTTATTTATGACATTTTTATCTTTTTACAGGCATTTTGAGAGCTGCTTTTTATTTTCCAATACCGTTCAGCTGGAGATTTTTTTTTTGTATTAAGGAAATATAATTCTATTTTCACTTGACTAATTTTATCAAGAATAACTGTAGAACTTAGTTAACTTTTTTGTTGTTGTTTTTTCTTTCTTTCTTTTTTTTGTTGTTGTTTTTTCTTAGAGTCAGACTTGTGACAAGTTCTGGTAACTCAAATAAAATAGCATCTAAAGAATGAGTTTGAAGAATGTCAAGAAAACGGTGTTCATTATTCTAGTATCTTTATACCACTCCGTAGGAGCTCAGTAAGTATTCACTTAAGAATGAATAGAAAGGGGACGCCTGGGTGGCTCAGTTGGTTGAGCAGCTGCCTTTGGCTCAGGTCATGGTCCCGGTGTCCTGGGATCGAGTCCCACATCGGGCTCCTTGCTCGGCAGGGAGCCTGCTCCTCTCTCTGCCTCTGCCTGCCTCTCTGCCTGCTTGTGTTCTCTCTCTGTTAAAATAAAATAAATAAAATCTTTAAAAAAAAAAAAAAGAATGAATAGAAAGGAAGTTTACCTGGGACTCAGTACTTGGAAGGACAGAAAGCATTTTATTTTCTTCAGGGTTTTCCTCTTGGGAAATAACAGACTCTTGAGGGACTGGATCTAGGCAGGGAGGAAAGGACACTCTAGTTTTTCAAATGCATTCCTCAGACTAGAAATTCTTACACACATTTCTCTGGAGAAAAAGGTCAGAAGAAACAAAGTTTTTCCCACTCCTTTCAAAACAGAGATAAAAGCCACATACACTTTTTTAAAATCCGAGCTTTTCCACCACTCCATAAAATAGCCTTTCAATTCCTAAGCTCACAATAATTGATTTTATTCAAACCACCTCCATTCAATCAAAACGCCTACAGTTTAAATGTGTTTTATTTCCATAATAGTTATTTTTAAAATAGTGGAAGGCTGTATTAAGGTAAAACAGCATATTTGTTTTATGTATTAATTTGTTTTCTTCATAGTCTTAGCACAATGCCTTGCAGAAAGTCACTTCTTAAATGAAAGCAGCAAGCTGGTCTCAGGAACACACTCCTCTCCTGGGATCACCAGCAGATAGATGCCTAAAGATGGAAATCAGGAACCTGAATGTATCAACGAAATATATTACATACCCTGAGATGTCAACAGCTCTTCTTCTGATAAGGGTTAAGTATTTTTTAAATCATGCTTTACTTTCTTATGAAAAGAATTTTAGGCAGCTTACTGGGTAGACAATCAACAGGAATTATGAATCAGAATTACGTAGAAGGGACTCTTTTAAGGGAGCTGTTCTTACAGAATGCTACAGCAATCAATTCATGAGCTTCTTTGTTGTAAGGGGCTTGTGCCAAGAGGTCCTAATTTTGGAGAAGCACCATGTTTCCATGACAGACAAGTCAGAGAAGTCAGGCAACCCCAATGTTGAACATACCGATTAGCTGTGTGACCACAGTTTAACTGTGTGGAGGTAAGTACCATTTACGTAACTGGGAACTCTTGGTAGAATGCAAAGTGTCCCACATATGTACTGAGAGCTTTTTGGCAGTTCATCTGCTACACATACTGGGGACATGTGCAGCATATTAGAGGGATTTTATAAAAGCTGGACCCCATGCCCTCAAAGTGCTAGAAGACTATCGATATTTTACGATGATATATCATAATTCAGTTTATAGTTTATACACCTGCATGTGTATAATAACAGAATCCTAAAACTGTCAGTCAGCTGCTCCTGCCCGGATGCTGCCCAGCCCACATGGCTGATTAAATTTAAGATTCAATTCCTAATTTGCCCTGGTCACATTTCAGATGCTTAATGCGAAGTGCTGAACAGTGCAGAATGCATTTCCATCGTTGCAGACAGTGGGCGCCTCAATCTAGAAACCTGCTCCCACGCATAGTGGAGCCAGGAGTTATGCACTGGCTGCAGTGGACGGTATGCCTGTGACTCCAAACGTGTGCAGGTAATTGCCTTTGGTCCCGCGTTCTAAGATTCCCTTTTACTCAAGGCTGAAATGAAAGAAATTAGTATTATCATGTTAAACCCCTAAAAGACTTAGCAGAATCCCTTTCCACAGATTTAAAAAAAAAAAAAAATGAAGGTTCCGAGAGGTTACTCAGCTTGCCCAAGATTACAAGGTAAAAGACAGGGCGGATCCAAAGCCAGTCTCAACCCCAAACTGAGACTCCTTTTTAGCAATCAATTGCTTTCTTTGGGAGAGCTTACTTTCACACCTTGAGGGTATCGCTCCCGCTTCCTCCCGCCATCTATAAATCTCACCTTCCTTTTCTTCAAGCGTTTGGGTCAAATCCTCTATCAGGGTCACCACTTCCTCACTACTCTGGGGATGCTGTGACTTTACCCAAATCCTGATCTCCCCAGGCAAAATGGTCAGGAATTGCTCAAACACCAAAAGCTCTAAAATTTGTTCTTTCGTGTGGATGTCTGGTCTCAGCCACTGAGTGCAGAGATCCCAGAGCTGATTTAGGGCTTTTCTGGGTCCAGCCACTTCTGAGTAACAAAACCACCTGAATCTCTGTCTGAAAGTCTCTGGGTCTTTACTGTCTCCTCTCAGGATAGTTTCTTGATCCCCAGGAGTATCCATTCTTAGGACCTTGCTTGGTTCACTTGAGGCCAGGGTTTGAGGGTCTGGGGAGATGGCTGTCATCTTATTCAAGGATACTACAGCTTGCAATGTGGGTCAGCAGCAGGAATCCAATTCCCTTTAGACTCTAGTTGAATTATCAGTACAGTCCACCAACAGGTAATAGAGACAGCGAAATATCAAGGGTTCCAAGCATTCAGCTTATGGTCTTGCAGAAACTGTCAAAAAATAGAAGACATGAAGTAAAACAAATTATTACTCCTACAAAACATTGTTCTTGGTTTGGTTTAGATGTACGCAGACATACACAGAAGGCCTCCAACAGCCCTGCCCAGCTGCTACGTTAAAGGTCTAGGTGAGAAGCGGAGGAGTTATTGAATGGTAATTAAAGATACCCTCCAAGAAAACAGTTTCTTTAGACTAAACACTCCTCATAAGCAAAACACACGAGAAAAGGCTCACTGCTACAAGAGAATCCAGTCACAAATTTACTCAATCTCCTGAACTGCTGCAGTGAAGGGCCTCCCATTTCCCACCAGGTGCTCAACTCACAAGCCTTATTTCCTATTCGCCTCTCAAATTTCTCACATAATCAATAATCAAGTTCTGGCAGTTTTATTTCCTAAGAACCTCTCCAATCTATCCTACTTAAACTGCCTATGTACAGGTTTCTTCAATCCAGTCTCATACTGCAGCCTAAGGATTCCTTCTAATATACCAACTTGAGTCCTATCACCCCTCATCTGTCCCAAGGTAAAATTCAAATGCAGAAGTCATGCATGAAGATCTAGACACCCTTCCCTGAAGACCTCACCTCTTGAGCTCTAGCTGCCCCTGATGGATGCTGCAGCCAGAAAGAAGAATGTCCCTGTTCCCACACACCCTCCATCCCCTTCCATCCTTTGCACTGAGTCGTTCCCTCTCCTTGGAAGCTGCCTTCTTTCCCTATCCTACCAAACTTTTACTCATCCCTTAAAACTTGATTCCTTTCAACTGTCACCCCTTGTACAAAGCCTCTTCCAATCCCCAAGTGCTCTTTTGCACAGAGCCCATCCTGTGTTACGTGCATTCTTTCATTCTGCAAATAACTGACCACCAGGACACTACGGAGACACGCGTGGACAGATCAGGCAGGGTCCCCACCCTCAGAAAACACCCAGGAAATGGCAATACAGCCTGAGCGAAATGCGCTACAATGCGGCAAGTGGAAGCACACTGTCCCCCTGTTACAGCTATTACACCAGTAACTACCAACCTCTGAGCACAGAGTCCCACTCGTATGCATGACGTCACTTACTCCTTCGCCAAATATTAAGTGCCTACCAAATACCCGCACCTCGCTTAGCACTTGGAGCTGTGCGGTGACGAAGTCACTCGTCTCGGTCTCCAGGGGGACTACAACAGAGGCTCCGCGAAAATGTGACGCAGGAAGAAAGAAGTTCTCAAAGGGAGGGGGGCGCTGAAGACATTTTGGTTATCACGACTGGAGAGGAGGAGCGCTAGTGATACCTACCTGGCGGGTACAGCCAGGGATGCTGCTAAACATCCTACAGTCCCCGCACAGCTCCCTTCCCCCACGCACCCACATCAACGAATTTTCCCGCCCAAAATGTCCGCGTACCCAAGTTGCAGAACCGTAGGCGCAGGGAAGGGATGGAGGAAAGCTCCGTCATTCAAGACAGTGCCCACCTCCCCCCGGGAGCTGCGATATCGGGAGGTCGCTCGGCTCCCTATCCACGCTCCACCCTCCCCGCCCCGGGGGCATCCTTGGAGCCGGCGAGCTGGCCGCGGCCCCCAAATCAGGGGCCCGGGACAACCGCTACCTGCATCAGCACCCGCAGTCAGGAGCGACGCCACCGCAATGAGCTTCTAGAAACTGGTCCTGCAGGACCTGCGCGCGCAAGCCGGCGAGGGGCCACTGCGCCTGCGTAAAGGCGCAGAACTACGATTCCCGGAATGCGTTTGTCCCGCTTTGCGAAACTCCTGTGTTTTCCATAGGCTCCCACCTGGCCTGTTGCGCATGGTCATTGGGAAACGGCTGGGGGGCTCGACCACAGAATTATTGCTGCGCCAGAGGCCTAAAGGCCTAGAACCATCTCAGGTTTTCGGATTTGTGATGCTCGGTCTCCTTGGTAACGTCAAACTATCCCTCCTCCTTCCTCTCTTTACCCTTACCTAAAATCTAGGCTGGGAAAACCCATTGCAGAAGCAGATTAATGATGCGTTCAATGCAAGACATAATTAATGCCACAAGTTGCATTTGAACGAATACTAATTTTATGACTTTCATATCTGCCACCATGCTCCAAAACACCATCATGCCTCCCCTGGATTAGTGCAATAGCCTGTTGAATGCACTTTTCTAATCTTGTCAATTCTTTACACTATAGCCAGAGAGATGGTTAAAAACGTGAAACAGATTATGTCCCTTCTCTGCTTAAAACCCTGCAAAGGCTTCCCATTCCACTCCGAGTAAAACCCCAAATTTTAGTGGCTTACAAAGCTTGATAGAATCTGATCACCCATGACCTCCTTGACCTTCTTCCTAGAATTCCCTGCTCCAGTCACAACAGACTTGCTCTCCCTCTCCTTCCAACCTGCCTGGCATTTCTGGCCTCATGCTCTTCCAGTAGGTAGCCCTATCACTCACTCTTCCACCCCTTAATATCTTCTCAATGAAGCTTTCCCACCACACTGCTAAAATTGGAACCCCACCCCTCCCCACTCCTGTTTCCCCTTCTAACATACAATTTTCTTACTTGTTTCCTATTACCTGTCTTGTTTTGTTTTGTTTTTTTTGTCTTTTTCACTAGAATACCAATTCCACAAGAGTAAGGATTTTTATTTGGTTTGTTCCATGAGACACATTCTCCAGGCCTTAGAACAGTACCTGGTGCATAGTAGGGCTCAGTAGATTTGTTGAATTTATGAATGGGCGCTTGCTGGGATTCCTGGGGGCATAGCAAAAAGGGCTGGGGGCTGGCAGAAAGATTGTTTGGAAGCTTCTAATAACCAGATGACTTTTGGAGGGGTGGAGTTGGGAGAGAGAAACATTTTAGACTGAAAGACCCCGAGACATTAAAAGATAGAGCAAGCTCAATTAAATGAACCGCTGGGTTTATCTAACAGGCAGCAAGGCAAGCTGAAGAAACTCCCACAGTCAAGAAGGAGCTATCCCAGTCCCGGTCTGAGTACGTATTCTTCTCTACCCACCTCTCCTTGTTAGGCTGAAAATGGGACATCACGGAGATGCTGGAGAAAGCAGAGGGACATGAAATAAAATTGGCTCCTAAGTTTAGCTGGGCAAGTCAGAGAAACTTTAATTAGTGGTTCTCAAACCATATGTACCTTAGAATCATGTGGTATTCTTCATTTGAATACAAATTTTAGGACCTTTCCCTCCCCAATCCATTGTGGGTGATCCTTGGCCTATGCTTTGAGAGACACTACACTAGTTGAAATATTCTGTAAGTAAGTGACATCCTACATATGAATAAATTTCCAGGAAAAAAATGACTCCTTCTTGGAACTGTGACCAAACTGTAACATTTACTTAAATGCAACCATCATGGTAAAGAGTGGTGGATTGTGCAACAGCAAAGAAAGAGAAAACCGCAAATCACTTAGTGTCATTTGTAAGCAATCTGGTGGGATCTCTAGTCAGAGTAAGCATGCTAAGGAACACTTAACCAAATAAGTGGGCTTTTTGTTTGCTTGTGTTTTAGCTGTTTTGGCTTCAGGGTGGAGAAAAGACTGGAGAGAGAAAACTGGAGGCAAAAAGACTAGTTTTGTTAGGATGTTGTGCAATAACAGGTGGGATGATGATGGTGGTCTAAATGGTGATGAACTAAAAAAAGACCCGCGACGTGGTAGTAGTAGGATTTGGGTGATTTATTGCGAATACCGATGGGCGAGAACAAATGCACTGTATAGCAGATTATATTTTATAAAGATGATGCCACCGATCTATTTCCTATCTAGAAAAATATTGTTACAGTGTGTTGTTGATGTCCTTCCATTGAAAAGAAGTATCTGTTTCTTTCCCTTCAGTCTGGAGTGCTGAAATAGCTGACAAAACAGTTGCCTTCCCATTGTCTGCTCCCTCACATTTATTCACTTTTATTAAACATCTGAACACAAATGAATCGAGCATGGTATGAGAGTTTAATGCAATTGGACCCTAATAATCAGGACCAAAAATGAATCACAATGGGTTACTTAGTGCCTGTCGTCTCATAAAAGACAGCATAGACGGTTCCGTGAGATTCAAACATTTTCCTGGCACCAAATTCTAGGAAAAGGTATTCCTTGGGTACAGGAAATTGGAAAACATCATGGGCAATTTCTTCCAGTGGATTTTATTTTTTAGAAATGAAAAAATGTTACTAATGAAGTAAAATAGCTCAGTGAGCCTGAATAAAATCTTAAGCCGAAATCCTATACCTCTGGAGGCTAGTGGAGCCAGCCGAGCTAAAGGAAACAAGGCATTGGGAAAGGTCGAAGAAATTGAGCAGTACCTTCAAAATTATGAGGAGTGGTTATTTCCGACCTAGAATTCTATCCCAGTCATCCTGGGTATTTGAATTGGAGATGAGAGAAATTTTTAGACTTACAAGTCCCCAACATTCGTCTGCTTGTCTCCCTTTCTCAGGAAGCTCCTAGATGAGAGATCAGCAAACTATGGTCTTTAGTCTGAATCACCCCACTGTTTTTGTAAATAAAGCTTTATTGGAACATGACCATGCTCCATTGTTTCTGTAGTATTCATGACTGCTCTCGTGTTATAATGGCAGAGTTGAGGAGTTGTGACAGAAACTCTGTGGCCCACAAAGCCTAAACTATATACTAGCAAGCACTTTATAGGAAAGGTTTGCTGATAAGGTACATAAAGGAGTAGGGAGAGGAAATCATGAGGGAATCAGGCAAACTTTAGAAAGGTAGAAGAGGGGTGCCTGAGTGGCTGTGGGTAAAGTGTCCTACCTTGGCTCCAGTCTTGATTTCCAGGGGATGGGAGTCCTGGGACGGAGCTTGACTTTGGCTCTTAGGCTCAAGCATGGAGTCTGCCTGTCCCTCTGACCCTCCCCTTGCTCATCCTCATGCGCACATGCTCTCTCTCCAATAAATAAATAAAATCTTTAAAAAATAAGGTAGAAGAAAAATAAGTCAAGGGTGACAAGAGAGGATGGAGTTGCAAGAAATGTTTGAAATTTGAGAGATGTCAGGGAGGCTAATTTCAAGGATGTCTTGAAAAACCACTAAGTATAATATAATAGGGGTGTAAGCAAAATGGGTGAAGATGGTCAAAATGTACAAACTTTCAGTTACAAGATAATAATGTCCTAGGGATATAATGTACAGCATGGTGACTACAGTTAACAAAATCTTATGGTTTGAAAATTGCTAAGAGAGTAGATCTTAAAAATTCATCACAAGAAAACCTTTAAACTATATGTGGTGATGGATGTTAACTATGTCATTGTAGCTAAACTTAAAAAATACATATGTACTCGGTTTCAAAAATTAAATTCATTGGGGCGCCTGAGTGGCTCAGTCAGTTAAACAGCTGCCTTCAACTTGGGTCGTGATCCCAGGGTCCTGGGATTGAGCCCCGAATCGGGCTCCCTGCTCAGTGGGAAACCTGTTTCTCCCTCTCCCACTCCTCCCTGCTTGTGTTCCCTCTCTTGCTGCGTCTTTCTCTGTCAAATGAATAAATAAAATCTTTTTAAAAAATTACCTTTTAAGGGCCCCTGGGTGGCGCAGTTGGTTGAGCGACTGCCTTCAGCTCAGGTCATGGTCCCGGAGTCTCGGGATCGAGTCCCACATCGGGCTCCCAGCTCCATGGGGAGTCCGCTTCTCACTCTGACCTGCTCTCTCACTCTCTCTCTTTCCTAATAAATAAATAAATAAATAAATAAATAAAATCTTTAAAAAAAATTACCTTTTAAAAATAAAATAAAAAATC
Organism: Nasua narica; assembly: GCA_028533885.1. Taxonomy (NCBI): domain Eukaryota; kingdom Metazoa; phylum Chordata; class Mammalia; order Carnivora; family Procyonidae; genus Nasua; species Nasua narica. Next base: position 61,804,750 of record CM052813.1, on the reverse strand, counting down.
TTATTTAGGTGCTACATATATATTTTTTAATTTTTTATTTAAATTCGATTTCAGGGGTGCCTGGGTGGCTCCTGGGTTAAGCAGCCACCTTAGGCTCAGGACATGATCCCAGGGTCCTGGGATGGAGTCCTACATTGGGCTCTCTGCTCCACGTGGAGCCTGCTTCTCCCTCTCCCTCTGCCTGCAGCTCCCCCTGCTTGTGCTCTCTCTCTCTCTGTCAAATAAATAAAGTCTTTTAAAAATAAAAAATAAATTCGATTTCATTAACATATACTGTACTGTTAGTTTCAGGGATAGGATTTAGTGCTATATATATAGTTTAAAGAAGTAACAGAGGGTTTTTATTTTATTTTTTTAAAGATTTATTTATTTATTTTAGAGAGAAAGAGAGAGTATGGGCTGGAGGGGTGGAGGGAGAGGGAGAGAAAATCTCGAGCACACTGAGCATGGAGCCTGACACAGGGATTTGATCTTAAGATCTTTAGATCACAACCTGAGCCGAAACCAAGAGTTGAATGTTAACCAACTGCGTCACCCAGGTGCCCAGGTTTTTATTCAAAAATGCTAATATTTACAAGAGAATTTACTGTCAAAATTCCCTTTCAATTATTTTTTTTTAATTTTTTAAAGATTTTATTTATTTATTCATGAGAGACAGAGAAGCAGAGGCAGAGGGAGAAGCAGGCTCCCCACTGAGCAGGGAGTCTGATGCGGGACTCGATCCCAGGGCCCTGGGATCATGACCTTAGCCAAAGGCAGATGCTTAATCATCTGAGCCACCCAGGCATCCTCAATTACTTATAAGGGAAAATTTTAGATGCCAATCTAAAAATGTGTGAAGGGATTACATTGTTTTTCAAAAATTTTTTGGAGGGGAGAGGAATATAAAAAAAAACTTCGGAACCACTGTCTAAAGGAGATCAGGGGAGATATCCCTTCTGGTATAGGGATAAATTTTATCCCTAGAGGAAATGTTGCCTTATCCTCTAAGATGTGAGGCGTAGTATTGTATTGGACCAGGTCAGCTTTTAGCCTTTTTCTAGTGATATTTGGGAGGCAAAACTAAGTGAATGATAGGTTTTGCCAAGGGTTGGGAATTGATTGGTACTGTCTTTAAGATAGGAACCAAGGAAGGAAAGACTTGAATTCACTGCCATCCTTGGAGTTCAGGCTAAGAATGGAGCACGTGATACTTGGAGGGAATACAGACCAGAAAGCAGTGGAAATGTTCCAGGCAGTGGGGAGGATCCAAAAGGTACTCTAAATCCATGGGAATTAGGGAATAAAACCGTGGAAGGATTCTATATGGTGGTGAGAGACTGATGTTTCCGAGTTTGACTTTTTAGAAGTGGAATGTTTTGAGTCCTGACATGGTTTTATGTGTAGTGAAACATGTTTTTAATTAACAACTGACCGAAGAACAGAGATGAAGATCATGAGAGCTGTGGACCCGGTGGCAGACTCAACCCAGTCCCTGACTTCTTTAGCAACCAAAATGAATACAGTATGAGACTTATTTCTATAGAATTTTGGTTTCTCTGGAGCTCCTTGGGAATGGTTAATTGAATTATTTGGGATAGTTGGGTTTTCTTGTTTGAATTAATTGTTTTAGGCATCTAAGTTGCTTATTAGAGGGGCGCCTTGGTGGCTCAGTCGGTTAAGCATCTGCCTTTAGCTCAGGTCATGATCCCATTTTCCCGTGGGGAAATCCCTGCTAGTGGGGGGTCTGTTTGTCCCTCTTGCTGTACTCCTCCCTCTGCTCATGCGCACTCTCTCTCTCTAGTAAATAAAATCTTAAATTTTTTTTAAAAATTTATTTGAGAGAGAGAGAGAAGAGTGAGAGTGCCCCCAAACGGGGAAGGGCAGAGGGAAAACCAAACTTCCTGCTGAGCAGGGAGCCCAATGCAGGGCTCCATCCCAGGATCCTGGGATTGGGACCTGAGCCAAAGGCAGACGCTTAATGGACTGAACCACCCAGGCAGTCCTGTACTGTTTCTTGATGTCAGGATTATTGCCACGAATATCTATTCAAGTGAAATGACTTCAAGGACTCGGGGTTGGGTAGTGCTTTTTGTACTTTACAAATAACCCCGGAATGTTTTGCTTTTTGAGTTCTCACACTTTTCATAGTTTTCCTGCTTCTTCCCTGGTTTTTAGGGTGTCCATAAGCTCCTCTGTCATCCAAGTACCTGCCCAGAAGAGTGCTCTCTAATATTCTGCTTCTAATTCGCTTTTACTATGGAAACAAAACTACTTTGTTAGAACTGTGCATACATTTAGTGAAATTAGGGCCTGCTAGAAGGGAGAAGGGACTTCAAAAGAGTAAAAGACGTAAGTTTTTCGTTCTTGGATTTTGACATGCATTATTTTGGCTTCTCAGTGGCCTCTTTTCTGCCTCCTGAGCATTCCCTTTCACAATTCCTTCTTGTCTGTTTTTGGAAATCGAGGTAAATTCTAGATAGGAAGTATCTCCGAGCTACTATTCAAAACCAAATTGTCTAGTAAGAATATGAAGCTAGCTGGCTATTTATTTTTTTATTGAACATTTAATTTATTTCTCTGACAGAAGGAGAGAGCACAAGCAGGGGGAGTGGCAGTCAGAGGGAGAGGGAGAAACATGCTCCCCACTGAGCAGAGAGTGGGATGTGGGGCTCTCCCAGGACCCTAGGATCATGACCTGAACCAAAGGCAGACGCTTAACCAACTGAGCCACCCACATGCCCCAGAATATGAAGCTGTTTAGTGGGAAAAATAAACTACAATAGTTTGAAGGAAGAAGCAATTATAAAACAGCTTAGAACTTTAAACACTAGCGATTAGCAGCAGCGCTGTAAAGTGGTATAAGCTGCTGTATATAAGATGTTAACGGCATCTTTTTTTAACCTAACAATTCTGCCTCTACATATTTTTCTGTCTACATGTAATATGTGACTAGGTTGGTATATGTATAGGAATCTTTTACAGTAACATTTGCTTACACTGTAGAAAAAATTGTCCACAACCTAAATACTCATCAGTAGGGGAATGGTTAAATAAATTTTGTCATGTACTTTTCATGCAGCCATTTAAAGGAACGAGGTAGTGATGTACATACAGATTGTAGTGGTGAAGAGTGATCTGCACTGCCTAGGTTCAAATCCCTGCTTGCCACTTTCTAGTTTGTGGCATTTTGGATTTGTTCCTCCACAATCTGGTGTCATAGAAATCCCTACTTCATAAGATTGTTGTGAGGACTAAATGAATTCCACCATGTAGAGCACTTTAAATACTGCCCAGCATAATCATGATCAGCTATTATTATCATTACCCATATGGGAAGGCACGTGTGTATATTGTTTGGTGAAAAGATAAAGTTACATAATAATATGGGTATAATATGGGTAGTAGGATTCCATTTTTTTATAACAAAAATCTGTGTATACACACATATCCATGATTTGCACATGTGCGAACTCTCAAATTTCTACATAGGGTGAACTTATGAGATGCTAACTAATCTTGTCTGGAAGTTAATATTGCCTAACGAACTTATTTTTTAACTTATATTCTCTCTACTTTTTTTTTTTCCCCTCTGTGGTGGCTTTAGAAGGATCTATTTGAGGCTACGGGAAGTCATCGTTTCCTGAAACCAATCTTTGGTGCAGCTACTTTATATATTCATAGTCAGGAAAGGTTGGAGGAAATTGTTAATGGGATTATTTCTAGGGAGTAAGATGAAGGGATGGTGTGCAGTGAGGTGGGGGACGACCTTTCCTTTTATTCAGTTCTTTATTATAGTCTTTGCAAATAGTTTGTTGTGCACTGACTTTGTGTCAACATCGAACTAAGGAGCCAAAATGTCCTCAGAAAAGGAATTGGTGAACTTAGTGTGGTATGATGTCATTAATAAAGAGTGGAGGTGTAGACGTTTTAACCAGGAAAATGTTTATGGGGGGGGGAAATCAGTGATACAGAACTTTACTGTAAGTATGAGCCTCTCTCCATTCTAGTTGCTTTTGGGGTGTGTGTATATATATATATGTATGTGCAGAGACAAGGCCTCAGAGAATGCACACTCAACTCTATCTGTTCACTTTTTTCTCTGGGGAAGGTGATAGTGAGAATGTAAGGCTTTTTTTACTTTTAATTTTATGTATCCCCAATCATTTGAAAATTTCCCAAAGATTATGTATAATTTCCATATTAAAGCAATAAAGGAAATAAATGTCTTTAATGTCGTGTAAGTACCTTGTACTTGCCTAAGTTATATCTGGAATGACATATATTCATTTTTCAAGACATTAGCTAGGACTTTATGGATTTCTTTTAGGAAAAATGCAATTTCAATCCATTTAGGGTCTTGATTTCTTCCTCTTATACACACACACAAAAAAGCATCTAATCTTGTACCTAATTTGTTGTTGACAGTGCCGTCACTTGAAGTACATTATGCAACCCTTTAATTTGAATTCCATTTTGCAAGTGTTTTTCACGTACACGACCTCATGGGCAAACTTAAGCCGTAAAGTTCAAATCGGTATATTGAAAATAAATCACTCGGGTTACCAAAAAGAACGTAGTTATTAGAATAAAAATTAAAAAAAGAAAGCTCACATAAGCATATATACTTGAATTTGAACTTTCAATATCTCGATTCGTTTAACTTTTAGTAGGACTCCGTGGCTTTCCTTCACTGGGCAGTCCTAGTTTCTGAGAGCATCAGAAAACTATACTTGCTCACGGCCTTTCAGGGAGAGAAGGAGCCCAGGGAGCGGGGTCCGGGCGTTGAACGCGCCGGGGCCGAGAAGTTCGCGGGAGGCGCAGGGCGGGGCTTCCTCCCGCCGACTCCGAACCCGGCTCTACTTTTCCGAGTCCACGTCTCTTCCTTTGGACAGGCGTGTTTCTTCAGGTCGGGACCGGCCGACGTGACAGCCGCCTCCCTTTCAAAAGGGAGCTCGGGCCTCGCCTGGACGACCTCCCCTGGTCGGGGACAGCGCGGGCCAGCCCGGTCAGGCCCCTCCCGGACTGCGGCGCGCAGCCCCTCGGGCCCGAGCCCGCCGCCGCCTCGCTTCTGGGCGCCCACCTCGCGGCGCCGCGCGCAGCATCCCGGGCATGGAGACCGGCTCCGACTCAGGTCAGAGGCCCGCGCGTCCGTTTCGTGCCGCGGCCGCCGCAGGGTGCTACGGCGCGGTGGGGCGGCTAGGCCGGGCCGCCCGCGCAGGCCGCCGCGTGCCGGGTTCGCGCGGGGAGCGCTCGCGGGGCGGGCGGCGGCAGGTGGGCAGGACGAGCCGCGAGCGAGCGAGCGAGCGCGGGCGGGCGCGCGAGGGGCCCGGCGGGGGGGCCGCTGGGAGGATGGCTCAGCTCTTTCTAAATATAAAACCAGCGTGAGTTGGGCGAGCGCGACGCGGAGCCGCAGAGCCGCCTCGCGGGCCGGGCGCACCGGGACTGGGCCGACAGACGGCGGCGGCTCGGCAGAGGCGCGAGGCGGTGGAGCGCCCGAGTCGCGAGCTCGCGGGGGACCGCGAGAGCGACGCGTGCAGCGAGGAGGACGCAGGCGGCGGCGGCGGGCGGGCCTCGTGGGCGCAGCGCGGCCCGCGCCGAGCGACCGGAGGCGGCTCCCGGCCCCTGCCGCACCGGGAGCGGCGAGCCCCCCGCGCCGTCCGTCCGCGCCCTCCCGCTCCGGCCCCTCCCTCCCTCCCTGGCGCAACATGGCTGCGGCCGCCGCCTCCGCCTCCCAGGACGAGCTGAGTAAGTGCCACTGCCAGCCCGCCGCCGCGAGTCGGAGCCGGCGCTTCGCGGGGCCGGGGGCGGCGGCAGGGGCCAGGCGAGCCGGCGGGCCGGGGTGCGCTGCCGCTCGCCGAGAGCCGGGCTGGGTGGGCGGGCGGCGGCCGCGGCGTGCGGGGGGCTGGGGCGCTCCGGCCTGGCGGGCGGGCGGGGCGCCGGACGCCGCCGCCTGCGCTTGTAGGCCTCAGGTTTGCACCGTCACGTTGCGAAATTGAAACCGGAGCCCCGGGCGGAGCCACCTCTGCCGGCGATCCGCCCCGGTCCGGGGGTGGGGGCAGCCCAGCCCCCTGCCCGCTGCTCTCGGGCTGGCGGGCGGGGGGTGGGGGGGGTCGGCCCAGGGTGGCGGGTTCTGTCGGCCCGTCCCGTCTGACCCCGCCGTGGCCCCGGGTCCCAACTGTTTGGGGGAGTTCTAGAAATGGAGCTTTGGGAGCAGGGGAGAAGGTCTGTGACACCCTAGAAATCAGCGGAAAGGTCAAGAATAGGCGGTGACCCTCAGGTGGAGCAGGAAGGACGGGAGGGCAGAGAGAGGGTCGCAGGGCTGGACGCAGGAGGGACTGCGGGCTGACAGCGCTTTCAGAAGGGAAAGCCGGCGCACACTCGACCGTAAACGTTGTCATTTTTCAGGGGACGGCGAGCCCAGTTTGGGGAGAGCGGTGGTCACCCTGAGTCCCAGGCCGCCCCGCCTGCCTCCCGGGTTCACCTCGATGCTTTGTGGGAAGTGTAGTTCCAAGGCGCCGCAGGCCCATGCTGGGGTTTTAAAAATTGAATTTTCCTAGGACATTCTGATTGCGTTTGGGGTGGTGAGACGAAATGCATAGATTGAGCTTTTGTTTGTTTCTTCAGTGCTGCCCTTCAGTTTATGACAAAAACAAAAAAGGTGTTATTTAGGGGTGATGTGAGTTTTAAGTGGAATGAAACATGGGTGAGGTGTCGCAAGCCTTGTGAAGTTTTTGTTGTTATAGTCCCTTCTAAATTTCCATACGAAAGTAGTTATAAACATAGTAATTTCTGTTTCTTTGGTGTTTGGCAGTTTAAAGCTCCTTTTATATACGTGATCTCACTCTTGCGCTCGCTCGTAACAACCTTGTAAGGCCGGTAGGTAGGAATTATCCTTGTTTTAAAGAGAAGGCAGGTTTAGAGAGATTAAGGTCCTTGCTGCTTTGACAGAAAACTGGGGTAGCAGGAGTAATGTTTATTCGTTTGGAAGCTGAAAGAAAACAGTTGGTGTGACCCTGGGCCGGATGGAGAGTCTGAGTGGACAAGGTTTCGGGGTGTGTTTAGAGATGGACATAGTTTGAGGGCCACAGAGTTGATTGCTTGTCTGTAGGGTCCAAGCTGGAGCGCCCCACCAGGCCTTCTGGGGAGATCATTTCCCTTTTTTGTTCTTCCATTTGTTGTTGTTATTGTTATTGTGATAAAATACACATAACATAAAATTTGCCGTTATAGCCATTTTTAAGTGTATAGTTCAGTGGTGATAGGGTGGCATCCATTTCCAGAACTCTTCATCTTGCAAAACCGAAACACTATACCCATTAAACCTGACCTCCCTATCCCATTCCACCCTCCTCCAGCACCTGGCAGCCACCATCCTACTCTCTGTCTTTATGATTTTGACTGCTCTAGGTATTTCATATAAGTGGAGTCATACATGATTTGCCTTTCTCTGAATGCCTTATTTCACTTGGCCTAATGTCTTCAAAGTTCATCTCTGTTTTAGCATGTGACCGTATTTTCTTCATTTTTAAGGCTGAATGATATTCCCTTGTGTGTATATATTACATTTCCCCATCCATTCGTCTGTTGATGGGTACTTGGGTTGCTTGCACATCTTACCTGTTGTGAGTAATGCTGCTGTGAATGTGGGTGTACAAATACCTCTTTGAGACTCTGCTTCCAGTTCATTTGAGTATATATGCAGAAGTGGGCTTGTTTGGTCATAGGGTAATTCTATTTTTAATTTTTTGAGGGACCACCATAGTGTTTTCTGCAGTGGCTGTACTGTTTTATGTTCCTAACAACAGTACAAAGGGGTTCCAGTTTTTCCACGTTCCCACCAACACTTGTTCTTTTCTTATTTTTGAAAGTAGCCACTGCAGTGGATTTAAGGTGATCTGTTTAAATTGTTATACCTCATGGTATCTGAGTTCCTGAGTACCACTAAAAGTTTTAAAATCTGAATTACCATTTGGAGAGGGGAAAAAAACCTAGAAGCAAATTGGATATCGTTCTTTTCTTCTTCTTTTTTTTTTTTTTTTTTAAGATTTTATTTATTTACTTGAGAGAGGGTGTGAGCGCACACGAGCTGGGGGCTGGGGCAGAGGGAGAGGGAGAAGCAGACTCCCGCTGAGCAGGGTGGCTGATGCGGGGCTCCATCCCACGACCCTGGGATCATGACCTGGGCCCAAGGCAGACACTTGAGCCACCCAGGTGCCCCAAACTGGGTATCATTCTAAAGTGGCTGACATATTGTGTATATGCAGCATGCTCTTGTACCTCAGGGACCTGTTAGATGCTGGTAGTACTTCTGGTAGTACCTGGGGACTTAGAGCTTTAGCAGCTACTGAAAAAGTGAGGAACAAGGCATTCCAATCCTTGCTTTTCCATTGTTTTGTTTAGTCAAGTCATCAATCATCCACCACAAATATTTCTTGACTTGGTTTCTGTGTTCTTTCAGAAGAGATTAAATGCTTAGCAGCTGGTACCTTAGAATAATTTGACTTGAATTCACATACATAAGTACTAAGAAGTTTCAAATAAGCCACTTTTGGTTTTAGAATGGTCATAGTAAAAAGAGAGATGGCTGATAAAATGATGCTTTATACAATTTTTAAAAAAGGAGCCAAGAATCTGAATGTTTGCTGGCTATTATTTTTGACTAGCAGTGATAATAAAAGCAAACTTTTGGATGCCAGCATTGTTTTTTTCCCTAATATTTTATTGTAAAAATTTTCAAAAATACAGAAAAGTTGAAAGTGAGTATTCATATACCCACTAATTATATTTTGCATTTGATATTTTACCAGTTGTATTGCGTATCTATCCATCTTTTAAAATTTAAATTATTTTTAATTAAACTGGTAAAACACGTAACGAAACATAATCATTTTTTAATTGTTCAGTTCAGTGGCATTAAGTACTCAATCCATCCTTTTTTGATACGTTTCAAAATAAATTGGAGACATCTGTAAATGTTCCCCTCAACATTTGAGGACTAGCATTGTTTTGCATATATTCTTTTATTTGTCACAGTAATCCTAAGAGGTAGGTAAAATTATTATTGCTGTTTTATGGAATGGAAAACAGACGTTTTAGGTTCCCCAGGTCCTACAGCAAGTGAGTGGTGGTGTTGGATCCCAGGTGTCTCAGACTCCAGTGTGCACTCAGCCAGGCTTTAGGCTGTATTTACACTGTGTACCGTAGTCAGCATTCATGCCGATGAAGAGATCTAGCCAGGTGGGCTGCTAAATTCTTACCTAGATATTACTTTAGTCCAACTGTTTGCTGTTTAACATTGCTGTTAAAATGGGTGCAAAAGAAACACCACAGTCCGCCAACGGACTGGTGAGAGGAACGAGGAAGCATACGTGTAAACAGATATGTAAGGACCGAAGTGTATGATTATGTAATATAGACAATCCTAAAGTCATATTATCTGTGGTTCCCACGTCTGCTATTTAAGGATATATAGCTGGTAACAGTGGGTTTTATAGATTTCAGATCAGCATTTTTTATCTTTGTATTTGAGGTGACACACATGCCATAAATTTAAATTAAATCTATAGTTGCGTTCAGTTGTATCTGCCACCGCACTTTGTGGGAGCTCCGAGAAACAGAACTGTTAGGTTTCTCCTCTATTTCATTTTTATCAATTGACTAGTTCATTAGTATCATTGACATATGGAAGTTGCCCAAGGGTAAGCAGGACAGTCTTGAGCTGGAGTTTCTTAGAATTTGTTATCCTTTCACAAATCTCATGTAATTGTTACTTTGAATTGGGTGATTGTAAAGCTAATGTTTATTGAAAGCTAACCATGTGTTCTAATCACTTTGTACGAGTTGACTGACTGAATCCTAACACCCTTGTGAGTTTGGGGCTATTATTGTCTCAGTGGAACTTCCTTCATGTTACAGAGTTAGGGCTTGAATTCAGATTCTCTGATTCCAAAGTTGTTAATTCTGACTGACTGTTGTATTACTCTCTCTGAAAGGGAAAATACACAGTTTATAACAAGAGCAACATGTCCCCCCCCCCCCCCGTCTTAGTAGTCTCCAGAAGAAATCTGCTGTCGTGTATATAATGAGGCAGTATTCTGAGGTTCATTGAATAGAAATATTAGATTTTTTAGAAAAGATTTTATTTATTTATTTGACAGATAAAGAGACAGCCGGAGAGGGAATACAAGCAGGGGGAGTGGGCGAGGGAGAAGCAGGCTTAGCAACGAGCAGGGAGCTGATGAGGGGCTCCATCCCAGAACCCTGAGATCATGACCCCAGGCGAAGGCAGACACCTAAAGACTGAGCCACCCAGGCGCCCTGAAATTTTGGGAGAGGTGCCATGATAGAGAACAGTTCTGACAAAGATAGTTCTGAAATCTTGTTTGTAAATTACTTAAGATCATAGTGCTGTAACTGTTTTGGAATGGAATGAAATTCAGTGCAGGGCATGTGGGCTAGTTTTTCTTTTAATATTATCCTCTGCCAGTTCATGGAAAAGTTGACATTGTGGTTATGTTTCAGCAGTGGACAGGGAGATTTCTGACAGAGGGAAGGAAGCATTTGAGACTTTTCACCTGGTCAGCTGTTCAGTGGTTTCATATTCTGGGCTTTATAATTATAAGGCATCCTTAGAATCTGATCTTCCCTGGGATAAAGACAACTCAGGGAGGGGTAGGGCCTGTAATCTTACGGCACATTGACACTATTCAGTTTGACCATTTGACATAACCGTGGGGAACTTCACTTGCAAAAGTTGGCGAGATAATCGATATGTCAGATACCTTCTGGGAGGGGCTCTGTTAGTACCAGGAAGCCTTGTGGTTCTTTTAGAGGGTGAGACATGGGAAGCTGTCTCTGTGGCTGTGTGGGTGAATGTGATTCTGTGGCCTGCTGAAATAGCCCCGGAGACAGCCATCCATGCAGCTGAGCCGATCTTTGTAGAAAGGCTAAGTCAAGCCTGTATCGTTCAAATTTTGGTTACTTAGTCAAAGAGGAAAGTTAAAATGGGAAATAATGATATTTCTGTTTCTTATCAACTTCTAATTCTTCGTTTCTACCCCATTCTGTTTTTGAATGTGCTTTCAATAAACTATAGTATTTAATAAAGGCCACTGTCAGTGAAAATAGTTGGCACGGGGGCATTCGACCTTGTTCAGAAGATAGATGTTAAAATTATCAGCACTGCCGGCATGCTCAGATGGTCTGACCCAGGTTTCTGATCTCTGGTTTCAGGCCTGGCCAGTCTCTGCCTTGATGCCCGCTGTCTTAGATGGCTTATTTTTCCCACACATTTTCCAGTTAAATAAGCAGACTTTAAAAATTGAGTGGCTAACTTTTGGTTCTGTCCTCATAGAGCTTATGATTCACTGTAGATACAGGTTTATATATAAATACATAAATATTTATATTATATATAATATATATGAGATATATTATATATTGTATATAAATAAATAAAGATAACTAATACAAAGTATAATATGAAAAATGCCTACCACTATTCTTTGGAAATTCCAAGTGCAAATAGCTTGAGCTAAGACAGAGAGGTTAGAAAATAGTTTCAGAGAAAGTTTGAATCTGATATGCTGGAGTAGGGGTGCTGTGGCTGCGGAAAGTATTGGGAAAGGAGATAAAATTTGGAGTTTTGATACTTGATCCTTTCTGCCTTTTATGTTCTTTTTATGATTTGGGATCTTTGATAAATTATTTTACCTTTCTATGTCTCAGTTTCTTTCTCATGAAATTGGAATAATAAATACTTACTGTGTTGTTATGATTAATGTATATGAAAATGCACTGTTTAAGCAATTAAGCTCTATGAAAATTATTATTATTATTTAGGTGGGGGGTGGCAGTAGGAGATGAAGCTGTGAAGATAGGTTGGGACCAGCTTGTGTGGGAATGCCAACGCAACTCGTTTGGACTTTGTTCTGTAGACAGTAGAGGACCATCAAAGGCTTTTAAGCTGGAGCGTAACATGAGTAGGTCTGTTTTACAAGGGTAACAGGTGGCAGTGCTGTAACATTGATTGCGTGGATCCAGAGACCCAGAGCAGCAAGACTAATTAGGAGAGTGTCACAGTGGCCACGTGAAAGAAACCTAGGGTCTGAAGCAGGACAATGGAAGTGGATTTGGCAAGGAGACAATATAACCTAGAATCCCTAAAATAGGCAGAAATTATTGGCCAAGTAGATGAGTGTTGTTCAAGAGAGGGAGGAGTTAGAGATAATTCCAAGAATCTGCCTGAGACATTAGTGGGGTGTGAAGAGTCGTCTCTAGACAGAGTTAGAGAGGTAAAAGTGGAGAAAAGAGAGAACAGGTGTGTGTTCAACAAAGAAATAATTTGTTGAGTGAATGAGTTGAATTATTGGGGTGCCCATGTTGTATTGTTCAGGGAAACTCTTTGGAATAGTAGCTGAAATGTCAGGGGGCATCAGAGATGGTTTTGAATCCTGGCTGTGCTGCTTTTTGATTAATGTCCTTGAACAAGGGGCCTAACTTCTGGGCTTTGGTTTTCTCATCTGTTAAATGGAATAATAATAAACCTATTTCACAGAGGTGTTATAAGAGTGGGAAGAGATAATGCATGTTAAGAACTTGGCATAGTGCTAGGTGTGTGGCTTCCTTGGGTGTGGGAACTTGTTCTGAAGCTTGGGAGAGTGTGGGAGTGATGGTAGAGTTAGGGGGATGGGCAGATTGTCCAGAGGGCAGCTTTCCGGGGGCTCTGCATGTATAGGGGTGAGAAGAGGACCCAGAAGAACCAGGGAAGGGGATGACGTGTGTTGAGAGAGGGCAGAGGTTCCCAGAGTTATGAATGTTCACCATTTATATTCGCAGTTGTAATGTGCAATAACATATGTACCCACCTACTAATACTCCTCTTATAAAACTGTCATATAATTACACCTCCTTCCAATTTTAATGTAAGACTTTGTATGTTTATGATATTTATGTGTATGTACACATATACATATATGATGAAATCTGTGTTGTTTGGGTCTTTGGTGAATAATTTTAAAGTACTAGCCTGTTATTTCTGTATAATAACTTTTATTTGTGGACATACTCCTTACTCTTTTTCCAATTTGGTAATCACTATAATTTTTTCTTTCTCATTCTGAATTTGCAAAGCAGGGCATCAAATTAGATCTTAGCATAGAAATGAAGAGTGCTTTTTTTAAAATTTCTTAATGGTAGCTATGAATATAAATCTTTTAATTGTTTTTTTTTCCTGGTGTTCTAAATAATAGATTCTTTATACAATTGCATATGTACGAGTGGATGAACCTACCATTGGTGATCCAGAGGATTTTTGTCAAGACTGGATAAACCATGTATCACATTGATTGTAGAGGTTAGTAGTTCCTTAGTTCCTTAGGATGTGTGCATTTTTTTGTAGTAGCATTTAAAAATGCATAGGTTATCAAGTAGCAAGCAATTTCCTGCCAAGATCTTCATGGATTTTTCTCCTTTTCTAGCTATCCTGAAAGAGTGAAGTTCATGTTAGTTTATATATCTGCTATTATAGTTTATAACAGAAACCTCTCTTGTCTGACATTACATAAACATAAATTTAAACAATTAGCAAGAGAGACAAAAAGATAAAACTGGAAGATATTACTTAGCAGTGTGCACAAGAAAAAGACTGAGTGTTAGTTTAAAAGTAGTATTGTTGGCCACAATAAAAAATGACTTTACATGCTCCCAGAATGTCATCCTGGAGTTAACTGTTTTATTTGTAAAAAAGGAAAAAAAAAGAAAAAAAAAGGCGGGGCATTGAAAGAGGCATCATCGTAGTAATTGGATATTCCTAATTTTGCCTTTTTGACATGTACTGTGTTGGAAAAGCCACTAAATTCTACTTCATCCTCGGGCTGAATAACACTAGTGTCAGTGTTCTTCTTGGATGATATTGGATGGTCCTTTGATTGAAACTCTGTAAGTTCAGATTGTAATTCTCTGATACCATGAGCTCAGTATCCAGTGTACCTTGGATTTTGTGGCTTTAATCCAAAGGTGTATCTTATTGCTTTCTTCTGCTTTAACTATTGCATTCTCCTTCCCCCAGTGCCTCCTGTTTTTTGGTGTGTGTATTGCTGATGATCGTGTGTGATTCCTTAATTCAGTTAGGTGGAATTTTGAGGGATAGAATGAATTGAGTATTTTATAAATCAGAGTACAACTTTAGCATAAACTTTGGTTTATTTTTGCTATCTCACATATCTTCTTTCCATTAGAGAGAAATGGAAAACTGGGAGGTTGGAGGAATTTAGAAGAGAAATGAAGACATTGTTTATTCACTTCTAGATTCTTTCTCAGTGCTTTTGGGCTTGTGACAGATGCATTAATGAAGTTATGATATACTGAAGGCAAGCAGGTCAAACCACAAATGCTGAAATTTAAGTAGTGACTTAAATAAAGAACTTTCGAGAGTTTACACATCCAAATGAGCATTGTCCTAAGTAGTTAGCTGCTTTGGTGGATCTTAACTCACATATTTGACTTTTATGCAGTCTGAACTCTTGCATAATATATATTGTTTCCTTTAAGCTGGTTTTCATAAGCTGAACTAATCTTTCTGCTCATCAGTTTACTAACATTGATTCCTAACGGGGCACCTGCCAGCTGCTGTCTCTGGGGGAAAGGGCTTCCTTGGGAGGTGGGAGTGTTTGTGGAGCTCAGTGCACCTGGAGTGTGGCACTTATTCATTAAATCTAAGGGACAGATGAGGGCTTTTGTTTCATCACATGGCCCAGCCCTGCCAAGCTAACCCAACGACTTCTTCCTTCTCTCCCTCTGCGTGTGTGTGTGTGTGTGTCTGTGTGTGTGTGTGTGTGTGTGTGTGTGTGTGTGTGTAGGGGGAAGTAGTGTATGTGTGAGCAGGTGAGGGTAGCCTTGCTTAAGGCTCTGCTGGGTTGGTAGGGACCTTAAAGTACATTGACATCGTCTGCAGTTGGCTAGGACTTCAGAAGTCGCAGGAAAAGAAAGACTCCTTTCCCTTCCCCTGCTCAGAATCAAGAGCGCATCCTGCTGCAGGGTTTCCATATGGAATATCTGCTTGGGTACTGGGGGTAAGATGCTGGGCTAGGGGACAGAAAGTTGGTCTGTCTGATTGCCTCAGTTCTGGGAGTCAGGGGTACCAGCAGGGGCTGTGTCAGCAGGAACCTCCTGCTCCGAGCCTCATGGCTTGCAGAGGTTCTTATCTGTGTCCGTTGTGGGCAGCCCTGGCTGGAACGAGCCATGATGGAATGGATCCTCTCCCCATCTCTGACTTATCTTGATGTTTACCACCGGACTTTCTGACATTCTCCTTTTAAGTATGTTTGCATTTAATACTTTTTTTTTTTTAAGGTAGGGAATGGAGCAGACATCTATTTAAAAACCTAGCTGTAGAGATCAAAATTGAAAGCATTAATTCCTGAAGAAGTATCTCGCTGGCCTCATTTGAATTTTGTCACTTAAGTATTAGAGTGACATTTAGTGAATTGAAATGGCATGTAGGAATCAACAGATGATGTGGACTTTAACTACTTTAACCTTAGTATCTGGTACGATTTATAATTCACAGGATTGATCTACCAGAACAGATGGTTACGTATAAAATCAAGGTGGCAGCCAGGCCAGTCTTACTCTGTAGTTTTAGCCTCACACGCCTGATTACAGAGGTTGTCCAAGTCCAGAGGGGGTCATCTCTCCATCACCCTCCACTCCCATCACATCCTGTTTTTGTGAATTTCCTATAATTTACTTAAGTGTTTCTTAGCTGTTAGGTTCCCATTTCTGAAAATGATACTTTGGTTCCACTTGTGTCAGCTTGGACACGAAAACCCACCTGTTTCACTGGTTTACACATACTCACTCACTCATTCACTCACTCCGCTCTCCCAAACTTTTCAGTAATTTAGTTAACTCTGGAAGATGTGAGTCATAGGGAAAGTCTTGATATAGAGTGACTTTCTCTCCTTTCCCTGGTCTGTCCTCTCTCCCTCTTTTTCTTTTTCCCTCTCCTCTCTGTAGTGACTACTGCATCCCTCCTGATTTGGAACAGACTAGTTCTGCCACACAGTCAGACCTTCTAGAATTCCTCCCACCCCCTCCTCCCCCTTTTTTTTTTAACCCAAGCACTTGTTGTAGTATTAAAACACGGATAGTCCCTTTTCCAGGCGATTCTAATATCAGGTATAATAAATTGTTGCCAGCCCCCTCCTTTCCCTTGCTACAGATGTTAAATGTATAAACTTCTAAATAACTTTTCTAATGCATGAGGAATTAATATTTCATACATTCAACAGGTATTTGAGGAACTCCCCTCTGCAAGGGACTGAATTAAGTCCTGGGATACCAAGGGACTTAAGTCACAGTTTCTCAACCCGAGGAGCTCTATAGAAGGATGGACTGTAGAGGAGGAGTGGGTAGTTAGGTGGAATCAGATTGAAATCACACTTCAAAGAACTGCTTTGGTTTAGGACAGAGAAGATGGGGTAGTTACATAACGTGTAGCAAAAGACAGTGAGTGCCAGGAGAGATGTCGAAGAGGTCCATGGCACTTGTAGGGCTCAGATGGGATGTGTGGTATGTGGCAGGTAATATTTGAGCCGGGTCTTGAACGGGAGAATTTGGCTGTGTGGAGATGGAGAGCTAGGAGAGGTTGGGAGAGTATTCCTGGTTGGGGGACTTGGTTGACCAAATAATTGGGTAGGAAAAATATGGTATACTTAAGAAGCTATTGTATTTTGGATCGCTGTTGCAAGAGTAATGGGGCGCATGGCTAAGAAGATTCCTTTGGGGCTAGATTGGCCCACCATTAGGAAGGACTCTTTCTCTGATATAAGTCACTCTAGGTATGTGCTGGCTGGTTATTTATTTTTTTAATGTACTTTTATAGAAGTACTTCTTTTTTTTTTTATCCCTTTTGGCAAAGACCTTCCGCTTGTATTTGGACCCAGTTGTAAGCTGGCTTAAGCAAAAACAGGGCATTTACTTTAGGGAGTTTTATGGAAAGAAGAGGAGCCTTCACAAACTAGAAATCAACCAGTTCTTCCAGCTGCTCTCTGTGCCTTCGTGCCCATTCTTCAGACCAGCTTCTTCTGACTCCGTGTTTCACAGAGCAGGCGAAAGATGCCCATGTGCCATCCACTGGCTTTATTCTCATCCGACCAGGCCTTGAAGGGAGGCTTGACTGTTTGGTCCCACTTCTCAATTCCTGAGGAAGGTATGAATTGAGTTGGGACCCGTCCTGACGCAGTGGCTATGGCCAGGGCACAAAGTCATGTTGTACATGGTTGTCCAGTAAGCCTTCGTGTCGTTCCCACCCCCTTTCTCTGCTTCAGCTATGCTGCGATTTAGCATGCTGGAAGGAACGTTGGGTGTGGAGTTGGACTGACCTGGAGTTTGAACCCTAGCCCTGACACTTCACTGCCTTATAAGTCTTGATCAACCTTCTTCTTCCTTTTTTTAAATCAACATTCTTTTTTTTTTTTTAAAGATTTATTTATTTATTTGACAGAGAGAGAGAGAGAGAGAGATCACAAGTAGGCAGAGAGGCACGCACAAGGTGGGGGGGGGGGGAAGCAGGCTCCCTGCTGAGCAGAGAGCCCAATGCAGGGCACGATCCCAGGACTTTGAGATCATGACCTCAGCCGAAGGCAGAGGCTTTTAACCCACTGAGCCACCCAGGCATCCCTCAAATCAACATTCTTAATGAATTCTAGGCTCTGTTTCTTCATCTATAAGTTGGAGCTAATATTACCTTACTTTAATAAATAGTACTTTAGAGGGAGGTACTGCATGCTAGTGTGTACTTGGAGGGTAAAGACCTCTCAAGGTTCAACTTAATGATTCTTTGTCTTACTAGCTTGATGACCTTTGGTAAATCAGATCCCAAGCCTGTTTGTCATCTATAAATGCAGACAATAGTTGCCCACCTCACAGTATTTTTTAAGACTCAAAGGGCCATGTGAAACTGCCTTGTGACTATAATATCTTTACGTATGTATGAATCAGAAGAAAGTAAATATCAGGAGGGACAATATTTCCTTGTGAGATTATTCCATTAGGGTTTAGTATATTTCTATGGTAACCTGATAGATCTTTCTCAAAATATCTTGTAGCTTTAGGTTATTAATTGATTTATGATGCAGTGGGTAGTGGTCTAGGTATTTTCAGCTTTCCATTTCAATCTCAGCTTCCACTTAAGCTGTAACCTGATTAAAACTTAAAATTTGGGGCGCCTGGGTGGCTTAGTGGGTTAAAGCCTCTGCCTTGGGCTCAGGTCATGATCTCAGGGTCCTGGGATCGAGTCCCGCATCTGGCTCTCTGCTCAGCAGGGAGCCTGCTTCTTCCTCCCTCTCTGCCTGCCTCTCTGCCTACTTGTGATCTCTCTCCCTCTCTCTCTGTCAAATAAATAAATAAAATCTTAAAAAAAAATTAAAAAAACACTTAAAATTTATTTTCATATTCACAAAAAGTATTGTTCTTTGTAGAAAACTTAAGCAGCCTTAAAAACATTCGTAAACCTGTTACCCTGAAATAACTGTTTTCTCTTTGTAACTCAAACAAGTAATTCATGTTCATGAAGTAGTTTAGCAATGTCATAAAATTAAACAAGCCAAGAAAGAATCCTCTGAAATTCCACCATGTGGAGATAATCACTACCTTAAATTTAGTAACTTTTTGTATTCTTTTTGATGGTGTGTGCTTGCCTTCCATACTTTGTAAGGAATGTTTTGATGTTCAAGTTGTTATGAAAAGATGATACATCTAAGGAAATGGGCATATTGCTGTTCTGTTTTTTTTTTTTTTTACCTTTTTTTTTTTTTTTTGTATAAGTGATTATGTGAGTAAAAACCAGTATTTGCCTCTTCTAATCCTGTGAACAAATAGCCTTTCCCCCTTAACTCAGAAGCCAAAGTTGTATTTTTTTGGAGTGATCTGAAAAGTGAATGATTTATATGGACAGTTTTGTCAGGAATAATTACATGTTTTTAGAAATATCAGTGGCAAAAAAAAAAAAAGAAAGAAAGAAATATCAGTGGCTAATGGTGGCTAACATTGAAGTGAAGGCCTTGGACCTTCACTAGTTATTTGTTCCTTCAGAGGGATAAAAGAAAGGAAGGTCCCTTTGCTTTTACATAAAGACATTAAGGACAGGTGAATAATATGGATTATAAAAATATTTAAACTAAATGAATAAATTTATTTTTATTTATTTATTTAAAGATTTTTATTTATTTATTAGAGAGTGAGAGACTGAGAACGAGAGGGGAGAAAGTCAGAGGGAGAAGCAGACTTCCCGCAGAGCCGGGAGTCGGACATGGGACTCGATCCCGGGACTCCGGGATCATGACCTGAGCCAAAGGCAGTCGCTCAACCAACTGAGCCACCCAGGCGCCCTAAATTTATTTTTAATAGGCTTTTTTCCTGCATTAATATAATAGTTTTCATAAGCTAAACTGGAAATTGTTTTTTGTTCTGGGATTGAAGAATTTCACCATTTTGATATATTTTTTTGAGACTGAGTTTTGTTTTTTAAGATTTATTTATTTTAGAGGATTTATTTATTTTAGAGAGACAGTGTGCTTGCATGGCGAGGTGGGGAGTGGAAGGGGAGGGAGAGAAGAGAATCTTAAGCAGTCTCCACACCCAGCATGGAGCCCAATGCAGGGCTCATCTCATGGCCCTGAGATCATGACCTGAGCCTAAATCAAGAGTTGGATATTTAACCTACTCAGCCACCCAGGTGCCCCTGAGACTAAGTTAAAAAAAAAAAAAAACACGACAACTTTATTTTTTTAAGAGCAGTTTTAGGTTTACAACAAAATTGAAAAGGCATAGAGAGATTTACCGTGTAATCCTCTGCTTTACTCCCGTTCCCCCCCTCTACCCCCCCATAGCATGGCATCCTCCATCAGCATGACTCACCAGCATGGTACATTTTTAATCAAGGATAAACCACATTGACACATAACTACCTGAAATCCATAGTTTATATTATAGTTCGCTCTTGGTATTCTGTATTGTATGGGTTTGGACATAAATCCATCATTATAATATCATACAGAGTATTTTCACTGCCCTAAAAATCCTGTGTTCTCCTCCTATTCATCCCTCCTTCCCCATCCTTCCTGGCAACTACTGATCTTTTTACGTCTCCATAGTTATGCCTTTTTTAGACTATTATATAGCTGGAGTCAAACATCATGGACCCTTTTCAGATTGGACTCTTTGACTTAGTAATGTGCTTTTAAGGTTCCCCCATGTTTTTCCATGACTTGAAAACTCATTTCTATTTGGCACTGAAAAATATTCTGTTGTTTGTATTTATCCATTCATCTAGTGAAGGACATGTTGGTTGCTTCCAGGTGTTGGCATTTATGAATAAAGCTGCAGTAAACATCCCTGTCCAGGTCTTTTTGTTGGACATAAGTTTTCACCTCGTTTGGGTCAATAGCAAGGAGTGCAATTGATGGATCATATGGTGAGACTCTTTAGTTTTGTAGGGAACCTCCAAACTGTCTTTCAAAGTGACTATACCATTTTGCATTCCCATCAGTAAATGTTCTTGTTTTTGACCTTCCATATTCTTTAAGGTTCCATTTAAGCTTTAAAATTCTGTGCTTTAAATTTCTTTTTTTATCCTTGAAACATGGCTTCTTTCAACAGATTTTTGTAAAAAAAAAAAGAAATGTATTTTTACTGAAGAATATTTGAAAAGTACATGAAAGCATAAAGAAGAAAAATTATGATATATTTTCTTCCCCCTTTTATGTAGTCGTATCCTAAAACAAAATTAGTATGATGTGTATATTCTTTTTTAAAATAATGAGATATTTCAAGTATAAAGTATAGAGATTAATCTTAGAAATACTTATGTATGTCCTACCCATCTTTGTCAAAACCTCACATTTTTTGCTGTTAGCAAAAAAATTTTTTGTTTAAGAAATAAATATCAGAGACACAGTTCAAGTTTGCTGTGTTAACCATTACAATTTTTCTTTCATTATTTTTTTTTCCTCTTCCCTTTTCCTTCTTCTCTCTTCCCTTCTACCAAGAGGTTGTCATTCCTGTGAAGTATATATGTCATATGCACCATATATATATTGCATTTGTAAACTTCACATAGGTAGAATCAAACTGTACACATCCTTCTGTACTTTCATTGATTTTAGGTTTTTATATATTGTCATGTTGGTCTATATGATATTTAACTCTTGTTAATTTTCACTGTCACATGACCCTGCCACAATTTCTGTATCCATTTTCCTGTTGACTGACATTTAGATTGTTTCCATGTTTTTGCTTTTTTTTTTTTTTAAAAGATTTTATTTATTTATTTGACAGAAAGAGAGAGATCACAAGCAGGCAGAGAGGCAGGTAGAAAGAGAGAGGGGGAAGCAGAGAGCCCGATGCGGGGGCCCGATCCCAGGACCCTGAGATAACGACCTGAGCCGAAGGCAGAGGCTTTAACCTGCTGAGCCACCCAGGCGCCCCCATGTTTTTGCTTTTACTGACCCTGTGTCAGTTTCTGACAGGTGGTCTTGTGCTTATCTTTGCCTAGGAGAGTTTTTTTGCAGAACAGGATTATGCAAAGTGTGGTCTAAGGAAGGGAGAATTATTTTTTGCAAATAGGGAACTGTGGAAGAATGTAAATTAACTATCATTGTTAGTTTATTTGACATTTCTTATCTTAGACTTTCTCAACGAAGGGAGAGTGTTCCTTATCTTTTTCTGACTTGGGACAGTTTGCAGCTGGGTTACTTTGAACGGTGTGGCTTTAGGGTATGTTACCCTGGTGTAGAATTGCTCAAGATTTGTTTTGGAGATGGTATCAGCCTACACCCCATCAGCAGTGAACTCGAGTACCTCTTGGTTAGTTTCCAGGCTTTGCCAACAATTGGTAGTTAGATTTGCAAAGTTTTCCTGATGTGAAGGGTGCGCTTTCGTATCTTATTGTATTAATTTTGCATACTCCAGATCACTGTGATTGAGCATCTTTTTATGTGTTATTTAGTATATGGGTATCATCTCTGAATTGCTTTCTTATTTCCTTTTTTCTTTAAAAAATTGGGATTAATTTGCTTTTTCTTGATTTGCTGGAATCAAGTGAAGTATTCTGTTATATTCAAGTCCTTTTTTTTTTTTAAAAAAAGATTTTGTTTATTTGACAGAGAGAGAGATCACAAGTAGGCATAGAGGCAGGCAGAGAGAAAGGGGGAAGTAGGCTCCCTACTGAGTAGAGAGCCCAATGCGGAGCTCAATCCCAGGACCCTGAGATCATGACCAAAGGCAGAGACTCAACCAACTGAGCCACCCCGGTGCCCCTCAAGTCCTTTTCATTTAAAAACATTGTTGCTATTTATAACTTATCTTTTTATGTTATGGTGTGTTTTATGATATTTTAAAATCCTAACCCATTAGTCTTTTATATTTTGTGTCTACATTTTAACTTTCCCTTCTCAGTTTTACTTTAAAATCTTTAAAATTCTACTTTTATATATGTCATTCATCTACCTGCAAGGAATTTTTATGTATTTATTTTCTATATGGGTAAATAATTTTTTTCTAGTTTTCATTGCCTAGTTCGTTTTTTCTTTCCCTAGTTCTTCTGACCCCATACTCAGTTTTCTTCCTATTTTTGTATGCTGCCTCTCATTTCCTTTTTTGGATTCTCCTTTCTTTATCCTTAAATGCTGCTGTCTTGGGGACTCTGTCTCTGCCTTTCTGGGACTTAACCTTCAGTATAGGACTAGCATGTATGAGTGCCGCAGACCTGTGCCATGTCCTCGCCCTTTCCTCCTTCAGTATGTTGATCTGTGACCAGCAAGCCCTGACATAGGTAGAGTTTCAGTGAATTCTCGAACGAGTGCTTGAGTGATCTCCTTAGGGAAGTTAGTGCTTCACAGTGGAAGTAGGAGGGTCTCGGGCCTTGAAGGAGGAGAGAATTTAGATGAACAGGGGAGGAGAGAATTTAGATGAACCGGGAGGAGGAAGGGTGTGTTGCAACTTGACACATTTGGTATTAGCTTCGGATTCACAGTGGTGAGCTTTCTCTAGTGTCATTTTTTGACCTTTGATTTTTGTACATTGTTCCATTTTGTCTTAACTACCACTTGTGTGAGACAAAGTCACATGATCTTTTGGTGATGCTCTCAAACAGGGCTCCCTGTGTCTGATGTAGTATGTGTAGCATAGTGCCCTATAGAAAGTAGGATCATTGTTGCAGACAGTGGCACAGCGTAGGCAAGTTTTTTTTAGACTGAAGGTCAGAAGACCCCATTCTAGTTCTTGCCCTGATGCTTATTACCTCTGTGAACTTAGGTGAGTCCCTAAAATCCACTGTTTTTTATGTTGAACAGCCTTTTAGTCCTCTCCAACTGTGATTTCAATAGAAATCTTTCTTTGTAGTACAGGTTTCAAAATAAGTTTTTTTCCTTAGGTGGTAGTTTCATGGATGTTTCTAATAATTCCTTAGGTGGTAGTTTCATGTAATAATTCATGAAACTGCATACTTCCATTTTGTGCATTTTTCTAAATGTTTTATTTCACAATGAAAAAGATTTAAAAAACCCACAAAAGACTAGGTTTCTTACATCCATGTCCACTCCCAAATTCCAACTAAGTTAAAGACTTGAATGCAGAAAGCAAAATCATAATAACATCAGGAAGGAAGCCTAGATAAATATATGTGACAGGGGTCTCCAAGGCCACCCCCAGTATCAGTGAGTTGTTAGGAGAATTCACAGGATTCCACATATATTTGTACTCATGTCTAAGATGTATTACAGAGAAAGGATACAAAGCAAAATCAGCGAAGGGAAAAGGCACATGGAGCAAAGTCCATAGGAAGCCAGGTAAGGTTTCCAAGAGTCCTCTCCCAGTGGAGTCGCACAGGACATGCTTAATCCCTCCAGCAATGAGTTGTGACAACACACAGGACATGTTTTCTACCAGAGATGCTCAGTTGAGACTCAGTGCTGAGGGCTTTTAATCATGCTGGTCATGTTGGCATCTTCTGCCTAACATGTACCACAATTCCAGATTCTAAGAAGGAAAGCAAGTGTTCAGCATAAACCAGATTGTTTGTATGAAGAGTTTAGGCCGAGTGAGCCACTCTTAGCAGTCCTAGGAGTGGGGGGAATCTCTCCTGAAACCCATTTCCAGATACCAGCCAAGGGCCAGCCTGGCAGGTGGGCGTTTCTAAGGATAGCTGTCTCCGGCCTGCTGTGTTAACTCTTTTCTGTAGAATATACTACTCTTTGTAATCTCAGAGTAAGAAAGGCATTTCTAAGCATGACTAGAAGCTCTGAAGACATAAAAGGAAGGAAGGGTAAATTTATATTTTAAAAACTTAGATATGAAATGGAAATGCTGTAGAATCACAAGGGATGCTAGGAAAAAAGTATTTACGATGTGTGGGAGAGTAGGGGGAGATTTATTCCCAATATGTAAAAGCTTTTATAAGTCAGCAACTCAAAAGAATAATGAGTAATTTGCTGAAGAAGATATTTTAAAGGACCAATAAATATTTGAGAAGATACTTCACCTCGGTGATAAAATAGGTATAAAGACAACAGTGTGATCCCTTTCCATCCATCAATTCAGCTATGATTGATTACTTACAGTCTTTATAAAATTGATATAGGCGTGGGTGTGGGAAAATTGCTACTTGTATACACTGCTGGTGGTATAAATTAGCACAGACTTTTTTTTTTTAGTATATGTGCTGCTGAAGCGAGCACTAGCACAGACTTTTTAAATTAAGTTTTTAATTGTAACTCCAGTATAGTTAACATACAGTGTTGTATTAATTTCGAGTATACAGTATAGTGTTTCAACACTTCGTATATTACTCAGTAGCATAAACTTTTTGAAGGGTATTTTCCCAATATCTATTAAACTTGATGACGTGAAGTCAAGGAACTTTTGACTCAGCAGTTCCATTTCTAAGGCTTTAGCTTATAGAAACCCATACCAGTGCACAGATGCATGGATAAGAATGTTCTTTGAAGCATTGTTTATGGTACTATCAAACTGTTAATAACACAAATAGAGGATTAAATATATTTAATATATATTAAATATATTATGCTATATATATTGTGTGTGTATATATACACACACACAAATGGAGACAAAGTCTCCCTGTGGCCATTATCAATTAGATTTTTATTTAGTGTTATGGAAAGATATTTAAGATTTTATATGTAACAAAGATTTTATTTATTTATTTGACAGAGAGAGAGAGATCACAAGTAGGCAGAGAGGCAGGCAGAGAGAAAGGAGGAAGCAGGCTCCCTGCCGAGCAGAGAGCCCGATGCAGGCAGGGCTCGATCCCAGGACCCTGAGATCATGACCCGAGCCGAAGGCAGAGGCTTAACCCACTGAGCCACCCAGGCGCCCCTGTAATTGAACATTTTCTGAGTATTCTTCATTTGATATTTAAAACCTGACCTGAGTGGAAATGTGATTCTTTATAAACTTTGATTATCACCCTTGGTGTGAGTGCCCATATATTTTGTTACAGAAATATAAATGAATGTATTTGATTACAGGTACTGCTCTAGAACCCACTGGATGGATAGGGTTATTAGAAATACACAGCATATACACTATATTATCATTCTAAAATCTAAAAAGTTCTGAGACCTACATTCCTCCAGAGGTTTCTGGTAAAGGACTTGTTTAATCAAAAGGAAGAAGAAAGGCAAACTGTAAAATACTATATGTCATATACCAGCTGTTAGGTTAAAATAATGTTAGTTTTATGAACCGGAAATAATAGTTCGGAATATATCTCCACATTTAACAGTGATTATCTGAGGTTATGGCAATGTCTTTTTGACGTAAGTAAAAATAATTTGATAAGAGTCTGTGTGCAATGAATAATGTCAGAGTTGTAGAGAGGATGGAAGTCACTTCTGACTTGGAGGCAGTATTTGTTGTATCTCACATACTGCGGGATGACCTGGAGGATCTCACTTCCTACAACTAAAGACTCAGTCTGTGGAAAAGATGGATTTGAGTGTTGGATTCCTTTTGAATTTTCAGAACTTTTGGTTACAGTCCTTCTTGTTTCTGAATAGACAGACACTTTTGGGGTCCTGGGCCTGCTTTGCCTTGTCACTTATGTGAGATTGTTTCCTGGGTTAGGTAAGGGCACAGAGTCAGATTCTTTTTGTTTGTTTAAGATTTGTTTATTTGAGAGAGAGCATGAGCCTGGGCCCAGGGGAGGGGGGTGGGGGAAGGCAGAGGGAGAAGCAGGTTCTCTGCTGAGCAGGGAGCCCGAAGTGGGGCTTCATCCCAGGACTCTGAGATCATGGCCTGAGTTGAAGGCAGATGCTTAACTGACTAAGCCACCCAGGCGTCCCCAGAGTTCAGATTCTTCCTGTGCTTCTAAAAACAGGATTCAGGGACCATACTATTGGTAAATCTTTAGTTTTTATTTTGTTAGTTTTGATGGGTTGATAAATTTAGTATTTGATTATATCAGCACTTATTTACATTTCTTTTCATAAAGCTTGAACATGATTAATTACCTTTATTTAAAGTCCGGGGTGTATCCAAAGATGGCCTGAGAGTGCTGTACCGTTGCTCCTTGAAGGGTGTAGGAGGGTTAACTCTTCCTCTGGTATACTTGGCCTGTTTTGGAGGGACCCCACATGGTGTTTGGTGCCCTTTTGGCATCCCCATAGTCCCATCATAAATAATTTTGTTGCATTTAGGATGCTACATTTTCTTTTCTAGTGAGGGAGAGAGGAAAGTTTCGGCACTATAGTGGAGATACATACTAAGAAACCCAAGGGTTGTACAAAAAATGAAAGAGACTGATAATTACTTGTTTTTTTTAAGCCTTTGGTCAGTTTGTTATGAAGAATTTAACTTTCTGTCATCTTCCCCAGAACAATTCTTCCATCGTTTCTGTAGCTAAAATCCGTTGGCAGTTTTTCCTGCCCTGAGATCTGTAAGGCACTAGGGCCGAGCCTTCTGTAACTGGCACAAATATTGTGGACTGATTTCCCAGCCACTGTATAGAAGCATCTGGTCTGCTGATCTACAGCCATCCTGCCTGCCTTTCCTCCTTCCTTCTTCCTTACTGTTTTCTTCTTTCTTTATTATAATCTTAGAAGCTAAACTTTGAGACTTTATTTGGATTTCACCACTCTTTCCCATTAATATCCTCTTTCTGTTCTGGGATCCGACCCAGCGCTCCACACCGTGCTTATTTGTCTCCCCGTCACCTCTGGTCTGTGACAGTGTCTTAGTCTTTCCCTGTGTTTCACTATCTTGAAAGTCTTGAACAGTACTGGCTGGATATCCTGTAAAAGTTCTTCCAATTTGGGGTTTTCTAGTCGTTTTACTGATAATTAGATGGGGGAGGGGTTTGGGGCTTTTGAAAGAAAACTGCAGAGGTGCAGTGCCCTTCTTGTCACATCCTGTCAGGGGTCATGATAGCCATGTAACATCAGTCATGGTGTTAACTTTCATCACTTGGTATAGATAGTATTTATCAAGCGTCTCCAGTGTAGCGTTAACATTTTCCTTTTTCTCTTCTTTAGAAGCAAGTCACTAAACCTAGTCTACCTTCTCAGAGAGGGTGGAGGTGGAAATGAAGCTGTACCTCCTGCAGGGGGAGGCATCGTATATCATTTGGAATTCTTTTAGAAGAAACATGTTTCTTTTCCTCTGGTGAATTTAATCACTTGATCATTTATTTACATCAGCATGGATTCATGTAGATTAATTTTATACTTTGGGTTATAATCCAATACTGTGTTGTTTATTTTGTTCCTCAAATTATTCCAGCCTTGGCCATATTGGAACTCTTTCAGGGGACTCCTGGAGACCTTTGACGTGTTCCAGGCCCCGTTTTCTTTCTAGCATCCAAGATACTTCAGGTTCATCTTGCTTTTTCACTACTCCAGCCCCAGAATCTGTCATTTTTTCAAGGAGGCTGGTTCCTTTTTTTTAGAGAATGGTATTTGAAAACTAAGATTTGAGTTCAGGTTATGCTTGTTGCTACCAGAATGTCTTGCCTCTGTGTTCTGGGTGTGTGCGTGCGTGTGTATGTGTGTGTGTCTTTAAAAAAATTATGGAGATAATTTTTACAGATAAAAAAGAACAGATTCTCCGTATCTGTTAGGCAGCTTGAACAGTTAATCAATTAGTGGCCAATCTTGGTTTCATTTATATGGCCTCTTCCCATTCCTCACTCTTCCGCCCCAATTATTATTTTTTATAAGGACCCAAATGAGGCTATTACCTTATTTATTTATGTTAAAAAATCAAAATTGTGTATATTTAAGGGATACGTGATGATTTGATATATACGTACATGCGGAATGATTACTGTAGTCAAGCTAATTAACATATCTTCTCACATGGTTATATTTTTTTGTGCGTGTTGTGAAAGTATCTGAAATTTACTCTCTTAGCAAATTTCCAGTACACCTTTGGTTATTTCAAGTAAATCCCAGTAACTATATTATTTCATCTGTGGGTATTTCAGTCTTGATCTCTAAAAAATACTCTCTTAAATAAAATTTTAAATTGAGGTATAATAGAGTAGAAACTGTAAAAGTGTAGAACTTCATGAATTTTTAGGTATATATCTCTGTAACCATCACCCGGAACAAGATACAGGGCATTTCTAGCCCCCCAGAAGTCTCCTCAATCACCAGGGATAATTTTTATAAGAACCTTTAAAAACAAACATAAACCACAATACCATTATTACACCTAAGAAATTAACAGTAATTCCTTAAAATCAAATATCCAGGCATTGGCAAATGGTAGGCTCCCCTGTCAATACCTTTCCCCTCTCCTCCCCTCCCTTAGAATGTTCTGGCTGCTTGTTCTTTGCTTTGTCACAGTCTGGGTTTTGCAGAGAGCATCATGATGGTGCTGTGTAACATGTTACTCTCACGGAGGCTTTCTTGGTTGAAACTGGTCTCTCACATCCTGGTTAGGTAATCCCACCCCAGTAGTGGGCAGTGGTTCTGTCTGTGGAGAAACTTCATCAGTAACGTGGCTTCACCAAATAGATACTGTCCTTGTGTCGGATTAAAGTTCTCCTTCCCTCTGCTAGCTAGATCTAGAAGATTTCTTCAGAATTTTTGTATTCTTTTGAGTATGCAAATCCTTTAGAAGAAAGGGATAACTGTATGTAGGAGAGAATTTTGATATTCTTGGCTTTGTTTTCCTCTCTTCTGGGGGTTAAATGACCAGGACAGTTGCAAGAAAGTGTAATTAGCTACTAAACCTTTTTTAGTGTTGTTTCCTAGTATGTTAGAGTCATCTGCATACAGGGCTAGTTGTGGTTCATCATGATTAAATGATCTGTAGTACAGAAAAAGGGTTAAACTATAAAAATATTTAGTTTTGGTTGTGTTTGATTTGTTAAGTTCTTCTTTTTTTCTTCTTATATTATAGATCAGCTTGAACGGGTCTTTTTACGACTTGGCCATGCTGAAACAGATGAGCAGTTACAGAATATTATATCTAAATTCCTTCCTCCTGTTTTGCTCAAGCTGTCCAGCACCCAAGAAGGAGTACGCAAAAAGGTAAGCATGTTCGGACAGTTGGGGGAATTAATTGGTAAGTAAATGGGTATATGTTATAAAGTGAGTTTTCTCTTCTCATTATTGAAATCCAGGTTCATGATCTCATTTTGGTTTTTCAAAATGGAAAGTAAGTCTGGGACCAGCTTACATGATTTAAAAGTAGCTTTTCTATGCTTAGCACAGCTGCATTTAGTGCCGACTGTACACTTGGCCTCAGTGCCAGATGATATAATTGAGATAATCATTCTGAAAATGTGGAGGCTTGATCTAAAATCCATGCCCTTGATTCCGATATGAAAGTGAGGTGGTAATGGGGCAAAATACTCTTCAGCGTTGGCTGACTATGTATACAACTTTTATGAAAATGAAGCAAGATAATTTTTTTTTTCAAAATAATTTTTTAAAACAAGATACCGTACAGCTCTGTTATAGGATTCTGGAAAGTACTGTCACCAAAAGTTGGGTAACTATCACGTCAAGATTTTATTTATTTATGTATAATTTTATTTTTATTTATTTTTAATTTTTCAAGTTTTTATTTAAATTCCAGTTAGTTGGGCGCCTGGGTGGCTCAGTTGGTTGAGTTGGTCTTCGGCTCAGGTCATGATCCTTGAGTTCTGGGATCGAGTCCCACATCAGGCTCCCGGCTCCGCGGGGAGTCTGCTTCTTCCTCTGACCTTCTCTCCTCTCATGCTCTCTCTCACTTTCTCTGTCCCTCAAATAAATGAATAAATAATCTTAAAAAAAAAATAAATTCCAGTTAACAGAGTGTAATACTATTTTCAAGTGTAGAATTTTTTTTATTCTTATGTTCAGTTAGCCAAAATATAGTACATCATTAGTTTTTGATGTAGTCTTCAATGATGCATTATTTATTTGAGAGACAGATCGAGAGAGAGAAAGCACGAACTGGTGGGTGGAAGGGCAGAGGAAGAGGGACAAGCAGACTCCCTGAGGAGCAGAGCTCAATCCCAGGACCCTGGAATCATGACCTGAACCCAAGGTGCAAATGCTTAACTGATTGAGCCACCCAGATGCCCCAAGATTTTCTTTCTTCCTTTCTTCCTTTTCTTCTCTTTCTTTTCTTTCTAGATTTTATTTTTAAGTAATCTCTACACCAGCGTGCGGCTTGAACTCACAGCCCTGACAAGAGTTGCATGCTCTCTTGACTGAGCCAGCCGGGTGCCCCTCAGGATTTTCTTTTTTAATCTAAATGTTCTGCAGGGAACATTTGCCCTCTTAATTTTTAAAACAGTTCATTAGTCTTTTGGTGTATTTGTACTAGACCTTCAGGTCTTAAAGGTGTCATCACATTTCATCCCTTGGGCCACTCTGATTGATTGGCAACGGCCCCTTGGAAGTCTGCCCTGAGAGGGATTCTGAGGCCCAATTTGGGTTCATTGGACAAAGAGTCTCTTTAAGAACGTCTGTTATGTTTGCAGGAAGAAACGGCACTGTCATCAGGTATTTGACAGGCCTGTTGTTAACACTGCTTTGCCGAATACATGTGTATTTGATCCTGTCGCTGTCCTATTTAAAACTTCTCTGTGGCCTTCCATTACCCTCAGGAGAGCAAGGTATAATAAAAGGCCCTTCATGGGTTGGTTCCTGCTTACTTATTTAGCTTCCTCCGTCTCATCATTCCTTTGGCAAATACTAAGTTCTTTCTACTGTATATGCCAGGTGTTAGGGACATGCTAGTGAATGAAAGAAATGTCTAGTTGGGGAGACTGGCATTAAACAGTCAGGCAGATAGCATCCAATTATAATTTGTAAGAAGTGCCAACATAGAAAAGGATTCTATGGAAGAATATATTTGAGGACTTGATTTAAATTGAATGTGGGGCATAAGGAAGCCTCTATGGTGTGTAGGAAGTAGCCAGATAGAAAGATGGGGAGACCATATAAGACACAACAGGCCCTGTGCAGATGTTCTGAGTTGGAACAGCATGGGATGCCTTCAGGGAGCTGAGGGCCACGCAGTGCACCCAGTGATAGGAGTGATAGCAGGTCAGGCATTGGGCAGAGGAAATGGGGACTCCCGTGGGCAGCAGTTTGAAAGCTCATGTATAAATAGTTTTGATATGTGAAATTTTGTGATTGATGAAAACTTGTATTGATTTTCAGTTGTATAATTTTTGCAGGATATCCTGCAAGGTAGCTGGTAATTTGTGGAAAATTGAGTGAAAGAGAAAAGTTTTAGATTACTAGTGACATATCATTAGAGTACATTTGCTATTTTAAGGAAAACAAGGTTTGTTAGGTAGAATTCTACTTTATAGCCAACTTTAAATGTAGAATTAAAATTAGCTAGAATAGCTAGAAATTAAAGACTGACCATTCCACTTTCAAGTTTGAGATGGTTTGAGAGTTTGAGAGTTCCAAGTTTGGATTGGAACTCTCACAGACTACTGGTAGGTGTGTAAATTAGTGTAACTATTTTGGAAAACTGTTTAGAAATACTCATGCATAGTCCATGCTGCATATCCAGTCTTGAGTTTATATATAACAGAAATATGTATGTATGTGCACTAAAGGCATATCTGAGAATGTTTATAGCAGTATTATTTGTACTAGCCCAAACTGCAAATAATCTCATGTCTATCAACAGGAGAGTGGAGAAATTGTGATATTTCCTTACTTGGGCAGTGAAAGTGAACTGCTCCTATGAGCAACAGCATGGGTGAATCTCCGATACGATGTTGAATAAAACATTCAGACACGAGTTCACCTTATGTGTTCCATTTACAGAAATTTAAAAATGACGTTTGAGGGGTGCCTGTGTGGCTCAGTTGGTCAAGTGTCTGACTCAGCTCATGACCCCAGGGTCCTGGGATGGAGCCCTGCGTTGGTTGGGGGGGGCCTGCTCAGCAGGGAGTGCACTCCTCCTTCTCCCTCCGCCCCTTCCAGCTTGTGCTCTCTCTTGCTCACACTTTCTCTCTCAAATAAATAAAATTGAAAAAAAAATAATGGTGTTCGAAGTCAGGATAGTGGTAACTTTTGGTGAAGAGGGGATAGTGAGCAAGGGGCATGGGATACAGATGGGGCTTTTGTGGTTCTAGTGTGTTTACTTTATGAAAATTTACTGGGCCTTCTCAATTGTACAGTTTAGGTATGTGTTACACTTCAGTTAAAAAGCTTATTAATGAATAAATGAATACAAATGAATGAGTAGTAAGAACTGATGTAGACAAGATACTATAAACCTGAGGCTGGTGATTCTGTAGGTTTACTGATAGGTTAACAGTTACCTAGTTGTCTACAGAAAGTTGGTTCAGTTGATTTTTTTTTAAAGATTTTTTATTTATTTATTAGAGAGAGAGACTGAGAATGAGAGGGGAGAAGGTCAGAGGGAGAAGCAGACTTCCTGCAGAGCCGGGAGTCTGACGTGGGACTTGATCCTGGGACTCTGGGATCATGACCCGAGCCGAAGGCAGTCGCTTAACCAACTGAGTCACCCAGGCGCCCCGGTTCAGTTGATTTTTTAATTTTTTTATTTTTATGGGTTTATAGAGGGTTTCAGATAGTGGATAACCAAACTTAGGAAATTAATACTTAATATGATAATTTTGTTAGAAGCACATTAAGTCGTTAATTTATTTAAAATAAAAAAAGTTATCATGACAAGAAAGTGTGTGATTGTGGGCATGATTGTCTTGTCACTAACTGATGATTTCCCATAGAGTCCTTCCAGGACTCAGCCTCGATTAGATTGTCAGAAGAGGACTGTTTCTTGAGCCTGGTTCCTCCTGATTCTTCTCCATGCCATTTGTCTGTAGTTTAGGTCTGGATGGCCAAGACGTCGAGAGGAGTATGGGTGGTAATGTAAATTTCTAGATCTCTGTGAGATATCAGTGGTTCCAAGGCTGTCTCATGGGGACAGACACGTCAGATGAATCGAGCTCGACTGTCAGTGTCGGAAAGGTTAAAAGGATGGGCTCTGAAGTCAGATCTTTATTGTGCCATCTGGTGGCTCCGTGTCCTTGGACAAATTACTTCAGTCCCCAGAGCATCTGCTGCCTCACCTTAGATACAAGAATGACAATGCCATCTCTGGTTGTTGGGAGAATCTGATAGGAAATGCAGAGTGCTAGGCACAAGTGTGTTCTGTACAGAAACTGTTGGATAAATATCAGGTATTTCATTATTATTCATTGAACAGACATAGGTTATAGATTTGTTATTCTTAAAATTCACATTTCATTATTGCTTTAGATTCATTTCAACTTTCGTCGTTGCCAGGAATAGTCCTACAACTCTATTTAAGAAATTTTTTTTCTATTTATTTATTCATTATTTATCTATTTATTTATTATATTAAAAATTTTTTTATTAACATATACTATATTATTTGCCCCAGGGTACATGTCTGTGAATCATCAGGCTTACACATTTCACAGCATTTTCCATAGCACATACCCTCCCCAATGTCCATAACCCTACCCCCCCTACCTCCCAGCAACCCTTAGTTTGTTTCGTGAGTTTA
>CM052813.1:61682956-61770224 GCA_028533885.1 Nasua narica | reverse complement strand
ATGGTTTTGGGTGCAATTGTAAATGGAATCGACTCTTTAATTTCTCTTTCTTCTGTTTTTCTGTTTGTGTATAGGAATGCAACTGATTTCTGTGCATTAATTTTATATCCTGACACTTGATTGAATTCCTGTATGAGTTCTAGCAGTCTTGGAGTGTCTATTTATTTTTTAAAGATTTATTTATTTATGTATTAGAGAGAGTGTGTGAGTGCATCCGAGGGGCAGTAGGAAAGGGACAAGCAGATGCTCTGAGGGGCACAGAGACCCCCACCCTGAGATCATGACCTGAGCCAAAATCAAGAGTCGGACACTTAATGACTGCCCCACCCAGGTGCCTCTTTAATACTTGCTTTGAGGCCTGAACACACATTTTAGAAATGATGGAGAATAGTGTGGGCCTTGCCCTCCAGAACAGATACCTTAAATCCTTGAGTCTTTCTCAGGGGAGGCTTTCTAAAAATGTTATTTTTCTTTTCTTTTCCTTTCTTTTCCTTTCCTTTTGTTTTTTTTTTTGAAGGGTTTTTTTTTTTTTTAAGATTTTATTTATTTATCTGACAGAGAGAGAGACACAGTGAGAGAGGGAACAGAAGCAGGGGGAGTAGGAAAGACGCGGGGCTTGATCCTAGGACCCTGGGATCATGACCTGAGGCGATGGCAGATGCTTCACTGACTGAGCCACCCAGCCACCCCTGAAGTTTTTATTTATTTATTTGAGATAGAGAGAGAGCACAAGCAGGGAGGAGGGGTCAGAGAGAGGGTGAAGCAGGCTCCCCGCTGAGCAAGGAGCCCTTTGTGGGGCTCCATCCCAGGACTCCAGGATCACGACCCGAGCCAAAGGCAGATGCTTAACTGACTGAGCCATCCAGGCACCCCTAAAAATGTTATTTTTCAATGCTTAGTTTCTTATTTCACCTCTCGTAGCAAGATAATCTCATTCTTAGAGTAAGATCAGGGCCATTTGACATAAGCCTGTGGATTTTGCTTTCTACCCACAGGAATTATTGACTTGAAAATCTCTCCTCTCTTTTCCCGCTTGAAGGAGGGGAAACTTGTTATTACTTAAAGCTCTTTAGTAGAATCAGATGATCTTCAGAATAAAGTAAAAATTCTCTAGCATTTTACCTGAGTCCTTTTATAATCTTGGCTTTGCTTTTATTTCTTATCAGTCTGTGTGTCAGTCACATGCCGTATGTTACGTTCTTTTAGACCTCGTTCCTTCTTATAACTGATTCTCTGCTTGGAAATTCATCTCATCAGGATGTTCTGTCACTTCCTCCTTAAGTCCTCCTTGATCTGGCCGTCTTTTCTGCAAACCCGCTGTATCTTGTCTGTTTCTCGTGTTGTCATGTTCACAGTGTGTCTTAGTCTGTTTGGGCTGCTATAACAGAAGACCTCAGACTGGGTGACTTTATTTCTCACTGTTCCGGAGGCTGAGAGTCTGGGGTCAGGTTGCCGGCACGTCGGGTTCCATGTGGAGAGGGACCTTCCTGGTTGACAGAGGGCAGCCTCCCTGCTGCATCCTTCCCCTCAGGGGAAGAGGAACAGGACTCAGATCCCTTCATCCCCTTATTAGGGCACCAGTCTCATCGTGAGGGCTCAGCCCCCATGACATTAGCCAAACCTAAGTACCTCCTAAAGCCATCAAACTGGGGAGCGCTTCAACAGATGAGTCTTGGGGAGACACATTCCACTTGTGGCATGGTGTGTTGCAGTCACTTATTTACAGAGGTTCTGGGGGCTGTGCCTCAGTATAGGCTCATATGGGATCCCAGCTTTGGGGGACACAGCGTTTTGGAACAAGACCCTAATAATTTAATTCCCTTTCTGGGATGTTGCATTTATGTCCTTGAAAAGAACAAAGTAGCTTTTATTCATCAAATTAAGTAATGATTGAGAAATGAATTTGTTTTAAAGGTATCAATAACTTCAGTTCATATCTCTCTGTATTTAGGTAATGGAACTGCTGGTCCATCTGAATAAGCGTATAAAAAGCCGCCCCAAAATACAGCTCCCAGTAGAGACACTATTGGTTCAATACCAGGACCCTGCTGCAGTTTCCTTTGTCACAGTGAGTGTTGTCTTGGAATATTTCTGACTTATAGCGAGTTTTCTCTCCTAACATTTATTAGATGTCATCAATAAATGGGCAAGTTTAGAATTTCACCTTAGACTGATTCTAAATGAAACAGATATTTTTCTTCAAATGACACACTGTTTTTTCCACTGAAGTGGTAGGAGCAGGATAAGGCATGGTCATTTACATTGGGCAAAGGAGGACCGGTGAAATGACTGCTCAGGTTTGCTGATATAAAGGAGTAATTTGATGCTTAGTAAAAGGTTGTACAAGGCCAGTCTGAACAGAGAGAAGAAAGGGTTATGCAGTATAGGCATGAATAAATAATAATAGAAGGAAAAGAAAGGGTAAATGGTAAGGATAGGAAGAGAAGTTTAAAAAAATTCTGTTTCTAATACATTCAGAAAGGGATCCTTTTTAAAAGTGAAGTAACTGAGCCTGGTAAGAAATGTTCCTATTAAATTGTCATCTTCATGAAATGTAGATGGATAAAATTGTGGGTGCCATGTGATGTCAGATGATCTTTTTGTGGCCCTGTCGTTCCTAGCATGGAGGCGGAATCTGTTGAGTCCTATCTAACATCTGGATTCCAAACCTTTAGAGCCACCTACTGGTCCAGATAGCTTTTCTGTGCTTGCTCTGGACCCACAGCTTCATTACAGATGCTCCTTTCTTCAAGTAGATAGAAACATTGTGTGCAAGGAAAACTGCCAAATAGAATGTCTTCCAGAGAATACCCTTGTAAAGCCTATCCTAAAGTGAAGATTCCTTTAGAAAAGCAGATCTTTCTCTTAGGCACAGATCCAGATACGCTTTTATGAGTTTGCTTAAAATGAAGCATTCGTATGGATTCTAGTGATACAGACATACCCACAGGACTCAGTTTCCCTTGGTTCATCATCCGTTGGTCAGTTACTGGAATGAGGAACCAGAGTGCTGCGTGTACCAAGGCAGGTGTAGTAACCAGTTGGGAAATGGCAGCCTAGGATTTCGAGGGTAGTCTCCTCTTTGCTGGAAAGGATTAGTGCAACAAGCTGGGAGCTCTGATGCCACTATGTAGTATGGAGGTTCTGACAGGCTAAATGATGACTTTTTCTTTTCAGTGAAAATTGCATTTTTGTGTGCTTTTATCCCCCCAACTTTATTGAGGCATAATTAACAAATAAAATTGTATGTATTTAAAGTGAAAAAACATGATGTTTGATAAAGGTATGCATGAGTGCTTTAGATTAGATCATGCTCTCTGACATGAAGCACATCTTAAAGCAAGCATTTTGAATAAGTAGGGCTAGAATTCTTCCTGAGATGTCAGAGTTGATCAAGCTGTAATAAACATGTGGTAAACATATGGAGGGAGAATGTGATTTCTTTGTTATAACGTAACTCCTAACTCCCTAAGTTATCAACCGTGTGTTTTCATTGAAAGCCTAGAGTATTTCCTTCATGCTCACTTGCTTTTCTCTTATTGTGTTAGAATTTTACTATAATTTATGTTAAGATGGGCTATCCTCGCCTGCCAGTGGAAAAACAATGTGAACTGGCCCCCACGCTCCTTACTGCCATGGAAGGGAAGCCTCAGCCACAGCAGGATAGGTATGGTGTCCTCAGTGACCTTGTCTCCCACCTGCATGACTCAGTAGCGACCTTTCAAACATAGAGTCACACATTTGGTTTTGCTTGGGCTCATGTGCAGGCTTGAGCTCTTTCAGCTGACAATGATTGAATTTTCTGTGTTAATCTCAACGTTACTGTTTTGGTAGCTATCAAATTTCTTGATGTGCGCATACTGAAAGGTGTGCAGAACTAACAACATATTTGTCAATCTAGATGCTTTTATTTTGTCAATTATTTTGAAGAGGCTAATTTCATGTGAATGCACAAATTAGTTATAAAGTGCTTTTCCTCAAAACGTTTCTATCTTGGAGGGTAGGAAGTTTTAAAGCAGTTTTCTTAAGGAATGGATCACTTGTTTATATTAATATGGGCATTGGAGGGGTGAAAGGGGTATGGATAACACCCTTAGATTCAGATTTGGCTCAGACTTCTGAGGTGTAGCTGGCCATGGTGAGCATCATCAGGAAGAGCGCACAAGCTGGGGGGAAGATGGAGTTAAATGATGGTTTTACTTCGCTTTTTTAGTAAAGCACTTGTATTTTTAAAAGAGAAATTGCAGTATGGATCTTTACAAATAAAATTAATAAACAGTACAAGCACTCTGAAGTTTTCGTGTGTAGTGAAAGAAGGAATTACTGAAACTGTTACATAAGTTTACATGTTGGAAATTTTCATATTCAAAATATTGACATGATCAGTTTTTAATTTCTTTAGATTTAGAATAACTTTAATTGTGGAAAAGAAAAAATTTATTGAAGGAATATGTTATAAGTTGAACTATACTTACAGTTACTTTTGGTAACCTTAGATACTGACGCTGAAGGCATTTTATGTACATTTTTTCCCCAGTGTTTTCGGTGAGGAGCCCAATTGGCTAAATGGCAGTCATCACTCAGGGTACTAGGTTTTCAGTAACAAAGAAAGCTAGGCCGGTTCCTAGATCAGGACTTTGTAAGTTGGTGGTTTTGAAATGCGAGGCCCTTGCTACACTTGCTACTTCTTGTTTTGTGATTTTTTTGTGTGTGTGATTTTCGTTTTGTCTGTTATTTGCATGTATAAAACTCTTGTTTTTAAAGTAGTTGCAATAAATGTAATTGTTTTTTCAGCTTAATGCATCTTTTAATACCAACCCTTTTTCACATGAAATACCCTGTTGAATCATCAAAATCAGCTTCTCCGTTTAATCTTGCTGAGAAACCAAAGACTGTGCAGCTGCTTTTGGACTTCATGCTAGATGTCCTTCTGATGCCTTATGGGTAGGTTCCAACGTAAAAACCCAGTGACGTTGTTATTGACTGCTTTCACTGTGTGTGGTTAAATACTATTGTAAATGGTTCAGTTTTCACTTGAAAATGGCTGTGTCTCAGATTTTCCTTTCTGCTGCAGTGCTACCTCTTCTAAACCCTAGCCCTACTGCTTGTTGACCTCAGAGGTGGAAGCTGCCGTTAGGATTTCAGACTCAGCCTCTCCCAACTGAAATCAGTCTTTCCCCATAAAAACAGTTCCTTTTCTTTAAAAAGCTGTCAGTGCTGTGATGGTTCTCTTAGCCATGTCGGTGTACAATTGTAAACTGCCTCCAGCTTTCCTTTTCCCTGTTGCTGATACCAGCCCCATTATACCCCTTCTCTGCTCCCTGTCTCGTCCCGGAACCACTCTCCCTGCTGCCTGCTGTGGGCTATTTCATCTCCGCTCCGCTCTCGTCATGACTTTCTCACCACCTGTTCTTCTCCAAAACTCTCTACACTGCCAGAGGGAGCCCTGATTTTTACTTATTTTTAATTTTTGTAAAGATTATTTATTTATTAGGGAAAGAGAGCACGTGCACACGCGCCCACTTGTGCTTGAGTAGGGGGAGGGGCAGAGAGAAGGCAGAGGGACAGACTTCTGTGCAGGGTGGGGGTGGGAGGCTCGATCTCATGACTCTGAGATTATGTCCAGAGCTGAAATCAGAAGTTGGCTGCTTAATTGGCTGAGCCACCCAGGCGTCCCGGGGATCCCAAATTTTTAAAATGGGATTTTTTTTAAATCTCGATTTTCGATCTTACCAGATCACCCTTAAAATCTTTAGGGTAGGGGGCGCCTGGGTGGCTCAGTTGGTTAAGCGACTGCCTTCGGCTCAGGTCATGATCCCGGAGTCCCGGGATCGAGTCCCACATCGGACTCCCGGCTCTGCGGGAAGTCTGCTTCTCCCTCTGACCTTCTCTCCTCTCATTCTCAGTCTCTCTCTCTAATAAATAAATTAAAAAAATCTTTAAAAAAAAAACATCTTTAGGGTATTATTTTTCAGTCATTACATGCACTGATGTGGTTCACGTGCTCTTATGTCCTTGCCTTTCATGTTTTAAATTTTTTTTTTAATTTTATTTACTTATTTGACAGAGAGGAGAGAAATCACAAGTAGGCAGAGAGGCAGGCAGAGAGAGAGGGGGAAGGAGGCTCCCCGATGAGCAGAGAGCCCGATGCGGGGCTCGATCCCAGGACCCTGAGATCCTGACCCGAGCCGAAGGCAGAGGCTTTAACCCACCGAGCCACCCAGGCACCCCGCCTTTCATGTTTTAAGAGAATACAGTTCTTTCTGCTGAGAATGCCTCCCCATCAGAAAAGAAGGGAAGAAAGAAAACAACAACCAAAACAGCTGCTTTGAAAGAGCATCTCAGACAAGCTTAGATGCCAGCTGTGTGTGTTTCCGACATAAATTTCTTGCCCTGGGCAGAGGACACTATTTTCTGCGTCCTTGTTACACTACCCATCCGTCTGTATGGCCACTTTGTGTTTTTATTGTACTGCTGACATGTCTATCTTCCCTAATAGATTGGGGACTCCTTGAAGTCAAGAGTTGTTGTATCTAGCTCTGGTCCCCTGCACAGTGGCCCAGGTTATGATCTGCTTCTAGGCTACTTGTTTTCTAGGTTGTGTTGCTGCCAGAGATACTTATCTAAAATGCTGCTTTCATTATGTTTCTTCCCTGATCAAAAGTGTAATATGTACTATAATCTTAGCATGTGGAGTTTCCTATCCTCTGTCCCCCCGTCCAGACATAAGAGGGTTCATGCTATATAATTCCTTTCCTTTGCTTCCCTCCTACCCCTCTAGTGTGGTGGCTTTATTTTTCAGACCTTGAAACGCTTCCACTATCTCTCTTTACTTCTAGTACGTGTCCTGTCATTTCTTATTTCTCAGTGGTTTCTTTGTCATGTGCTAACATGTCAAATGATGTCCTCTGTGTTATTATCCCAGCCTGCTCCAGATGGCAGAGACTCAGTCTTACACTGCATGGTATTCTTCTGTCTTATGCTTAGGATGTTGTTTGCATAATGCTAGCTATTCAGTAATTACCGATTCATATACTTACTGCCACCAGTCTTGCTTTAATTTAGAAATAAATGAAAACCTCCTTTTTATAGTTGTTAAATCAGGAGGCAGCCAGAATTGGCAGGTGATGATGGCTTTGGTAAATAAACTTTGAAATCCAAATTTAACTTAGGCACATAATGTCCTCAGTCAGTCCAGTTTTTCTTACCAGTGGGAATTTGCCTTATTTTCATAAAAATATTAAAGTGATTTCTTAATACTTTTTTTTAATAGATGGATTTAAGATTGAATGGATATAGCATATAAGTAATGTGGAATAATTTACTACACCATCAGAATCTAAGTGTTATTTTTAATTTTTATTATAATTGGTATTTCATTTTAATATCCAGTCTGATAATTCATCAGCATAGAATTTTAGAGTTTAAAGGGATTTGAATTAAATTTTTTTCAAGATTTTCATTTTGTAGATGAGAAATACCAGTTTAACTGGATTGAGATGAATTTGCCAGAAATCTTATTTTTAATCTATAGAAGCTAAAAGTGACTATAGGATGGTAAATTAATAAATAAGTAGCTACAAAGGGCTTTGAACATACAGTGGGAAAAGCTTATTGGTCTGACTTTTCCTCTTTGAATTTTTTTCCTTTTTGGGGCGTTAATGTGCTTGTGTGGTAAGTGGTTTGGCGGTTTCAGTGGGTTTTCTAATGCAGGGATATAAGGAGAATTAAAGGTGAATTGCAACTTAACAGAAATGGGGATGAATGTAAAAATGTTCTGTGCTTTGGCTATAGAATAATATACATATATATTTTTTTAGCCCTTCTTAACAATCAGCTAATCTTTCTCTGTTTGTCAATCTAAAACTCAAAGTGTAGTAGGTCCAAACAGCTCTTAAAGAGTTGTTTATAGGTTGAGAGCAAAATATTTATATTCATTGTTGGTAACTGTAATAGTTCATTTGTAACTAAGCTGAACAGATGGACTCTTCTGGTTAATTTGCTAAAGATGTAAATACCGTTTTTTTAGATATCTTCAGAATTTTTCTTTATGATGAAATTTTACTTTCAAATATTCTAGAAAAAATGTCTCAGAGAAAAGTATATAATTGAATGTATTAAGTGTGCACGTAAATGTTTGTGTATATGTTTTAATAGGGAGGTTAAATTTCCCTTTCCTTTTCAGATATGTGTTAAATGAATCCCAGAGTCGCCAAAATTCATCTTCAGGACAGGGTTCTTCTTCAAACAGTGGGGGAAGTTCTGGAATACCACAACCTCCCCCAGGAATGAGTTTTTACGCAGCTAAGCGAGTTATTGGTGATAACCCGTGGACACCTGAACAGTTGGAACAGGTATCACTGCTTTGTTCATAATGGAACTTGCCCCAGTACGCTAGCCTGAGGAGCTCCCCAGAAGCACGTCTGCCATAGTTCTCATGTGCTCGTTCTCTCTAATGAAATAGCTTTGCAACGATTGACCTAATGTGCTCGCTTCATCGTGGCAGTTATTTGTTAAAGCCCCAGGGAAAGGGAGGAGTGGGAAGTGCTTTTCAGCGCTCTTCACTGCGTACACAGTTCAAGGTTAAAACACAGCCCACTTAGAAACGGAGTATGTTTAGCTTCTTTCGTTTTAGTTTTGATTGTAGGTTTAATAAACTAGCTGTTTTTGTGCAGCTAAAATACAATTTATCTTAGATTATTCAGGTTTTTTGGGCTGTACATTTTGTGTAAAGTGAGGAACTCCTGTACTCACATGTGACAATATGGGGGAAAAGCATGACTCCCTTTTATATTTCTTGCTGGGAATTTAAAAATTGGCATTAAGCATTTTATTCTGGATTTAAACAGGACACAGATGTTCTCTGAGCAGCTTTTAAAAAAGACTGGTGCTCTACAGAGAAGTTGCCTCACTGTGTCTGTGTCATCAGGCACCTCAGGGAAGAACAGATGAGCTCAGTATGTAATTATTTTGGAATTCAAGCAACATGGGTTAGTCTTCCAATCCTTCCTTTATCTCTCCATGGCAGTCTAAATGATTTGATATTTTTTCTTTCTGGGAATGTAAGGGACCACTGATCAAAAAACAGTGTTCCCCAGGAGAGGGAAAAAGGCAAGTGGGGCATTGCTTCCATTTGCAAATTTATAGAATGATTTGTTCGGTGAGGGTTATGTTTGATTAGATTTACTTCATGTTTTATGGATCCTTTCTCCCTCTCTCCTCGAACCATGATGTAAGTAAGAGAGAAAGGTAAATAGTATAGCGGCTACTCTTTTTTGGGTGTGAACTATGTGACAGGTACTATGCTGAGCACTTTGAATACCTTGTCTCATTTAATTCTTACAGCAACCCAAGAGAAACGAGAAATCGTTTCATTTTGTAAAAGGAGTTGAGGTTTTGAGATCTACCTTTGTCTCACTTCTAGTAGTAGGCTTTGAATCTGGCCTCTCTGAGGGCTCAAGCTCCAAGTGCTGGAGAATAATTGTTAACATTAAATTGTAATCTTGTGTTGGTAATTACTTGCTAATATTTAAGGGCCTCTCCATGTTTTTTGTCAATTAATATAATCTAGTGAACCATTTAGTTTCAAGGATGAAATAAAATTTTGTTTTTGTTTAAGAATGGTTTTTATTTTTTCTAATCACAAAATGATGATAATGTGAAGATTCAAGTAGTATAGAACATTATAAAGAGAAGTTAAAAATTACCTGGAATCCTGACACCCTAGTTTGTCATTCATCTCCAGCCTACTCTGTGTGTGTGTGTGTGTGTGTGTGTGTGTGTGTGTGTATAAATAAATACAGTTTTACAAATACATTTTACATATTCTATATTACATTTACATACATTTACATATAATGCAGTATTTGTGGTTTACTTTTTTTTTTTTGTGGTTTACTTTTTTCATTTAACAGTATATAAAGTTTTTTTAAAAAGTCATCTTTTTAAATGTTTATGTAAAATTATGTGTAAACCACACAAGATTTTATCTAATCTCTTACTGATGGACATTAGTATTGTTTTTGGTTTTCTTTGCACATTTTTTTTTGCACATTTTTTTGTTTATATCTTTGTGTGGTTAATTTCTATAACTGTTCTTCCGTAGCTTAAGTAAATGTTTTGAGTTTTTTCTCTTGTAGCTCTTGGCACAAGTAAGTTGTGTTGAACAGAGGGAGGAAGGCAAGCATTTTGTGATGTTTATATACCTTTTAAAATCGCATCTGTTGTTATTTAATAATTATAAAGTCTCTCAATCATAATTCATATGCATAAGAACTAGTATGTAACTGATTTTTAAAGGTAAAGATAGTTTTTAGGTATATTTGTCCTAAATAGAATTCTTTGTTGTGAAATTCATAGCTCCTTCACATTGCATGAAGTTCTAATTAGAATCCCTTTTCAGTCTGTTTCATTTTAGCCTTTCAATTAGATTGAATACTGTTTGTTTAAAATTGCACTTGCCTTGACTTTGAGTGTGTTTGAAATCCTATTGTTTTCAGTCTGTAAGAATATTGAGGACAGGATGAATAGTCTATTCCACAGTAGAGTGGAACTCTATGGAGTGTGATTTAGTTCTTTTTGAACTGTCAAAACAATCCGTGGAGCCCTCTATTCATAATGTACCAATCTCTTACCTGCAGGCTCCAAATTTGGACTTCAGTTCAAGGCTTTATCATTCTAGAGAGACTTACCTAATAAGTAGGAAGGCTGTGTATCGTAATGGTCTTCAAGTTAGAGAAACTTGGGTTTGAATCTTGTTTTCGTCACTTAGTATGTGTCTTAACCTCTTAAGCCTCGCCTCAGTTTCCTCATCAGAAAAATGGGCCTAATATTACTTATGTCATAGATTGTGAGGGTTAAACGAAGTAATGAATGTATGTTATACGCAGCTCCCTGGCACACTGTAA
Organism: Nasua narica; assembly: GCA_028533885.1. Lineage (NCBI taxonomy): Eukaryota > Metazoa > Chordata > Mammalia > Carnivora > Procyonidae > Nasua > Nasua narica. The sequence continues at coordinate 61,759,317 of CM052813.1, read as the reverse complement.
GTCTAAACAGGAGCTGCTACTGTTGTTACTATTAATTTCCGGTTGGTGGTATTTGTCTCTTTGATCACTGTTTTTCCCTCCCTTCATTTATGTGCAGTGCAAATTGGGTATAGTGAAGTTCATAGAAGCTGAACAGGTGCCTGAACTCGAAGCTGTTCTCCACCTAGTGATTGCTTCTAGTGACACACGCCACAGTGTGGCGACAGCAGCGGACCTAGAGTTGAAAAGCAAGCAAAGGTAAACTACCTCCCTTTTCACCTTTTAAGAAACGAAAGGAGGCCATATTTCTAAAAGCTCACTCAGCACATATTTATTCTTTCAGGATTTTCTGTAATGAGACGTTCAATTGAGGAGTTATGAAATATACCTAATTTGTAATAAAGACAGTTTGCTTAGGAGCGGGATTCTGTATAAGACAAAGAAGAAAAGTTGTTTGGAAAAGCAGTTTAAAACTGAAATTGATTAGAGATATTACCACGAGAAGTGAGACCTTTGTTGTTTCGGTAAATGCACTTAAAGAACTGAGGTTAAGAAGAATGTCAAAGCCCAGAACCTATTTATTTTTGATTCTTCCTCTTTGTCAAACCTTTGAGATTGCTTTTTAATAAAGGATATGTAGGTATTATGATTAATACGGTAAAAAACAGGTCCCATGAAAAGAGGTGCTAAATAACCGTGAAAAGAGATGCTGAATAAATTTTAATTCACACAAGAGGAAATACAAATAGTAATAGGCTCAGAGAAAATATTTTGTGTGAGAAATCAAATCAGTGCAAAATGAAGCACTGGTGTGCTGTGCCAGTTTGTACCCATTGGTAAATAAAATTGTGTAATAGTTGAAACTCCATTTAAGTTTCTGTTGAAACTGCTGTTTCTACATTCTGTTGATTGGCATTATAAACCGAAATAATTTTTGGAAAGCACTTTGCAGTATATAATGAATCATAAAAATATTTATAATCTTTTATGTAAATCTTCTGGGAATTTATCCTAAGAGAGTCATTCAAAAGGAGAAAAAGATTATATTTAGAAAAATGTTATAGATTTGCTCATTATACCATTTCCTATAATTTTAAGAAAAATGGAAAAAAATTCAAATTTCCACTGTAGGGAAATAGTTAAGTAAATTAACTGTGTCCCTATGTGGAATATTATATATCTGCCAAAATAATTATGAAAATAATAAAGCAACATGTAAATTATCCCCAAGTAATGGCAAATGAATATAGCAGAATACAAATGTGTACTGATGTAAAACTGGAGATGTGGGAAGACTGATAATGCAAGTAATTGAAGCTACTTTGTTGAAAACTATCGCAATTATGGAAGAGTTTTGTTCTTCATTTGTTTTAATGCTTAATGTAATAACATGCTAAAAGGCAGTGGAGTGCATATATTGTAGTTTTTCCGCTTCAAGGAAACCGATATAAGGAGGTGTAACCGAGTAAGGAAGGTAACTTCGTTGTCCGTAAGCAGATTGCACGTGTGGGGGCTGCTGGGAACTGTGCACCCATGCAGGGCAGGTGAGGCAGCCGAGCGGAGGAGCACGTTGTCACAGGCTAATTCTGGTCCTGCCTCTCGCTGATGGAGTGTGGAAGACTCCTGTAACCGCCAGGCCTTGGACTCTGTGAAATAAGAAAGCTGGACTGGACTATGCTTTAACACCCCGCCCCAAGTCTAAAATTCCCTCATGCTGCTTATAACTGCGTCTTCCTGGTATCTCTTTCAAAGAATTTATTTGGTTTCAGAGTATCAAAAAATCTTTCTTTAAAGCTTTTCATTGTGTTTGAGCTGGCCCCATTTTTTACACCATGTAGTGGATCGGATTGCTAGAAATATAAATGTGGTACAGAAGTATTCTAGTTTGTTTAGATTTTGTCTGTAAAACAACCACTTTTTCATAAGAGGAGTAACATTGTTAACAGGTAAAAAGTAAGTTGAGAACCATATGTAGATATTTTCCCATTTCGTTAAAAGAAAAATCCTGAAGTGTCTCTTTAAGTGATGCATCTCTCTTTTTTATCATTTTTTACCTGCCTACCAGCTATACCATCTACCTGTTTTACATGCATAAGAAAGAAGTCTAGAAAAAGATACACCAAAGTTAGTGGTTACTGAAAAGGAATAGAGAGGGATATGGTATATACAGATTATAAATTTCTATACATTTCTGAATTTTCACAGCAAGCATGTAATCAAAAAACTAGAAAGATGGCAAGGGGAAAAATAGAGGAAACAGTGAAAATTATTAGTTTTTAGTTTGTTTTTTTTAAAGATTTTTATTTATTTATTAGAGAGCGAGAGACTGAGAATGAGAGGGGAGAAGGTCAGAGGGAGAAGCAGACTTCCCGCAGAGCCGGGAGTCCGACACGGGACTCGATCCCGGGACTCCGGGGTCACGACCCGAGCCGAAGGCAGTTGCTTAACCAACTGAGCCACCCAGGCGCCCAGTTTGTTTTTAATATTAAGTTTTTACTAAAGTGTGTATGTGTTGTCAAAAAACTCTACACCTGATATATTTATGGAAGGGAAGCAAAGGGGGAGCTTGAGGATTAGTTAGTAGTGGTCATCTGAGGAGAGTGTAGGTGACTAAAAACTACAATAGAATGGTGGAACGTCTTCCAGGAGAGTGGAGTTGTGGCTCTCTGGGGAAGAGGCAGATGGATGGACTGTGAAAGTAGAGATGGGTTAGAAAACTTGTCAGAGCAGCATCAGAAATTGTGTTTGCACAGATAGAGCTTAGCTTGGAAGCAGAACCAATGTCAAACGGCAGAGAAGGCATTGTGGTTAAATGTCACTGGTCAAGTGAAACGCAGGATTGCAGTACTGCTGGGTTTACAGCCTGACTGGGAGGGGCTGCTGTGGGGGGCGGGTGCCCTTCTCTAATCCGTGTTGTACCCTAATTCACCCGACCCGGTGGGGCCCTGGTAGGAGCAAGTCGCCGGGACTAATGGCAGCGTGACTGCTGTGTAGAATTAGGTGAGGAAACTGCAAATACGTGCTGACAGAGAAGGAAGAGAGGGAGGTGGGTATCGTAGTGACACAATATAAGAGAAATGGGATGGGCTGCCAGCTTCTTAGGGTTGAGGCTTTAATGGATAAATTTTTTTTTTTTTTTATCACTTTCCTTATCACTTTTGGGTTTCCAGGTACTTTTCTCAAAAAGTAAGTTGAGAACCATATGTAGATATTTTCCGTTAAAAGAAAAATCGTTAAAAGAAAACGTTAAAAGAAAAATCCTGAAGTGTCTCTTTAAGTGATGCATCTCTCTTTTTTATCGTTTTGTTTTTTTTTACCTGTCTACCTGCTATACCATCTACCCGTTTTACATGCATAAGAAAGAAGTAGACAGAAGAAGGATGATGCTTGCCTCAATTCTCTTTGAACAAGCGTACTATTGCTCTGCTCTGTCCGAACTGCTCCGTGGCTTTGGCCTTGAGCGTGAAATACAGTCCATTTGTGGATGTAATGAGCTATTGAATCAGGGTGGGATAAGTGACTTGCTGTATTTCTGTTTAAAAACTAATGTTGATCTAAATTAATCCCTTTCCTTCTCTTCTGCAATGTCAGTTGCTCAATTCATTTGTGTATTTCTAACATTTTCATTTGGTAACAAATATTGGGGCTGTGTATTTTTTTGAAATCATTGAAGTGGGATAAAAAAGACGATTTTAACAAGCTGTGTTGAAACCTTCTGTAGCTTGATTGACTGGAATAATCCTGCCATCATTAATAAGATGTACAAGGTATACCTTGGAGACATACCGCTGAAGACAAAAGAGGTAAGTTGTTTTGGTTTATTCTCACATCATCATAAAAAGCATTTGGTTGACGTAAGCTCCATATATTTGAACTTTTTCTCCTAGTTATTTTGATTTATGCTGAACCTACACTATTGGAAATACTAGTTTTAAGCCATGTTGTCTGGGTGGATTAAAATTTCCTGGTAACTTGGTTTATTTGAGCTGGTGGTTTCAATTCCTGTACTTAAATGATGATACACTGGCTAGATTAGGGATCCACACACTTTTTGTGTGAGTTTTTTAGGCTTTGCTGGCCATGTGGTTCTGAAGCAACAACTATTCAGCTCTGCCCGAACATGAAAGCAGCCATAGGCAACATATGAAGGAGCATGGCCGGATGCCACTGTGGCTTCTGAAAGATACTGAAATCTGCATTTCATATAATACTCACATATTCTGAAATACTACTCTTTTGATTTTTAAAAAAAATCATTTGAAAACGTAACTTATAACTTCTTAAGTCATAAGCTTTATCAAGACAGATGGTGGTCCAGATTTGGCCCATTGGCTCATTTGTTGACCTCTGGTCTAAAATCTAGGACAGTAGGTGGGTTCTTCTGAAGCCTCCAAGTAAGGCGTTTGCTTAATAAGCTAAATTCTGTTTAGTTCACCGTGTTTAAAAGTGCGCTCAAGTTCAAATCCATACATACAAGGATTATTTGTTTGCTTGCTTCCTTTTTAAACCATAAATAGTTGTTTTAAGAATCATATCTCCCCCCTCCTCCCCCTCCCCAATCATACTATTTCCAATTAGATTAAATTGAGTGTGATGTGGCAGAAAGAACAGTGAATTGGGAATTGGGAGCCTCCCTCTGGATTCTAGTCCTTGAATGGCTGCACATCAGTGTACCGGGAAGGAGAGATTTGGCTAATCACAGAGCTTTTCTTGGCCTCATATTCTTTGTGGAGAAAACGAAAGGGTTGGATTAGATCAGTGGTTCTTAGAATGTGGTCCATGTACCCTTGTCAGGTGTTTATTTAATTAGTTTATTTTTACTGTGTCGATATTTGCCCTGGTGGTGCACAAACAATGGTGGGTGTCATTGTTGAGGTCCTAGCACAATCCAAAACTGTGTCACTAAATAGTGCTAGTATTTGTGTCCTTAGTGCTAGTTATTGTGTCCTTAACTGTCAGCACTCATGGTAAAAAACAAAACAAAACCAAAATAAAAAAATGGAGAGAGAGAAAATAAAACTCAGCTTTACTTAAGAGAATCTTTGATGAGGCGCCTGGGTGGTTCAGTCAGTTGAGCAGCCGACCCTTGGTGTCTGCTTGGGTCGTGATCTCGGGGTCGTGGGGTTAAGCCCCGTGTCAGGCTCCGCGCTCAGCGTGGGGTCTGCTTCAGATTCTCTCTCTGCCCCTCCGGCTCGTTCATGCGCTCTCTCTCTCTCTCTCAAATAAATAAATAAATCTTAAAAAAGAATATGTTTGATGAAGCAGTAAAAATTATTTTGCTTGGAGACTGGGAAACTGTGGCTATTAGGTGGTATTTGGCAGATATGTTCTCTAAAATGAAGAAATGAGGCTTCAAGAAAAACAATTCATGTGGTTTGTGGGCAGTGGTAAAAGTTGGACTTTCAAGCAAAAATTAGAATTTAGGGAAACTTGTACCCATCACAATGAGCCTGACATTTTGAAATTTTTCTGATGAGATTGGTGGTAATAATAACGTGCAATTTTAAAAAAATGTTTTATAATGAAATGTTTGCTTAACTCATGAGCCAGTATTTTCCAAATGACCAGTGGTGTTACAGAAGCATTACGAGTAAGGGGGCCATTCAGTGGGCAGCATGGATCAGTGGAATTTAGTGTAAGAGTACACAAAAGTTCCATGATACGGTTTCAAATCCAAATTGTAAATTAGCCTTTAAGAAACTGTTGTCTATAAAGTTTTGCGGTAGTATCAAAGAATATCTACAATTACCTGAAAAGGCTAAAATCATCCCCACTTTTCCAAACACATATCTTTATGAAACTGGTTTTTTTTTGGTTTTTTTTTGACCACACCCAAGTGCCAGTTGTTTTTTTTTAATGTAGTTTCACCCAAACAACATACCAGAACAGATTGAATGCGGACGATAAAAGAACCCAACTCTCTTCAATGAAGGTAGACAGTCAAGATATTTATAGAAAATGTGAAACAGTGCCACTCAATACAGTTTTTTGTTTGGGAAAATATAGCAAATTTTCTTAAAAATATGTTATTTATGAAAATATGTACTGGATTTATTATTATTTAATATAATTTTAAATTAATATTTAAACATTTCTCATATAAATTTTCTTGTGTAAATTTCTAATATAGTAAATATCAATAGGTACTCCAGTATAGCAAAAGCTCTTTGGAGTGTTCAGTAGTTTGTAAGGGTATGAAGGAATCTTGAAACAAAAGTGTGAGACACTGATTTAGAAACACAACCTCTCATGATTGTTTTCAGGGAGCAGTAATTTTGAACTGCTGAGTTATAATTAAACATATTTTTAACAGGGAGCAGTTCTGAAACCAGAGCTGAAGAGGGACCCCGTCAGTACAAGGGTTAAGTTAAAGATTGTCCCCCATCTCCTTCGTTCTAGACAAGCTGCAGAAACGTTCCCAGCTAACATCCAGGTAATTCATTCTTTCTAGAGAAAAATGGCGTGTTTACAACTTTTCTGTCTGTTTAATTACAGAAAGAACTGCATTAATGGATATTCAGGAGGTATGTTGATGTATGTAACAAGTTTCATGAGAGTTCATCTTGTTTTTCTATCTTAAGTTTAGCTGCAGACATGGTCAAAATTTTTTTTGTTAGAGAATACGTAGTATATATAGTAGTACATATATATAGTACATTCAACTTAAATGTATGGTGACTGTCCTTTCAAACCAGTGCTTTTCTCTAAGAATGTTTTTCTTAGGCAACGAAGTTTCTCGTGGTCAGTTAAGTGGAAAAATTCAGTTATCAAGTGTCATCCTTAACTGAACCCCCTGTGTGATGGCAGTGGCCAAACTCTCTTGATTCTGCCTCCTTAATGTCTTCATCTCCCTCTACCTAATGCTGATGTTAATTGGGACTGTCCCTTCTCATTTTGGTCATCACAGTAATCTATCTTGTTTCCCTGGCTCTCATCTGAAAGACAGTCTTATTTTCTCTGTTGCCACCAGAGTTTTTGTTGCAGTTGGAAATCCTTGTACTCTGTTCATATGGGATGCCAGTCTCTCTGCCACAGCTCTTCCCTTTTAGCCAAGTGGTGACCAGCTCAGCTCAGGTAGCAGATAGATTGGAAGAAAATTTTGTTCTCAGTTATTTGCTATAGATCCTAAATAAGCCTCAGAGTTTTTTTTGTTTTTCTTTCTTTTTGTTTTCCTTAAAAAAGTCTTTTTTAAACCTGTAAAATGGGTGTAATAATAGCAGCTTACTTGTAGCACTATTATAAAGACTGAATGGGATCATAGAAAGTTGAGAGCACAGGGGCTAGTACTCATTCCCTGACCATGTTCCTAGTAACTGCCGACAGGTTAGCAGTTACTTCCCTTCTGGTCTCCTCTTTCATCACCCCCCTCACCCTGTACCTTAGGCTCCAACAGAAGATCGTTCCTCTTTAAAGACACTGTTTTCATGGCTCTGTATCTCCACTTGGGATGCTCTCCTGTGCCTGGCAGAGCTCTCCTTCCCCCTTTAGCCTGGGAAACATCTACTCATGTTTCAGGATTCACTCCAGCGTGCCACCTCCCGTCTGAAATATTCCCACTTCCTGCCACTCTTGTTTTTCAGTCCCCAAGTGAGAGCACTCCCCATCGTGCTCCCTGGAGGGAGGACATAGTGTCTCTCCTTAAGGCTTGTTTTGTTGAAGTAGCTACTCCCTCCTCCTCGATGACAAAACTTTTATTCCCCATCTCTAACACTCTAATATTTGACGACTTTAAAAGTGTTCTGTGTCTCATAAACGTAAAATTATCACAGAGCTTCTATAATTTCTTTTTCATAATTGGTGTTTGTAAGCACTGTTTCCCAGATAGTGTGTTGATAATTTTGTTTCAGAAAATTTGGTTGTAGTAACACTACCTTATATAATAAGCAGCTAGAATTTTGTGACAAAATATTCATAGACATCCTATAGATGTGTACTTTCTTTGTAGTTGTTTATGTTTTCAGAATAAATCTGGCTAAAACTTGGTGTATTCAAAGACAAACTCATTGTCCCTCACACACATTCTTCTTTCTGTTCTCGTTTTTTGATGATTACATTACTCTTCTCCTACATAATTGGTCCTACCCCTCTCTTCCTCACCTGTCAATCATAGAAATCCTTCAAGGTATTATTCAGATGAGCCTCTTCTTTCTTGATACCAATGGCTTTACCTAGGCACATATTACCTTACCTGGATTTGAACATATGAAAGTACCCAGCATAATTCTTTGCAAATAATATGTGCACCAGGAATTTTACTTTTTCTGATAAAGCATTATATTCTGATTAATTCTTTTTCTTCTTTTATCTTACATATTCTATATAACACAGAATTACCAGATAAATTTTCTAGAAGTCTTTTCTGAATAAGGTAGCATGTGATTACATATTGTCCTGTATCGTTTTTAATGTATGTACATTTTGATCCCTCAAGCTGATCGAGTGCCTTGGGAGCAGTGCTTGTCTCTGTGTCTCGCAGTGCCTGGTTAGTCTGGTTACCCAGCAGAGCTCAGTCCTGTTCAGTCACATGTCATTGTTAAGTAAGATCAGAATACTGCTAGTAGTTTTAGGAACCAATGTGAGGAGATTTTTTTTCTTAAGTGTAAGACTATCCCATAGGAAGTGGGAATTTGAGGAATTTAGATTTCTTCGACATTACTGTCTAATATGTGAACCTTCTGGATACTGTACAGGGCTCATCTGTGTGATCTTTAGCCACCTAGGCATGACTACAAATATATGGAGCACCTGTATCCTGACTACACTTGTAGAATGCTTGAATCTTGACATTTTCATGAAGCTTTTATTATAATCTGTTCGGAATGGCTGACTCGGTGTACTTAAGGAACCAGAGCGGCTTTATCTGCTCATGTCGCCTCTGTGATACGGAGTGGCAGACTGAGGGCTCGCTGTGAACTCTCTTGCTTTCTGCTGGTAGATCCACAAGTTTCGTGGACCATCAAGATCAGCTGTTGTGTTTGTTATTCCACAGACTTCTGATTGGAGCTACTAACGGACTTCTTACATTGGTCAGCTACAATGACTATCTGTATTAAAAAGAACCGCGTTAATTTTTAATAACAAGGGGTAGTGCCAAAGATCTACTGTTGAATCCTGACTAATATCTGAGAATAGCAAATTCCTATTATTAATTGGTGTTCTTGTCATTGTCCCTTTCTCATAGGTGGTGTATGATGGACTTTTTGGTACAAATACAAATTCAAAATTGAGGACATTATCCCTGCAGTTTGTGCATCACATTTGTATAACGTAAGTTTTTTGAACTGTCTGACTGTAAAATTTCAAGCTGTTGGAGTGATCAAATTATTCAAGTATTTCTTTCTTACCCAAAAAGAAACCATGTTTGCTCATCTTAAAAAAATTTTAGGTTTTACTATATTATTTCAGTTGTGTTTCTAATTATTCTAATTAAGTCATCATCTGAAGAGATATGCTAATAATGAGATTCTTATCTTGCTTTGTATATGTGTGCTATTTTTTTAAAGTTGCCCCGAAATCAAGATTAAGCCATTAGGTCCAATGCTTTTGAATGGCCTCACCAAGCTAATCAATGAATATAAAGAAGTAAGTGACTTGTCTTTTAAACACTGTTAATGTTTTATATTTTAAAGTATTTTCTGTTATCAACCTTTCTGGTCTACATGTTTGTTTAGTTAGTTACGGTTGGCTATTTTTCCATCATTTCTTAACATTTTTACTTGAAGTGGTGTGAATTTCAGAAATTACTGCCATCTTTTGCTTTTTTGCTTTTGGAATTAAGTGTTAAAAATACAGTACGAATTTTGAGGGGTCTTATTGCTTCTTTAATAACATCTTTTAAAGCATTTGCATTTTATTCTGCTTTTAGGCACTGTGTAAAAATGGAATGGAAAGAATTACATTTTATTTTATGATTTGTTTCCATATGGATGTTTATTTGGATTTGCTTATATTTAGAAATAGTGTTAATTCTTAAGGGCTGAGTTTTTACCAATTCAAAATTCTGTAAAAACATGCATTCAGTAAGTTTTTGATTCCTTAAACTAAGTGGGATGAGGATTCTTTGGAATGTAGGTTTTTTGAATCCCCTTTGTCCTTGCTGTGTCACTCTTATACCATCTTCATTAGTTCGGGTGAATTTGCTAAAGAAAGTAATATTTTAAGAACTCTAGTCAGCATTATTTTTCTAAGTCTTAACTAAACATGAATGCATGTTTGCGGTAGTATAGTAATTAACATTCTGCCATTTGGAGTTAGAATTGAGTTTGAATCCTGGTTTTGTTCTTCGATGAGTTGCTTAAATTCTTTGGAGCTCTGTTATTTATTAGAAAAATGAAAATAATACCTCTTTGTTGGATAATTGTGGAGATTAAATGAGATTATACTCAAGAATTCCTCCACACACCGAATGCACTTTAGTAGGTATTCGTTTTAGTGCAGAGCTGTTTATTCCTGTGCAGTCGGGCTTTGGGAACAGTGTTGGGCCCGGCCGGCCTGGCCTCTGTTGAAGAGTGCTTGCGTAGTTTTCGAGGCCTAGGGAACCTTTCAGAGTATTTTTATGGCACAGGTAGTCAGATGCTTGGGATGGCTTGTAGAAATAAAAATGCTTTGGGGCTTTTAGGGAGAATCTGTATTTTTAAAAATACATTCGAGAGGTCAGATAAACCATAGGGCTCCAATCTCTGTACCTCCTGGATGTACCTGCATGACTTCCCAACAGATGAATCCATCAGTGTGTCTGTGGAGGTGTGGCAGAGTGAGACTGGTGTTAATTGTAGAAACTTCAGCTCACAGAGGTGTTACTTTGTTCTGAGTAGTCCTACTATTGGTTTTCATAAAACAACGTAAAATTCTGTCTGCGTAAGGAGGGAACCTCACTTGATGACTGTGATCCCTTTCATTTTTTATAATGGAAGATATGAGGGGCAGCTCTTAATTATCATGCAGATTTTTAGGTAATTGTTCCCCAGCTTACTGCAATCTTGGGGGCAGAGACGGAGGATCCTAGTCTTCGAGACCAGTGGTGAATTTTCTGTTAAGTTAAGCTGTTTTCCCAGTGTGTTGAAGATGACTTTTGCTGTTCGCAGGTTACATAGTGTTGAAAATATCCTGAAGTTAGCAGCAGCTGAGAGAACCCTTTCTTAAATGACCTCTGCATTTTCCTTTTGGAGTGAGTGGGGGATGCAAAGTTTTGTTTTTTTTTTCCTTTTAGTAGTGTGATGATTCTGGGTTTGGACTTTTTTTTTTGTTTGTTTTGTCCAGATGCTAATATCGTGTAGTTAGGCAGAGTGAGACCAGGTTTAACAAGGAGTGAAATAATGCATGTAATTGCAGCAAAAAGGTTTTGCCGTTTACTGTATTTTTTGTTTTGTCTGTTTTTTGTTCTTTTTTTTTTTCTTAATTTCAAGGACCCTAAGCTACTGTCAATGGCATATTCAGCTGTTGGAAAACTCTCCAGGTGAGTAAACTCTTCTTCAGTGAGAGATATCCTAAGAAAAAATATGTGGCATTTAATAATGGATGGAGAATAAATTGGTTGTGATTTTGAAAGGAAATGTATTTAATGGCCATGGGTTGTTTAGGAATGTTTTCCTTGTGGAAGGAAAATGATGTGAGACATTCCATTTGAAGATAGATATGTTTCCATATTAAATGGTAGTCTTGAAATGAGATTTTGAACTGGATTGTGTCTTAATGGGTTACTTTTCTTGGACCCTGGAGACATTTGATTGACCTTAAGTGTTCTTGTTGCTGCTTACCACTAGTCTTTACAATCACAATCATCGAGGTTTAGCTCTTGACTCTCTTTTCTGATAGTGCTATATTATGATTCTGGGTGGCCCTGTTTCCAGAGGTGGATTTTTTTTCTTCTGCTTATAGTATGATTTCCTCCTTCCACTTCCTCCTGATTTCCTCTTCCTTCCCTATATTTCAAAGCAGGGAGACTGTGGCCCGGGTGATGCTGCCAGCCGTGGCGCAGGGCCTGTACTGGCCTGTGTAGACTAGGTCTTGCTCTTCTGTCTGTGCAGGGAAAGGATCTCTGGGGCTCAGAAGAAAGTCACCCTAGGTCACATGATACAGCACTTACATGATAGCCTTCAGTTTAAATAGCAGTTTGGTCTTAATTATCTATTTTTCTTATGTTAAAATCAGAAATGTTAACTGAATGCATGGAATCTTACAAAGGCAATCTCTGGATAGTATTTTAATCATGGGTTACTTATATTAATGACAGTTGAAGAAGTAAATATTTGCTTTTAAAAATTTTTGGCTCTTTGGGGAGATAATCGAATGACGTTGACGTTATGTTTAGAGATGAAAATGCGATTCAAGAAAATTTGTGTTTAGTTATTACATTTTCTTCCAACCTCATGGAAATTTATGATTGTAATAATGGTCTTATATTCTCTTACAGTCGAATGCCCCATTTATTCACTAAGGATATAGCTCTTGTGCAGCAGCTCTTTGAAGCCCTATGTAAGGTAGGGAAACACCCAGAGAATTTATGCTTTCCATTTGGATACTGACCTGGAAACCCGACCGGAAGGGAAACACTGTTTTTATCATATTTATAGGAAGAGCCCGAGACTCGGCTTGCTATTCAAGAAGCATTATCTATGATGGTTGGAGCCTATAGTACTTTGGAGGGAGCACAGAGAACTCTCATGGAGGCACTTGTGGCTTCATACTTAATAAAGGTAGGTCCAACTACGTGAACTACAATGGTTGGTGATATATACATTGTACATTTTTAAGAACAGAATTTGAATTGCTTTTTTTTCCTTAATGTCATTATCTCGACAATTAAGAGGAGTATTTGCTTTCACTTGGACTGTGACTGATTGATTTATTGATTTTTAAAGATTTTATTTGTTTGAGAGAGAGAGAGCATCAGTGGAGGGAAGGGCAGAGGGAGAGGGAAAAGACTCCTCGCTGCTGAGCAGGGAGCCCGATGTGGGACTCGATCCCAGGACTCTTGAGATCATGACCTGAGCTGAAGGCAGTTGCGTAGCCAACTGAACCACCCAGGTGGCCCAGGACTGTAATTTGATTGATTTTTAATTCTTCTTAATGGGAATCTGATTTTAGGGGAAAAGGAGTGGTGATTTTTAGAGGTTTTATGTTTAAAGCCTTTCGTGTTGGGAAACTGTTCTTGATGTCATGTCCTCCAAGTTGGAAGTCTCTTGTCTTACTTGGTAGCTGAACACTATACTCCTTTGAGGTGGAGTTCTATAGCCAACACTGGGGGAAAAGCAGAAGGAAAGATGGACAAATTTTATACCTTAAAATCGAATCTGTAGGAAGTAAGCCAGTACCATCACGCATAGTCTTCTTCCTTCTAGACCTCTTTATTCAGCTGTCATGGAAGCTTCGTAGAAAATTTTGAGTATCTATTTACATATGTATATGTAATATACATATGTAATATACATAATACATATGTATACATACATATGTATATATATGTAATACACAATATAAAATAATATGGATTTGTTTTAGTCAGTTCTTTGTCCTCCATTTCTAGGAGTAGAGGGAGATTAGAAGGAAGGAAATGATGTCGAAAAGTATTACTATGATTAATATATATGTGTCTTACTGAAATTTAATTGGCATATTTAATATATCAATATTGATATTGAGGGAATTACTAAAGGTTCAGAAAGATATCTGGTTTCTGTTGAAATATGACAGGATTATTATGTACACTCGAACATCATTGTATATCGAGTTCCACTGTCAGATGCTCTTGTACATGGTTTGTGGTTGTCCAGTGTACATGGTTCATAATCCTGTACCGTGGATGAAGAAGTGTGGGCTTGTTTGGAAGTTCATTAGACTGTTTAGAACACTTAAATCTTTCTCTCGGTCATCGTACAAGGATGTTTGGTGCTTGTATAATACATGTGGGTGCTGGTTATACATATGCAGATCAAATCATGTAGCAGCATTACTAAACCAAAGCTAATTTTATTCTTAGATGACATTTAAAGCAACCAGATTCTAGGCTAAATCATATGAACTCATCTTTAATATCATTGCTCTTTATTTTAGCTCAAGGAATGCTTAAAGAGCAAGAATACCTGAATGAATAGGACAGAATCTATTTCCTAATATCACTCCCATCTCACTATGTTAGGTTTGTGACTAGGAGAATGACCTGGTGGGAGAGTACATGAGAGCAAGGCCTTTCACAATAAAGATTCTTCAACTGCATCTCTAGTTGAACTTTGTAGATTAGTTTATCATTCTCTTTAGGTGAATTGAATGTATTCATGTATTTGGAACTCCTTTGGAGTCAATTTTAACTAGAGCTAATCTGAAAAACCCTGGAGACATTTGCTTCAAATTTACAGAGATTCCAAGTAACTTCTGTTTGTGTTCCCTACCAAATATCTTCATTTCATTCATGTGACTGACAGTTTGAGAGTTGGGGAAGCAGAGATGATGGCCAGAAACTGTTCATGGTGACTGTGGTCCCGAAGTTGGGCGGAGGATGTGCGTGTACAGGAACACGGCTGTGGTCTTTGTGCGTCTTCCTGCTTTACTGGGAGGATCCTTTTAGCTCATAAAAAGTACTTTTTAAGTGATGCCACTGTCCAAAAGACTTCGAAACAACCTGATTAAAGATTTTCAACAAATCATCTGTCTTCATTTTATTTACTTAGACATACTTATTAAAATAACTTCACTTTTGATTGTTTGCAATTAAGATGACTTATCTTTACTGGAATGAGCTATTGGTAATTGGATTCTTCTTCTTTTTTTTTTAAATCTGTATGTGTTTGTGTGTGCATGTATTTATGTGTCAAATAGCCTGAAGTTCAAGTTCGACAGGTGGCTGTGAAATTTGCTAGCACGGTGTTTCCCTCAGATCATATACCTTCCAGATATTTGCTCTTACTAGCTGCTGGAGATCCGTAAGTTTCAAAAGGTGTTAATTTGAATTTGGGTTCATTTTAAAATATTTGAAAATTATTAAAATTTGTGTTGTTTTCAGGGTTGCTCTATGGACTTTAGAAGCAATTTATTAAAGAGTTAAAAATATGGCCTTTGATATGATACAGACCTGTAGTTATACCCTATCTTGTTTTTTTCCTGTGGGCAAACTTTAAAGATATAAGCCATATAACTCTTCAGATCTCAAGAAATTTCCAAAAAGAAGTAGTTTCTTTTTTTTTTTTTTTTAAAGATTTTATTTATTTATTTATTAGAGAGAGAGAGACTGAGAATGAGAGGGGAGAAGGTCAGAGGGAGAAGCAGACCTCCCGCAGAGCCAGGAGTCCGATAGGGGACTCGATCCCAGGACTCCGGGATCATGACCCGAGCCGAAGGCAGTCGCCCAACCAACTGAGCCACCCAGGCGCCCCAAGAAGTAGTTTCTTATAATGTATTTTATGGCTCTTTGCTTAGATAGCCAAGAATGTTTTTTTTTTTAAAAGATATTTATTTATTTATTTATTTATTTATTTATTTATTTATTTATTTGATAGAGAGATCACAAGTAGGCAGAGAGGCAGGCAGAGAGATGGGGGAAGCAGGCTCCTGCTGAGCAGAGAGCTGGCGATGTGGGGCTTGATCCCAGGACCCTGAGATCATGACCTGAGCCAAAGGCAGAGGCTTTAACCCACTGAGCCACCCAGGCGCCCCTATAGCCAAAAATATTTTTAAGAAATTTTCTCAGATCCCCAGTTGTCAAATGAAATGACTGTTCTTAATCATCAAATGATTATTCTTCCATTATTGCAATTTATTTTTTTATTCTTATTTGTCTTTTCTGCAAGACGGGAAGAAGTTCACGGAGAAGCACAGCGAGTATTAAGGTGTCTTCCTGGTAGAAACAGAAAAGAAAGTGCTTCTAAGCAGATGCCTTCTTTCCCGGAAATGGTGTATTATATCCAAGAGAAGGTATGGCTTTTAACTTCAGATAGTTTGGGTCATATAATGAATCATGAAAATAATCATGTATTTTTTTTAGGTGACACATTTAAAATGTTTTCACTAAATGTTGAATAGTAGTACTGTTTCTAACAATGTTCATATTTACAATGAGAGGAAGAAAATAAATGAAGAGAAAAATGTAATTCTTAAATTGATCTGTTTTGCCCCAACCTGAATTAGTTAAATTCCTTTTATGCTCTTCAACATTTTGGCTGGGTTTAAGAATTTTATCCCTGCTATGACATGCTTAAAAATATGTTTTTTAAATTTTTTTTTTTAATTTTTAAGGATATTACTTAGAAACCATAAACTTAAGGATGCTTCAGGGAACAGTTGAGATTTTTTTCCATTGTGATCATAAGAGAACATCATGTCTGCTTTTGCAAGCCTCCTGTGTGTGCGCAGTTCTTTCTGCTGGTGGGTCAGAGTATTGGCTGTCGTGACCCCCAGTCCTGATCCTGTCTCACTTTTTATGTCAGTGTTTCTTCTCTTCTCTTCTCTTCTCTTCTCTTCTCTTCTCTTCTCTTCTCTTCTCTTCTCTTCTCTTTTTTTTTAAAAGATTTTGTTTATTTATTTGAGAGAAAGAGAGATTGAGAGAGTGCATGAGAGGAGAGAAGGTCAGAGAGAGAAGCAGACTCCCCGAGGAGCTGGGAGCCTGATGCAGGACTTGATCCTGGGACCCCGAGATCATGACCTGAGTCAAAGGCAGTCGCTTAACCAACTGAGCCACCCAGGTGCCCCTACATCAGTGTTTCTTTAAGTATGCCGGTGGTCCTAGCTTTTATTTAGATAGATATCTTAAGGGAGTTGGAGGTCAGGACTAGGTAAGTAGCCATATTTTTTTCTCCGAGGCACAGTCATATTTGTGGTCAGAAGATGCTTTTGTTCTCATCTTTCCCTCCTGCCTCTGTTCGTAGTGAAAATAACTGGCCTGCAGGGGCCTGAGGTGACTGTGTTCCTAGATGCCTGGGGCAGGTTTCTGCTTCTTCTTCTTTCTTTCTTTTTTTTTTTTAAGACTTATTTATTTATTTGAGAGAAAGAGCACAGGCTCAAAGGGAAGGGGCAGACTCCCTGCTGAGCACAGAGCCCAGATGCAGTGCTGAGTCTCAGGACCCAGACACAGTGCTGAGTCTCAGGACCCAGAGGTCATGACCTAAGCCGAAACCAAGAGGTGGAGGCTCAAATGACTGAGCCACCCAGGGGCCCTGAGCAGGTTTATTCTTTTTAAATAAGCCAGTAAAAACAGGAAGAAGACAACACCACACCTGTCAGTTAGGGTTTGAGGGACATGTGCAGTCAGCATGATTGATGGAAAAAGGCTTTGATTAGAAAAAAACAGGAGCAAACAATAATGTAGTTAGAAATAGTTATTTTTGAATTGAGGAAGGGCACAAGTGCTCCATGTTTATAATAATTGTGCTTATTTTTGGCTTATTTTTATTAGGCTTCCCATCGAATGAAAACTCCAGCTAAGTACATGACTGGGACCACTGTCCTTCCGTTTAACCCAGCAGCCTTTGGAGAGGTAGGACTTGGACCTATTTCCAGTTGCTCTCTCTAAACATTCTAAAAGATAATGTCACACCCAGAGATGTCTGAATTTTTTTGTGTTCTAGATAAAACACAAATTGTGTGATGTCATTGTGATGTCATTGTTCTTCACTGAGTTGTTATTAAAATAGGATTGGGTAATTGGTATTATTTTAACTCATCGTGGAGTCTGTAAATCTATTTATCCCAGTGAGATTGTCTTCGTGGAAGAATTGGGTTCTCTGCATTGATTACTATTGTGATTTTACAACAAATTAGATTTGAATTTTAAAGTCAACGCTATGTCGAGGTTGTTTAGATTATTTGTTGTTTAGGTCATTGACTTGTTAATTAAATGACTAGAGGTAGTCTTGTTCAGAGAGAGTAAGATACCCACAGTGGAATTGCTGCTTATTTTAGTTGTCAAGCCAAGAGCTTCAAGAGGACTCCTTGGTAGCTAGTTTATATCGGAGGTTTTTATGATATTGTCTATTCTTTTTTTTTTTTAAGATTTTATTTATTTATTTGACAGAGATCACAAGCAGGCAGAGAGGCAGGCAGAGAGAGTGGGGGAAGCAGGCTCCCCACTGAGCAGAGAGCCTGATGCGGGGCTCGATCCCAGGACCCTGAGATCATGACCTGAGCCGAAGGCAGAGACTTTAACCCACTGAGCCACCCAGGCGCCCCAATATTATCTATTCTTCTGTAGATGATTTGAACCCATTTTCTCCAATTCTTATGTTAGTGGAGATTAACTACAATTCCTGGAGTTCCACAGCAATAGATGATTTGCCCCAGGTTTCTGCTCACTCTCCTCTCTCCACCCACACACCTTTTAAAAAGTAACAATTAAAAAAAAAAAGTAACAATTTTTATTATAATTGTTTAGACTTTTTTTTAATGTTTCAGAATATTTGTTTGTTTATTTTAGAGTGCACATGCTTGTGGCAGGGGGTGGGGAGGAGCAGAGGGAGAGAATCTCAAGCTGACTCCCCGCTGCGTGTGGAGCCCGTCTTGAGGCTCAGTCTCATGACCCATGAGACCATGACCTGAGCTGAAATCACAAGTCGGAGTCTTAACTGGCTGAACCATCTAGGCGCCCCTGTAATAGTTTAGACTTCAAAAGTTGAGTTTGCATTTTAACTCCATTAAACTCCACTAAAAACACTCTGGATTTATGAAAGCTTGTTATGTAAATCGTGCTCCATTATGGTAATTTCAGTTAACATACTGAGTCATGTTTTCCAGCTTTCGTGAGGATTGTCAAATAGCTTCATGAGGGAGGGTGGGGGGAATGAAAATGGGAAACTGTCATCTTGAAGAGTACCCTCCCACACTGATTTCTTGAGGAGCTTGTCTGGCATCCTTCTTCCTTCTGCTTTTAGATAGTCCTGTACTTGCGCATGTGCCTAGCACACAGTGCGGGCGTGGTGCCCACCTCCCAGAGTTTGGCTGACATGCAAGACCACGCCCCGGCCATTGGACGCTACATACGGACTTTGATGTCAGGCAGCCAGGCGACGTCCTCATCTTCTTCCAAGAGCGGAGAAGCCAACCCTGTTCAGATCTACATCGGCCTGCTTCAGCAGCTGCTGGCCGGTGTCGGAGGTAGGAGGTCGTGCTGCTGAGGACAGATGTTGAAGCACTTAAGCAAAAATCTAATTTTAAACTCAGATGAGAATTTATAGCAAAATTATTTTCTCCCTTCACTACTGTAACTGAACATTAGTCTTTGTTTCTTTTCTAAACTTACTTGATTCATCCTTGATATACTATTACTCTTCTCAGGAAGAAATGCTAACAATAGATAATGTTTTAACTTTGGAAGTGGGTGTGAAGAACAGGGCATCTTTTTATAGATACTTAGTCTGTAAATTTGCTATTTTGGATCACATAGTGTATTTAAGTTGATTTTTGTTTTGTAGAACTGGGGAATGCCTCCCAAAGCAGTAGCCTTATACTTGAAAGGAATTTAGTGAGCCCTGTGTGTTTATCACTTTTCTTGAAGCTAAAATATCCTGAATTCTTTCTTATTTAGGTTTGCCAGTCATGTACTGTCTATTGGAAGCTGTCTCCGTGTATCCAGAAAAACTGGCTACCAAATTTGTAGACAAAACAGAATGGATAAAGGTACATCCTACGCATATATATTTCTCTTTGATTCTGTATATTCTACACTTAGTCTTAAAATTTGTCTTCCTCCTAGGGCCTTTGGGTCGTTTTGAAAACTCTTTTATCAAACACTTCCTGGGAAGCATATAGGTCAGAGTATCTCCATGATCCATCTAGGTGAGGTGAGAGATGAATTGAGAATCATACAAGAAGAAAAATACATATATTTTCTGTTCTAAAAGTTAAAAAACATAGATTTGTGTAGCTTAAATGAAAGATAATGTAAACTGTCTCCTTTGCATAATTGTCTCCCCCTACCCAAATCTCCCAACTTCCTGCCCCTTCCTCTCGCACCTGATGGACATATGTAGGTCATCACTTGTTCCTATACAAGTGTACTTTCTAGAGTTTATTTATGCATATGCACACATATAAAAATAAGCATTTTTAATTTTTCTTTTACACAAAAGGTACATAATTTTCACACTTTAATTTTTTCAAGTGTTTGAACTCTGGTTAGTTAATATATAGTATAATTTTATTATTAAGTTGTTATTTAATGTCTCACACTGTTTTGAACCTTATCTCACTTGACATTAGAATGTGGAGGTATTCTGTAGGACTAGGGAGAGTACATATCTTTAACAGCTTCGTTTTTTCCATCATATGAATGTGCCGTGATTTATTCTAGAACCTCACTGAGGTTCTATTCTAGAACTGCTCTGCTGCGGTGAACAGTCCATCATTTTGAATATGAAGAAGTCTGTTTTTTCGATGGATTCCCCAGAAGTGGAATTGAGGACCTAGACTTTTGCAGCTCTGATAGATAGTCCCCATCCTCCGGTACCAAATTACACTCCCACTAACCACGTAGGAAGTGTTCCTGCCTCATGGTCACACCAAGAGCATTGCTAGGCTTAGCGAATAAAAATGCAAGATTCTCCATTAAATTTCAATTTCACATAAACAATGAAAAATTCTTTTTAGTACAGGTGTGGCTCATACACTTTCATGTACCTCTTGGGCTGTATAATGCAGTTCTTTTTGGAAAGTGGAGCTTGAATGATGGTAAAATGTGCAGATTACCTCTTAGTGTGAAAGCATGAGTGTCATATACCCAGAGGAATGAATTTTGTGCTTTTTTGGAAAATCTGGTCTCATGAAATTGTTTTGGGTTTAAAAAGGATTTTTTTATTCCTTGTGAATATTTGCTGATTGTTAAATGATTGCACATTTTTTTGACTTTTGATCATGTAGATCAAGGGTTGTCAAAACTATGGCCCATGTACCAACTCTGCCTTACCTCCTCTTTTTGTTTGGCCTGCAAGCTGAGAATGGTTTTCATGTTTTTAAATGGTTGAAAAAAAAATTCGGAAGATGAATAGTATTTTCTTACGCGAGAATTTTAGTGTTCATGAAGTTTTATTGGAACACAGACACCCCCTTCATTTCTCGATGTCTGTGGCTGCTTTTGCCCAACGTGGCAGGATGGAGTTGTTGCCGCACAGACCCTGCGGCCTGCAGAGCCTCCTTGGCCCTTTACAGAAAGCGTTTATTGACCTCTGTTTTAGATCATCTGTGCATTGATTCTGTTTTATATCTCATATTTTTGATGAAAATGTGCAGAAGATTTGGGTACATAATTCAGCTTTTATTTAATTTTGAAGCAGCTTGTTGTGACATTATATCATTCAAATTTCAAGGTCAGATGTTGTCAGTAGGAAGATGATTGTATACCACGCATATATCTGTTTTTCTGCCCCACTCAGAGTCTGATGAATAGCAGTAAAGAAGAGATGCGTGAACTGGCGGCGTTGTTTTATTCTGTGGTGGTGTCTACAGTGTCGGGGAGCGAGTTGAAGTCAATGATAGAACAGCTTATAAAGACCACAAAAGACAATCATGTATGTTACCAGTTTTGTCTTCATTCTTTTTTGTGGGCGATGGGAGAGCTTTCCAAAAGCATCCGCTGTGTTTTTAGTTTTTGTGTTTTCATTTCTTAAAAGGAACTTGTATGATGGTGAAGAATAAGTGAGATAGATAATACATTGACTCATTCAGTCCATTCAGCAACTGTGAGTGCCTTGTGTCCGATCAGCACTGTTTTAGGTGCTAGGAGTACAGTGGGGAGCGAATACATGAGGGTCCGTCCTACTACCGCCTGCTGGGAAATCTTAGTTCCTTTTTCCTTCTGCATCTAGTGCCACCTGTCATCGAGCCTGTTCTGTCAGGAAACACATGCTTTCGAGTAGTCAAACCTCTACTTGGTGTTTAGCGGTTTTAGCAATTAGAAATCATGTCTGCTCATTGTGTTTTGTTGGCAGTAGGATGGTGGGGAGAAATTATGATTGAAAATTATGGTAGCGTCGTTATGTCAGTGCTCTAAGCTAGAAGAAAGTATGGGTGCTGCAGGGAGTAGGCAGGAGAGTCCCTTCACCCAGACTTGGAGTGGGTGTGGGTTTAGGGAATTACTTGAAGTGAGTCAAGACTCATCTTACCTTTGCAGAAGTCTTGAGTGTTGGAAACTCTAGGTTCGTTAGCATTCAGTAGAACCTCAAATGATCGCTTTATTCTCTGGCCTTATGTCTTTTTGGAGAGATGACTGTCCCAAACATACCGTTATTGCAATGCATTCTTGCATGTGTGAGAGAGTGACAGAGATACTGTGTGGTTAACTTCAGAGCCCAGAGATACAGCACGGATCCTTGCTTGCGTTGGGATTCACGGTAGGAAGATACTTGGCCAAAAAGAAAATGAGAATGGCAGAGCAGCAAGGCCTGGAGACAGATGCCAATTTCCTGCCGGAGCAAGAGGAGCTCATTCAGAGTGCCACGGAGACCATAGGTACTTGCCATGCTCATGCTGACTGGAGTTGGGTTCAAATTTATTACAGCATTTTAGTTTCTTTTTATAGCATCGCACTTTGAAGGCACAAATCTTTTTTTTTTTTTAAGATTTTATTTATTTATTTGATAGAGAGAAGGAGATCATAAGTAGGCAGAGAGGCAGGCAGAGAGAGAGGGGGAAGCAGGCTCCCTGCTGAGCAGAGAGCCCGATGCGGGGCTCAATCCCAGGACCCCGAGATCATGACCTGAGCCGAAGGCAGAGGCTTTAACCCACTGAGCCACCCAGGCACCCCTTGAAGGCACAAATCTTGATAAAACTTTGCTTCATGGTAGATAAGTTCTGTGTTTCTAATAGCAATGAAAATACTCTAGTTTTTTCTCTACGTTTCTTCCTATGTTTCTGTATGACAGAGGATTGTGTTATGAGAAAAACCTTAAACACGTTACAAGAGGACAGTGCTGTCTGCCTTGTTCCTATGTTGTTTTATTACTGACCGAATGTTAACAAATTACCAATTAGAAGAAAATGTAGACTCTGATTTTGTTTTGCCATCTCTAGATAGTCTTGAGTCCCTTGCCGCTTACCCCGGCCTCCCAAGAGCAAGAGTGTCTTTTTCTCAGTCTTGTCTCCTGTGCTTCCAGGCTCGTTTTTGGACAGTACGTCACCCCTCCTGGCAATTGCTGCCTGTACAGCCCTGGGTGAAATTGGCAGAAATGGTCCCCTTCCCATTCCCAATGAGGGGTCTGGCTTCACCAAATCGCATCTTGTAGAAAGCTTACTGAATAGAATACCCTCCAGTAAAGAAACAAATAAGGTAAGTCTCTCCTTTTTTCCTCTTCTTCTGAAATTCTTTCTATTCATCGATACATAAATGAGCAAAAATGCAGTTGTGATGAGAATAGATGACAGTGCAGCTGGAGGAAGGATTTTCTGTGGAAAAAAAGGAATAATGAAGTCTAGGTGACCATTTAGTTTTGAGTTAGGGGTGATTTGTGTACGACCTCTGTGTGTGCACCATTTGGCCCGGTTGTTCCAATTTAGGCCCATAACCGTTAGGATTTGGGTAAAGAACTAGCTGTATCAGGTAATTCTTCTGTCATGCAAAAGTGCATAATGAAGTGTTAAACGGTTGTTACCACTTCTGTAATTTTATTTTATTTTTTAAAAAATTTATTTATTAGACAAAGAGAGATCATAAGTAGGCAGAGAGGCAGGCAGAGAGAGAGGGGGGGAAGCAGGCTCCCTGCTGGGTAGAGAGCCCGATGTGGGGCCCGATCCTCGGACCCTGAGATCATGACCTGAGCCAAAGGCAGAGGCTTTAACCCACTGAGCCACTCAGTTGCCCCTACTTCTGTAATTTTAGATCAGATCTAAATCCTAACCTCTGACAGCAGAAATGGTTTTAAGAAGACTGGATGTTAGGAAGCAGCATGAGTAATATCTGAGGAGAAGGACATTTGTCATTTTTTAGTCTCAGATAAACATTTTCACAAACTTTAAAACATATTTGTGATCAGAGTACTTCATTGTTGAAGTATAACATGATTTAATGAGCAGATAAATCAGTTTACTACAAATTTAATAAACACATAATCCTATTCTTGATCTAGGTGCTGTTTAAAACTTCCTGAGAATATCACAGTATAGTTTTTGTTAGCTATTATTAACTAATTCGTGATCACCAACCATTGTTGAACGCTTGTAATGTGCCAGGTGTGTGCCAGTTGCTTCAAATATGTTAACGTGACTCTCCAGAAGGTCTAGTGAAGTAGGTACGCTCGTCATCTCTCTCTTCCTAGATAATGAAATGGAGTCACAGAGAGTAGAGTGACTTGCCTAAGGGCACATACCTGTAAAGGCTGCTCTAACATGGTTAAGCTGTGATTTGATCTTGGGTCCTCTGGGCCCAGAATCTACATTTGTAAACGGTTTGGTGGATAATAAATCTCGTTAAAGGCTTTCTTCTTCTTTTGCAGCCATGGATCCTTAATGAACTCAGTTTCAGGTCTTTCTAGCTCCAGTGTCTTAAACACATAATTCTGTAAAATTGGATACTTAAAAAAAAACTTGCATGCTTAAGTGCTTTAGTCAGACTGCCCTCCCTGTCATATCATTTTGGAAATACTGTTCTGGGATAAAGCTGTACATACTTTGTTTGAAAAAAAGACAATCTCTGGTTTTCTAGATGAAAGAACGGGCAATCCAAACACTGGGATATTTTCCAGTTGGGGATGGAGATTTTCCTCACCAGAAACTCCTCTTGCAAGGTCTGATGGATTCTGTGGAGGTATTTATATTGCTATATGATTGTGAAGTTATTCACACCAGAGACATTTTTTAGCTAGAGTTTTGCATGCTGTGAGATTTTATTTTTATTTATTTATTATTTAAATTTTTATTTTTTTAATTTTATTTTTTCAGTGTTCCAAGATTAATTGTTCATGCACTACACCCAGTGCTCCATGCAATACATGACCTCCTCAATACCCACCACCAGGCTCACCCAACCCTCTGCTCCCCTCCCCTCCAAAACCTTCAGTTTGTTTCTCAGAGTCCACAGTCTCTTTTGGCTCATCTCCCTCTCCAATTTTCCCCAATTTGCCCTTCTTTTCCTTCTCCCAATGTCCTCCGTGTTTTTCCTTATGCTCCACACGTAAGTGAAACCATATGATAACTGACTCTCTCTGCTTGGCTTATTTCACTCAGCATAATCTCTTCCAGTCATGGAACATGTATCCATGTTGATACAAAAGTTGGGTATTTATCCTTTCTGATGGAGGCATAATATTCCATTGTATATATGGACCATATCTTTATCCATTCATCTGTTGAAGGGCATCTTGGCTCTTTCGACAGTTTGGCAATTGTGGCCATTGCTGCTATGAACATTGGGGTACATGTGGCCTTTCTTTACACTGCATCTGTATCTTTGGGGTAAATATCCAGTAGTGCAATTGCAGGATCATAGGGTAGCTCTATTTTTAATTTCTTCAGGAATCTCCACACTGTTTTCCAAAGTGGCTGCACCAACTTGCATTCCCACCAGCAGTGAAAGAGGATTCCCCTTTCTCCACATCCTCTCCAACACTTGTTGATTAATGTCTTGTTGATTTTGGCCATTCTAACTGGTGTAAGGTGGTATCTCAGTGTGGTTTTGATTTGAATCTCTCTGATGGCTAATGATGATGAACATTTTTTCATGTGTCTGTTAGCCATTTGTATGTCTTCTTTGGAGAAGTGTCTGTTCATGTCTTCTGCCCATTTTTTGATGTGATTATCTGTTTTTTGAGTGTTGAGTTTGAGAAGTTCTTTATAGATCTTAGATATCAGACCTTTGTCTGTATATCTAAGACACAAAAAGGTGGGATCTTTGGTCATGGTTTTGATCTCAGAGGGAAGGCTGTCAGCTTTTCCCCATTGAGAATGATATTTGCTGTGGGCTTTTCATGGATAGACTTTATGATGTTGAGGAATGTTCCTTCTATCCCTATACTTTGAAGAGTTTTAATCAGGAACGGATGCTGTATTTTGTCAAATGCTTTTTCTGCATCAATTGAGGGGACCTTGTGGTTCTTCTCTCTTGTTGATTTGTTCTATCATGTTGATTGATTTGTCAATGTTGAACTACCCTTATATCCTAGGGATAAATCCCACCTGGTCATGGTGGATAGTCTTTTTAATGTGCTGTTGGATCCTATTAGCTAGGATCTTGTTGAGAATCTTGGCATCCCTTTTCATCAGGGATATTGGTCTGAAATTCTCCTTTTTGCTGGGGTCTTTGCCTGGTTTGGGGATCAGGGTAATGCTGGCTTCATAGAAAGAGTTTGGAAGTTTTCCTTCTGTTTCTTTTTCTTTTTTTTTTTTTTTTAAAGATTTTTTTATTTATTCATTTAACAGAGAGAGAACAGAAGCAGGCAGAGAGGCAGGCAGAGGCAGAGAGAGGAGCAGGCTCCCTGCGGAGCAAGGAGCCCGATGCGGGACTCGATCCCAAGATGCTGGGATCATGACCCGAGCCAAAGGCAGTTGCTTAACCAACTGAGCCACCCAGGCGTCCCTTTCCTTCTGTTTCTATTTTTTGAAATAGCTTCAGGAGAATAGGTATTATTTTTTCTTTGAGTGGTTGGTAGAATTCCCCAGGAAATCTGTCAGGTCTTGGGCTCTTGTTTTTTGGTCACTGCTTCAATCTCATTTCTAGATATTGGTCTATTCAGGTTGTCAGTTTCTTCCTGTTTCAGTCTTGGAAGTTTATAGGTTTCCAGGAATGCATCCACTTATTCTGGGTTGCTTAACTTATTGGTATATAGTTGTTGATAATAATTTCTGATGATTGTTTCTATTTCCTTGGTATTGGTTGTGATTGCTCCCCTTTCATTCATAATTTTATTAATTTGAGTCTCGCTCTTTTCTTTTGGATTAGTTTGGCCAGTGGTTTATCGATCTTATCGATTTCTTTCAAAAAACCAACTTCTAGTTTCATTGATGCGTTCTACTGTATCTCTAGTTTCTAACTCATTGATCTCTGCTCTAATCTTGATTATTTCCCTTCTTGTGCATGGAGTTGGCTTAATTTGTTGTTGATTTTCCAGTTCTTTAAGGTGTAAAGAGAGCTGATATAGGTGGGGTTTTTCAAATTTTTTTTTAAAGATTTTATTTATTTATTAGAGAGACAGAGAGAGATCACAAGCAGGCAGAGAGGCAGGCAGAGGGAGAGGGGGAAGCAGGCTCCCCACTGAGCAGAGAGCCCGATGCAGGGCTAGATCCCAGGACCCCGAGATCATGACCCGAGCTGAAGGCAGAGGCCCTAACCCTCTGAGCCACTCAGGTGCCCCGGGATTTTTCAATTTTTTAAGTGAGGCTTAGATGGCTATGTATTTCCCCCTTAGGACTGCCTTTGCTGTATCCCATAGGTTTTGGACCAATGTGTCTTCATTCTCATTGGTTTCCACGAATTGTTTAAGTTCTTCTTTGATTTCCTGGTTGATCCAAACGTTCTTGAGCAGGTCGGTCCTGAGCCTCCAAGTGTTTGAATTCCTTCCAAACTTTTTCTTGTGGTTGAGTTCCAGTTTCAAAGCTTTGTGATCTGAGAATATGCAGTGAATAATCTCAGTCTTTTGGTATTGGTTGAGTCCTGATTTGTGACCCAGTATGTGGTCTATTCTGGAGAAATATTTTTATTTTTTTAAAATATTTTTTTCATCTATTTGAGAGAGAGAGAGAGTGGGAGCTGGGAGGCAAGAAGAAGGTTGGAGTAGAAGGTTGGAGTTGAGGATTAAGGCGGCTCAGTGACAGAGCCAGTGTTAGGATCCGGGTCTCTGTAATCATAATCCAGTATTTTTATTATTTTTATTTTAATTTTTTATTTTTTTCCTTTGGGGGAAATTTATTTATTTATTTATTTATTTCCCGGTCAGAAAAGGAGAAGCAGGGTCAGACTCCTAAACATTCTAGGCCCAGGCCTAGCAGGGGAGGCAAGGGGAGGGGAGGCACAGGGGAGGGCTCCGACGGTGTGTACTTGGTCCCACAGTTGTCCTGGCTGGGTCTGGAGAGGGCCTGCTGGGGATGGTGGCACCGACACTGTGGGCCGAGGTAGCAGGCCA
Source organism: Nasua narica (assembly GCA_028533885.1). Lineage (NCBI taxonomy): Eukaryota > Metazoa > Chordata > Mammalia > Carnivora > Procyonidae > Nasua > Nasua narica. The sequence continues at coordinate 61,731,313 of CM052813.1, read as the reverse complement.
GGGGTCCCAGAAGCCGGCACATATGGAGGCAGTAAATACTGACAGCCTGGGCCGCTGGCTTTGTCCACCGAGGGCTGTCTGCTGGGGCCGTGGGCTCCAGCACTGCCCACGGGGACAAAGAAGGCAGAGGTGTGAGGACATCTGGCCTCCCAGATGGGAATGGAGGCAACTTCAATTTTGGCAATCTGGCTCCCTTCCCTGCCCATCCCCTCCCCCCCGGCCCCTGGAGCTGGCCCCACAGCCCGGGCCGGGGAAGGGGGCTGGCTCGGCCCTGGTGGGTAGGGCAGCAGCAGCAGCACACCCCACAGCACACCCCACAGCACCTCCCTGGGCCATGGGGACTGCGGAGGGGCAGGGACCTGGGGGGAGACCACATGCTCATGCAGACATGGGGGGTTAGAATTTAGTGACGGCCCCCACGGCACACGTTCCGCATGTTAAGGCATCATGGTTAGACAGTTACGGACAGCGATGGATGAATTGACCGGGGACAGGTGAAAGGAGGGTGGCTGGCCCCTAAGAGACCTCAATTCAAGCACCTCACCCCACCTCCACGCCGGAAGAAGAGAAAGAACAGGATTCAGGGCAACTGCAAAGGCCCCCAGGGGCCTGAGCACCCCAGGAGATTCCCTTGGAAAAGCCAGGGCCTCAGGTTGGGTTAGGACGAGTGGGAGAACCCGAAGGGGTACGGAAGGGGAGGTGGAGGCCTGGCCTCGAGGCTCCCGCCCCCCTTCACCGCCCCCAGCACAAGCAGAAGCAGCAAGGTGAGACCACCGAAGAGGCTGGGGCCTGCGGGGCGGGGGCAGGAGGGACGGGTGGGGTCGGCCAGGGGGGTGCAGACCCATCAGCACTTTGGTAAGGGGTCAGGAGGTGGTGAGGCTGGTGGGAGTGGGGCACGTCAGAAGGGTCTGTCCGTCTGTCTGAAGGCCTGCCTGCCTCCCGGGCCAGGGCTCAGTCCTTCCATTCCTTTTTGATGGTAAGGTTCTACTCCCAGAACAGATGGTCAGTCTTGTCGTCTGTGAACCAGGACTTGATGTTGTAGCTGCCTCGGGTCACCATACCCTTGGGCGCCTCCTCCGTGAGGGTTAGAAACTCACACTCCTCTGCCCGGGGCCCGTAGCTCCCCACCATGTAGTCGGTCTTGTGGATCTTGCCGCCTTTCCTGTACGTGTGCTGTGTGTACTTCATGCCGGACACAATCTCCCGGTTCACTCAGAAAGAGATTTTTATCCAGTACTCCACCCCCTCCTTCAGTACAAAGGACTGCTTCTTGAAGCGCTCCAGATCGCCTGTCAGGTCCAGCTCCAGGGGGCCCGGGGCCGTGCTGCACACCCCGGTCAGCCGGGTCACAACAGTGGGGACGCTGGGGTCAGCAGACACAGTCACACGGCCCAGCAGGGCCTCCTTGTACTTGCAGACTCTCATCATCCTTGTCCAGCTCCTGGACCTCCTGGGCTTATAGTTGACTGAGTGCTCGTCCGCCTCATTCTTGGCTGCAGTCTGTGCTGGTTGCCTGGCCGTGGACTCCTGCTTGGCCGTGCTCACCTCTAGCTGGGTCTGGGGCACTGGAGGCTCGCCGCTCTTGCGCTCTCTCCTGCACGGGATGAATCCAGTGTTTTTAATGTGAATTTTTTGAAAATGAATTGTACATACATCAGGTTCTCCCTGGATGTCATTGACATTGTAACCAGAAGCTTATAGTGTCTGCTTTCTTAGTTCTTTCTTAATTATTCATCTTTTTAGAGAGAGCCGCATGTGTGTGCACATGATGAGGGACGGAGAGAGAGGGAGAGAGGATTCCAGCAGGCTCCATGCTCAGCGGAGAGCCCAACTTGGGGCTCCATCTCATGACCTTGAGGTCACGACCTGAGCCAAAATCAAGAGTCAGGTGTTTAACCGACTGAGCCACCTAGGGGCCCCAAAGCTTCATTTATTTAAATAAAACTAGAAGAAATCCATCTCATAAATTTTTAAAGAAGAAAAAAGGAAGACATTTGAAAACAGGTGCATACAATGCATCCTTCCTCTAGGATCCTCTGTGTTGACATACTTTTTCTCTGATTAGAATTTCCAGAGAAGCTTTGACCAGGGAAACTGTAGAACTGAAACCCTGAAATTCTTGTTCCTCAGAGTAGGAAGCATCTGTCTGATGGCAGAACTTGACACTTCATCGAGAGATGAGAGCACTGAGTTGACTGAGCTTAGGAATGGCTGTGTGTTGGTAGCGTTCTCTCAAAGGTCACTGTTCCCATGCTGCTTGTGGGAACTCTCTGTTCTTCATTCTCTTCTTAGTCCCCAAATTCTTAGTTGTTTTCCAGTTTATATTAGAGAAAAAGGCCAGAGGGAACTAAGTTCCAATTCCATATTGAGTCCTTCATGCTTGTGAAATGCGTCAAATTTTTTTTTCTTTTTAAGAGTTTGTTTATTTGAGAGAGAGAGAGAGTGGGCATGTGCACAAGCGGGGGAGAGGGAGGGGGAAAGGGAGAAGAAGGCTCCTCACTGAGCAGGGACCCTGATGCGGGGCTTGATCCCACAACCCTGGGGTCATGACCTGAGCCGAAGGCAGATGCTTAACTGACTGGGCCACCCAGATGCCCCAATGTGTCAAAATTTCTAAACCAAATTAAAAAAAATTTGAGGGGTGCCTGGGCAGCTCAGTCGATTAAGTGCCCCAACTCTTGATTTTGACTCAGATTGTGATCTGAGGGTCATGAGATCGAGCCCCCCTCTTGAGCTCTGCGCTGGGTGTGGAGCCTATTTAAGATTCTCTTTCTCCTTCTCCTGCTACCCCTTCTTCCTTCCCCCTTTCCCCACTTGCTTGCTCTCTCTCTCTCAAAAAAATTTTTAAAAATTTGAGTATATACTACATAGAATTTTCTTAATGTTTGATGTTTGAAATAATTTCAAACTTACAGTGCAGTTGTAAGAATAGCATGAAGATCTCCTGTTCCTGTTTGGATTATTAATGTGCTATTGAAGCTAGCTAGCTCTTCGTGGGTTTCTGTACTTCTTACTCTTTTATCCAGATATACCAAATTTTACCATTTTACCACATTCTCTCTTTTACTGGAACCACTGGAGAGTAGCTCGCAGACACCATGTCATTTAACAGTGTACAGAGGAGGTATTAATCAGTTGTAATGCTGCTATTGATGGTGCCGTTTCCGCACACCGGGTGTCTGCTGGAAGCTTTATGTATGTTATCCTCATGTCCTCCTCACAGCACGACGAGGTGGGTGACAGTATTAGGCCCGCGTTACAGACAAAGTTGAGACTCAGTTTAAATAAGTGTGTGTAGCTGGTGGGATACAGGTAAGAATTTCCCCCGAGATCTCCATAGCTTCAGTCCATACCCTTTTCCTCCAGAGACTAAAAATCTGTGCTTAGTGGTTCTCTGCTGAGGGTGAAGAGGGCAACGTGAGGTGGGGAAAAAGATCTTCAGGTCATTCTTACATTCTCCATTCCCTCCCCTTGCCTCCACTCTGAGCCACCAGGTTAGGTGAGTGCAGTCCAGGCAAAAGAGGGAAAATAGCATGTTGACAGACAAAATCTGAGACAGCCTTTTTGTGGAAATGAATGCTTTTGGGACCTGTTCTCTGTGATTGATGGCTGCTGTTTCCATTGTCGCAGGCCAAGCAGATAGAGCTGCAGTTCACCATTGGCGAAGCCATCACCAGTGCGGCCATAGGAACCAGCTCCGTGGCTGCCCGGGACGCCTGGCTGGTGACTGAAGAAGAATATACTCCCCCTGCTGGTACCTTCCTGCTCAGCTAATCCTCTCACCACCCTCCAGGAACCCTTTCTGGTCTTGTTACAACATTTGAAGCAGAAGAAAAAATTCATGCGTTCCATATTAACTCTTTTTCAAATTCTTATTTATTTATTTAAAAGATTTTATTTATTTATTTGACAGAGATCACAAGCAGGCAGAGAGGCAGGCAGAGAGAGAGGGGGAAGCAGGCTCACCGCTGAGCAGAGAGCCCGAAGCGGGTCTCGATCCCAGGACTTTGAGAACATGACCTGAGCCAAAGGCAGAGGCTTTTAACCTACTGAGCCACCCAGGCGCCCCTATTCTTTTTCAAATTTTTATATATACCTTATCAGTTTGGTTCAATCAAGAAAAATAGCTGGTTAAAGGAGAGTGAGCACGATAAATTAGTGAGAGCTTCTTTTTTTAGTTCTTTGGGAAGCAAGGGAGTTAGCGGTGTGTTGGCTTCAAACTTGTGCTCTTTTCCGGAGGCTTGGTGTACGTAGCCAGCTTCAGAAGTCAAGGAATAGTTACATTTCCAAGTTACGTGTCCCTTCATCCTTTATCACATAATGAAGCCTCAGGGTCTTCTGCTCGCGCTCCACGTCCCTCTGCACTGAAGGTGCGCTGGCCGTAGTGACTGCGTGGGTGAGGGAGTGTGCGGTTTCTGATGACACATTATAGGTGCTGTGGTTTCGTATGTCTTGTGCTTCTGAAATGGATGATTATTAGTTCCTTCAGCAGCCTAAACACCTTAGCCATTTAGACTGGAATGTGCTCTAGGATTGTTGTATTGAGTAAATGCTGAGTAAGATTTAATTTTTCAGGATACTATTTTCATTTATTTTAATTGATTATATCATTCCTTTCTTCCCCCCAGGAGCCAAAGTGAATGATGTGGTCCCCTGGGTATTGGATGTGATTTTAAATAAACACATTGTCAGCTCCAACCCACACGTGAGGCAAGCGGCCTGCATCTGGCTCCTTTCTCTTGTGAGGAAGCTAAGTACCCATAAAGAAGTGAAGGTAAGCCACGCTAGAAATGTGCTCGGCCCTGTTGGAAACCATCTTTGAAATATTTATAATTAAAAGGCAATAGGAAGGAAAGTGTATGCCGGTGAGGGCCAGTGCTGACAGTGGGGGTGATTGGCCAGTAACAGTTATTTTGAAAGAAGCTGTGCGTGAAGGGTGGCAGCCTGATGTACACTGGCTGGAAGACGATTCTAAACTTGAAGGCATAAGGTCAGGCGGTCAGGATGGGGAGGCTGAGAGTGCGCATCAGACTACCTATAAGCGCACAACCTTCCGGTGATTTGGCTGCCTTCAGACAGCGCAATAGGGCGTGTGGCTTTCTTGGGTCGAAAGACTCTTAGGAGGTGTTGTACGCTCTGAGAGAAGATTCTTACCCTTCCTTATCTACCAAGAGGTAGAGTTTGTGTTCCAAACACCTGTTTTCTTCTTTCAGTCTCACCTTAAAGAAATTCAGAGTGCATTTGTTTCCGTTTTGTCGGAAAATGATGGTAAGTTATTGGTAAATGATTTCCAAACTTTATTAAGCTTGTGTTTTAAATTTTAAAAATCTAGATTAATGAACATGAAGGAACACAGGACTAAATCTAGTCTTTTTGATTGATTTGATTAATTAGATCATGTTCTTCAGTTTTACATTTAAAAATGGAAAGCCAACTGAGGGTTGCTGGAGGGGAGGGGCTGGGGGGCTGGGATACCTGGGTGATGGGCATTAAGGAGGGCACGTGATGTAATGAGCGCTGGGTGTTATATAAGACTGATGAATCACTGAACTCTGCCTCTGAAACTAATAATACACTATATGTTAATTAATTTGAATTTTAATTTTAAAAAGATCAAAAATGAAAAAAGGCGTGAAGGCCTTCTTTAATGTTAATACTTATAATAAATAATAGCTTTTTTCTGTTTCTTGTTCCTTTCCTCTTTGTGATGTAAGCCATGAGAGAGCAAATGTGTTAGACATTTAAATAGTAGCTTTGTTTTATAAATTGTCTTAAACATACAGTCTTATATTGACCTTTTATTTTAAAAAAAATTGGATGTGGGTATATTGAAATCTGTGAGGCTGTTGTACTTTTCACGTGTATGACTTGTAGTACACAGAGCACTAAGGCCCAACGAGGTTGACTTAGTTTGGGAATCGGATCTTTTGTGAATGTAGTTCACAAACTCTGCCATGTCCACGGAGATGATTTAATATGTTTGAATAAAATAGGCATATTGATTATGTTTTCTTGTCTTTACTTGGATATCATTTTGGATTTCTACTACAACTTTTTTTTTTTTATTACTTAACAGAGAGAGAGAGAGAGAGAGAGGGATCACAAGTAGGCAGAGAGAGAGGGGGAAGCAGGCTCCCGGCCGAGCAGAGAGCCCGACGCGGGGCTCGATCCCAGTACCCTGAGATCATGACCCGAGTGGAAGGCAGAGCTTAACCCACTGAGCCACCCAGGCGCCCCACTACTACAACTTTTTAAAAAAATCCAACAATGCCCAGAAGACAAGTTTTTCTTAAAGTAATACTATGTTGTCTGACTTTTGTGCAGAACTTAGCCAAGATGTTGCTTCAAAAGGCCTTGGGTTGGTGTATGAACTGGGCAATGAACAAGATCAGCAGGAATTGGTTTCTACACTTGTAGAGACACTTATGACTGGCAAAAGGTATAGTAAACTTGTACATTTCAGATTTAAACACGTAAAGCAAGCTTTGCAAATACTGAGAATATGTACTGGAAGAAGGAAAATTCAGCATTGATGTTCCTGTTTATTAAGTCTTTAAATTCAAGTCAGTGATTGTTGTGTAATGCATAGCAGTTTACTTATTCAGTGTATACTGTTTAGACAGTACAGTGAAGTAAACTAAACTACTGTTCAGAAACAGGCCAGTAGGTCAAGCTTTGAAAGGTGAATGATCTTAGGACAATCAAAGCTTTGGATTATAATAATACCATAATTGCTGTTGGATTACTCAGCCATGAAAATGAAGACATAGGGGGAAGCTTGCATGTCTTTCATAGTCTGATTTGTGAAGAGGATGAGAGGGGCAGTCATTCTTGTAATCGGTTACTGCTTTATGTTGCCTTCCTTGGAGGGAGGAAAGTTTTTAATCGACGACCACATTTAATTCAGTTTAACTTGATGTGGAATGTCTTTTACATCTCTTTGGTTCATCCTAGAGTTAGTTTTACAGAAAATCAGGCTGATTGGAAAGGACTTAGTTGACTTTTCTATCTTGCGCTATGGCATACTTGCTGTGGAGTTTGATTTGGTCAGTCTATAAAAGAAATGAATCCATTAGTTGAATGCTGGTATGAAAAATTTGAGGCTGTTATAAAGTCTTACTGTTGTTTTGCTTTAGAGCTAAACATGAAGTTTCTGGGGAGACCGTGGTATTTCAAGGGGGAAGCCTTGGCAAAACACCTGATGGGTAAGTGTGCCAAATCCATCAATCAGTCATCATTAACACCTTTAGTCTGTGAATAGAGCCCTCACGACACTGATTTCCACCGTCCTAGGAAATGTGTGTTAGTGGAAGAAGAACACTTCTGTGGAGAAAGCATAGTGTCTCAGATTGGGGTTCTTGGGAAACAGACTGTGAGGTGGAGTTTTGTCTGCTGAAAGCTGCCTGAAGAGTGCCCCAGGCTTATTGCCTGGGGGAGTGAGGAGGCAGGAGAGGCCCGATGGCCCAGGGAGGAGCTGACCTGCTGCCAGCATTACGCAGATCCTGACCCCGGGAGCTGGGCTGGGCTGGCTCTTCAGAGTTGTCCTGCTTTAAGTGCCAGCCTTTACGTCCCCTCATTAGGCTTTACATTCCCTCAGTGACTAGCCACTGGTGGTGGGCTGCTCCAGGGGAGGATGTGACCTTGGACTGAGGGCAGTTCCACCAGCTCCCAGCCGGCTGAGTCGTGAGGGGCGGTCTGGCAGCACAGCTTGGCATCTGCTGCGTCTCGGTTTTGTGGGGGCAGCTCCGCTTGATATTGTGGGGTCCACCAATTTAGCACTTCAAATTAATTCCTAGAGCCTTACCTCCTTTATCTTATCATTATTCCACTGTGGTTATGTAGATGCTTTTCCTGTAAAAACCCTCAGGTCACACTGTGCAGCTGGCTGGGCCTTGCTGTGACGTCACACAGAGCCCAGCGTCAGTGTTTGCAGCGCCGGAGAGCAACCGTTTGTTCTGTCTTTGACTCTCTCCCATAGCTCACTGTTTGCACATTGAAAATTATTTTTGCTTCACTTACTCTCCCTGTAGACATTTTCTGAGTTATTAAAAAGTGCTTTCTTTTCACAGAATAACTAATACAAATGTTTGGGTATTTGAGTAAATATTATTTGTTAGGAGGAAAGTTAGTAGGACTCAGAAGGAGTTATCAGAATTGGGTGCAGCAGTCCGACAATCTGTATGGAACCACAACAGACCCTGAATAGCCAAAGCCATCTTGAAAAAGAAAAGTGAAGCCCAGAGACCTCACAATTCTAGACTTGAAGGTATAGCAACCAAAATAGTATGGTACTGGCACAAAAATAGACACATAGATTAATGGAACAGAATAGAAAATCCAGAAACCTGTTATTTTATGGTCTATTAATCTTTGACAAAGCAGGAAAGAATATCTGATAGGAAAAAATCTCTTCAACAAATGGTGTTGGGAAAACTGGATAACAACATGCAAAAGAAAGTGGACCACTTTCTTAAACCATACACAGACATAAAGTCAAAATGGATTAAAGATCTAATGTGAGTCCCGAAACTATAAAAATCCTGGAAAAGGACAGGCAGTAACTTCTTTGACATCGGCCAAAGCAACTTCTTTCTAGATATGTCTCCTGAGGGAAGGGAAACAAAAGCAAAAATAAACTATGGGGACTGCATCAAAATAAAAAGCTTCTGCATGGTGAAGGAAACAATCAACAAAACTAAAAGGCTACCTATGGAATGGGAGAAGATATTTGCAAATGACATATCTGATAAAGGGTTAGTATCTAACATATATAAAGAACTGATACAATTCAACACCCAAAAAACAATCTAATTAAAAAATGGGCAGAAGTCATGAACAGACGTTGCTCTAGAGAAGACATGCAGATGCCCCTCCCCACACATGAAAAGATGCTCAACATCACTTAGAGAAATGTAAATCAAAACTACAATAAGACATCATCTCACACCCTGTCAGAATGTCTAAAATCAATAGCACAAGAAACAACAGGTACTGGCAAGGCTGTGGAGAAAAAGGAACCCTCTTATACTATTGGGAATGCAAACTGGTGCAGTCACTGTGGAAAAGTTAAAAATGGAATTATCTATGATCCAGCCATTATACTACTGGGTATTTACCCAAAGAGTACAAAAACACTAATTCAGAGGACTACATGCGCCCTTTTCTTTATAGCAGCATTTTTTATAATAGCCAAGATATGGAAGTGACCTAACTGTTCTTTGGAGTAGATGAATGGATAAAGAAGATGTGGTGTACACACACACACACACACACACACACACACACACACACACACACACACCTTATGCAGACATAAAAAAGAATGAAGTCTTGCCATTTCCAACAACATAGATATGGGGCTAGGGAATATAATGATAAGAGAAATAAGTCAGAGAAAGACACATTCTGTATGATGTCATTCACATGTGGAATTTAAGAAACAAAACAAATGATTATACGGGAAAAAGAGGAAAACTAAGATACAGACTCTTTTTTTTTTTTTTTTAAGATTTTTATTTATTTATTAGAGAGCGAGAGACTGAGAATGAGAGGGGAGAAAGTCAGAGGGAGAAGCAGACCTCCCGCAGAGCCGGGAGTCCGACATGGGACTCGATCCCGGGACTCCAGGATCATGACCTGAGCCAAAGGCAGTTGCTCAACCAACTGAGCCACCCAGGTGCCCAAGATACAGACTCTTAACTGTAGAGAGCAAATGGATAGTCACCAGAGGGGATTTGGGGGGATGGGGGAAATAGGTGATGGGGATCAGGGTGGGCACTTGTTGTGTTGGGCACCAGTGATGTATGGAAGTGTGGAATCACTATATTGTACACTTGAAACTAATGTAACACTATGTTAATTAACTGGAATTAAAATAAAAACTTAAAAAAACGATTGGGGTGCTGTAGTTTACAAAAGACTTGGGGATGTCAGTAAAGGACTCTCCTGATTCTGAGAGAGATTGGTGCACAAGGGAACAAGGAATTACTGAGCCGCCTCCCCGGAGGCAGGGGGTGAGGGCTCCACCTCCGTGGGAGCCCTGGGGGCCTTCAGGTCACTTACCTGGCATTGTCAGTAATTGAACGAGGTGACATTTATATTCCTCTCAACCATATTCTCTTCCTCTGTGGTGATGAGATTGAGACATAATTTAAAAATGTCTCCGGAATATTGGTAATGTAACTTACTAGGCTGGAGACAGAGATACATTGGATACTTTTTTGTTTGTTTGTTTCCAAGCCAGGGCCTCTCTACTTATAAGGAGCTTTGTTCTCTGGCAAGTGATCTCAGTCAGCCAGATCTGGTGTACAAATTTATGAATTTAGCCAACCATCATGCAATGTGGAACTCAAGGAAGGTAAGTTGCTGTCGCTGGACGGTTTTTACTTTTTACTTCCAAACCAAACTTGCTACGTTGGCCGACAGTGGCGACTGATATGCAGTAGGTTTTGTAAAGTTCTGTGATTAGAGTAGTGCCGGACCACCTCATGGCTGCTGCTCCTGACCGCTAATGCTGGGACACCTGGGGTTAAGTTTGGGGGGTAGAATTTTGTGATCTTTGTGGATGTACTATATTAACATTTTAGCACAGTAGCTGTATCTGAGTCACTGCAGCAGCATCTTATTTTTTTAGGGTGCTGCTTTTGGTTTTAATGTGATTGCCACCAGAGCTGGAGAGCAGCTGGCTCCTTTTCTGCCTCAGCTAGTTCCTCGTCTTTACCGTTACCAGTTTGACCCCAACCTGGGCATCCGACAGGCCATGACGAGTATTTGGAATGCGCTGGTCACGGATAAATCAACGGCAAGTATCTGTGAACCCTTGGCCAAGATTACATGTGGGATTTAAACCCAATGCTCATCTTTCTTTGCGTTTTGTATGCTTACCTGTTGAAACAAAGAAGCTTTCTTCGATTCCTTGCTTTCTCCGGAGCTTCTTTCAAGATGTCAAAGATGCTCATGGCAACATTTATTAAAATCTCAAAAATGGAAGTAAGCGAAATGTCTGTGGGGTGGCGGGCTGAGGAAGTGACAGGATATTCACACGAATGGAATACTGTGTCGATCGGTACTGTCCACAGAGTGGAGGACAGGTCACGATTCTGCCTTCAAGGAGTTCGCTTTGTTGAGGAGCTAGGCAAGGAGACAGGCGATTACCACGTACGGGTTTTCTCTCGGTTTTCTGTTATTTGGCTGCTTGTCATCTCGATTCCATTTGTAGATGTTAGGATTTCTCAAGGCTTGCCTCTGAGTACCTTCGACTCTCCCTACTTTATCTTTTGAGCTCAGCGGTTCCAGTGAATATAAATGGCATCTTAATTGTGATGGTTCCCAGTCTTAGACTTTTGGCCCTGACGTGACTTGTGTTTCTGACTTGCATATCCAGCTGCCTGTGTGATCGATCTCTTTGAGGTTGTTTCACGATACCTTGGACTGAACATGTCCAGAATAGGGGAATATATTCCCCTCTCTTCTCAGAATTCACCCATTTACCCTTGCCAGGGAACTTGGTATCCTCTTGATTTTTGTCTGTTGTGCCCCTATTTTCAGTTGAATCCAATAGCAAATTCTGTTGATACTGCTGCCAAAGTATCTCTTGAATCCACTCTCTTCTTTCCCTAATTCTTTCCTGGAGAACAGGGTGTCATCTTTCTCTTCTCTTTGCCTTCCCTCATTTAATGGGCGGTAAAAGTGATTTTAAAAAATATTGGCCTCTGCCATTTTGGGTTAGTCCTTTAGTGGCTTCCTACCTTCCACCTTTAGTGGCTTTGATTTTAAGTGAATTCCATGGTCCGTACCTTATCTTTGCAGTCCTGCACGTGGTGCGGCTCTTGCTCTTCTTCAGTTCGGTGTCAGGCTGGTTGTCCATCACCTGTTCATGGTGATGGGCGCTTGAGGATTCAGCTTCGAAGGCCCTAGGCCAGTATTTGGTACCACTGGGTCAGTCATGATCTGACAGGCCACTTGGCTCTCCAGATCTGCGTCTGGTGCACAGGCCGAGGCTCTGGAGATGGGAGTGTCCTCTCCTTCTGAGTGACGGGATAGAGGAGATTGGTCTGTGTCCCTGGATGGATGAGATAGTGTGGAGAATGTGCAGAGAAGTGGACATAGGAAGAGATCGGTTTGCTAAATCTTAGGTGAGTTATTTACTTCTCTGTCTGGGTTTTTCTTACATATAAGGGAGGATAACAAAACCTTTCCTACCTGTAAGAGTAAAAGTGGAAAAACCTTAAGTTTTTTCTTTTTCCTTTTTAAAAAGATTTTATTTATTTATATTTTCAGAGAGAGAGCATGCACACGAGTAGTGGGGGGCAGAGGAGAGGCGGGGGCAGAGGGAGAAGCAGACTCTGTGCTGAGCATGGAGCCCATGGTGGCTGGATCCCACGACCCTGAGACCGTGACCACAGCCGAAGTCAGACACTGAGCTGGCTGAGCCACCCTGCCTCCCCCAGCCTTGAGTTTTGAGGTCCTTTGGATCAGTGTAAAAACTGAGCCTACCTCAGGTAGTTGTTATTACCCAATTGTTAAGCGTATATTCAAACAGAATAGGCTTAAACGATTCAACTCGCCTTTTGTTCTTAACAGACATTAATGCTTCTTTATGTGCCAGCCACTGTACGCGTTACCAGGGATATGAAGACAAGTCAGACACTGTTCTTGGGGGCTCAGTGGGCAGGAGCAGCGTCGTTGTATACAGTCTGATGCGGCATGCTTATTAAGAAGGTGCTGTGGGAACAGAGGAGAGCAGGCTAGCCTTCTCCGTGAGGTGATGCCTGATTTGAATCTTGAAGGACAAGTAGAAGTTAGCCAGGCGAGCAAGAGAGGGAAGGGGACTGTAGGGAGAGGTAGTATGTATTAGGAATAAAGGTGCGATAGTACATGGTCCTTCTGGAGCTAAATCAGTCCCAGAGGGCTTTGTATCCATGCCTGCATGGTTTGATTTTATTCTTGTCCTGAGGAAGACAAGAGAATCAAGTTTGCATTTCAGAATGATCATTCTGGCAGCTCTCAGCAAGCAGAGTGGGGAGAGACTTGGGGCTGAGACGCCCAGAGACACTTGGGCTGTTACCTACAGAGACATGTCATTGTGGTTGAGAGATTCGTAACTTGACTATTGATGAATTTCATATTTTAAATGTTACCCTTTTTCCTTCATTAGGTGGATAAATATTTGAAGGAAATTCTTCAAGATTTGGTCAAGAACCTTACCAGCAATATGTGGCGAGTTCGAGAATCCAGGTACCATTTTTGGAAATAGAAGACTAGTCAAATAGAATTGATTTTTTTTCCCTCAAATTTCCAAGCTTTATACTTTATGCAAAAGGAATAAATTAGTGTTACTAAAAAGCATATTTTTGGTTGGATTAGAGAGTTCTCTCTACTTAACTATTTAAAGCTCTACAAAAAACCCCCAACTCTAGTCTGTGGTTTTCCTAAATTGTCTTAGTTTTTATAAGTATGACATTAAAGAAGATCACTTATTAAATTGGTAGACATTAAGATATATACTGTCATAACTTTGTAGGGTGTCATTTACTTATACGTTTATGTAATTTATTCAGTGCCTGTTATGTGCTCGTCAGTGTGCTATGTGCAGGTACACTGGTAAATAAAAAATAATGTATCCTCTCAGAGAGGCCGTATTGTAGTTGTGGGATGCAGACGTCTGATGAATGTCAGTACTACATGTATGTGGGGGTGTTGAGGCACTAAGGAGAGAATCGGCGTTGCTGTCCAGGAGTTGGGTCCTATAAGTCCTATCCAGTAAGAACTGGAAATACAGGCAGAATCCATGTTCTTGTTTGGTATGAATGTTTCATAGTAAAAGATTGAGCTTTCTTGATCATAAACTTGAAAACCAAATTGTTTATTTTCAGCTGTTTAGCTCTGAATGATTTATTGAGAGGAAGACCTCTAGATGACATCATTGATAAACTTCCAGAAATTTGGGAAACTCTTTTTCGGGTACAAGATGATATCAAGGTATTACAGAAATCAGTCTGCATTTATTCATAGAATAACTTTGATTAATAAATGGGATTGTTAAAATATGTACGTTGGGCATTTCAAAATTCACTCTCCAGACAATTTTGAGAGTCTACAGTTGCCTTCCAAAGTTTTAGTCTCGATGTATCTGTGATGTTGCAAGGTTGGCTATCCTTAGATCTAAATTGAATTGACTTTTTTTTTTTTTTAAAGGCGACTACAGCCTTTCTTTCAATAGAGATTTCATGATGTTATTGATTAGGACAAGTAACAGTTTGGAAATGATCCAGACACCCTCTATTTGGTCAGTTTTATAAATTGGATCAGTTATTCCCATATAACATGACCAATTCTTTTGAATTTTTCCTGGGCAATCTAAATTTTAGATATTTTGATATCTCACCATTAGAAATTAGGCACTTTACTTTTACCTTTCCTTTTGCTTTATTCATTAGAGATTTTTAAAAGTCTTTTAAAATACTCATATAGACATTTATAGATGTTTATATGTTTGCATTTATAATACATTTAGTTTCTAAACTGTTATACTTTTTTTAACAAAAGATTTTATTTTTTGAGGGAGGAAGGGAGGGAGAGAGAAAGAGAGAGAGAGATGAGTGTAGGGGAGGGGCAAAAAGGGAGGAGGAGAGAGATTCCCAAGTAGACTCTTTGCTGAGCTCAGAGCCCCATGTGGGGCTCAGTCTCACAACCCTGAGATCCTGACCTGAGCCAAAACCAAGAGTCGGGCACTTAACTCTGCCACCCAGGTGCCCCTAAACTTTAGAGCCGTATTTTTGTAAGGTCAGAATAGGCCATACCTAAAAAAATATATGCCATTATAATATATTCCTTTTTAAAAAAAAAAAGATTTTATTTATTTATTTGACAGAGAGAGATCACAAGCAGGCAGAGAGGCAGGCAGAGAGAGGGGGAGGCAGGCTCCCCTCTGAGCAGAGAGCCCGACGCGGGGCTTGATCCCAGGACCCTGAGACCATGACCCGAGCCAAAGGCAGAGGCTTTAACCCACTGAGTCACCCAGGCACCCCTATAATATGTTCCTTGATGGGCAGGGAGCCTAATGAAGCACTTTTTTACCTGGTATTGAAAGTAGGATTTTTCACTGATCTGTGTAGAGTCAGAGGCCATTAAATACACATTGTGGGGTGGGTGAGAATGAAACTAATGTGTATCATGCCATACTTTCCTCATTTTTAGGAATCCGTACGGAAAGCTGCAGAACTAGCTCTGAAAACTCTGAGCAAGGTGAAAGCTCTTATCTTACTTTGGGAGTGAAGTGGGGCAGGGCTCTCTGTGACCAGGGCAACTATGACTTATTTTTTGTCATATAAATTGAGTTACAGTGACATGAAGTAATCGGCTTCTTGTTATAGTTCAGCGTTCTCACAGTGAATGACAAACTAAGTGCCATTATACTAGAATACTAAGATTTTTAGCATAGAATATGTCTGGTCTCTTTTAAATAGTCAGCTTCTGTGGGCCTTTACGTAAGGTATGACTTGCACTTGACCCTAAAGAACACATCACTCATTTAGATCCAGCCGCAGCTGCTCTTCTCTTGTTGTTGCTGTGGTTTTGTGTTCAGCTGCCTTGCATGTTTATGAGGCTGGCAAGCTTTTTGAAACTAGTTTCTTACTTGAACTTGATTTTATGGTATTTCTGGGACATCTATGTTTCAGCTGTCTAGCCTTGCCATAGGTCACATCCGTAGTAAGCAGTGAAAACCGGGCTTTAGTCCAGGCGTTTCTTATTCTCGATTTGTGTTCCTGACCACTGGGTCATGCTGCCACCCAAAGTACTTGATGATGATACCGTAAGCCTTCCTCAGAGCGCTTTCTTGTAAATTTTCTTACTTCTTCTTCAACTATTTCCCATCTCACAAATGACAAGACCAAAGCTTAGAGAGTGGAAGGCATTACCCAGTTCCCTGTTAGGTGTTGGCAGACAGAGGACTCTTCTGTTCTCTCCCCGAAGGGTCATGGAAAGATGGAAAGTTGATTCACTTATTCTTTTCTATGGCTATGGGAAATAGAAGGTATTTTGTTAGATGAATGTTTTATTGGGTAAGTGATGAGTTTCACTAATTTCCATGCTCTGTGTATGTGAGGTTTGTGTGAAAATGTGTGACCCCGCCAAAGGAGCAGCTGGCCAGAGAACCATCGCTGTCCTTCTGCCTTGCCTTCTGGATAAAGGAATGATGAGTCCTGTGACAGAAGTTCGAGCGCTCAGGTGTGAATCTGCTGATAAAGTGAATGGATTTACTTAGTTTCTGGCTATTCAACAGAAATAGTGTTTCTCCAAGTGTTAGATTCTTCAAAGTATGGAGAAAATGAGGCGAATACACTGAGGTGACCCAAGAACATTTGTGAAAAGTTCTGAGGCGGAACTTTTCCTTAGGAACAAACATTCTCATGGGAACCTTGCTTTGAGCCAACATCCTGCTGTTTTGCTTTGACCTTGTGTAAGGTGTGTTATTGTGTTGCCTTCGGCATCTGCCCTCAGCAAGCACATCTTTCTGTTATGCCTCCTTGGGAGGTTGCTTACTGGTTATACCATTTAGTAATATTTCATAGGTAACTAGGTTTAAAATAAACTCTACCACCCGCAACAATGAAATACTAAAAAAAATACACTCACATGTTTAGACATATTATGGCTATTTTGTAAATTTCAACAGTGAAATATTCTAGTCTTTTTTTTTTTCTTTTACACTAAAGCCTTATTTAGGAATTTTATCTGTCATTTTATTTCACTCTTAACCTTAGATCAAATTAATAGTATCAGCAGTATTTCGTACTAATAGTAACTATTTCTTACTGCTACTAATATAATAGTTGATGAGGGAAGGGTTTTTTTTTTTTTAATTATTTTAGAGAGAGTGAGCACGTTTGTGAGCAGGGGAGAGGGCAGTGGGAGCGAAAGCATCCTGAAGCAGACTCCTCACTGAGTGCGGAGGCCGACATAGGGCTGGATCCTAGGACCCTGAGATCATGACTTGAGCCAAAACCAAGAGCTAGTCACTCAACTGACTGAGCCACACGGGCTCCCGAATTTTTTTTTTTTTTTAAAGAATTCATATAACAAAGGCAAAGGAATGATAAAATTAAGATATTACTCTTTTGCTGACCTCCTTAAAATAATCTGGGGTGATGATCATTAGTGGCTCCTAAATCCACCGGTCAGAGGTTGTTGGAAACTTTAAATGGATGCGCAGATGAACCAAACTTGAATTCAATGACCACTTTTAATAGCACAAAAAAAGGCAAGCAGAGATTATATGTATCTTAATATGATGGAATAGGACATGTACACCACCATCTACAAAAGATTCATGGTTTAAAAAAAAAAAATTGAACCTGAACCTGATTTAGCCTGAAGATCTGTATAAGGAACAGAGGAACATTTTATTATTTTTTTTTAATTTTTTAAAAGATTTTATTTATTTATTAGAGAGAGAGAGAGAGAAAGCCTAAAAGGGGAGAAGGTCAGAGGGCGAAGCAGACTCCCCATAGAGGTGGGAGCCGATGTGGGACTCGATCCCGGAACTCTAGGATCATGACCTGAGCTGAAGGCAGTTACTCAACCGAGCCACCCAGGTGCCCCTAGAGGAACATTTTAAATGACACCATTGAAATACAGTTAGTGAGGACAATTATAAGGAAAAAGAGGAGGAATGATTAAAAAGATTTAAGAAATGCAGTAAATTGCAACATGTGGGTGGACTCTGGATCTGATTCCAACAAACCAACTTACTTTTTTTTTTTTTTTTTTTGCATTTTATTTTTTGAATGAGAGAGGTGGGGGCCAAGGGGGCAGAGGGAGAGGGAGAGAGAGAGACAACCTTGAGCAGGCTTGAAGCCCCACATGGAATCTGATGTAGGGCTCAATCTCACAGCCCTGAGATCATGACCTGAGCCAAAATCAAGAGTTGGACGGATGTTTCACTGACTGAGCTGCCCAGGTGCATCCCCAACAAACCAACCCTTTTTTTTTTTTTCCCCCAACAAACCAACTCTTAAAAGATATTTGTGAAACAGGGAAATTTGTGTATCAAATTATATGAAAGAAATTGCTAATATTTTCTCGGCTTGAAAATGTATTTTACTTTGATTATAGTAAAGAATTCTTGCCTCTTAGTGACACATAGTGAAGTTTAATTAGGAGATACTTCAGGATAATATGATATGGAGCGGGGAAGTGTGCTTGTGTATATAGAGGAGGTATAAATGAAACAAAATTGGTCAAAAGTTGCAAATGCCTGAACTGGGTAGAAAATATGTAGAATTTCAGTTAGGATTCTCTCTTCTTTCACATATGTTCAAAAATTTCTATAATAAAAAGTAAAGGGAAAAAACAGTGCTAACTAAGAGCAGATGCTAACCATATTCATGTGTTCTTAAGTACAATAAACTACAGAACATCCTCATGACTAGATTTGTAGAGCTTCTGGTTTTTTGTGAAAAGGACTTAGGAGTTGTATTCTGTGTGTCTGTAGCATTAACACCCTTGTGAAGATTAGCAAGAGTGCGGGAGCCATGTTGAAACCACATGCACCAAAACTCATCCCAGCTCTGTTGGAATCCTTAAGTGTACTGGAACCCCAAGTTCTCAATTATTTGAGCCTCCGGGCTACAGACCAAGAAAAGGTGAGTTGATAGTACAGATGTATTGGTGAGTCTCAAGGAGGAAAAACCTTGTTAAGGTACTGAGTTCCATCTGAATAGTCTTTCCAGCGTCTTTAGACATATGCCACAATTCGAGTGATACTCTCAGCACTCTTGAAGTAACTCCATCCACACCTGTGACTACATGCAGTGTGTGTTTGGGGGTAGAAGGGAGGACAAGGATGGCTCACATACTGTTTTGTGAATTGGATGAAACTAACACTTCCATTCAAAAAGTGCATTTCCATTTATTTAACAGTTTTTTTTGTACGTGTTTATTATTTTAGGGGTTGGTTCTCCACCTTCGGAGTCCTGTGGACCACTCTTGCCCTACAAGTAAAGAGGATTTGTATCTAGACTTTGGCATGGTCCAAAATTATTCTCCTTTTCAGAGATACTGTAGCTGCCTTGACTGATCAAAGTTTTTTAAAAAAAATTGTAGATGAAACATTTACTGTGGAAAAAGTAATGCAGAAGGGGAGAAAGTAGTCCCCTAGGAGTCAGTCCCCTTTCCCCTATCAGATGCCCACTGTCAGTAGTCTCCTGGGTCTCTTGAAATTCCTTTGTACAAACCCAAATTCCAAACCCAAACAAACACACTAATTTAAAAATAGATTGTTCTACAACTTGCTTTTTGTTGTTGACAGTATATCATATCTGTACTTAGAGCTAGTCCATTCTTTTTTTTTTTTAAAGATTTTATTTATTTATTTGACAGAGAGAGATTACAGGCAGGCAGAGAGGCAGGCAGAGAGAGAGGGGGAAGCAGGCTCCCTGCCGAGCAGAGAGCCCGATGCGGGGCTCGATCCCAAGACCCTGAGATCATGACCCGAGCCAAAGGCAGAGGCTTCAACCCACTGAGCCACCCAGGCGCCCCAGCTAGTCCATTCTTTTTAATGCATGCATAGTATTCCACAGTGAGGTGATTCCACATTTTGGTCAGAGAGATTATGCAGCATCAGAGGTTATGCCTGTTCTGTTTCCTCCACACCTTTGCCAACATTGAATAACATCAGTCTGATAGGCAAGAATCTCATTGTTCTAATTACACCTTCCTGTTCCTAGGGCTGTCCATTGTATGATTGTATAGTGTTAGTCACTTACATTCTGGAATTGTGTGTTTCTATTCCATGCCTGGTTTTGTGTTTGTTGATGTTTTTACGTTGGTCTCTGTTTATTAGGACTGTCACACCTCTGTCGTGTAGACTGCCAGTGCTTTCTTTCAGTTTGCTATTTTGTTTTTACCTTGGCTAAAGTATTCTAATAGCTGGCCCTCTTTCACTTTGCCTTTCATGTTGCTGTTTCTTCTCCATCTTCTCCATTCATCATTCCTTCCTTTTCAGCAATGGACTCGCCCTGTCTGGGTTCCCACAGCATGTTTACTTGTGCAGAGAATCAGGAAACAGAGTCTAGCCCAAACTTTGCAGCCTTAGGCCTCTCACTTCTATACGCCTTGCTTTCCTCATTGACTGTGTGTGGATAGTTAACCTCTCCTGCAGGGTCATCCTTAGACTGAAATACCATCATACGTATGGAGATCTTTTACAGAGTTAAAGCAGAAAAATGTATAGCATTTTTTATTGGTTAGATACAATTCTTAAAACCTTAGGTAGAAATTTACTTAGCCTATTCGTGTATCTAGTGAATGGAGAACCTGAGGCTCAGGGAGGCCGATGACCTGCTCAGAGCCACGCTGTGTTAATTTCTAACTGCAGTTAATTTCTATTGTCTGAATTTCTCACCTGCAGTGGGATGTGCCTCCATAGGTAATTGTTGAATGTAGCTCAAAAAAAATTAGAGTTATTGGACTTACATTTGAGTTTGTTTTACCTATATATTATTTTTAAAACGTTTCCTCTGGAAGTAAAGCCCTTTTATGGGGGTGTGGGGGGGGTTCTTAATTGGTTGACTATGCCGAGTGACTTGAATTTGTGTCCTCAGGCTGCGATGGATAGTGCTCGACTCAGTGCTGCCAAATCCTCTCCCATGATGGAAACAATCAACATGGTCAGTGCCTAATGTAACAAGAAAATTTGTTTATTTGCTTACCTCAGAGTGTAATTTTTCAGTCTTCGTGGACCATTAAGTGAAGTAGAGGTTTAAGGGAAGAGTCAAACAGCTATTGACCATAGTTTTTTCTTCATATAGTTCTAGTTCTTTTTTTCTTCTTCTGGACTATTAAATGGAATAAATCATTTTCCAAATATTCGAACCCATTAGTCCAGATTTGTGAACAATATAGTTAAGGTATGAAAAGGTTCCTTTATAAATCTCCATCTCTTTTGGCCTGCCTGCTTAGAAAGGGTTAGATGGTTGTCTCTGCCTGAGTGCGGTCTTTGGGAGGACCTAGGAAGGTGTGGCCTCGAGGCGCTCAGTGAAGGTAGGGAGCATAAAAGATTAGGGAAGAGAACTGAGCAATGTTGAAAGGTTTTAGTTGTTAGAAGGGATTTGCAGAAAAGAGCTGCTTGGCACTGAGGTTCTAAATTCTAAAGATACTGGAGTCCGGGACCAGGGGTCACTAAAGTCTAGAGCCAGCTCTGCTGTGCGTAGCTGGAGTGGTTAACTGACAACTTGTGAGCTATTGGAAATTGTTTCGTTAAGCAGATTGCAGGGCTGGACAAGAGAAGAAGATATTTTTTAGTGCTTACTGGGGGACTGTCACCAAAATTTGGTCTAAGGATGTTATGTCTTCGTTGGATTATTGAGGGGAAAGGGTATTTTAAATAAATAGGAATAGGTTAGCAAACACCTTTTGGATATGCTCATTAATAGTAGAGTAGATGTCATTGCATTTTTAAAAACATAGTGTAGCAAATTTGGCTAAGAAGTTGACTTTAATAAGATGGTTTGGTAGGGCAGGCCTGCTGAAAGACAGTTTTAATTTTGTGTTTTACACCAAACATGGATTGGTAAGGTGGAATAGTAGGCCCAGAGAAGTCCTTTCTTGGGGAGCCCTAATTTATTTTCCCCTTTAGTAAGTCAGTGTTTTTCATGATTTTTAAAAAAGATTTTTATTTATTTGATAGAGCATGTGAGTTGGGCGGGGGGGCCACAGGGAGACAGGCAGGAGGGGAGGGAGAAGAACAAGCAGACTCCATGCCGAGCATGGGGCCAGACTTGGGGCTTAGTCTCATGATCCTGAGATCATGACTGGAGCCGAAATCAGGAGTTGGACCCTCCACCAACTGAGCAACCGAGGGGCCCCAATTTTTGTTTTGTTTTAATGTTGAACCACTGATGAATGGTTTTTCTGTTTGCAGTACAATAGTGGTTTTTATGCTGAAATCAGTGTAAAGTGAAACTGGCAATTTTTCAGCTTCATGTCAAAACCAGTGGGTACATACTTGACACAGCAGCTTTTAATTGATGATGTGGTATTGACTTTATCATTTTCTAAGGGTAATGTTATATTTATTCTTTTCCCAAAGTGCCTGCAGTATCTTGATGTGTCGGTGCTGGGTGAGCTCGTTCCTAGATTATGTGAATTGATCAGAAGTGGTGTGGGTCTTGGAACTAAGGTAAGTAAGTGTATTTTTCACAAAAGGAATTTGCATCTTCATTAGTTGGGACCACAAAAATATAACAGCCATTGTGTTTGAAATTCATATTTCTCTGTAAAACTTAATAAAATACATTAACCATTTGTTTCTCTGGTTGCACTAATAACTTAAAATATGTAACTCAGAATAGAAAACTTGTGACTTACTATAAGTAAATAGTGTCTGACTCTTGTAGTGGATCCTTTCTGTCCCCGGGCTGCCATGTATATGCCCTCTGGGTCCCTACCATCGTCAGTCGGTAATGGAAAAGCTCGTGTAGGGATCAAGGCAGGGGCAGTGGTTTTAGGTGGTGATGAGCATTTTCATGGGGACCAGCAGGTATTTGGGTAGAAAATTGTCTTCCTCTCCAAGATCTTTCAAGGATCAGACCCTGTCCCCACACTTTAAAGACCAACTCACAGTTTTTCTCTTGACAAAATTAATACTTGCTAGCATTTTAACGTTTTAGCATTTTAGATCAGGAGAAGGTTAAAGACTGTGCATGAAGCTTGCACCCCAAGGTAATTGCTGTTAATAGTCCATAATGTTTTCCTCCAGTCTCTTTTCTGTGCATGTGTCTGCTACAGCGGCCTCTTTGATGGCCAGAGGGTAGGTACTCTCTTGTGTGGCTGTAGCATCATTTATTTCAGTCCGTCAGGGAATATTGGATTTGTTTTCAGCTGTTTTGATATTAAACAGAGCATTGTGATGTACGTCTTTGGACATATCTGAAGCTGTTTCCTTTGGCTAAATTTTTAGAACTGGAACTGTTAGAACAAGGATGGCCAAGTTGACCTGTGTGGCCCTCCCAAAAGATTGTATTAGTTTTCTTTCTTCCCCGTAGTGTATGTGAGAGTACACGTCTTCCTGCTCGAAGAAGAATCTTCGCATTGCTAATTTAAAATAAGGACCTTCCTCTTTCCAGATTGAATCCTGCAGGGGCTGTTAGGCTTCATCTATTTCTCATCTTTAAATCATTGACACCTAAGACAAAGGGTTTGAGAGACACATCATTGTGACCATCACATTTAGACCTTTGCCTTTGTAACCCTGTAGGGAGGCTGTGCCAGTGTCATTGTGTCATTAACCACTCAGTGTCCCCAGGACCTAACACCTTACTCAGGTGAGTTTGTTAAAACCGCGTGTGGCGATACTTTGCTATGGCCATGTCTTGTGTGGCAAGGTTTTTTAAAAAATTAAATACCATTCAGACAGGCTTGTGATCTTCTGTATGATTTTTCTCCCTTTAAACTCCCCCTTCCGCCTTTCTTTGTTTGCAAGAGGTGCAGTGATGATCAAGTTTAGCAAGTGTTCTCTGTTTTATAAGTATTAGATTACTTCTTACTGGTTATGAGGAGATGAGCGTATCTGCCATTTTGTAGGATTTGTCTACTGTTTATACTTGATTTTAAGTCAGCATTTTTCTCTTCTTGGATTGGCTCCTCAATGGGGCTAATGAACTTTATGTGTCTAGCTCTCATTTTTGCAAATTCCCCACAATATTCTAGACACGGATTAATGTTTAATTTTGTGTCGGGTAAAAGGAAGCAAGTGGATGGTACACATGTAACATACAAGGGTTCTGAACTAGCACGAGGTAAATCCAGTGCTCATTGCAGGGTTAAGTTTGTTTTGGTCCTGGAAACAGCAGAACAGTTGGTCAATCAAGTATCAGATTTTTCTTCACTATTTCTGGCAGGTAAACTTATGAGTGCTTTACTTAGTGGCCTGACAGATCGGAACAGTGTAATTCAGAAATCCTGTGCGTTTGCCATGGGCCATTTAGTTCGGGTGAGTTGCAAGTTCTTATTTAATTATTTATACTTTGATAATTACAAAGAAATAAATGGGGATTGTTTTCTTCTTCAGACCTCACGGGATAGCAGCACTGAGAAACTCTTGCAGAAGCTTAATGGCTGGTACATGGAGAAAGAAGGTACCTTTTTTCCTTCTCTCCTGTATTTTAATTTTATTTTATTTACTGAGGATTTATTTTAGAGAGAGCGAGAGAGGGTGCGCTCGTGAACCGGGGGAAGGGGGGAGAAACAGACTCCCTGCTCTGAGCTGGGAGCCAGAGGAGGGGTGGGGCTCCGTCTCACGACCCTGAGATCATGACCTGAACCAAAATCAAGAGTCAGACCATTAACTGACTGAGCCACATGCAGGCCCGCCCCTCTAGTATTTTTTAATTTAGGTGTTAACAGTCTAGTAAAACAATACAAATAGGTCTTGCCATCTGTGATTTTATGTGCTTTGCTGGGAACATTCGATTGATGTTACTGATTTGTTTGGCTGTGTTGCAAGCTGAGCAAGAATCTGTTTCCATCAGTCGGTCACCCCACAACAGGAAGCATCATAAAGATGAGTGTGTTTCTGCTCCTCTTCAGAACCCATCTACAAGACCTCTTGTGCGTTGACCGTCCATGCTATTGGACGGTACAGCCCCGACGTACTGAAGAACCATGCCAGAGAAGTGCTGCCTTTGGCATTTCTGGGCATGCATGAGATCGCTGAGGAGGAGAACTCTGAGAAAGAAGAGTGTGACTTATGGACGGAGGTGTGGCAGGAAAATGTACCGGGTTAGTAATCAGTGCCTGTGAGTTCATCCTGTTTCTTCAGAACTACCGCTGGAGTTCTTACTCTCGTTTTCATTTCTAAACTCCTATAGTGACTTTCCCAGGACCTTAACGGTGTGGGTCCCATCTGGTTTTAAGCCTGGTTTTAAGTCCAAATTGCTGCCTACTCGAGGGGGACACTAAGCTCTTCCCTCTCCTCCCTCATTGCTGTCCATGTGAGAAAATAGAACTTCTGCCCAAGGGAGGTAGAGCTTTACCGATCTGAGTTGGGAGTGAGTGGTGATTTTATGTTGGCTTAGAGTATTATTTTAGAGCGGTGCTTTTAATTCTGTACTTTACATGTGTAAATGGATGATGACCACTTGCATGACACCGTCCTGTGGGCATATTCAGGTTCATAAAGTCCTACTGTTGTAAGATTCATCACAACACTACTCTCCATCTCTTTCAGAGAGTGGTGGGATCTAGCCATTGACAATTACTGCTTTAGACTGATGGTCATTGACTTTTTTTCAGATTAAAAAAAAAACCCAGTTCATTCTTTTTGTCACTTAAAAGTTGCTTTAATTTTGCTTTCCATAACCTAGGTTCCTTTGGTGGCATTCGGTTATACCTGCAGGAGTTGATTACCATTACCCAGAAGGCTTTGCAGTCTCAGTCTTGGAAAATGAAAGCCCAGGGTGCAATTGCCATGGCATCAATTGCAAAACAAACCAGCTCCCTAGTACCTCCATATCTGGGAATGATACTGACCGCATTACTGCAAGGCCTAGCTGGAAGAACATGGGCAGGAAAGGTAAAGGAACCATTCATGCCCAGTTAAATTTAAGGTATCCTTAAAGGATTATGATTTCATCTTTCATTTTCTATAAAAATTAGAATCTGGCTTTGTGGGATGTCAGATGGATCATTTTTGTGAATCAGATTTCCTAGCCGATGGGAAGGTTTGGGTACTTGGCCTGATTAAGTATGCTATGTCATCAGAGTGTAACCCACGTGTTTTTGAGTACTGCATAGTAGTGCTGGGGTTGATTTTTATTTATCATGTTCAGCTTTACAAGAGAAGTCTTAAGTCACTTGGTCGCCATTTTATCCCTGTTGGCCTCATGAACAGATCAGGATTGGGCACCCGTGAATTTGAGTAGCAAGCCAAGCTGTGTCTAAACTGGGATCTGAGTGTGCCCATCCCTGAGGCCTGTGAGTTAGTCACGTTGTACGCAGGGGTGGTGGTGGGATACTTGCAGGGAACACTCAGTGGGGGAGATGAGACGGTGGCAGCATATCCCAGTCTCCTTGATGTTGTCCCAGTCACAAGTGACCAGCGCTGTACTAGAGAAGAAGTGTTGGACTGGGAATCAGAATTCTGTGATTGACATGTCTGCCCGTTGACCTTGGGCAAGTCAGGTCTCTAGGCTTTATGAAATGGAGATGAAGACAGTTGTCCTGCTCTTGTGGTTTGGAGTAAAATCCTGTGGGTGTGCTTGTTAAGTAGTCAGGGGCGTTAAAGATAAGATGACTCAGGTTCATTTTGGTCATAGTTATTAAGTATTCCTGAGGTAACGTAGTCGTAGTATGTAGAATGTGAACGACACCTGTGTGCTTAACAGTGTTCCTTCATCTTTCAACCCTTTAGGAAGAGCTGTTGAAAGCCATTGCCTGTGTGGTGACAGCTTGCAGGTAAATGTTCTTTCAGGGAAGATGCCGTTTCTTAAACTGAACCTCAAAGCCAAGGTCTTTCTTAACTGTCCACTGCTTCTATGTGGCTCCTCTAGTGCAGAGCTGGAAAAGTCTGTGCCCAATCAGCCCAGCACAAATGAGATTCTCCAGGCTGTACTGAAGGAGTGTTGCAGAGAGAATCTGAAATACAAGATCGTAGCAATCAGCTGTGCGGCAGATGTCTTGAAGGCCACCAAAGAAGACAGATTCCAGGAGTTTTCTGATATTGTCATACCTCTCATCAAGAAGGTAATGATCACCTGTATGCCTCAGGTCTCGTTTAGGCTTAAAAACTAAAATATAAAAAGAAAAGGAAGGAAGATTTTCCTGGTGCCCTCTTTACTTACTTTATTAGGATTAGTGCAGCTGCAAATAGCAGAAAATCCCAAAGTATCATGGCCTCGACCAAGATAGAGTTTTGTCTGTCACGGAATAGTTGAGGCATTGGCTCGAGGGCCAACTCTTCACAGGGGCTAGCCCCGCCTTCCCTGGAGCGCCACCACTGTCATCGTGGTCTGTGGTGTCACCACCTTCTGGGCGAGTAATGGCCGAGGAGATGAAGAAAGGATGAAGGGTTGAAGTCGGCATGTCTGTTCTCTCTCAGGGAGAGTTCTTGGACATTGCCGCGTGCACATGCACATGTAATTCTGTTTCATCGGCTGGTCCTTGGCCAGCTTGCTGCGGCTCTGCTGCGTGGGAGGCCGAGGCGGGCGTCCTCTAGGTGTCTATTAGCCTCCACGGGAGGAGGGAGAGTGGGGGAGGAGGGGAGAGTGGCTGGTTCATTTTAAGCAAAGCAGAAAGATGAGTTTGTTGCAGGGGTTTCAACCTGCGCTCCGGGAAACTCAAGGCTGTGGGGACAGTGATTTCCAAGAGTGAGTGGGGGAGTGAATGGACAGTCTCTGACCTAGTGGTGATAGGCGTTATCTTTTAAGCGTGTGCAGAAGCCACCCCAGGCATCCTGGAGCGAGTACAGGGAGCTCAGTGGGCCACTGCTCCTTGTCTTTGCCGTATATTGAGGGACTTTGGTCAAGAATTTGGAGAATGGAAGTACTCATTCGTAAAGGCTGGGCACTGGTTCAGAGAAAAAAAATTAGGACTTCTCATTTATTTTTTTGTGAAACACGAAATATTTTAAATAGCCTTTTTATTTCTTGTGTTGCTGCTAATCTGCTGTTTTCTTTGAACAGCAAAGCTGTTTAAATAATTTCTGTTACATAATGATAGTAGATGGTTTTCAATGGACTATATCACCAGCTAGCTGGATGAGTCACTTCCCAGCGTGTTTCCCTTTCTTATTAAGAAAGAGTTTGGATTTAGATGATTACCAAGTTCTTGCATCTTTAATCCCATGATTCTAATGCAAGTCTTTTTATGTTATGTTTAAAATCCTACATATAGAGGATTTTTCTCACCTTTCCTGACAGAGCCCTTTAAAGGATTTTCCAAATTTATTAGAGAGGTGTAGTATTTACAAATAAGAAGATCCGTGGTAGAGAATTTAGCGTTTAATTCTTGGCCGACATCTCCTCTGGTACCCTGATTGTTTTGCAGTACCCCTGTAACTTCGACGGAAAATAAGTTTTGCTTTCTTTTGCTTCAATGTACCCTAGAACTCTCCTGAAAGCACTGGCATTCGGACAGGCAAAAACGAAGACGAGAATGAGAAGGAGAAGGAGTTGCAGCTGGAGTGTCTGCTGGGAGCCTTTGAGGGTCTGGGCAAGGCCTGGCCCCGAAACGTGGAGACCCAACGTAAGCATATTTACTAGGTATTGGAAGGATTTTCCAAAAGACAGAGATTTGTTAAGCGGCCTTACTTCTTGGTATTACATTGAGGATTGCAGCGGGGGTGCACGTCATCGACACCGTTAGGACTCCTAACTTTTGCTTGATAGGTGGAAAAGTTAAAGTAGGGAATTCTATAAAAAAGATGACACATATCTCAAAACTAAGCAGTTTATTTTCGTAGAAGGCATCGGAATGTACATTCATTTGCTAGTTATTGAGGGGAGGGCCAAGGCCTTTGAGAATTGAACTGTTCCACACTGGCTTCTTACGCACGTCTGCAATTTCTGGTTTCTGCTTCTTTATAGTGGAAAAAGAACTTAGAGTTTCTTATGAAACAAATCAAGTGCAAGATTCTTCTAGATTTTTACCATCATGCATCATTTATGAACTATACTAAATTTTACAACATTTAAAAGAACTACTTTGTTGAGTTTTATACTCCTTTTCATCAGTTAGCATAATATTAATTATGTAATTATCAGTTGGCATAACACATTTGGAATAAAGCATTGTCTCTTGAGCCAACCAGGCACAGAAGCTTGTGCGTGTCCCGAGTTGAGTTCCCCACCTCCGGAGTTCTGCTTTCTCTGGCTGTCACTCGGGGTATCTTACAGGAAAAGATAGTGTGGTTAAGATTCTGTGTTTGTTCCTAGGAGAGCGAACATTTATGAACAGTTACATAGGACCCTTGGGGCAGGGTGGCAGGGGGTGTTTCTTGCCAGAGAAATTTGGGAATTGGGCACAAAGTCATGCTGAAATTTTTTTGAGATTTCATGGCTTTAATGAAAGGCATTTGTTATGTTATTTTGTTCTTCTCTCCTCCTCTCCTTTCTCTGGCCCTCTAACCTTCTCTGCTCCAATGTCTTTGTGTCCCTCATTCGCTCTGTCTCGTCCCTGCACACTTTCTGCCCTGCTTTCCCCAGGTTGTTACCGTCAGGAGCTGTGCAAGCTGATGTGTGAACGGCTAAAACTGAGCACGTGGAAAGTGCAGCTCGGAGTCCTACAGTCCATGAATGCCTTTTTTCAGGGGTAATTTCGCTTCATAGTTCGGTCATTTGTTTTGTCTCCCCTGCCCCCTTCGCGTTTTATAGCAAATCAGTGGAATTCTTTTATTTTAAAGTTGAAAAGCTGCAGTGACATTATAAAGTGATATATGCAGGTAGAAAGTATTTGTGGCAGAAAGGTTCTAGAATGTTTCTTCATAACTAGCAATTCGTATCTTGCTTTCTGATTGGTACAGATTAATGCTTTTGGAAGAAGAACATGCAGATCCTGAGGCTTTGGCTGACATTCTCCTTGAAACTTGTAAATCAATCACATATTCTTTAGGTGAGTGTGGTGAGCTGGCGGTGATAAGGAATCCTAATTGTAGAGCTCGAGGAGTGAAGCTTCACATGTTCCCTCCCTTGTGCTCGGAGCTAGATTTGTGGAACAGCTGCTGAACTAGTTCATGTACCTGACCTCCGGCCCCACGCGGCCCACGCCGTGCTGTGTTATTCTGGAACTACAATTCAGGATTTTAACCCCTAGATTGGGAAGACATTTGTGATAGGTTGTTCTGCTTTGTTTTGTTTTACTTTTGTTTGGAAATAATTTCAGGGGCGCCTGGGTGGCTCAGTTGGTTGGGCAGCTGCCTTCGGCTCAGGTCATGATCCCGGAGTCCCAGGATCGAGTCCCACATCGGGCTCCCGGCTCCAGGAGGAGTCCGCTTCTCACTCTGACCTTCTCCCTTCTCATGCTCTCTCTCACTCTCTCTCTTTCCTAATAAGTAAATAAATAAATAAAATATTAAAAAAAAGAAATAATTTCAAACTTAGAGGAAAGCTGCAGTTACAGTACATAAAATACCTGTATATCTTGTACCCAAAGTCACCTGTTAGTATTTTGTCCCAGTTACTTCATCGTTTGTATTTCTCTGTACGTGTTTTTTTCTGGAACCATTTGACAGCATGTTGCTGACGTCATGTGCTTTTACTCCTGAGCTCTTTGCTGCACCTCCTTCAATACCGTCTCATACGGTGACCGGCCATAGATCATAGGATGCTGAGGCAGTGGCCTTAGTCACATTTGTACCATTCGTATTTTAGGTTAAGTCAATTCAACAGTGTTCTTTTACAGACTTTTCTCCCCTCCCCTTCAGTAAGGAATCCAGGATTATTGATTGAATGTAGCTGTCATGTCTTTTTAGTTTCCTTGAGTCTGGGACACTTCCTCGGCATTCCTTTATCTCATGTGACATTGACAATTTTGAACAAAAGTTCCCCCTCCCCCGCCGCCTTTTTAAAACTAGAATGTTCGTTATTTGGTGTTTGTTTGATGTCTCCTCACGATTAGATCCAGGTTTTGAGTTCCCAGTTGGGATACTCCGAAAGTGAGGCTGTGTCCTCTCACTTCAGGAGGCACAGCATGTTCATCTGCCCTGCTTGGCGATGTTCATTTTGATTACCTGGTCAAGGTACTACTCGGTTCTCTTTCTTGTGTAGTTACTCTTGCTCTCCCTTGTGTCCGAGAAGCACCTGTGCACACACTTTCAGACCAGACACCCTGCTCCTCTCCTGAACGGTGTCTGACCAGAGTCAGCGAGAAGACGCTCCGAGCCTGCAGATACACTGCTCTTCCGGACACCCTCCGTGCTGCTTCCCTGAACCAGTTTTCACAAGGAGGATTTTTCCAGCTCTGGCGCTTTCTTGCTCTCTGCCGTCTGGCAGTTGGCACCCTCCTGTAAACAAGATCCCACCTCTCCCTGCCTTTTCATTTATCTGTCAATAGTGCTGACTCGTGGATTTTCTTTTCCCCCCACTGGTTTATAATTAATTATTTTCCTTAATTAATTTTTTGCTCAAATTGTTCCAGATTTGGCCAGTGGAAGCTCCTTTAAGCTGATTCCTATGTCTTATTGGCAGGTCACTGTCATCCTTTTAGGCACCTCTGTACTTCGTAGCATAAAAAGATGTTGTAAGCTTACCCCATGCTTTCCTTGCCTCAGGGTTGGCTGTGTATTAATTTTTCCCGTAGACAGTTTCACCCTGCACGAGATGCTGTCTCTAGAATAGACACGAGAGAAGCCTCTTGCAGTTGCAACTCTTGGAGGTAGCATGCCTTCAGATAAAGCCCTGGCTGCTCAGGCTCCGGTCTTCGCAGGGTCTCAGCCAGGTGGCCCTGATTGCCCGCAGCCCTCTGGGTCGTGGACTGTTCTCTGATAAAATGAGGAAGTCGTGCAAACCTAAAAACCTTTCTGAGGTATCATGTGACGACAACTCTGTGTTTGACGTAGTGTCCTTTGATTTCTCACTTCTAAAATGGGTCCTTTAAATAGTGCTACTTGTTGTGATGATTGCTATATTGGGCTGACAGTTTTTGTTTTTGTTTTTTAAAGATTTTATTTATTCATTTAACAGAGAACACAAGCAGGCAGAGAGGCAGGCAGAAGCAGAGAGAGGAGCAGGCTCCCTGCGGAGCAAGGGGCCCGATGCGGGACTCGATCCCAAGACGCCGGGATCATGACCTGAGCCAAAGGCAGTTGCCCAACCAACTGCACCACCCAGGCGTCCCCAGTTTTTGTTTTAAGTAAGGACTATGGACACATAACACATTTCAAGTATATGATGATAATGAGCAGAGTGGAGCTTACTTAAGAACAGGTGTTTCTTTCTCTGAATTTTAAATTTCTGAATTTCTTTCTTCCAGTAACACTAACTTAATCTTGGAGGTTCTGTTTGTAAGGCATATAAAGCAAATAATGTGAATATCTGATTTTCTTCTTAGAAAATAAGACCTACTCATCTGTGAGAACAGAAGCTTTAGCTGTGATAGAATTACTGCTTAAAAAACTTGAAGGTGAGTTTTTGATTCTTCTGTTTGAAGGAGGACCAGAAAGCAGAATACTTTCTGGCATATATTTTAGAAATTTTTTTCCTGTTTTTGTTTTTAATAAGCACATACTCTAAAATACAAATTAGTACACGTTCATGTGAGTGAGATCTACAAAGCTAAAACCTTTAAGTGTTTAAATTTGGTACTCTTTTCATTTTATATACTCTTAATGTGTTATGAAGCTATAGTTATGTTTTGTTTCCACCATGACTCCTGATGTAATCTGGGTCACTTCCAGTCCGTGGCTGACGGGGCAAAATGGGGCTCCCAGTACACATGTTGAGAAACAGGAGTGATGCCCTGAAGAATGGGGTTGGGAAAACATTTTAACACTTCCTTACCCAGCTCATCAAATTTGACAGCAGTTTGCTTAATCTTATTTTTTTCCTTTTTTTAACCTTTTACTAAGAAGCAGATTTCATCTAATGATAAAAGAAAACTCATTTTCTCCAGGTATTTTAAACCTGGCCACTTTGAGGTGTTTCAAACAAGAGGCCACTTTTTTCCTCTCTCTTTTTTTTTAATTATTCTAAGCCTGTAGATTAAGAATGGAGAAGATGGAACAGTTTTCTGTAGAGTCTTGGCTATTTGCTACTTCTACTTCTCTCTCTCTGCTTAGCAATTAAAGCACCCCTCTTAAGGTTCTGTGATATGTACAGATGTATTCTAGAAGAGGAAAAGGAGGCTAACCAGCAAAACAACTTGCTTGAAACCTTATCACTAGAAAGTGGGAGAACCTCATGAACAGGATTTAGGATCTGGTATACTTTCTGAGTTTCTAGAATTTTTCAGTATATGTATTGATGGTGCTTTAAAGAAAGGAGTAATGAAGTCTGTTCCAACTGACTTGGCAATTATGAAATTTATTCAAGATTTGTTTACTGAGCATATTTTATAAAGAGGTTTTATTGTGTTGTTAAATGGCTTTTTTACTGCTGTGTGCTTTGCCCTGATACCGCCTCCCTCCCACTTGGCTTCAGCATCCCTAGATTCTCTTTGTCCCACTAGTAATGGGGGCAGACGATGAAACTCCCTGACATGCTCTCAGATTATTGTGAATAATTAGATTTTGAGACAACTTCTAAACAATTCTATACTGAACTGTTATCAGGGGGTTTCTTTATATTTATTTGGGGGATAGGCTATGTGGAAGTAAAGCAGAAAGACTAGTTTTAGGTTTTTTGCTTGCTTGTTCTATAAGAGTTCTGTTTTTCTTCTTTTTCCATTCAGAATCTAAACAGTGCGAAAGTTTGACATCTGAGTGCAGAGTGCTCCTAATTGAGTCTTTAGCTACTATGGAGACAGACAGCAGACCTGAGCTGCAGGAGAAAGCATCATTACTGAAGAAAACACTTGAAAATCTGGAATAAATTAGAAGGGGAAGAAAGAAACAAGTGCCATGTTCATTGTTGGGGGTTGAAATGGTGGTATTCTTTGAAAAACCAAGTGGGCAAAAGTAAAGATTAATCTGTAGCATGCATCATTCCTTGGCTGAAATAAAAAAAAATGCCTTAAATTTTGTTCCTTATTAGCTTTATTTTACTTGATTTTTTTTTTTAACTTGAGTTTTAAAAGTGTCTGGGCCAAGTGAGCTTAATGGGACCTTGGATGTTTGAGAGGTGATGGTGAAATGGATGGAAATAGTTAAGAAAGGAATTAAAGCTGTTATTACAGTAATAGGCAGAGCGGCAGAGCAAGCTGGATGAAAGGCTTAGAACTGCATCCAAATTAAGTCATTATTTCCGGAAGGGACTCTGTAACTCACTTAGTTTAACCCCTTTGTTTCATGCTTGAAGAAGGAGGCTAGGATATGACATAGCTTCTGCTCTGTGGCCTGGGCGGGGCTGGGACCCAGGTGTTAGCTGCCCTGCCCGGTGCTGCCCCGGGTGCTGCCCCCGGCAGGCCTGCCCGAGGAGCGCCCAAGATGAGGTGTGTCCAACAGGCCTTGAACCAGAACCCCACCCACCCGGTATCTAAGTACCTGACGTTGAACACTGTCATCGGTTGAGATGATCAGCTTTTAGAAACTGATTGTTTAGCATCTTTACAGGTTGAGAGAGAGACTTTAGTCTCCATGTGATAATTCCATTGTCCTTTTACAGGCAGCTGAAAGTACATTAGGACAAGATTGCTTTGTATCTGAGGTTGCATATTTTGCAAAAACCAAATCAACAACAAAATCATGACTGCTTTGGTTTAGACCATTTATAATATCAAAACTGTGAAGAGGACTTAAAATTTTTCACCCATTTTTAGGCTAACAGCATGACTGGGGAATAGGAGGGCAAACATCTTAATTAGCCGCTTGGGAATAACATGGTATCAAACAAATGCAGCTAGGGTTTCTTTTTTTATTTTGTCCTGCACATACCCCTGCCTAAGGGTGTAGGGGTCGGGGAAACCAAGTCTAACGCAAGTATTTACGGTCAACTGACAATGCTTGCTCACCTTGGAGTCCAAGCACAAAATTGGTTTTACAGTCAATACTAATACTGACCCCTTAGTAACATTAACACCGGGATGGAAACTCCATGGTTATTATTTTTGGTGGTCTCTCTAGACCATTGTATTGACTGTGACCATAATAAAAAGAACTTCTTACATATTGACCCAGAATTGTGTGTGTGTGTGTGTGTATGAATATAAAACTGAAATAAATGTTTTGTGAAATAATATACACTCTTCACTTGATCTTAGCCAAAAGGCTGAGAAGGCTGAGAAGGGATAATAATCCACACTCTTAACTCTGTGTAATATACTTTGATCCCTGCTCTTCAGACCCAATAAATTCATTTCCTGACTCATAAGTTGCAATGCACAGTTTGAAAAAACACTGCCATAAATAGTACTTGGACTTGGCTGGATGTACTATGTTCTGGGGTTGCTTCTGATTAGGAAAGGGGGTTTATGAATGAAAATCTAGGTGTTTTATTAAAACATCCTCTTAGACGTTACTAAATATAATTGGGTTTTAGTAGCACGAACTATAAGGAGCTTCTCATGGACTTCCACTTCAGAATGGCTTGTGCTTGGGGGGAACATGCACTTGGGGTGTTTTTCAGAAAGCACGTGGCCTCATAGAATTTGGCGTTTTCTACATCTGTATTTCCCTCTCTGCTGAGTGCCCTCTGACCTTGATTTACAGAACCTGGGATACGCCTCTGAGGCAAGAACGCCATGCAGGTTGGCTGTTTTCAGAAAGTAAGAGGATCTGGGGGCAAGAATTGTGCTCTCGGTCCATATGGAGTGTTTCACCTCATCAAGTTTTATACTTCTTAAACTCTTTGTTATTTACTCCTGGGAATTTCCCATGGTGCTGAGAGTGGTGCTGAGTTCACTTACTGTCGCTTTCGACAAGCACAATTCCTTCTTACACACTTAATGCCTTCCTCTGGACCAGCCATGTCACTGGCACAACTGGTAATGTGAAGTCATGGTGTCCCACTGCAGCTTGTGTTGGGCGGGTACTTCCTTGTTAAAAGGATTGATAACTGGGAGTTTGTCATTATGGGATGTTGATACTGGCGAACAAATGGCAAGAGGACCCAGGCATGTTCACGTCTCTGGCCTTCGTTCTTGAAAGCTCTCTGCTACTGATTTTTGTTATTTTTTTCCCCTGGGAACGTTCAGTCCTCCTTGTCATACAAGCATCTGATTTAGAGAGCCTAATTGCTGAACGCCTTATTCTTGAAATGCATACACTGGATAGAGCTTCACAAACTTATTGGTATGTGAAAAGGAGGGGCCTGAAGTTTGGCAGTTGGAAATCCAAACAATGAAAGTAGCATACAGTTGGGTTTTCAGTGAGAAAGAGCAGCAGTTTCTTGAATGAATGTTTGTGTCCCCTTTATAACTGCCCATGACGGTTTGCCTGCCCGTAAGGCTGGCGGCCACCAAATCACAGCTCTCCCCTTCCATCCTTCCCTTGTGTATGCACTACCAAGAAAAAAGAAGAAAGATGTGACCTTGCTGATCTGTGCTCGAGTAGCGACTGTAGCGACTGCACTGTGTGATCACCGCCTGCCCTTCGGGGGGCATTTCCGCCTGCTGCTGCCACGATCTATTCATGCTGCTTGTTAAGCACAGGGAGTTATTTTGATACTGAAACTCATTGTAATGTACAAATCGCTGTTAAATGGATGTATATGTAACAGATTTTTGTATGTTATATGCAAAGTCTTCATAGAATCCTTTGCAGTATGTGTGGAGCTAGTCAAGCATGTGATCGTCCTCTTTGGAAGGAAAATCCTAGCCATGCCCAAGAAGATACTAAGTGGTAAATAAAAGCTGCATGATCAGTTCTTTAGAAGGAGTGCCTTGATTTTTACTGGTTCTCTAGGAAAACAGCTCAACGTCCAGGAAATTGACTAGTGACACTCTAAAAACTGAGAAAGGCCCTATTGCCTGCCATATCTTGAGCTCCCTCTCCTAAGCAGACATTGTTGGATTAACTGGAAGTCCCAGAGCAAAGCAGGAACAAAGGCAGGACACCTGAAAAATGGCCATCAGATACTTAGAGAGAAGTCATCGGTGAAAGATCATTCGTTCATTCATTGATTCATTTATATTTTTGAGAAAAGGAATCCTGATGAACACATAGAAACAGGCTTTTGACCAAGACTGATAGACGTGGCTATGGACAGAAGATGTCAGAGGTAGAGACAGCCCACGCTGTAAGCTACCAGGCAGGCCTTGACACTGTGGAAGAGAGGCTTGAGAGTTCCCTTGCTTTGCAGTCGCAGCCAACAAGCCTACATCGTTCCCGTCGGCTTCCTTTCCCCCTAAATGCAGGTTCCAGTTTGATGGACTGGATTAACAATTGTTTCATTCTTTCTTAAAGTGGAAAATCATAATGTTACAAAGAATTGGAAACAACCAGCTTTTCCAACAATGCCTATTTAAAATTTTAAGCTTTTCTTTATCTTAAGAAATGACACATTTCTTTTACATTTAAGGACCGTTGATAAAGTTGCCCTTATAAAGGATAGGGAGAAAACAAGTAATTGTTGAAGGATACCTAATTCTTGTTTGGGTATTCCTGAAAAGAGTATTTTAAAATCAATATTGGGTATTACCAGTTAGATATGTAAGTCTATTATGCTACTTTTGATTCCAGACCTGTCTTCAAATGCAAAATCTCTTCTAAACATCAGTTGAAGCAAACATTTTTGAGTATTTGTTTTATTTCAACACTATGAAGATTTCCACTGTTTTTAGCCTCCAACATTTCCAGTGTGATAACTGCTCTTTCAGATTGTTGTTTTCCTGCATGTGTCCTTTTTTTCTGGCTTCTTCATGATTTTCTTTATTTTTGGATTTCAGCACTTTATGATATGCCAAGGTATACTTTTTTGGGGGTGTATTTATTCTGTTGGAGGTTTGCTTAGATTTTTGAATTTCTAAATTATTGTGCTTCACCAAATTTGGGATATTTGGGGCCATTATTTACTCAAAAATTTTGTTTGTTTTTTTCTGTGCTATTTTCTCCCTCTTCTCTTCTTGGGACTCCAATTAAAGCTATGTTAAATCATTTGTTCTAGGGGCACCTGGTGGCTCAGTGTGTTGAGTGTCTGCCTCTTGACTTCAGCTCAGGTCATGATCTTAAGGGTCCTGGAAGGAAGTCCCACATCCGGCTCCCTGCTCAGCAGGGAGTCTGCTTCTCCCTCTACTGCTCTCTCTCTCAGATAAATAAAATCTTTAAAAAAAAGTTTTAAAATTTCCATTTGATTCTTTTTTATATTCTTTTCCTAATAGCTACCATTCTAGGAATAATAGCAATGACATAATTATTAATAAAATAATGAAGTGTCATTAATTTTTAAGTAAATGTATTTAGTATTAGGCTACTATTGAGCTTCTGATGCTCCGTTAGGAGGAAGATCTGTTTCTGGACCTCAGCTGACTGTGGGTAACTAAAATAGCAGAAAGGGAAACCATGGTTGGGGGGGAGGGTGCCACAGCCTGTCACAAACATTACCCTTCCATAGTCTGAATTCCTGGCCCAGACATCCATGAGATAAAAGAAAATGCCTACCGTTTAAAGGCACCAAGTTTTGATTACTTTGTTATGCAGTAATAGGGTGCTGATATTTCTGAGAGGAGTTGAATTTCCACACCATGTTGGAAAATCATGCAGCACTAGCTACTGAAGGCGACTACTTCTCTCTCCTTTTTGAGAGGCTGTCTAGTTGTTCTATCAATTATGGAGGGCTGAATATATTAATGTCTTCAGCTATTATTGTGGAATTGTCTACTCCCTCTCATTCTGTCAGCTTCTTTCTTTCTTTCTTTCTTTCTTTCTTTCTTTCTTTCTTTCTTTCTTTTTCTTTTTTTTAAGATTTTATTTATTTATTTGACAGAGAGGGACACAGTGAGAGAGGGAACATAAGCAGGGGGAGTGGGAGAGGGAGAAGCAGGCTTCCTGTCGAGCAGGGAGCCCGATGCGGGACTCGATCCCAGGACCCTGGAATCATGACCCAAGCCGAGGAAAGATGCCTAACAACTGAGCCACCCAGGCGCCCCCAGTTTCTGTTTCTTTTAGGGCTTTTTTTTTTTTTTTTAAAGATTTTGTTTATTTGAGAGAGAGAAGAGAGAGAATGAGCAGGGAGAGGAGAAGGAGAGGGATGAGCAGACTCGGAGCATGGAGCCCAACACAGGGCTCACAGGGCTCTATCCCACGGCTCTAAGATCATGATCCAAGCCAAAATCAAGAGTCGGATGCTCAACTACAGAGCCATCCAGGCAGACCTGGGGCTCTGTTCTTTAAGTGCCTCTGTATGTATTTACACTTGTTACATCTTGATGGATTGACCCTTCTATCATCATTAAACACAGGCCATACTTTCCTGTTTTGCATGTGTCATCATTTTTTGTTGAAGACTGGACATTTAAGTAATATTATGAGGCAACTCTGGAAATCCGATTCCCCTCATTCAAGAGTTTTTGTTAGAGCTGTTTTCTTTTTTAGTGACCTGAACTAATTCTGTGAGGTCTCAATGCTTTATTGAAAGTGACCGCTCA
Source organism: Nasua narica (assembly GCA_028533885.1). Taxonomy (NCBI): domain Eukaryota; kingdom Metazoa; phylum Chordata; class Mammalia; order Carnivora; family Procyonidae; genus Nasua; species Nasua narica. The sequence goes on along the minus strand of CM052813.1, from coordinate 61,692,139 downwards.
AGGCTCTGGTTAAGTTAGCTCCATGGTCGGCTAGTGATATACCCACAAGTTCTCCATTCTGGTAGTGTCTCTTATTCCTCCATTACCCAAAGCTCTGTTACCCAAGACTGCTGTGTTTATAGGATTTCAACTGAAATTTTTGAAGAAGTTGAGGGAGTAGAGAATAGCTAAAGCCAGCCAACAATCTAAAATTCAATATGACATACCCATATTTAAATAGACTCTTAGCCTTACCTGTTACAAAATATTTCTAATTAACTAGTTTCTCAGGATTCCTTTTAGTTCTCAAGGTTTCTAGGCTCTTTTCCTAATTCTTGCTCCAGTGTTCCTAACCCTTCCGGAAGAAGCCAGGATTGAACTTTACAATCCTATAACTTCATCTTTAAATAGAATAATTTAATTCCCTTTATCATAGTCCTTTCCCATTTACATGAGCCTGGACCCTGCTTTCACAATGAGACGGTACCCTGGAGGTGTTTTTCTAAATAAAAGAACCACAAAACCAGGAGATGAGACAATTACGCCACTCTTTGGAATGGTGAAGTGGCTAGAGTCAGTTTTGCTATTAAATAGCAGTTTTTCCTTTAAGTTTTTTTGTTTGGTTTTGTGAGAAATGATTCTGTAAGCATCTTTCATGTCTACTGTCTTTTATAGAAATTTCTCCCGCTTCAATTTTGAAGGTATCGCTTTAATATAGTAATTTTGTGTCTTACCAGAAAAGAATTATTATTTTTTTGGGGGGGGGGAGGGCAGAGGGAGAGGGAGAGAGAAAGACTCTTATGCAGCCTCCATGCCCAGTGCTGAGCCCAACACAGGGCTTGGTCTCATGACCCTGAGACCATGACCTGAGTCAAAATCAAGAGTCAGAGACTTCAATGGCTGAGCCATCCCCGTGCCCTTCAGAAAAGAATTATTTTTATTGATCAAAATAACACAAGTGAGCTCTAGATTTTGCATCAGGATTTATTTAGTTTTCTGGTTATATCACTACGGTTATTAAAATTTTATTCTCTTCATGTAAGTTCACTGGTTTTGTTAGAGTCATTCTAAGATTTCTCACAATTTTAATATAATCGATAATGGCATCTTTTCCTGGTCACTTTATCTTCTAACTGTATTTTCTACAAGGAAATTACTGATTTTTATTTATTTTTATTTATTTATTTATTTATTTATTTATTTATTTATTTATTTATTTATCTGTTAGTTTACTAAACTATTGCTGGGGAACAGTTTTAATCGGATCCTTCCTTTTTAGACATAAGATCATATAGTTTGCAACTGATAATGTTATCTTCTTTTCTCCAATATAAATGCCTATTATTTCTGCTTAGTATCCCATTGTCAATTTTCTAGCGAAATTATTGTTGCATTGTTGCACTGTTGCCTGGTGATAGATTTACTGTGAGCACTGACATTTAGGAGAGTAGAGTTTCAAGAGGAATCCTATTAAAACTTTGAAGTCATTAACTCTATGTTGTTTCCTCTGCTTTACAGTCAAACAACCCCACTGGGTGTAGCCGGTTTAACTAGTTTAAGCTTATTATGAATGGGCCACTTTAGCCCATTATCCCTGAAATGTCATTCTACAACTTATTTAGCTCTATTGTTAATTCTTACATTATTCGGTTCATTTGTTACTTCTTTTCCTAAGAAGGAAAAAATCTGCTTATTCATGTGGTATGACCAAGTCCTCCTGGTTGTTCTTTATCTGGCGTATCCATTCACCCTTGGTGATCCAGAGTGGGTATGTGAACTGTCCTAAGGACACAAGAAAGAAGGGAGCCGCACACTTTGCAAAAAGAATGTGGTAACAAGTGTACCCGCTGTCCACACACAACTAAACTTTTTTTTCCTCCCCAAACGGGGTCTGGTTTATTCTGCCTCGGGAAGGTAGTCCTGAGAGCAGCAGGTGCCACCCGACCACAGGGCAAGGGCCCTTGCTGCCCAGGGTGAAAAGCACAGGCCGGGACTGGGTCACAGCAACAAGACATGGGCACTCCAAGAAGTGAGGTGCAGGGTCACGTGACATACAGCATGCGACACAAGCAACATGACTCATGAGTCAGCCTGTGGACAGTGTGCACACATTCACAGGCCAGAGAGACCCCCCCCCACCTCGGCTGGACACATGGACACCATAGTGGTATCAAACAGGCTAAGAGGACACACGGCACCACTGGACAAGTGGACTCGATGGCCGCAGGAGTCGACCGAGATCACCGAGTGCACTAGGATCGTGAGGAGAGGGATGTTAGGGCTGGTCTGGAGGCGCCTCGGGGCAGCGGCCGTGCAGCCCCTGGGGGCTGGGTCTGTCTTGTCACACAGTTTCCCCTACCTCCTCGTAAATGCTGAACGCGAGGGCCCGGTCCAGGCTGACCCGGTGCACCCGAATGCCTCCAGCAGCTCATTGCTCAGGCTCTGCAAGCCGCACACCCATGGGCTCAGCGTCCATGCGCCCCCCCTCCCCCCCCCCCGGGGCATCCGGGTCTTGCTGGCGTCCGCGGGAGTGTTCCAGAAGCCATCGGTTCCACCTGCGCAAGCTCCCAACGCCGGGTGGTAGATCGGCGGCATCGCACGCGCGGCGGCGTGGCCCCTCGGTACCAGCTGCACGGGGAGGTCGTGACGAAGCTCGGGGTGGCCCGGCGGCTGTGAGGCCCGCTACGGCGCCTTCGTCCTTGGTTTGCGCACACTCTCCCCGCCCCGAGCCCGGCTCCTCTGAACTTTGAGTTGGGGCAGGGCTGCTGGTGCACGCACTTCACCCCGACTCTCCGGGTGGGGCACGCTGCCCCCTCGGGCCCCGCCGCGCCTGCGCGGACCATCCTGCCGTCCTGCCGTCGCGGCGCCCCGCACGTGGTTGCCACAGCCTCGGGGGTGGCGACACAGGCCTGGGTGAGGCCGCAGGATGGCCAGACGCCCGGGCTGCACACCCCAGCCGCTCGCCGCCCCGGGGGCCCCAGCTGCCCCCCGCCCCGCTGGTCCCCGCCTCCTCGGCCTGCTGGGACCATTTGGGCCCGAGACCCCCTCCCTGCCCCCCGCCTGCCCGCCCGCCGCTGCCGGAGAATTGTCTCCAGGAGCGGAGGGCCCACGTGCAAGGCCCTGCCCTGCGGTGCGAGTGGACTCTTTGACGGTAAGTTGGAGACATTTTGTCCCTGTAACACTAACTCCTGAAGTATTTTAGAACAAGGGCGTTCTCCTACATAGATGCACTGTGGAGTTGGGAAGATCGGGAGGTGTCACTCCGATGCCATCTGTTATCTAATCTACAACCCATATTCAGAGTTCATCTATTGCCCCAGTAATGTCCCTTAGACACCCCCCCCCCCCCGGTCTAATAGTGAGTGCTGAGTCATGCATCGCATTTAGTTGTCATGTTTCCTTAATCTCCTGGACCATTTCTTAGTCTTTTCCTTTGTTTCCTGATCTTGACAGTTTTGGTAAGTGTAGTTCGGTTATTTTCAGAATATCTCTTAATTTTGTCTGGTTTGCCTTCATGATTAGATTCAGGTTATGTATTTTTATTTTTATTTTTTTTATTTTTAAAGATTTTATTTATTTATTTATTAGGAAAGAGAGAGAGTGAGAGAGAGCATGAGAAGGGAGAAGGTCAGAGTGAGATGCAGACTCCCCATGGAGCTGGGAGCCCGATGTGGGACTCGATCCCGGGACTCCGGGATCATGACCTGAGCCGAAGGCAGTTGCCTAACCAACTGCGCCACCCAGGCGCCCCAAGTTATATATTTTTAATAGAAATATCATAGAAGTGGTGTTATGTCCATGGTATTAGAAAGCACATGGAGTCCATTGGTCCCGTGGTTTGTGGTGGTAAGCTGCTTATCCTCCTTGTCTCTTGGCTGGAAAGCTATTATTACCTTGTTTTTGAAATTACTAAGTAGTTTGTGGTGCGATACTTTGACACCATGTAAATACCGTTTTCTCACCCTTTTACTTATGACAACTGTGATGCTGACATTTACCTACTATAACATTTTACCTGTTCTAATCTATTACTCTAACAGCCTGTAATGGTTTTCCAATGACATCATTCCTTTATATTTATTTTTTGGCATCCTCCCGTAAGGAAAAGCTTTTCTTACTTTCTTTCAGAAGAACTCATGCATTCTTATTTTATTCTCTTGATTATAATCTATTTTAACCATTATTTATTCTGATGCTCGAAATATTCTGTTATAGCTTTGGCCAATGGGAGCTTCATCAAATGGTTTCCTTATGGCCTTTTGAAATATTCCTTTCATTCTCTGCATACTTTTTGATATTCTGGTGCAGTAAGCTGCTCTAGGTCAGTCTTGTCCTTTTCATGCTCCAGCTTTGGAAAGGGGAACTAAATTTCTTTTTTAGGTGAGAATTGGATTTAGAAACCAAGATCTGGGGGCTAGGTGTGTCCATTGCTACAGAGGGCTCATTGCTTTAAGGCCCTCCTCTATATGTGTGTATTGAGTAAAATTTCTAATCAGTTGTTTAGGACAAGTGCTTTAAAAGTAAACTTTCTTCTCGTAAATTCTGAAAACTAGGGAGTAGTTCCACAAATGAAAAAATGTGTATCTTAGAATTCTAGGGATATCTTTTCTCTGTAGACTGTTAAATATTCTACTCTGTAATCATTCAAGAAAAAAACATCTTTTTAAAAAAATATTTTTAAAATTTAAATTCAATTAATTAACATATAATGTATTATGGGTTTCAGAAATAGAGGTCAGTGATTCATCAGTCTTATATAATATCTAGTGCTTATTACGTCTCATGCCCTCCTTTTTTTTTTAAAGATTTTATTTATTTATTTAACAGAGAGAGAACACAAGCAGGCAGAGAGGCAGGCAGAGGCAGAGAGAGGAGCAGGCTCCCTGCCGAGCAAGGAGCCCGATGTGGGACTCGATCCCAGGACGCTGGGATCATGACCTGAGCTGAAGGCAGCTGCTCAACCAACTGAGCCACCCAGGCGTCCCGTCTCATGCCCTCCTTAATGTCTGTCACCCAGTAACCCCATCCCCCTACCCGCCTCCCCTCCAGCAACCCTCAGTTTGTTTTCTATGATTAAGAGTCTCTTATGGTTCATCTCCCTCTCTGGTTTTGTCTTTTATTTTTTTCCTCTCTTCCCCTATGATCCTCTGTTTTGTTTCTTAAATTCCACATATGAGTGAGATCATAGGATAATTGTCTTTCTCTGATTTACGTATTTTGCTTAGCATAATACCCTCTAGTTCCATCCATATCGCTGCAAATGGCAATATTTCTTTTTTTTTTTTGATGGCTGAGTAATAGTCCATTGTGTGTGGGAATAGAAGACTTTGTTTTTATGAGTTCTTTGAAGTTATTGGGAGAATTGTGGCTCACACTGTCTCAATTTTTAAAAGTTTAGTATAATTGGATCATTGGGACATTGTCCCTCAAGGATCTGAAGTTTCAAACCTCTATATTATAGCTGCTGAACTTTAAATTGCTCAGGGACAAGTATTCCCCCTAAACAACAGATGATTTAAATTTATGTAGTATGTCGGTTGCTGTCCTTTGGCACTTTTAGTTATGGAGGTGACAGTACTTTTGAAAGAAATGAGTTGCAATGTTGATTTTTATATAATATGTTTAACATTTTAAGTATGGATACATCCATTCTTTCTTGCACATAGCTAACTTTACGAAGTTCATCATAAAACAATATTTTATTTGGGGTTGGCGACAGGGAATTTAGATGAGAGGACAACTTTTTCTTGGCTACTATTTTTTTTAAAGATCAAAAAAAATTTTTAAGTAATGTCTACACCCAACGTGGGACTTGAGCTCACAACCTTGAGATCAAGAGTCTCATGCTCCACAGACTGAGCCAGCCAGGTGCCTGTATTTTTAAACAGTAGGAAAATATCAAGTCTCCGGCAACTGGACTGATTTTTCATTCTAAAAAACTGTGTGTCTTTTTTGCTAGTCTTAAAAGTTACACACACACACACACACACACACACACACACAATCTTTTTAAAGATCTTATTTATTTGACAGACAGAGAGACAACGAGAGAGGGAACATAAGCACGGGGAGTGGGAGAGGGAGAAGCAGGCTTCCCTTTAAGCAGGGAGCCCGATGCGGGGCTTGATCCCAGGACCCTGGGATCATGGTCTGAGCCGAAGGCAGATGATGCTTAATGATTGAGCCACCCAGGCGCCCCTAAAATAATCTCTTATAATAATATGATAAAATTAAAAAAAAGTTTTTTGAAGATTTTATTTATTTATTTGACAGAGAGAGATCACAAGTAGGCAAAGAGGCAGGCAGAGACAGAGGAGGAAGCAGGCTGAGCAGAGAGCCTGATGCGGGGCTAGATCCCAGAACCCTGAGATCATGACCTGAGCTGAAGGCAGAAGCTTAACCCACTGAGCCACCCAGGCGCCCTATAATAAAATTTTTGTACAGAATTTGTTAAATATAAAATCTGGCAGACAAATCCCTAAGAAATAATCTGTTAACTAAGAAATGAGTAAGAACTCCCTACTGTACTGATGTAGGAGAAATGGAACTCTTAGGAGGAGAAGCATGGACTGCGGGCTCAAGGACCGCAAAGGAGGGTCCTGCTGATAGGCATTCCCTAGAATACCAACAGAGTCCTGAGCAGGAGCTGATAATGTTTGGACCTACAATGCAAGCTGCTTAGGGACTGATGAGTAAAACGGGAAACAGCGGAAGGGCTTGCCAGTAGGCTAGGGATGAGATAAAGTGGGGCAGAAGTCACAGAGAATAACGTGCTATGATGAAAACTATTGGATAAATCCTACACCCCTGCTCTAGGGGCATGAGAGAAGATATTGCCCCCATCGTCATCACACCATCACCCTGTGTGCCAGCTTTTGAAAAAGGGGAATTGAGAGGCAAATGATAACACTGGCTCAAAGGGAGAAACCAAGAAGCAACATGTTTGATGAGGAAGTGAAGAGTGAAACATTGTAAGTAAACCGTATAATCACAGAGAAATCTGCTTGTGAGAGAAAGAGCAAAGGTAGGATGTGTCCAGGGAGCAGGAATGTGGGGAATGTTTCAGAAGGAGGATATCTGAAAATAGAAAGGAAAGAACTAGTAGGGAAAGGAAAACGATTGAAGTTGATAAAGAGCACTCTCAGTACAGAAGCAAGGTACGGGTTTGTCTTTTTTCTGTTCATATGAAATGTAAAAACCCCAAACATTCAGCGTCTTGTTTATAATTAGATGATCTATAATCTTCTTTTCCAAGAGATTTTAAGATAGCTTAAAAAGGAAGTTTAATTTCTGCATCTTTGAGATCTTCATGGTGTGTGTGTGTGTGTGTCTGTTTAAAAATGCATTTCAAGTTCTTTCTAAAAAATTTTTTTATTAACATATAATGTATTATTTGCCTCAAGGGTACAGCTTTAATGTAGAAGGAGACTATTGCCTGGGAATAATATTTAGCCAGACTTACATATTCATGAAGGTATAGGTCTCAACAATGAACGAAACTGTACTGTAGATATGTCGGTGTTTGAATAAGGTGGCTTATTTTGTGTGACTTGTAAACTGGCTCTTCAATATAATCGGAATGGGTACCCACAATGCTTCAAACAATGTCATCATTTTTGAGACAAATGTATGGACCTCCAAGCTATTTGCTGGAAAGGAAAGAGTATATTTAGACCAAGAGCTTCGTAGTCCCAGATCAAATTCGTTTATTTGTTTCTTTCAGTATCCCTCCTCTTCTTCCGCTGAAGATCATCACAGGTATTTTGTACAAACCTGCTTTCTTTACTTCCCTTGTCTGGCTTACTTTTCTAATCTGTGCTCAGTTTTTTCAGTGTTCATTCCTATTTTTTGTTGCATAGTACTTTCAAATCTTTGCTGAAAAACTGCCACGTGCCAAGCATAGGAGAACAGGCTGAGATTCAGGTATTAAACGTGTTTATTCTCGTTTTCAACTTCACTCTTTTCTGAATTTTGCTGTGGAAGAATCAACTTACGTAGATCAAACCTCTCCCCGCCCCCCATTTTAGATCAGTAGGTAAGTCCTGTGATTTCTTGTGGTAAAATTGTATTTATAATAGTGGAAATAAGTTGGAAAGTGTTTTCCTAACTGAATGAACATGACGCTTGATCGTCTCTTTCTGTTCTCAGATGAGACGAAGAGAGCGCTATTAGAATAACTACAGGTGCAAAAAAGGAAATGCAAAGAGAAAACCTCACCGTTTGGGGCTTTTTTTTCCTGGAGGGTTTTTCTGGATACCCAACGTTAGAGATTGTTCTCTTCGTCTTCAGCCTTGTGATGTATCTCATAACCCTCTTGGGCAACAGCACTCTGATCTTGATCACCGTCCTAGATTCACGCCTCCAAACCCCCATGTACTTGTTCCTTGGAAATCTCTCTTTCATGGATATTTGTTACACATCTGCTTCTATTCCCACTTTGCTGGTGAACTTGCTGTCATCCCAGAAAACCATCATGTTTTCTGGGTGTGCCGTGCAGATGTATCTGTCCCTTGCCATGGGCTCCACCGAGTGTGTGCTCCTGGCCGTGATGGCGTACGACCGCTTCCTGGCCATTTGCAACCCCGAGATACCCCGTCCTCATGAAGAGGCAGGTGTGCGTGCAGATGGCTGCCGTGTGCTGGGTGACGGGTTGTCTGACTGCCCTGCTGGAAACCAGTTTCGCCCTGCGGGTGCCCCTCTGTGGGAATCTCATCGATCACTTCACGTGTGAGATCCTGGCCGTGCTGAAGCTAGCTTGCACAAACTCACTGCTCGTGGACACGATCATGCTGGTGGTCAGCGTGCTCCTCCTGCCCATCCCGATGCTCTTAATTTGCATCTCTTATGTCTTCATCCTTTCCACCATTCTGAGGATCAGCTCAGCAGAGGGAAGAAGCAAAGCCTTTTCGACCTGTGGCGCCCACTTGGCTGTGGTGATCTTGTATTACGGGGCCGCCCTCTTCATGTACCTAAAGCCTTCTTCCTCGAGCTCACAAGAAGTAGATAAGGTCATCTCACTGTTGTATGGCGTGCTGACCCCTATGTTGAACCCCATCATTTATAGTTTAAGAAACAAAGAGGTCAAAGCTGCCATGAAAAAAGTACTGGGCCAAATACTATTGTATCAAACACCTGAAAGTCTCTGACTCAGGGGTGTGCTCCTGGCAGAATTCACCAGAAATTTTGCTCACCCTTAGAACGCTG
>CM052813.1:61625083-61682856 GCA_028533885.1 Nasua narica | reverse complement strand
CCGCCAACGCCCGCCCCCCCCCCCCCCCAGCGGGCAAGGATGAATTCAGTCGTTGAATGTTGGTGCCGGAAGAAACTGGTGTATGTTCTCTCCTTAGATCTTTCTAGAATGATGTGGGCACGTAAAGATACAAAGAAACAAATAATGGAGATTGGCCTTGATTATGCAAATGAGAAAATGAGAGAAAAATAAAAAAACTTCGCTCAACGTCACACAGTGGCCGAGCTAGACCTGTAACTTTCTTCTCCTCTTGTCTCCGTGGAGCGTGTTCTGCTGCTGCTGTGGCCACTCCCTTGTCACCCTTCCTTGTTCAAAACTCCGGGTAAAAGCTCCTGACTTTCCGACTACAGCCCCCAGTGCCTATGTGACTGGCTCCCCCTGCCAACCCGGCTTTTCTAAGCACATAGAGCCTCGTAAATTGTATCCGTTTCTTTGCCTGTATCCCGCCCCTGCACAAAGGATTTCGTGTGTCAGCCTTTTCTCCGTATTGGATGATGGACTTCACAAGGGCAAGGAGACCTGCTAGAGTGTCCCTTTCATGTTTATAGCAGTCATCCGGTAAACTAATATATTTACCAGCTCTGAACTAATTCCCTTGAGAAGAAACTACCACCTGTGGAGATGATGAAGGAACACCACAGGACGATGAGGTTTCTTGCTTTATAAGTATCCAGTGATTGCAGAGACCATGTTTATATTAGTGGCTTAAAAAAATTTTTTTTTTGTATAAAAATATTGCTCGTTAAAAATGCAGGCTCTAGGGCGCCTGGGTGGCGCAGTTGGTTGAGCGACTGCCTTCGGCTCAGGTCATGATCCCGGAGTCCCGGGATCGAGTCCCATATCGGACTCCCGCGTCTGCGGGAAGTCTGCTTCTCCCTCTGACCTTCTCCCTCTCATTCTCAGTCTCTTGCTCTCTAATAAAGAAATAAAAATCTTAAAAAAAAAAAAAATGCAGGCTCTAGGCCTCTAATCCCAGATATTCTGATTCAGTGGCTCTGGGGTGAAGTCCTGATAGTCTGCATTTAAAAATAGATCCCTGAGAAATTCTGGTACAGATTTTGAGGCGACCATACTTTGGGAGACGTTGTTTCCAGCAAGAATCTACCAGTCCAATATAAAAGTAGAGTTGTTCTCATTTTTCGCCTGTCACCTTTTAATTTTGTTTTCCCTTCCATTGTTTGTGCTTGTGTGGGTGCCTTCTCGTTTGCTTGCTTCCACATCTAGGGTAGGGAAGGGGAGAGGGTTTTGAGTGGAGGAAGGTTAACCCACTTGACAAATTTCAACATATGAAAGACCTAAAATTTTTACTATTGGACGTTGTGTTCTGGATGATTTCATTCATAGACCATTCCCTTAGATCTAAGGCTTCCATGACGTATTCGGGGATGTGTAACCCACATAAAATGACACCTGAAATCATCACTCAGGAAAAGTCCGGTGATGCTGGGGCACCTGGGTGGTTTAGTGGGTTAAGCTTCTGATTCTTGATTTTGGTTCAAGTCATGATCTCAGGATTGTAGGATCGAGCCCTGCATTAGGTTCTGTGCTGGGTGTGGAGCCTGCTTCAGATTCTCTCCCTCTCTCCCTGCCCCCGCCCCCCTCTCTAAAAAAAAATTCTGGTGATGCAGCAAAGGGACAAATTCGATGCCAGGTATTGCTGCCAAAGGATTTTTGATAGGAGAGGCTGAAAGCAAGCCCTGAGTATGTGGCTTTGGGGTGATAGAGGTGAGCTGACCACGAAGCTTACATCCCAGAAGTAATTATTTTTTCTGCTTAGATACCTCAGCCTTCACAACCAGACACCACATTCGTTTCCTGGTGATTTCAGAGTCGTTGTAAAGGGGCATTCTGTCACTGGCTTTTATTACAGCAGAGCTGGCTTTTGTGTTAGAATAGAACTAATTACCTGCTTCCTGGAATTTGCTGTGATATCTGTGGTACCGAATATAAACAGGAATAACCAGAGTTATAGACATATCTGAAATCTTTACTTCGAAGAGTGAATTATGAGACCTTAAAGACACAGCCAAGGGCAACCTCTGTAATTAGTAATCAACTTTGACACCAGGAACGGAGCAAATTGGCATGGAAACAAGAGTTTTAGAATGGGATGTGGATCAAAATGGGACACTGAACCAGATTAGAAATGACCTACATGTCCGGAAAGGACTCATGCTGGGACCTGGGCAGATCTCACCGTAGCAGCTGTTGACTAAGAAGTTAGGAGTTGCAGTAGTTACAGGCACATGGTACATAAAGTTGGTATGAAGTGAATATAAATATCAGGGTGTTTTATGTATTACAGGCAATACTAAAGTTAATTATCAGTACATGCCGCATTCCTTCACTTGGATTCGATTGTATCTCAACCAGTGCTAATTGTAGTCATAGCTTTTAGAGTCTCAGGTAAGGGATCCCTTTCAGCTATTGTTAAGAAGAGGAATATATTTGACAGAGAAGGTAAAACGACGTCTGATAGAGAGCCAATTCCTAAACAATCACATAACCAAATCTGTGCTGTAGAAAAATCTGATTGTGTTCCTTCGCTGCTTATATCCCTCAGTGGCTTTTATTACTCAAAAACTTGAAGTCCTTAAGACGACATTCAAGGACTTTCTTCATCTGATTACCCGTCATTTACATCCTTTGCTCTAGGAACACACTACTCCTTTTTAGTTTTATGGAAGCGTTGTATTCTGTCTTGCCGCTTCTTTTATTAGGAACACTTATAATTTGTAACTTGATAATAATTTGTGGGTTTGCTTGTTTCATACCAGTTGCACTAGTGTGCAGGTTCATGGAGGCAAGGGCTGTATCAATTTCATTAACCATTGTATACCTAGGCATTAGCACAAGGTCCGGCACAGAGAAGACATTTAGTGCAGAGTTTTTGTGAAGGACCAAGTGCTCAGTGACCATCTGTTGAATAAAAATATGCATGTAATAAAATTTGATGGCAACTCAGTGAGGTACTTGATCATTCCTGAAGATGTCAGAGGTGACTTCTAGGTGTCAAAGAAGGCTGATGGTGGGGTTGAAAGGTGCATCGTGAGTTGTGTTTTAGACATGTTGAATTTGTCATGATTTTGAGATATGTAAGTAGAAATATCAAGGATCAGTTGGATATGCAGGGGTTTTTTATTTTCATTTTTAAAGATTTTATTTATTTATCTGACAGAGAGAGGGAGAGATCACAAGTAGGCAGAGAGGCAGGCAGAGCGAGAGGAGGAAGCAGGCTCCCTGCTGAGCAGAGAGCCCGATGCGGGGCTCGATCCCAGGACCCTGAAATCATGACCTGAGACAAAGGCAGAGAGGCTTTAACCCACTGAGCTACCCAGGCGCCCCGGATATGCAGGTTTTGATTAATGAGAAAGATCAACCTGGAGATGGAAGCTTGTGACATATTTGCGCATATGTAACTACGTGATGAATATGGTTAGCATGCATTTGGGGGGAGAGTACGGAGTGAGAAAACTGCCCAAGACGAAACTAAGGAAACACTAATATTTAAAGCCCATCAAATAGGAAAAGCTAAGGGGCATTAAAAAGGAGCACACTCTAAGTAGGGAGAGGCAAAAACCAGGACGAAGATTCCAGTTTGGATCGAGAGGAAGTAAGCACACGCCATCCCATTTCTCCCACTGAATGCAGTTTAAAACTCTCAGCAGCCCAAGTGTCCTGGACTGATGAATGGTTAAAGAAGATGGGGTGTATATGTAAAAGAATATTAAAAAAGAGTGAAATCTTGCCATTTGCAATGACATGGATGCAGCTAGAGTGTATTATGCTAAGTGAAAAGAGTCAGAGAAAGACAAATACCATAGGATTTCACTCAGATGAAATTTAAGAAACAAAACATATAAGCAGAGGAAAAAGAATGAGAGAGAGAGAGAAATCAAGAAATAGATTCTTAACTATAGAGAACAAACTGATGGTCACCAGATGGGAGGTGGGCGGGGGGATGAGTGAAACAGGTGATGGGGATTAAGGAGTGCCCTTGTCATGATGAGCCCTGGGCCTTGTATGGATCCTTGTATGACTGGTAGTGTTGAATCGCTATATTGTACCCCTGAAACTAATAATACACAATGTGTTAACTATATTGGAATTAAAAGAAAATGAATGAATGAATGAATGAATACTCTAGACAGAATGGGTGGAACACCTGTCTGAGGACTCTGAGAAATAAGATAGGAAGCTGACTCGGGAAGGAAACTACCTTGCAAGGGACAGCAAACTCAGGGTGAATTTCTGTCTCCCCCCTTCTTCCTCCCCCAGTATCTCGTGGCTTTGACTGAAGGGAACTCTGAAACCCAAACCCACACACGGGGTTCAGGCAGAAAGATAGGAAGATCTCCAGGAGACACTCCCTTTGCTTTTTTGGTCTGGAAAGAGAAATGGGGCTCCTGTGTATCAGAAAGAGTGAGGTACATTACCTGATGTTTTTCTGTTATTTCCTGCCCAGATCCCCAGGCAGTACTGTGGTGACAGTGGCAGTGTCCGCCAGCAATGGTGGCTGGGCAGGCAGCTGAAATCCTTGGGAAAGAACACTTCTTCCTGACCGGAGGGACCGTGGTCTCAAGAGCACGGGAGGAGTCCTTGTTGCTTCCCTTCTCTCTCTATCTTCTCACTTTTGGTACTTCCCGCTTCCAAAACTGTAAGAGAGTAAATTCCTGTTGTTTAGGTCACCGAGTCTGCTGTATTGGGTCATGGCAGCCTGAGGGGACTCATACGTGGCCCCTTCCTCTGTCTCCAAACCCAGCGGATGAGTCAAGTCTCTCTCACATTGTACTTCTGTGACTGCTTCGGTCATCACACCTTTCTCGAACTCTCTTCTGTCTCCTTCCATTTTTAAGGACCCTTGTGATTACATTGGGCCAAGGCAGATAACCTCTCTCTTGTAAGGTCAGCTGATGAGCAACCTTAATTCCATCTGCAACCTTGATCTTCTTTGCCATGTATGTAAATAATACATTTTCTTTATCCACTCATCCATAGGTGGACAAATTGGAAACCTGGGTTTGCTTCCCCCCTTTGGCTATTGTGAATAATGCTGCAGGGAACATGAGTGTGCAGACATGCCTCTGAGATCCTGGTTTCAATTCTTTTGGATATGTAACCGCAAGTGAGATTGCTGGATCGTATGATAATTCTATTTTTAATTTTTTGAGGAACTTCCATACTACTTTCTATAGCGGCTGCACTATTACATTCCCACTGGCAGTATGCAAATGTCCAGTTTGCCCACATCTTTGTCAACATTTGTAATTTTCTGGGGTTTTTTCTTTTCTTTTTTATACATTAACCATTCTAATTGGTATAAGATAATATCTTATTATGGTTTTGACTTGCATTTCTCTAGTGATTAATGATGCTGAGCATCTTTTCATATACTTTTTGGACATTTGTATGTCTACAGAAATGTTTACTCAAGTGTTTTGCCTATTATTTTATTATATTGTCTTTATTATGTCCTTAATTAAATGGTAAGTTCTTTAACATGGTACCTTGGCTCTCTTAAAATTCCTTTTTTCATTAGGCTTTATTTTTTTAGAGTAGTTTTAGGTTCACAGCAGAATTGAGGGGCAAGTACAGAGATTTCCCATACACTCCTTACCCACACAGCCTCCACTATCATCAGTACCCCACAGTGGAGGGGTACATTTGTTATTCAACTGATGAACCTACACTGGCACATCATAATCGCCTACAATCCATAGTTTGTCTTATGGGTTACTCATAGTGTAGTATATTCTGTGGGTTTGGACAAGCATATAGTGATCTATAGCATTCATTTTGGCATCATAGGGAGAATGAGACTTCATGGCATTTGCAACTGAGTAAATTTCTTAAGCTTGAGAGTAATATTATCTTTGGATCTTTTTATGAGCACTTTGAACCACTTCCACCCCTCAGTATTTCACTGTTACTCATAAGTAGAGATTATTTCACTTTGAAGGAACTTCAAATTTCCCTTAGGAGAAACTTTCTGAGAAGAAAAGTTCTCTTACTAATAAGTCTCAGTTGGATTATCCCAAGTTTGCTCTGAACCTGCTGCCTCCCTACGGGCCTGAGTCCCAGAGTGTCTTATTTAACCCGTGTGCACTACCGGACATGAGCATCCTTTGGGTTCTAAACTGTTGTGAATCTCAGTAGAACACAGTTCCCCCCAGAGCAGAGAGAACTAGTCTGTGACTTGGAGCTGTGGAGTGGGAATAGGGTCATAATGAAGAAGTGAGGTGCTGCAGAGAAAGAAAAGCATTATGACTGTCTTGGTTAAGTAGGTTTTGTCAACAAAGGGATGCTCTTGCACTATTTGAAGAGTTAAGTCAAGTAGCTGCTTCTCCCAAAGGACCATGGGAAGATCTCAGAGAGGTGGTGGAGAATATGGAATAAGAGAAACGGAACGATGTGCATGCATCTTACTGCCCCTCAAGCGAAGAAGTACCTTCCCAGTGTAACTCTTTTCTTACCTTCTGTTTCTTTACCTCAAGTGGGCCTCCATATTAGCCAACACAACTTTCCCTACTTTTTAAAAAATTAAACTTTCCCTGTATGTTTTTCCTCTTTTTTTGAATGGTAAATAAGTCAGAGGGATTTAGTACACAGTATAGTGAATATACACCCCAATATTGCATTATAATCAAACTTGCTAAGAGACTAGAACTTAATTATTCCAACCATAGTATGTGATGTAATAGAGGTGCTAATTATTACTGCTATGGCAATCACGACCATATAAAGATCTATCAAGTTAACACATTGTACACCTTAAATTTATATAACATTGTAAGTCAGTTATATTTCAATAGGAAGAAAGAAAAGCAATTTTTAGAAAATAAACCAAAATATATGAAAAAAACTCGGAAAAACAAAATTAGAGTCAACTACCGTTGGCTTCCATAAAATGAGTCCATGGCTTGCTTGTGATGTGTTTAATGTTTCTCCAAGGCAGATCACTGAAAACAGTTTTATAGAATAACCCAGAAGGCAGAGCCATGATGTCACCAATTGAAAAGTTATTGAACCTTAAGTTGCATTATATAATGTGAAGAATAGCTAATTCATTGGCAAGGGAGACAAACTGTCATTTACCTGACTTCTATGTCAGAACTGAATTCAGTTTACCATTTCTGATATTATTGACAGAACTTACTAGAACATAAAATTTGGATGGTAGAAACCAAAATATTTTTTTCCACCAGAGTTAGCAAGTCAAACATGAATTCTCTTTCATACCTTCTGTAAAATTTCTAACCTTATTAGTCTTAGAAAAACAAAAAGCTACCAACTAGAGTATGAAATTCGTAAGTTCCATTGTAATCATTAGTCTCAGCCTCCCCCATCAACATTTACCCCAACTGTATCCAATCGTCATTCTTTTCTCCATTCACCCATATCTTTCAGATTCTCCCAACGTTCAAAAAAGACAGTCTTCTCCCTGGTTAACAGCTCACAAAACTCTCCTATAAAAATACCTACTTTTTTCCCTCCTGCAGTTTTATTCTATTCATTTGGGTATACTTATATATTATATTGTGAAAGATTTAAATCAGCGTTTTCATTGGTATTTTGTCAACTAACTTAGAAGAAATTCAGGGCCGGATGCTTCTTTATGATCAGAGCACTGAAAAACAAGACAAAATATATTTTGTATTAGACGTGGCTTTTTCAGTGCAGTAGGGCAACTGGGCTTATCCACAGTGAAACAAGTGGCCAGTGGTTAAGTGTAGAGTGAGGTGAGTCAAGGATCCAAAATAATCACATTCCAGAGAGTCAGTGGGATGTGGATATGTGCATTCCAAATGCCTGTATTTTATGAAAGGCAGTGTGTTACTGACAAAGGAAAACTAACACAATTATCAAAGAACACAGCTACTAACTCCAGACCTGGGATACAGCTCCTGGGCAGTAGGTGTAATTTCCATCCCTTACTCCTCACCCATTTCCCGCTAGAGCTGCAGCAGTGGGAGGGGCCGACAAGTCTTCCATTTTTATCAGAGCAGGCTACTGCGCCAAAGCCCATGCTATTTCCACATCCTTCGCAGTCTCCTTGTACTCGAAATCCTCCTTGAGACTCCCTTCTGCCTTCTGGAAGAATGCACTCTGATCATTTTCTATGAGGTTGAGAAATAAATATGTCACAAGGGCATAGTTCCGTTTCCATAGGAGGATACTGCATTTCTCCTTCTTCCTGCTTTTCCTGGTGAGCGTCACCGTAGACTTGGGGTCGTTTCACAGTTCCTGGTGCAGGGCGTAAACTTGAACCAGGCTGGGAAGGTGTACTCATCTCTACACGGGGCTGCATTCTTGCATGAATGGAGGCATGCCATTTGTCTGCTGGAGGCATCCCATCGTCATTGCTGACTGGGTATCACCAGAGATGCAGGAAACCAAAATTCTGGGAGTCAGAAGTCAGACATCAGTTTCATGAGGCTAAAATCAAGATGTCAGCGGGGCCGGTTCTCTCTGGAGCCTAGGGAGAATCAAGGAGCTCACCCTTTCCAGCTCCGAGGGGCCGCCTACATCCTCCACTGCTGGGCGCTGGCTCCAGCTTCAGAGCCCACTGTGTAGGATCAGCACACCGCCTCCTCTTGTCCCTCTGCTTCCCTCCTGTTTTTCCTCATGACCCATCAAAAAGGAAGACAATTTCCTTGACATTGTGTGTATAGTAGCATCGTGCCCAGAACAGATGAAGGCTGGTTCCTTTCTACTCCAAATGGGTCAGAGCTATGCCTGCAATGTCTGTTAGTTTTTGAGGAAATATACCACCTATGCGAATTATTCTGAGCAGTCCTGGGAGGCTCCCTCCACTCTCACATTGCCTACCAGCTGTGCTCCAAGGAGAAGAGTTTTCGTAGCTCATCAAAATTCTTTTTAATTTCCTTTCTAGCATTTGCTGTCTTCCAGCCACAGGCAGAAGTTAGCACGATGGCATCTGGAGAATAGCATTCCAATTTAAGAGAGACCTTGATAAACAGGGGCTATGTTGTATTTTAGGCACATCTTTGCCAAGTACATTTTCCTTGAAAAATTATTTTATCTTCTATTGTATTTTTAAATTGCATCATCTATGAATAAATATATTCTTGCAAAAACCATTAGAGCAAAATGCTTTAGCAGACTTCTCCTTTCAGTATATCCACACTCCATCCCAGTCCCACCTCTCAGAGTCAATTTCTCTAATTAGACCTTTCTTGTGCAATACTCTAGGAGTTCTCAAACTTTACTGTGCTTAAGAATTACCTGAGAAGTGAGTGGTGAGCAAGTGGCTTGATTCCTGAGCCCTACTCTAGAAATTCTGGGTCAGTAGGTTTGGATGGGAAATGAGAATATGTTTTTCTAATTAGATCTTAAATGATGCTGATGTTGCTGGTCAACAGACCACATTTTGCTATTGTCATATGGTGCGGATGCGGTACAGAAATATTTCGTATAACTTTGTGTATAGTGTTATGCAAATCTTATACTGCTTGTAATTTGCTTTAAAAAATTAGTAATGTGTCTTGGAAATAACATCATGGCAATACATATGGGTCTACCGTATTCAGTTCCTACACAATATCTTATATTTTCTTCTAATTTTGGGGTGCTTACTATAATTTACTAGGTTTTCCTCTCTCCCTCTCTCCCTCCCTCCCTTTCTTCCTTTTCTTTCCTTCCTTTCCCTTCTTTCCTTCCTTCCCCTTCCTCCCTCCCTTCCTTCTTTCCTTCCTTCTTAAAGATTATTTATTTATTTATTTGACAATGAGAGAGAGAGCGCAGAAGCAGAAGGATCTGGAGAGGGAGAAGCAGGCTCTCTGCTGAGCAAGGAACCTGAAGCAAGGCTCCATTCTAGGACCCTGGGATCAGGGTTTGAGCTGAAAGGAGTTGTTTAACTGACTGAGCCACCCAGATGCCCCTAGAATTTCCTTTCTTGCACAACAATTTGTGTTGATACTTGTTTGTATAGTGTTTAGTTTTTAATATTCTTTTTATTAGCTCAAACCCAAACACCAGCCAGAGAGTGTATATCTTCTCTCAGTATATTCACACAAATTAATTAATATATTAATTTAATCTTTTGAAGAAGTCTTTCCTCAGAGACTTCTCCAGAGACCTCTAACTTAGTATAGTGTTTACTGGCCACTCTGGACTTGGTATAAAACTATGATCTTGGCATCTCTCTTTATCATTAGCTTGGGGATTGCTTTTGCCTCTGACTTCAGTTGTTTCACAGTTCCTGATTTGATGTCTTCCTCCTTCCTTCTCCAAAACTGCCTTATTTTGTTGACCATCCTTCAGTAGCTTTCCAGAAAAGGGTGCATGAGTGGTAATTTTTTTTAAACTTTGAATGAACATATCTTTGTTCTGTTGATGGTTTGGCTAGTTATAGAATTCTAAATACTTTGAAATTTCTTAATGATGTGCTTTGTGTAGATTTTTTTTCACCCATAGTTTGGGTACTACTTGGAACCTGTCAGTCTGAAAACTTACGTTCTGGGACATTAAAAGATGTATATACTTTGATGATTTCCTTCTCTTTATTTTCTCTGTTTTTCTGGAACTTTTAGTATTATGTTGAAATTTCTCGATTGGTACTCTATCTAATCTCTCGTCTCTCTTTGTGTTTTTGCCTTACCCCCTGGGAGAGTTTCTTAATTTTGTCTTCCAACTTTTCTGTTTAGTTTTTCTTCGTTTTGACCATGTTTTTAATTTCCAAGAGCTATTTTTATTCTTTGAATGGTTTTATATACCACAACTTCTTTACCCGTTTATCTGTCTGTGGACACTGGTTGTTTCAACGTCTTGGCTATTGTAGGTAAATAATGAGCTGTGAACATGGGGTTGCAGTTATCTCTCTGATGTAGCATTTTAGTTTCCTTTCCTTTCCTTTCCTGTGGAATATATTCACAGAAGTGGAATTGCTGGATCATATGGTAATTCTATTTTTATATTTTTGAGGAACCTCTATATTGTTTCCCAGTGTAGCTGCACCAATTTACACTCCCACCAACATTACACAGGGTTCCATTTTCTACACTTTCTCACCAGTACTTATTCCTTGTCTTTTTGGTAATGGCCATCTTAGTAGGTATGTGGTGATATCTCATTCTGGTTTTGAATTACATTTCCGTATCATTTGTGATGTTGAGCACCTTTTCATGTATCGTTTGGTTATCTGTATGTCTTCTTTGGAAAAATGTCTGTTCAGATTCTCTGCCCATTTTGAAATTAGTTTATTTGTCTTTACTATTGAGTTGTATGAGTTCTTTAGATATATTAGAAATTAACCTTTTATCAGATTTATAATTTGCAGATGTTTTCTCTCATTCCATAGGTTACCTTTTCATTTTGTTGATGGTTTCCTTTGCTCTGCAGAAGATTTTTATATTAGATTTTGATTTATATATTTCAAAGCTGTTTAGTTAAATCTATAAAAAATGATGCTGTTGTGTCTTTTTGATGTATTGATATGTGCTTGCACAGTTATTAATATATAATAATTCCTCTAGTCCCTCTAATAATTTTCATCTTGTATTCAATTTATTAATATTGTTACAGTTCGTTTTCCTCTAAACGTTTTCTTGATACACCTTTTCTCTTCCCTTTATTTCAACATTACCTTATTTTAAGCCTGTCTCTTAAATAGTAAGTATAGAGTTTAATTTAACCCCCTCAATCTGTGGGTCTGTCTTCTAAAATGAATTTTCTTATTCATATTTATTGTTATTTTATAGTTAAGCTGTTTGTCCCCCTTATTTAGTCATTCTTGCTGTTCTTTTTTTTTTACTTCTCTTCCCATTTCCATTCTATTGTTTATTGAATTGATTGTTTCCTCCTGCCGACATATTAGAATAGTGCCATACACATATTTAAGCTTATATTTTCTCACAATGTCTATCAATTAATATCTACATCTGTATAAGTTAGCTAATGTTATCATGATGTTTTATAATAAGACATCCCCAAATAAACCCAAATAATAGCAGATTTTTTCACCATTCATGCATCTGTGCGGTGGCTGAGGGTCAGTGGACATAGGTTGCACCTGGTGCACCTGGCAACATAGCTCTGCTACTCACTGTAGCTCCGTAGGTTGGTTGGGATAGCTTTGCGACTGTAGAGGTTGGGTGGCTGTGCTCCACGTGTCTCTCATCCTCTCCTTGGAACCACAGGTTCGGATAGGTTCTAATAACGATAGCGGAGGCACAAGAGGATAAGCTTAACTGTGAAAGCCCATTTTACATCTCTGGTGGACTCATAGCTGCTAACAAGTCAGATGTCCTAGCACAGAGTGAAAGAAAAAGAAATATACTCTAAGACAATACGAGAACATTGCTAAATTACATGACAAGGAGTGTGGATGTATGATCCTATTACTAAGGAGAGAGAGAACAGTTAGAATAATGATCCAGTCTACCAGGATGTTCTTCCCTTTAACAAGGTGAACTTTTAAAAAATGTATACGGTTCCCTCCTTTTTCCCTGCCTGTCATCTCATATGTTGATATTTGAGATTTTTGTTATTTGATATTTGATAGTCATTATTGTTAACTAAAAAAAAAATGTATACTTATTGAGACAAGGACACCCAGGGGGCTGCATGGATCTGAGTTCTGGTGGTGGGTGCTGTGATGCGCTGATTAGAGCCCCCACCATCAGGAATGAGGGATTCTCAGCTGTGGGGATGCTGCCAGCAGACAGTTCTCAACTCTCAGACACCATCAGAGTTTACCTTGACTGACGACAGCTGCCTTGCCAAGGCCTTAGCCTCTTCCCAGGTGGTCCCATCCAAAGACTGTTCAGTATAAGGGTATCCAAGTCCAGTCCTTTGGGATGGATGGTTCTCAAGGGTAATCCAACTTTTAGAACTCCTCAGAGAATCAGCTAAGGATTCTGTTGATATTGTTTCACTGCTCAGCTTCTGCCTAATCTTGCTCCCTTCCTCTCCCTTCTCTTTCCCAGGTGTAGATTCTCAGAGCACTCCCAATTAAAGTTTTTTACATGCTGATCTCTCAGAAATAACCCATCCCTGAGAGTTAGTGTGAGTGGTCCAAAAAAACCCAACCAGACCAAAACAAAAAACACAGATCCGGGAGCAGAATCATGCATTACCTGTACCTGACTGGCAAAGAGGACTATTACTGGTGGTAGGTGAGCCCATGACAAATATAGGCGGTATAATTGTGAAAACGTCCATTGTTGAGTAATTGGGACAGTGTCCCAATGTATCAGTGGAAGGTGATGCATTAGCAGGAACAAAGTGTGAAGCACGTGATAAAAAATGAGAGAAAAAGAAACTATAAGGATAACAAAATTGAGTGTTGCTAAACTCAACTGATGCTTGGAAAAAGATAACGAAAAGTTAAGAAAGAATAATTAGAAATTATAAGCTAAATGTGAAAGCCAGAGGGCCTACTTGGTATCATATGCAAATGTTCTCATAGCCTATAGCTGGAAGGCAGAGAAAACAAAGGAGCAGGATCACAGATTACTTGTGATATAGCTGAGTTCTAAACCAAGACAGGTCTGTAATAACAAGGTTGGGAAAGAATGGGACCCTGACATCTTGGATGGGGACAGTGATATAGATACTTCCTAAAAATCTTGAATCATTGGACTTTTCTGAGTCTTTGAGCCTGCAGAAGTGACCCAGATTGCTTATAAAGGCTAGAATTCCTTCCTTGCTTGAAGATGATGCAAGGATGACTCTCCCATACCCCCATCAGGACATAGCCCCATCTCCTTTCCTGATTTAAAGGGTTGAGTTATAATATTACCCACAGTGGAGGTACTGGATCTGAGAGACAGGAAAGCAACACGACCTCAGAGGACCTGTTAGTATTTAGCTAGTATGTTCTGGCAAAAGCTGGGAGAAACATGGGGTTGGGTTGAGGTTCTCTGATCAAGGGGAGAGGAACAGGATATATATGTTACATATATGTAATATATACACACATACATATATGTTACATATATATAATATATAATACACGAATTTTTAAATGTAAGTATTTTTTGCTTTTTCATGTATCATCACTTTGCCCTCAATTGAATAAACGTAGACCTCCGTTATTTTCAGTTGTTGCGCGGTATTCCATTATGAGGGTATGTCATAATTTCAGTATTGTTTGGTGTGTGTCTGATTGAACAGTGCTTTTCCTTTTTTGAATGATTACATTTTGTCCATTAGTCAAGCAGCAAATTTTGTCCTACTGGTCTGTCACTCAGTCTTGCCATATTGTTTGGATGCAGTTCAGATGACATTCGCGGTTCTTTATCAACTTTGCCGTCTCTCTTTAGAATTGCCACACATCTCTTTAGTGGAACAAAAAGAAAGTCTTCTTAGTGACGTGGCTTTTATTTACTAAACACAGTTATGAAAATGCAGCAGCTTTTAATAAGTCTTATTGCCTCAAAACATGCAAACTCTTTCAATGAGAATTTTGTGTTGGTCTGAAAACTGTATAGGTTATTTCACTATTGTGCCTCGTGGTTTTGCAATAGAGAGAATACACACAAAAGTAAGAATTAATTCTTACTTTTACATCCACTTGTACATCCACTTAATTAATTCTTACTTGTACATCCACTACAGATGGGCCTGCTCACCTGCTTCCCCCTGCATTTTGGAAAATGGAGTGTCAGAATAGTCAAGTGTGACTGGCTTCATCAAAATATATTTCTAAATCATTACCTGAAGATGCCGAAATGGGAAAAGAAGTGTACAAGTCGGGGCGCCTGGGTGGCTCAGTTGGTTAAGCGATTGCCTTCAGCTCAGGTCATGATCCCGGAGTCCCGGGATCGAGTCCCATATCGGACTCCCGGCTCTGCGGGAAGTCTGCTTCTCCCTCTGACCTTCTCTCCTCTCATTCTCAGTCTTTCTCTCTAATAAATAAATAAATAAATCTTAAAAAAAAAAAAAAGAAGAAGTGTACAAGTCTCTTCACTAGTCAACTTAAGGAGAATTATATACAATGATCATATCCATATACAGTGGGGTTCTGATATTAATTTACAGCTGGTATGTAATTATGACTGCTTTCCTTATTCTATCAGGCTTCGATTTCTCTTCTCAAGCAATTTAGGTTCTGTTGATACTTTTCTATATAGTGATCATGAGGAAGCTTCATTTGTATAACATTTTTGAGGATATTGAGATAAAGTACCAGCCTAGGAAGATTTCTTCAAAATAGTGAAGGGAATGTTGAAGACAATAGAATTCAAACAAAGGGGGCTAAGAACTCTACATACATTTTTGGTGAAACAAGGAGAGAATGAAGATATGAGAAGTATGGATGGATCTGGGGACATCAGTTGGGTCCAACAAGGGGAAGCTCTTTAGGCATGGCATTCTAGGGTTGTTAGCCACGTGCCTCTTGCTCATCCAAGTACCTTTTTGTTGGGTTTCATGGCATTATTTCTTTTCATGATCTCCAGATGACCCCTCAGATATCAGAAACTTATGGAAAAAGCTATGATCATTAAATAGAAAAAAACTAACTCCTAACTTTAGGGACAGTGGTGGAAAAAAAAGTACTGGTAATTGCATAGAAGTGTGAAGAGCTCTAGTGGCCAGAGGTTACTGATGCTAGCAGGTGAGCAAGAAGAACATTGATTAATAGGAGTTCTCTTGTGAGGAAATTAATAAAGCTGCGTATTGCCTCAGAGCCAAATGCTATATTAGCATTATCCAAGTTCTTGATATTCCTTCTAGCTGGTATGCTCTGGGGACAGCAAGAGTCTGTTTCCATCTCCTCCTCCTCCTCCTTCCCTTTCTTTTTCTTTCTTTCTTCCAAAGTGCGTATTTATATTTTGCATTATCTCTTTCCATGTGCGCTAATGCCATTTCCCTCCCCCGAATCTGGATCTTTCTTAATGCCCTATTTTTAGTTGAGAGTGATTTTCGTTATCTTGTTAAAGTAAATAGGTTCATCCCAAGGACTAATTCCTAGATTATCTTAAAGTATCAATTCATGAATGCCTTCCAATTTACTTTTTTTCCAACCTGATTTATTTTGGATCTTGGGCTCCTGCTAATTTTTACAGGAGCACTAGGAGGCACTGTTGAGTTTTAAATATCCCAGTAGTGTTCGCCTGGTTTGTATTAATGCTGAATTTGCAACTCCTTTCATTTATGTCAGTGTTTCACCTTCTGTGCTAGCAGCAGGATATGAAAAAGACGTGTAGGTTTGCTTCCAGTGCAGAAAAAAATAATGATGATTTAAAACAGTGCTTGTTGAAAGTTAGGGAAAGAAAAATGCATATTTTTGAAGGAGTACTGATTTTTTTTTCTTTTGGTGTTTTTGGGTTGTAAATTAACGTTAGTGATACAGCCAATATGCAAACCACAGTTGTAGCAACCAGAGAAGGAAACAGGATATGGCCCCTTTTGTAAGATGCTCATAATATTCCCAAGGAGGCAGGAGAAAACTCCATTCATCTGCAATTTATTCGAAATGTTCTTTTCTTTTGCTTGTCATTTTGGAATGGATTTAACTGGATTTAAGTGATGCTAAAAAGTCACAGGAACAACAGCCTCATAGCTAGAAATCATCTGTTTCTTCACAAAACAAGTTCGCCCAGATCAGCCATGTGACCTGCCCTGCAGTGCCCAGCCCTCTGACCTGAGTCCTGTTGGAACAGCGTCTCTTTGGGACTGAAAAGAATTTATTTTCTAAGTCCTTCCTGGTATTTCTCTCAAGTTTGTGGCCTGCCGTAACATCGAAGCCTTTTTCCTTTTAAGCTAGATACTGCAAAGTAAACCTAAAAACCCAATCCTTTCAACAGAGACGTCAATGTGCAGATTTGGGATAAAATAAGCCACAAATACTTGACCAGTCTAATGACATACCATTACACAATTAAAAGAAATTGATGAGGGATGATTTGAGTTTTCTCATTGGTAAAGCTGGGATAGTTGTGGGAGCATTTAAACTGTTTTCAGTATTATTCCAACTGAGTCTCAGAAGATTCTTAAATTTGTTTGATTTTTTTTGTGTGTTAATAGAATCAGATCTAAGTCTGTTTTTCCTATCTGCATTTAACACATTTTTATCAGTTTATATTTTATTTATTTATTATTATAAATATTTTATATTTATATTTTAGGAATGTTGTGGCCTCATTAATTTCCATTAAAAAGCGTTGATTATGTTGTTACTAAGTACAGCTTATTTGTGATTCTTGTTCACCTGATGTTCACACTCCACTGAGGCACCAAATGTATCTGGATTTGCTTCCCAGCCCAAAAGGTTGCTAGTCCTCTGGCTCTCTTGGGCTACTTACTTTATTCTCTGAGTCTCAGATTGATGAGGATAAAAATACTTTCCTCATAATAGCTTCGTAGGGATTAAATGATGGACTAATGTAAAGTGGTCAAGGTGGCAAAGTATTCAGTGGAATCTAGTGGGCTCCCTTTTGCATCTACTTAAGACCAGCGATGATGTGTTGTTGTATGTTCCCACATTACCCGGGAGAAATCTCACAAAAATGAAGAAAATACTACAAAGGGGTATGCACATTTCTTGCACTATGGTGTCAATGGAAAACTACATTTACTGTCCAAAACCTAGAATGAATTTGAGCGATTTATAATACATGCTGCACTCCAGAGTATTTTAATCAGTCTTGTGAATGACTTTGGATCAAAGAAATGAATCAAATAACCAACAGAAGTAGAGCCTCTATTTCCTTAGTGCCTCATATTCATGCTTAGAATATGGTGCTTTTGGAAATTTCTGTTAAATTTTTTTTTAAAGATAATAAGGCTCAAAGCCCAAGAAGTGCAACTGAATATAACAAGACATAAAGCACTGTAGTTATTGCCCTTCCTGAAGTTAGCCTCTGCTACATTTTTGAGTGTCTTTCTATTGAGAGTAGATAGATAGATAGATTGATAGACAACTAGATGAATGGATGTGGATATGGACATACCTATAGATGTAGATATAATCTTTTCAATCATTGGGATATATCTTTAGGATAAATTACTAGAAAAGGAATTGCTGCATCCAAGGTCATTGGATATTCTTTTTTTTTTTTAGGGAGAGAGTAGAGGGCCAGGGGCAGAGGGAGAGGGAGACAGAATCTTAAGTAGGCTCCACACCCATTGTGGAGCCTGACATGGGCCTTGATCTCATAACTCCGAGATCATGACCTGAGCCGAAATCAAGAGTTGGATGCTTAACTGACTAAGCCACCTGACTGCCCCTCCATTGGATATTCTTTCCTGCTTTGTCAAAGATTAGTTGACCATATAGTTGTGAGTTCATTTCTGGGTTCTCTATTCCATTTCATTGATCTGTGTGTTTTTGTGCCAGTACCATACTGTCTTTTTTTTTTTTTTTAAAGATTTTATTTATTCATTTGAGAGACAGAGAAAGTGAGAGAGAGCATGAGAGGAGAGAAGGTTAGAGGAAGAAGCAGACTCCCCGTGGAGCTGGGAGCCCGATGTGGGACTCGATCCCGAAACTCAAGGATCATGACCTGAGGCGGAGGCAGTTGCTCAACCAACTGAGCCACCCAGGCGCCCTACCATACTGTCTTGATGATTACAGCTTTGTAACTCAGCCTGAAGTCTGGGATTGTGATGCCTCCCATTTTGTTTTCCTTTTTCAACATTACCTTGGCTATTTGGGGTCTTTTCTGGTTCCATACAAATTTTAAGATTGTTTGTTCTAGCTATGTGAAGAATGCTGGGGTTATTTTGATAGAGATTGTATGGAACATGTAGATTGCTTTGGGTAGTATAGACATTTCAATGATATTTGTTCTTTCAATCCAAGAACATGGAATGCTTTTCCATTTCTTTATGTTTTCTTCAATTTCTTTGCTAAATGTTCTATGGCTTTCAGCATACAGAACTTTTACCTCTTTGGTTGGATTTATTCCTAGGTATCTTCTGATTTTTGGTGCAATTGTAAATGGGATGGATTCCTTGATTTCTCTTTCTCCTCCTTTATTATTTGTGTATAGCAATGGAATGGATTTCTTCTTTTTTTAAATGCAACAGATTTCTCTATGTTGATTTTATATCTTGTGACTTTGCTGAATTCATGGATCAGTTCTAGCATTTTTTTTTTTTTTTTGGTGGAATCTTTCAGGTTTTCAGGATCATGTTGTCTGCAAAAAGCGAAAGTTTGACTTCTTCCTTGCTGATTTAGATGCTTTTATTTTTTGTTGTCTGATTGCTGAGGCTAGGACTTCCAGTACTATGTTGAACAACAGTGGTAAAAGTAGACATCCCTTCCTGACCTCAGGGGAAAAGCTCTCAGTTTTTCCCCTACTGAGGATGATATTAGTTGTGGGTCTTTAGGATATGGTCTTTATGATGTTGAGGTATGTTCCTTCTATCCCTACTTTCTTGAGGGTTGTTTTTTTTTTAAATCAAGAAAGGATACTGTTTTTGTCAAATGCTTTTTATGTATCTATTGAGGGGATCATATGATTCTTATCCTTTTATTTCTTTTCTTTTTTTAAATACTTATTTGAGAGAGAGAGAGAGAGAATGTAGGGGGCGAGGGGTAGAAGGAGAAGGAGCAAGAGAATCTCAAGCAGACTCCCCACTGAGAATGGAGCCTGATGTGGGGCTCAGTCTCATGATCCCGAGGTCATGACCTGAGCTGAAATCAAGAATTGGATGCTTAACCAACTGAGCTACCCAGGCACTCTATCCTTTCTTTTATTAATGTGGTATATTACATTGATCAATTTGTGGATCTTGAACCGTCCCTGCAGCCCAGAATAAATCCACTTGATCATGGTGAATAATCCTTTTAATGTACTGTTAGATTATATTAGCTAGTACTTGTTGAGAAATTTTATGTCCGTGTTCATCTGGGATATTGATTTGTAATTCTCCTTTTTAGTGGGGTCTTTGGGTTTGGAATCAAGGTATTGCTGGCCTCATAGAATGAATTTGGAAATTTTTCTTCCAGTTCTACTTTTTGGTACAGTTTCAGAAGAATAGTTATTAATTCAACTCTAAATGTTTGGTAGAATTCCCTTGGGGTCATATGGCCCTGGACTCTTGTTTGTTGGAAAATTTTTGATTACTGATTCAATTTCTTTGCTGGTTATGAGTATGTTCAAATGTTCTATTTCTTCCTGTTTCAGTTTTGTTAGTTTATATGTTTCTAGGAATTTATTCATATCTTCCTGATTGCCCAGTTTGTTGGCATATAATTGCTTATAATATTCTCTCATAATTGTTTGTATTTCTGTGGTGTTGGTTTTGATCACTCCTCTTTCATTTGTGATTTTATTTATTTGGGTCCTTTCTTTTTCTTTTTGACAAGGCTGGCTAGGGGTTTATCAATTTTGTTAATTTTTTCAAAGAACCAGCTCCTAGTTTTGTTGATCTTTTCTACTGTTTTGTTTGTTTGTTTCTCTGTCTTTTATTTCTGCTCTAATCTTAATTATTTCCCTTCTACTGCCGGTTATTTGCTTTATTTGCTGTTCTTTTTCCTTTACTTCAGGTGGAAGATGAGGTTGTGTATTTGAAACTTTACTTGGTTCTTGAGGAAGGCCTGTATTGCTATATATTTCCCTCGTATGACCACCATTACTACTTCCCAGAGGTTTTGGACTGTAGTGTTTTCATTTTCATTTGCTTTTTTGTCTTTTTTTTTAATTTCTTTTTTAATTTCCTGGTTAATGCATTCATTCTTTAGTAGGATGTTCTTTAACCTCCATGTATTTGTGGTCTTTCTAAAATTTTTACGTGGTTGATGTCAAGTTTTATACTGTTGTGGTATATGCGTGGTATAATCTCAATCTTTTTGTACCAGTTGAGGCCTGATTTGTGACCCTGTATGTAATCTATTCTGCAGATGTTCAATGTGTTCTTGAAAAGAATGTGTATTCTGCTGCCTTATGATGAAATGGTCTGAATATATCTATTAAGTCCATCTGGTCCAGTGTGTCATTCAAGCCCTTGTTTCATTGTTGATCTTCTGCTTAGATGATCTGTCCATTGCTGTGAGTTAGGTTTAATGTCCCCTACTATTATTGTATTATCATCAATGAGTTTCTTTAGGTTTGTTTTTAACTGATTTATATATTTGGCTACTCTCAAGTTGAGGGCATAAATATGTATAATTGTCAGGTGTTGTTGGATAGACTCCTTTATTAAGATATAGTGCCCTTCTTCATCTCTTATTATAGTCTTTGACTTAAAATATACTTTGCCTGATATAAGGACGGCTACTCCAGCTTTCTTTGATGTCTGTTAGCATGATAGATGGTTCTCCATCCCCTCACTTTCAATCTGGAAGTGTCTTTAGGTCTAAAATGGGTCTCTTGTAAGTAGCATATCGATGGGTCTTTTTCTTTTTTTAATCCATTCTTATACCCTTTATTTTTTGATTGGAGTATTTAGTATATTTATATTCAAAGTAATAATTGATAGCTATGAATTTAGTGTCATTTTATTACCTGTAAAGTCGCTGTTCTTGTAGATTGTCTCTGTCTCTGTTCCTTTCTAGTCTTTGTTGCTTTTGGTCTCTCTTTCCTGCTCATAAGGTCCCCTTTAATATTTCTTGCAGAGCTGGTCTAATGTTCACAAACTCCTTTAGATTTTGCTTATCTTGGAAACTCTTTATCTCTCATTCTATGCTGAATGACAGCCTTGATGGATATAATAGTCTTGGCTGCATTTTTTTTCCATTTAGCATGTGCAATATATCATGCCATTCTCTTCTGGCCTGCCAAATTTTTATGGATAGGTCTGCTGCTAAACTTATGTGTCTACCCTTGTAGGTTAAGGACCTTTTCTCCCTGAACTGCTTTCAGAATTCTCTCTTTATCTTTATATTTTCCAAGTTTTACTATGATATGTCTTTGTGCTGACCTGTTTTTGTTGATTTTTGAGGGGAGTTCTCTGTGGCTCTTGGACTTGAATGCTTGTTTCCTTCCCCAGATTAGGGAAGTTCTCAGCTATAATTTGTCCCAATAAACCTTCTGCCCCCCTTTTTCCCCTGCTCTTCTTCTTCTGGGACTCCTGTGATATGTTATTATGGCACTTTGCGGAATTG
The DNA here is from genome assembly GCA_028533885.1 of Nasua narica. Lineage (NCBI taxonomy): Eukaryota > Metazoa > Chordata > Mammalia > Carnivora > Procyonidae > Nasua > Nasua narica. Next base: position 61,660,838 of record CM052813.1, on the reverse strand, counting down.
CTGAGTCAATATTTGTGATCTAATAGTTTCTTTCCCTCTTCTTTTCAGCTTCATTATTTTCTATAATTTATCTTCTGTATCACCTATTGGTTCCTCTGCTTCTTCCATCCTCATTGTGATTATAACCAGTCGGTTTTGCATCTTAGTTTTGGTGTCTTCTCTAGTGTCTTCCGTGCTTCTTTCAAGCCCAGCTAGTATTCTTATGACTGTCGTTCTAAATTCTTGTTCAGATATATTGCTTACATCTGTTTTTAGCAAATCCCTGACTGTCATTTCTTCTTGATCTTTCTTTTGGGGAGAATTCATCCATCTTGTCTTTCTATCTTTTGTGTGTTATAAAAGCTTGTTTTCTACTCCTGAGAGCAATACTGTATTAAGCAGGGGTCATACACTGTCCAGGGCCTGGCAGTTCAGGAAGTGTTTCTAGTGTATGCCGCATGCACTGTGCTGTTGCTTTTTGGTTGCTCTTTCCTGCAGGTCAGTCCTCTACACAATTCCTCCCTGCTTGTAGTGGGGAGTTCTTTAACTGGGTGTGCTTTGATTTGTCTGTTAAGATAAGCATGATTTAAAAAAAAAAAAAAGCCTGATAGCAGCAATGGCCATAATCGGCAAACTGTGGAAAGAGCCAAGCTGCCCTTCAACAGACGAATGGATGAAGAAGATATGGTCCATAAATATAATGGAATATTATGCCTCCATCAGAAAGGATGAATACCCAACTTTTGTATCAACATGGATGAGACTGGAAGAGATTATGCTGAGTGAAATAAGTCAAGCAGAGAGAGTCAATTATCATATGGTTTCACTTACCTGTGGAGCATAAGGAGAAACATGGAAGACATTAGGAGAAGGAAAGGAAAAGTGAATCAGTAGACTTGGTAGGTTGGGGTGCGGAGGGGCTGTATCCTTCTTATGAGGGAGAAACTGCCCTGGCTCATAGTCAGACCTGCTCTTGTAAAGATCTCCCTGCTGGGCGCAGGGCTGTGGGGTTTGGTGGAAAGGACTCTAGCCTCCCCTGGAGGTGCTCGTTTCTCTCTCAGGTCTGACTGTGCGGGTCAGTGGAAGGTGGCATCGCTCTGTCCTCTCCTCCCTGGGGAGGGGAACTTGCTGCTGGTGCTCTTCAGGAAGCCCTCACAGAAGAATGAACAATTTCTCCCCCGTGTCCCAGGCTTTCATCAGATCCCTGCCCTCAACCTGTCTGTGTGGGCCATCGGCATGCGTAGGGCTACAGTTCTGTGTTTTATCTCTGGCTGGCAGCTGGCATTCAAAACTCCAAATCTTAAAGTACCCACTCCCCTCCCCTGGAGGAAAACCCTGTGGTGCACACGGCATCATTCTATCCCCAAAAAAGTAGTTGCAGGCCTGCTAAGGTGCCTGGGGTTTAGGGTGAAGCACAGCAGGAAGCTGGGACTAGGTTAGCTGTCCTCTGTGCCCTGGTGTTGAAGGGCACTCAGTGGTGCCCAGTGGGCCTTCTGGCCTCGGAATGGCAATCCACCCTCTTCCAGATGTCCTCTAGGAAGGGCAGTATTCTCTCCCAGTGTGACCCAGGGGATCCCCATACCATGGTGCCTTGTGCAAACCCTATATGCTGCTTTCTCCCCTGCTCTGTGCTGCTTCCTTGACTTCCCCCTGTGTAAAGGGCTCCTCCCCTCCGCCAGCACCCTAGCATTTCTCTCCCCCAATTTACTTCTCTGAACCTCACATCTGCCAGGTTCTCACCCTCCAACCGTGCAGATTGTTTTCTTAATTCTCAGATTGATTTTCTAGTTGTTCAAAATGATTTGATATTGATCCTGCTGTGTTAGAGGGATGAGGCAAGCCAGGGTCCTCCTCTTCCTGCCTCCCAAAGTTACACTCTTAATATAAGGTTAGAGAAATGTTTTTTTGTTGACCTTGTTTCCATTATTGATATATGTATGTGTGTATGTCCTTCAAAGGATAATAATGAACCTCAGCAGATAATTTTCAAAATATTTTCTATAAACCACTAGAGCCGAACCTGATGAGGTTTTTCTACATTGTTTGCAGAACCTCGGACTATCACAGGCTTATATCTGTAAATATTTAAATGGTGTCATTGGGAGATATTTTGGTTTGTAAAAAGTTCTTGTAGAAATGTACTTTTAAAATTTATAATTTACCTAATTGTAAAAAAATTCTCAGTGATTAAAAATGGCTAGAGAAAGGTGAGGGGTGGGTTCTATTTTCTGGTCTCTTCTCAGTGCCTCTTGGAAGTCTCTGGCTCGTATTACTAAATGGCTACCTATGGCTTTACCTAACGGTTGTTACTTAAGGCCACCAGGGCTGATTTCTTAGAGTGGAGGTTGCTGGATCGCTCTTTCTCTAATAAATATAGATTCTGATTTATTTCATGTGAAGCAGACAAAGATTCCCTTTGAAACATGTAGTCTGAGCGCCAAACACTAGACTCATTGTCCCTGAGACAATAAGCGCCACATTCAGACTTTAGGAATAGCGAGCGATTTGCTTGTATTCAAGAACCAAAGAAGTTTTCCACGTCCAGAAAAGTGAAGCACAGCTGAGTTTTCAATAATGCTAACACTGTGTGTCTGAGCACAACTTAATACTGGGTGTGTACAGTGGCTCACCCTGGCTGGTAGGGGCCACTCATGGACCAGCCTTGTGCTGACTGCTCACGAGGAATTATTTACAGTGTCTGCCAATGGAAAGCTGTCACTTCAAATGGAAGTGGGAAGGATTCCTATTTATGTTCCATTTTGCATATGAGTATATAAAATTAGATTTGTTATGTATATTCCAGATGTTACATGGCATTCAAATTTAGGGATTGCCTTGTGTCATGTCCTGCAGATGCCAACCCTGAACTCTGAGTATTTACGTGCAAGTGATTTATTTACTAAGGAATTGCTCTCAGGAGAAACAGGTAAGGGAGCAGGAGACCTGATCAGTGAAAAGAAGGAATCCGAGCGAGGGTACAATTTCAGGCACAGTTCTAGCCTCAACTGGGTTGTAAGGGAAAGCTTTGGAGAACAAATTATAGCTCATATTTTGTCCCAACTTGAAAGAGAGCTGGGCTTTCAGAAGTCACTCCATGGCTCAAGAGTCACCCCAACTAAACTAAGGGGTACCCAGTCTCTCAGATACTTTTGGCCTTTTGCACAGGCAGGCAGGCCAAATGGTCTGTGGCTGAGACTGGCCTCCTGAAGATAATCACGGATGGGGCCCATAGAGGCAAAAGTACAAAGAAGCTGGGGATGGGGGTGGGTATGGGGTAATGGCCCAAAGGTTTCAAGGGGGTCTGGGTTTAATATCAATAGTTGTTTGCTGCAGGGATTACTTGTTAATTCTGATTAAATGATCCTTAGTCATTAAACAGTTCCTTTAGTGATTCCAATACATTCCTTTTAAAAGAATTGTTAATAGGTAAATGATTCTGATCAGATATTAGCTTAGTCAAGGGCTACAGTATAGGGAATCTTTCTCCCTACGATTTCTCAAACACACCCGCCTTCTTTTTTTTTTAAATTTTTTATTAACATATAATGTATTATTTGCCCCAGGGTACATGTCTGTATCTTTTTTTTTAAGGATTTTATTTATTTATTTGACAGAGAAAACACAGGCAGGGGGAGGAGCAGAGCGAGAGGGAGAAGCAGGCTCCCCACAGAGCAGGAGGAACCCGATGGGGGACTCGATCCCAAGACTCCAAGATCATGACCTGAGCTGAAGGCAGTTGCTTAACCAACTGAGCCACCCAGGCGCCCATCAATCACACCAGATGTACTTCTGTGTCAGACCGTGTACTTCTTTCTTCTTCCCTATTCTCACCCCATAGATTGAATTTTGGTAGAGTGAGAAAAATATGACTTTGTGGTAGAGGGATTTGGCTGTTTCACCCTGATGCAGTTTTGCCATCACTGGTTAGATGTCACCTCTTAATGTGATGCAATATGAGGTATACATTGTCCTTGTGAAGTAGTATTCTTGCCCCAAACTATTTAAACAGAATCTGATCAAACCCTTCCCTAACTTCTGGTGTACAGTATAAATATTAGTGTTTTATACAGTCAGTGTCCCTTGGGAACATTGGGTTGGCCCACCTTTTTATCACTTGTTTTGCTCATCCTCTCCTCTTACATTGCAGCCATTTCACCGGGAATAATTTTCCTTCTAAGTATATCTCTTAGTACTGCGCTGACCAGTGTGGTAACCACTAGTCATGTGGATATTGATGGAGCACTTGAAATATAATTACTGGTCTGAATTGAGATTTGCTGTTAGTATAAAGTGCATGCTGGATTTCAAACACCTAGTACAAAAAGGGTAAAATATGTTACTGATAATTTTTATATTGATTACATATTGAAATCATTTTTTGATCTATTAGATTAAATAGATCAATATTAAAATTAATTTTACCTTTTTTGCATTTAAAAATGACTCTATACTAGAGAATTTAAATATACATATTGTTCATTATATTTCTAATGGATAACTTAATTTTAGAAATTTTTAAAATGATGGTCTAATGGTGGCAAATTCTTAAATTTTATTTTGTCTAAAAAAATGGACACTTGCTCTTGAAATCTTTATACTGGATATATTTTGCTAGATTTTTTTCTTATCACATTGAACACACTGTTTCACTATTTCTGGTTTCCATTTTTGCTGATAGGACATTAGTTAACTTTGTCACTCCTTAGACACTGATTTATCGTTCCAGTCTGGCTGCTATTTGAAAAATCTTCTCCTGGTTTTAAATATTCTAATATTTCATTATGATGAAATTTAGATATGGATTTCTTTTTATTTATCCTCCTTGGAATTCATTGGATTTCCTGAAACTGTATATTGGTTTCTTCTGAGAAATTACTAGTCATTATCTCTTTAGATATTACCTCTTCATTCTATTTCTCCCTTCCTTCTGAAAATCCAATTAGACCTATGTTAGATACTTACTTTATCTTCTGTTTTTTTTTTTACCTACCTATTATGTTTACCATATTTTTGTCTCTATAAGGTGCATACTGCATTAATTCTTCATAACTACCTAACATTTTGCTAATACTATTATTTGCGTCTAATCTTCTGGTTCAACTTTTCCATGGAATTTGTTAGTTTCAGTGACTTTATTTAATTTTTTGTTACTAGGAATACAATTTTGTTCTTTTCAGATTTTATTTTTGTCTTAGTCTCTTCAGGCTGCTATAAAAAATACCATAAGGTGGGTGGTTTAAATAATAAACATTTATTTCTCACAGCTCTAGAGGCTAGAGAGTCTAAGATCAAGGTGCTGGCAGATTTGGATCTGGTCAGAGCCTGCTTCCTGGTTCATAGATGGCTATCTTCTCACTTTGTCCTCACATGGAAGAAGAGGTGAAGGAGTCTACAGGGGTCTCTTTTTTAAGGGTCCTAGCCCATTTATGAGGGCTCCACTCTCATAATCTAATGACCTCCCAAAGATTCCAACTTCTAATACCATCACATTGGGGTTGGGTTTTAACATGAATTTTGAGGGGATGCAAGCATTCAGTCTATAGTGTTTTTTAATAGTCTCATGTTCTGTAATTGTATTTTATTTTTATTTTTTATTTTTATTATTTATTTTATTATTTATATATTATTTATTTTTTAACTAAAACAGTTGACAATTTTATTTTCACATTTCACAATACAAATGAAAATTGCCTCTTTTTGTTTTTTTTTTGGTCCCATTAGTCACCTTCCAAAACTATTCTGTCTTTGATAGGAGGGAGAGAAAGTCTTCCCTGTCCTGCTGTTAGAAAACACCCAGAGTCACCACACCATGGCCTCCTGCTGAAGTAATGTAAAATGGATATAAAGAGACTCCCCTCTCTCTTTGTCTGGTGGAGTCATTCCTGGGTGAACGAGTACCATAATAGGAAGGGTGGGAGGTCTCATCATTGGGACCTAGGCATCTTTGGCATGTAGCCCACCATAGGTGGCCTTATTCCACGAGCAGGTCCTACTGGCATCATCCCAGGAGTAGGAGGGCCCATCATTGGCATCATGGGAAGGCTCCATGTGGGGTGCTGGCATCATATCAGGGCAGGGAGGATCTGGGAAACTGGGGGGAGGTGGAATCATTGCTCTTTCAGGAGGAAGAACAGAGAATGGAGTAGGAGGTATCTGTCCTTATTGATATGCAGCTCTGAGCCTACTCTTCCATCCACTTCTGATAAAGTCTTGCACTTTCTCTTTGTGTCTCCTACCACTTCAGTGTGTCTTCCTCACAGATGGAGAGTCATGGGTGAGGTGTGTATCACAGGAGTCACAATAAAACTTAGGCATGTTGCTCTGCAGGTTGTTGGCCATTCTGCACCCCCCCCTTTTCAGATTTATTTATTTGAGAGTGAGAAAGCACACGTGAGTGCAAGTGGGGGGAGAGGCAGAGGGAAAGAATCTTAAGCAAGCTGTGTGCTCAGCGTGGAGCCCCATGAAGGGCTGCATTTCACGATCCTCAGATCATGACCTGAACTGAAAACCAAGAGTTGGATAACCAACTGAGCCATCCAGGCACCCCTCCACTACCTCTTTAATTATATTTTCAATACTTCTTTATTTATTTAAATATCTTAATCCAATATACTTTTCCATATTCTGTGTCTAATAATTGCAATATGTGAACTCTTTGAAAGTCTGCTTTTGCTTTCTATTACTGTAGACCATCTCTTATGGTACCTTCTTTCCTTGTATATTTTGTGATTTGTATGCTGTTCATATTCCTTGGAATATATTTTTTAGGGGGAAGTAGAATTCTTTGGGGTCTGTGTTGAGTGTTGGTTCATTTCAAAAGGATTTCTGTTTCCTTCTTTGAGGAACCCAGGGGCACTAATAATGTGGGACACCTTTGAAATGTCGATTTCAGATTGTCAGACTATCTACTTCCTCAAAATTTCAGATTCCTGTAGGGGTCCACTTGTGGCGTGAGTTTTCCATTGAGTTCACCAGAATATCATAAATGGCAGTCTTATGGTTTCTTAAAAATAAAAATAAAGTTCAAAAAATACTTCTCAACTCTTCCTAAAGATTTATGATGAAGAATTTTACTTAGCTTTGGCATTCTCTGTCCTTTTTGTGGCTTATTCTCATGGAGTTGTTCCTAAACAGCGTCTTAAAATTTTTGCTTATTTATTTGTTCGTTTATTTATCATTTTCTTTTTTTAATTTTGTTTTTTCCTTTTTTCTTTTTTTAAAAATTTAAAGTCAAGTTAGTTAGCATCTTGTGTAGTTAGTGTATTGTGTAGTATTGATTTCAGGAGTAGAACTTACATCACTTACATACAACACCCAGTGCTCATCCCAACAAGTGCCCTCATTAATGCCCATCACCCATTTCACCCATCCCCCACCTTCTTCCCCTCCAGCAACCCTCAGTTTGTTCTCTATAATTAAGAGACTCTTATGGTTTGCCTCCCTCTCTGTTTTTATCTTATTTTATTTTCCCTTCCCTTCCCCTATGTTCATCTGTTTTGTTTCTTAAATTCCACATATTAGTGAAATCATATATCTGACTGACTTATTTCACTTAGCATAATGCATTCTAGTTCCATCCATGTTGCAAATGGCAAGGTTTCATTCCTTTTGATGGCTGAGTAATATTCAAGTGGATATATATACACCACATCTTCTTTATCCATTCATCATCAGGTGATGGACATTTGGGCTCTTTCCATAATTTGGCTATTGTTGATAGCGCTGCTGTAAACATTAGAATGCATGTGCCCCTTTGAATTAACATTTTTGTATCCTTTGGATAAATACCTAGTAGTGAAATTGCTGAGTTATTCAGTAGTTCTATTTTTAAGTTTTTGAAGAACCTCTGTACTTCTTTTCCAGAGTGGCTGCACTAGTTTGCATTCCCACCAACAGTGCAAAAGGGGTTCCTCTTTCTCTGCATCCTTGCCAATATCTGTTGTTTCCTGAATCGTTAGTTTTAGCTCTTCTGACAGGTATGAAGTGATATCTCATTGTGGTTTTGATTTGTATTTCCCTGATGATGAATGATGTTGAGTATCTTTTCATATGTCTATTAGCCATTTGTAGGTCTTCTTTGGACAAATGTCTGTTAATGTCTTCTGCCCATTTCTTGATTGGATTATTTGTTTTTTGGTGTTGAATTTGATAAGTTCTTTATAGATTTTGGATACTAACCCTTAATCCGATATGTCATTTGCAAATATCTTCAGCCATTCCATTGGTTGCCTCTTAGTTTTGCTGATTATTTCCTTTGCTGTGCAGAAGCTTTTTATCTTGATGAGGTCTCAGTAGTTCATTTTTGCTTTTGCTTCCTTTGTCTGCAGAGACATGTCTAGTATGAAGTTGCTGCAGCCCAGATCAAAGAGGTTGCTGCCTGTTTTTCTCTCTAGGATTTTGATGGTTTCCTGTCTTACATTTAGGTCTTTCATCTATTTTGAATTTATTTTTATGTATGGTGTAAGAAAGTGGTCCAAATTCATTCTTCTGCATGTGACTGTCCAGTTTTTCCCACACCGTTTGTTGAAGAGACTATCTTTTTTCCATTGGATATTCTTTCCGGCTTTGTCGAAGATTAGTTGACCAGAGAGTTGAGGGTCCATTTCTGGGTTCTCTATTCTGCTCCATTAATCTACGTGCCTGTTTTTTTTTTTTTTAAAGATTTTATTTATTTATTAGGAAAGAGAGAGAGAGAGAGAGAGAGCAGGTCAGAGTGAGAAGCAGACTCCCCATGGAGCTGGGAGCCCGATGTGGGACTCGATCCCGGGACTCCGGGACCATGACCTGAGCCGAAGGCAGTCGCTCAACCAACTGCGCCACCCAGGGGCCCTCTACGTGCCTGTTTTTGTGCCAATACCATACTATCTTGATGATTATAGCTTTATAATACAGCTTGGAGTCCAGAATTGTGATGCCTCCAGCTTTGTTTTTCTTTTTCAACTTTACTTTGGCTATTCAAGATCTTTTGATACCATACAAATTTTAAGGTTGTTTGTTCCTGTTCTGTGAAAAATGTTGATAGTATTTTGATAGGGATTGCATTGAATGTGTAAATTGCTTTGGGTAACATATACATTTTAACAATATTTGTTCTTTTGGGGGATGGGGGATGGGGTAGCCAGGTGATGGGTATTAAGGAGGGCATGTGTGGTGATGAGCCCTGGGTATTATATGCAACTAATGAATCATTGAATTCTACATCAAAAACTAATGATGTACTATATGCTGGCTAATTGAACATAATAAAAAACAAACAAACCCCAAACTCCAAAAAAACCCAATATTTTTTCTTCCAATCCAAGAGCATGGAGTGTTTTTTCCATTTCTTGTTATCTTCTTCAATTTCTTTCATAAGCATTCTATAGTTTTCCATATAGATCTTTTACCTCTTTGGTTAGATTTATTCCTAGGTATCTTATGGTTTTGGGTGCAATGATATGGATTCCTTGATATCTCTTTCTGGTGCTTTATTATTGGTGTATAGAAATGTTGATTTTATATCCTGTGACTTTGCTGAATTCACGTATCAGTTCCAGCAAATTTTTGGTGGATTCTTTCAAGTTGTCTATGGAGAATACCATGTTGTCTGTGCAGAGTGAATTTGGCTTCTTTCTTGCTGATTTGGATGCCTTTTATTTCTTTTTGTTTTCTGATTACTGAGGCTAGGACTTCTAGTACTATGTTGAACCACTGTTGTGTTCCTGACCTTACAGGGAAAAGCTTTCAGTTTTTCCCCATTGAGGATTAGCTAAACAGCATTTTATTTTAACCAATGAAAGTTTCCTTGCAAGTTTTTTTTTTAGCTTTGAGTGAAAATTTAGAATTATATTTGCAATAAGTTTTATAGTTATTTTCCACATTAAATTGTTTTCTATATGTACTGACAGCAGTGCCTTTAAAATTTGACTTTTGACTTCTCAAAGCCTCTTCCAACTTGGTCAGCTGTAGAATGTACTTCAGGACATTTCTGTCAGGGGTACATTTGTGGTATTTGTGCTGCATCCTTGCATGAGAAGTTTTTCCTGTTGGTTTTGTTTGTGAAGGAGAAGTTGACTAAGTTTGGGATTTTGGCTCACTAGAATTTTTCCTCTCAACATTTTGCAGACACAACTCCATTTTCTCCTGGAATTTAAACATATGATGAAGACTAAGGCAAACTTGAATTTTTTCCTTTCTCAGTAAGCGTTTCTTCTTCTTACATCTTATAGTACATTTTTTAATCCACATAATTAAAATAGTTTGCCTTTTCGTGTGTAGAAAAGCTTTTTGTTTCAGTAACTGTTCCTGGAACATGATGAACCCTCTTTTTTTGTTTTTGTTTTTTTTTGTTTGTTTTTGTTTCTAAATAGATTCAGGCTTTTTTCCCCCCCCTTAAGTTCCAGAGAATTTTTCTTCTTTTTTTTTGTTTGTTTTAGGGTCCTACTATTTCTAACTTCTTTGTTCAAGACACTGTCAATCTTAGGTTGGATTTTATCCGTTGTTCTTATGTGGATGTCTGTTAAGTTCATCTGGTTTAGTCATTTAAGGCTGGTGATTCTTGGGGCGCCTGGGTAGCTCAGTTGGTTGGGCAACTGCCTTTGGCTCAGGTCATAATCCCAGAGACCCGGGATCGAGTCCCGCATCGAGTCCCGCATCGGGCTCCCGGCTCTGCGGGGAGTCTGCTTCTCCCTCTGACCTTCTTAACTCTTACTGTGTCTCTCTCTCTCAAATAAATAAATAAAATCTTTAAAAAAAAAAAAAGGCTGGTGATTCTTTTTTTTTTTTAAAGATTTTATTTATTTATTTGACAGAGAGAGACACAGTAAGAGAGAGAACAAAGCAGGGGGAGTGGGAGAGGGAGAAGCAGGCTTCCCACTGAGTAGGGAGGCTGATGTGGGGCCCTATCCCAGGACTCTGGGATCATGACCTGAGCTAAAGGCAGATGCTTAATGACTGAGGCACCCAGGTCTGATGATTCTTTAGTCAATTTCTGTCAGGATGATCTAGCCAGTTTCCTTTTCTTTTCAGATTTTATTTATTTATTTGACAGAGAGAAAGAAAGAGAGAGAGCACAAGCACAAGCCAGGGGAGTGACCGGCGGAGGGAGAAGTAGGCTCCCTGGTGAGCAAGGAGCCTGATGCGGGACTTGATCCCAGGACCTGGGGATCATGACCCGAGCGAAAGCAGATGCTTAACCCACTGAGCCCCCCAGGCATCCCCAATTCCATGTTCTTAAAAATTACTGTTTTTTCCCTGTCACAATTAAAATTTTTGTTCTCATTTGCTCTCTGTGCAGTGATGTCTTCTCAAGTTTGTGTTCAATATTACTGTTCCAGGTACTCAATGTCACTTCTGCTTTTGACCTTTTGATGGCCTTCAATGGATTTTTAATTTCATTATGATATATTGGACTTTCCTGCACTTTCTTCTAGTTTCTTCAGTATCTCTTAACTCATTCAACTGTATTCTTCATTAAAGCTTGCTAGTTCTCTTTTACAAAGGTCACATCTTCTGTATCTTTGGGAACAATAGTTTCCAGCATTTGTTCTGGTTCTTATAGAAATCATTTTATTATTTCTAACAGTACTTCTGTTCTGAGGTTTTATGCCTTATGGTTGGCTCCCTTCCTGGTTGTGGCATATTTTCATCGATTCTGTATTGACTTATTTGTTGTTCATATACTTTTTAAATATTTAGATCTATCCAAGCATGATATGGTCTCAAAATCAAGGTAGAAGTAGTCAATATTTATGAGGTATGGAAAGAATTCAGATTCCTTTAGCATAAGGGTTTTCAAAATGTGGCCTACAGATTCCCAGATTTCTGGAAGGGTCCTTCTGGGCGGCCTCAGGGGTCAAGAATGAGCACAAGCCCACCTATCTGGGGTCTCTCACCCCTGAAAACAGAGCTGCTTACACATCAAGTTTCTGCACTAGAAATCATTTGGAGGAAAGAGCTAGCTGTTTAAGATATTTCTGAAAGCTACTTTTTTGATGTGTGAGTAACATCTTAGGTTAAGTCACTTTTGGAAGCTTCACTGTTTTAGGATATTAGGATACCAAAAAGTATGAAAGATGAAGGAACTATGTCCCAGGAGAATATAATGATTAATAAGGGCCTGAAAGACTGCTGTGAGGGGCAAATGACCTAATAAGAGGAAGTGGATGTAAATTGCTTTTACAAAAACTAGCCAGCTACTATGAAGAAATGCTTCACTAAAATGAAATATAACTTGTAGGTGAACTCTGAGATCATGGGCAGGTCAGCCTAGGGGTTGATAAAATGGAAGCTCCTTTGGTTTCCACCCCTTTGTGACAGTGTCGTATATAACTGTCAAATATAACTGTTCCTCCACTGAATGCGCAAGGGTGTTGATAATTTCTGTTAAGGGCACACAAGGGCACTGATTGGCTGTAAGGAGGGCAGAGGACTTGAGGATATCCATGGCAGGGACATCAGTGGACCTCAATGGGACTGAAGGCTCAAGATGGGAGATTATACTCCAGGAATATCCAGACCACTAAGAACAGAAGTTTTCATACCAGTGTGTTTATTATGTGATGGCTATATTGAATGGAGTGAAAATAGAAGATTAAAACTTGAGGAAGGGCCTAGAATGAACATTAGTATAGGGTTTGGAAACATGGTAGAAGACATAGATGGGAGTGTAGTTCTGGAAGCTTGATCATTTCCTGCTTGGATCTTGTAATTAGCTTCTGCTGGGATCAGCTGGAGTCATTTACACCCTTTAGCAAAACCTCACCACAGCACATGATGACTTCTGGTAGCCTTTTCTGATGTGGCACCCGTGCCTGAACTGTGTCGGTGCAGCAAGGTCTAGGAGTTTGTAATTCACGTAGGTGTTCTGGTGCTTTCGGTATAGAGAGACCAGCAGTCTTGCAAAAGATGTAGTTTAGAGCCACTGATTTAATGCAAGACAACTGTGATATTGCATCTGTAGCAAGGACAAGCCTAGAAGTTTATGAAGTAGTTCTACTCACTCTTGAAACATGAACTACCCTGGGGCACCCCCATTGAATTTGTGTAGTATTAGTAAGTCACTGTAATCCTTGACCCAGAATATCCACATGAGTTTCAGTCCATCCCATCCCTTTTCCCTGTACCGCTGTGTGGGAGACAGTGGCTGCCTTTTGAGTATCTATTCTTCTCTGCTTCTTTGCCAACAGATCTGATTTTAGTGATATTCGTGGTGTGCCCACCTGAAACAGTACAAATCTCCACCTTCCTTGATCATGGGGTAGTCAAAGGCTACCCCATAATTCTACCCAATGAGATATAAGCAGAAATTGTCAGGTGAGGCTTACAGAAAAGTTACTTAAAAGAGTGGACATCTTTTTGTTCTACACCCTTCCCTTTATTTCTCCCTGAAATGTAGACAGGATGGCTGGAGTGTCAGTAGCCATGAGGATTTTATCCTAAGGATTGTGGCCTGTAAAGCCAGAAGGACACTGAGTCCCTGGAGTAGTGCCTACCATGAAGTCTTTGGGCTTCATGGAACTGCCAACATAGCTTAAGTCTGCTTACCTCAGGACTTTACTTACGTCGCGGAAAAAATAAACTTCTAATTTGATTAATCCATTGTTTTTGGTTTTCTACTAATAATCACTAAACTAATTCCTAACTTTAATAAAGAGTTAAAGCTGTTTATTAATATCTACATTATATTAGCATTCGCCTAATTTCTGGGGAAGCTTCAGGACATTCTAAAGAATCTCCAAGACATGCATGTGCCGTTAATTTGTGCCCCAAACTAAAGGACCACCGCCTGCCAAGCCAACAGAGATCTCCATTTCCTTGGCCTTTCAGTCGCAATTGCAGCTTCTGCCTCTCCATTCAGATCCAGGGTGCCTCTCCACTTAAAAGCTTGAACACCCAGCCCTGATGCCTTATGATGGGAAACCCCAAGCGTACCGTGGGCAATACCAGAACCTGGGGCCCTGGCTAAGAGTGACGCTCATGGAACTCATACAGAGTTCCATCCACCTCAAGGATGCCCCTCTATACTTAAAAGCTTCTGACTAGGTAAGACAACCCAGGGAAACCTTGACTTTACTCTGTGAGGGAGGGGTGGGTTTCAGCACATTTTTGGATTTATGACTTTAGGCACCTTTCCGATCTAGTGTGCTGCAGGGAGCTTGTCAGACACAGGCATAGACAGTAGCTCCTGTGTCAGGAGTTCGCCTATTACTGCTCATCGCTTCACCCTTTTCTCCTGTCCCCATTTCTCCAATTTTCATCCTCTAGCTCCAGATAGTGGCTTCTGGCTATCCCTTGTTTTGATGTTCTATTCAGGCTCCCTTTCTCTGGTTTCCTGGTCCCATTCTCCTGCTTGTCTCTGTGTCTAAGTGCTTGACTATAGTTCTGGGTAAGGGACATGCTCATCCAGCTGTGCCCTTCAGCATCTCTGCTGCTCAACCTCGCTAGAAGCAAATAGCATTTAGGCACTGAAACTGCTTAGGGAGGTAATATATCCCCCCTATTCCTGATTTTCATAAAATTTTTTTTCCTACGTGTTCTTCTTAGATTCTTTCCTTAGTCTCTTCTCTCACAGTCATGGGTGGGGTAAGTTACCTGATTTAAGATTTTGAGAAAGGAATGGAGCATGCATAATTCAGCCCCTTATTTCCTTCCTTTTCTTGGGAGCAGACTGAGGGAAGCGCACGTGCTGACTGGCTCCTCTGCGGTGCACTCCACAGGCGTAGGCCTCACTGTCGAAAGGGCTGACAAGTCCACGTGGCAGTTAGACCAAAAGCCATGTCCTTTCCTCTAGCCTTTATCAGAAATAAAGGAGATAATTTGGCCCTCGTCTGTTCACTTTTTTGCCTCTTTCGGTAGGTTCAGAATTCACGCAGGAGAAGAGATGTGCCATTTGTTTGGGTTCCCTCAATCTTTCTCAATTCTATAGTATATGAAGGCAGCTTTTCTAGTAGCTTAAAGTCTAGTAGCTTAAAGTCATTTGAAACCCTAACGCATTATGCAGCGGGAGTGCAAGCCCCCGTCTTCCTCTATACACTTAATGAGCTTTTCCTAATGCAAAAGAATATGAGCCAAACACGAGGCATAAATTGTGTATATACTTGTACTTTGTGGTACATACAACTAACTTTGCTAAGGAATTGTTACAGTAGAGTGAAGAGGCCACATTTGGGTGTAGCGGTGTTACGGCCGAGTGAAAAAGCACAGGAGACAAATGATCAGAGAAACCGAAGTGTAAGGAACACTCCACCACTTGAGTTGGGTCACCTTAGATATTTTACTTAAGCTTTACTTCACTTATTTCTTCTTAAAATGAGAACAACAGTACCTAGCTCTTTTTTTTTTTTTAAAGATTTTTATTTATTTAGTAGAGAGTGAGAGACTGAGAGTGAGAGGGGAGAAGGTCAGAGGGAGAAGCAGACTTCCCGCAGAGCCGGGAGTCCGACATGGGACTCGATCCCGGCACTCCGGGATCATGACCTGAGCCGAAGGCAGTCGCTCAACCAACTGAGCCACCCAGGCGCCCCAGTACCTAGCTCTTAAGATTGGAGTGATAAATAGTGTCCTGGAAGGATTGCCATGTAGAAGCAACTCAGAAAGTATAAGTTTCCACTTCCTATGTGGATCCAAAGAGGTATATCTTCTGAGTTTCGCTGTAACTACATTGTTTGTGCTAAATTTGAATGCTTTCTAAGTAATATTCTACCATGTCTAATAAGAAATTTGGGCTATTGTGCTTTACTCCCATTATCCTGTGGAAATTACTCTTTTAGATGTGCTTTATAAAAATGGTTTCCCAAGGTGAAGGAGTAAAAGACACTCATCTGCCAAACAAATTAGCTGAATACTACCGTTGTCCTTTGTGCACGCCCAATTTTAAGAGTAGGTTTGGAAGATAGATTAAAACTGTGAAGTACAAAAAAAATTCCTTTAAGTTGATCTGAAGTTAAGCTGGACTTCACTGTGTTTCTTTTTATGTCAGTAGTTTATAAACTTTTTAAGTTTGCAATGTCTTCTCCCCCCACCTTAGTCGTATTCTAGGTACCTCTGTTGAAAAGAGGCACGTGCCATATCGATTTGTAGACTCCTTGCCTACAATTTGAAGCCTCCAGTTTCAGATCCCTCAGATTGGGAAATAGTGACTTTTGGGAGATGTTTTTGGGTTGAAAGAGTCTTATTTAGATCAGGGAACTCAAATCTTTCCTTTGGCTTTATACTGATTTATTTTTTCAGAACAACATGCTTCCCTAAACTTCAGATAAATTCTCAATATTTGAATGATGGGCTCCAGTTTCAGCCCCCTGAAGGTTCAGCATTCAGTTGGAGTCAATTGGAAGGGCAATTTCACATCCTCCTATTTTATCTGTAATCTTCTATGGCACACAACTTCTCCCAGGTGTATCAGATAGTTATTGGACTCATAGTTTGCTATTTCCCTCAGTAAAAAGGTAATTAGAGGATTACATATTGTCAGGTCAAGGTAATGACTAACAATACCTTCTTTGTGTGGGTGTTTGAGGGAGAGAGAGAGAGAGAGAGAGAGAGGAACTTATTGCTTTGTCTAATTTTGCTCAGTTGGACTGATGATATGTAAAACTGTTTCTCCTTTTATTATAACTCAAATGTTGGGACCCATCTGAGAAATTCATACATCTAAAAACCAGGACTAACTCAAAAACATTAAGAGATGATGTTGATTTTTCATATTATTTTATTGTGGATAAGGAAGATGGTGTTTCAATGCAACCCTGAGAACAAAACTTCTTAAAGTCATATTTTTCCCCTAAAGTTGCGCTGCATTTGGTGGCTCCTAAATTTCTCCTTTTTTTCTTTCTATTCCTCGCCCTTTGCCTGAAGCTCTTCATGCCTCATAGAATTCTACCAGCGTATCTCATTCAGGCACCCATCAAGCAAAAGACCACCTGAAGGCAGTGAGCCAAATGAAAACCCCATCCCGATCATCCTTGTCCCCTAGGTGTGCCCGCAGGAGCCTCTGTTCATCCTAGTTTGTCGTGGACTAGCACAGCTGAACAGAGCAAGCACTGAGTCAGAACTCAGGAGACTTCTGCCACCAGCAAGTGGTGTGGCTTCAATAAATGTTTTAAATTATTTTTTTTCCCAAATATGTTTTTCAGTGTTACAAGATTGATTGTTCATGCACCACACCCAGTGCTCCATGCAATACGTGCCCTTCTCGATACCCACCACCAGGCTCGCCCACCCCCCTCACCCCCTCCCCTCCAAACCCCTCAGTTGGTTGCTCAGAGTCCACAGTCTCTCACGGTTCATCGCCCCCTCCGATTTTCCCCCATTCACCTTTCCTTTCCTTCTCACAATGCCCTCTATGATTTTCCTTATGCTCCACACGTAAGTGAGACCATAAGATAATTAAAAAAAAAATTCTGTAGAGAGAAAGAGAGTGTGTGTGAGTGGGGGCAGGGGAATAGGGAGAGGGAGAGGGAGAGAAAGAATCCCAAGCAGGCTTCATGCCCAGTGCAGAGCAAACAGGGCAAGATCCCAAAACCCTGAGATTAGGACCTGAGCTGAAATCAAGAGTCTAACGTTTACCTGACTGAGCCACCCAGATGCCCTTTCAATAAACATTTTTTTTAAAAGATTTTATTTATTTATTTGAGAGACAGAGAAAGTGAGAGAGAGCATGAGAGGAGAGAAGGTCAGAGGAAGAAGCAGCCTCCCCGTGGAGCTGGGAGTCCGATGTGGGACTCGATCCTGGAACTCAAGGTTCATGACCCAAGCTGAAGGCAATCACTCAACCAACTGAGCCGCCCAGGCGCCCCTCAATAAACATTTTTAATGCCGAGCTCATCTTCCTTCATCCTAGAATGGGACTAATAATGCTCACCCTACCTACCTCAAAGGGCTGTACGAAGATCAAAGTAAGCAATGCATTTACTGAAAGTACTTTAAGAATTAGAAACCAGTCTGACGTTACTGTGAGTTCTAGAATGAGAGTGTGACAGTTGGAGGGGGGTCTTAGAGTTATCTAGTCCTACCCTTCACTTTAACAGTGGGGAGATTAAAACCCAGAAAGTGTCATGACTCTGTTAACACCATAAAGACAGGTAGAAACAAAGTCAGGTTAGAGACAGTATTCTCAATGTTGGAGTTAGAATGAGTTTTCAACTGTTTAGTAATGAATCAACCACAAAATGATCAACTGGCTGTCAGTGCTGGACGTGCTGCTAGTAGATCAAGGATGTGATGGAAGAACAGAGGCAGTGACATTGCTCCTTGTGGACAACAAGGGAAAACGACACGAAAGAAGGTGTAGGAAAGAGTGATGAGTTGCCACAAGACATTGGCTAGGGACTTGAAAGAGTCAGAAGCATTTGTTATTCTACCTCGTCTAAAAGGCTACACAGAAATATGAG
Source organism: Nasua narica (assembly GCA_028533885.1). Lineage (NCBI taxonomy): Eukaryota > Metazoa > Chordata > Mammalia > Carnivora > Procyonidae > Nasua > Nasua narica. Next base: position 61,642,491 of record CM052813.1, on the reverse strand, counting down.
TTGTTTGGAGTATCTATTTATTTTGAATGATTAATGATAGATTATCCACACAAATTGAATCGTCTAATTCCCAGTCTTAATTATGGCTATATAACAGCTGTGGATATGTGTCAGAAATTCACTTACTGGAATGAGAAAATTTCCCTTCCCCATGAGTCATGAGAATCTTCGTTCCACTGGAGTTTTATTTTGATGAAGCCAGGGATTAAGCAATTGGTAAGTTATTTGGTTCATGATGTCCAGATTCTCATAATCTGCCTGCATGTGTTCCTTATCTTTTAGACTTGGGTTCTCTACCACTTGTGTGAATAAACCTCAGATGAAGCAGATGGCCAGAACATTCTCTTCCTTGTACCTGGCAATATCTCGAGAAGTCCAACGATGAGATAGTTGCTGGCCCTTTCTGGACATCAGATTGATACGTATTAGGAATGAAGTTAGCTGGTTTACTCTTATTTCTTTTCTTTTCTTTTTTTCCATTTAAATGTCGCATGGTGTGTGTTCTTAAAAGCTAATTCTATTGTCAAGTGTTACCATTTTTCTTAAGCAATTTCTTCAAGGGAAGTTTCATTACCTCTTTCTTTGAAATGATACTCTCCATCTGTTTTTGTTGGCAACACAAGCAACAGTTTCCAGTACCCAATTAAATTTATGCAGGCTGACTTTCATTAATGTGTCACCAAACATTTCTAACTGTTGTGCATTATTTACTTAGAGAATAAAAAAATCAAGGTCCCTTGATAGTCATTTTCTGAACTTTCTAGAGTTTACATATATTCTGAGGCCCTTCTTTAGAGCTACTGATGCTTTTTTCTTGTTATGGAGAGAGCAGTGTTTAATATGAGAGACAGTTCCTTGGAGAGCCTTGTGTTTAATAAGTTATTTAATAAGCTCATTCAGTTCTTACTGTAAATAGATGGCTGTGGTCAAAATGTGTCACTTTAATACACATTCATAGATTAGACTATCTTCTTGTAAGATTTGGAAGTTCGCATGTCCCAAAGCATATTTTGTCCATCACATCCCAAACTCTTGAACCTATTCTCAGGATGGACTTACGTACAGCCTGAATTTATCTGCTCATTGCTAGATTCACAACTCAACACAATTAATTTCATTGGAAACAAAACAGACTCTGAAAGAGACTCTTTCAGTTATAACATGGTTGGATTTTTCCTGGAAAAAAAAAACACAAAAAAAACAAAAACAAAACCTGGAGATGCAAAAGGAGGACAGATCTTGAGAATGAGAAGATATGAAGAATTTTGCTCTCAGGCAGTAGGGGTTTGAGGTGCAGACAGAACAGGGAAAGGGGGGTTAGGAGGGAGGGAGGGAGGGAGAGAGGAATTAGAGAGGAAGGGAGAAGGAGAGAGAATATAGTGATCTGAGATCTGAGACCTTGGATCAGTCATCCCGGTCCTGACTGTGTCCTGGGGAAGGTGGCTGCTTGTAGGTATGTGAAAGGCTGAAATAACTATGCAACAGAATTGAATTTGGACGATTTGTTGAGAGGACCAGGAGCCCATGAGCCCAGACAACAGATCATGTGGGTTGTGTTTACAGCTTTTTTTTTCCTCCTGGGGTTTTATTTTAATGAAAGCATGATTGAGCAAGTGGTAATTTATTTGGTTCGTGATGTCCAGTTTCTCAGTCTCCCTACATGTGTTGCTTATCTTTCAGTCTTTTGTCTTCTATAAACTGGTTAAATAAACGTCAGATATGTCTTATACCCATTGGTAGAAAAGTCTGAACTGAGGGGACCATCCATGGCAGTGGACAGTTACCATAGAGCTGATGGGTGAAAGATTTTTGGTGAAGTTATGTGCCATTTTACCATAAATCTGGCAGGAAACAAGCTGCATCATGCCTAAGTGATAGAAGTTTCTGAACTTCAACAGGGATACCATGTTGTACTGTCAGGCCCAGTGGTGGTAGAGAATAGTTATCTGGTAGATGAAATTTTCTCTCTAAAAGGGACTTGGAACCAGGAATGAGACCTTGAATTGAGGAGTCAGTTCCTGGTGTTGGCAGGCTTATCTTGGATGTGGCGGTGTTGTGTGGAGAGAGAGGAAATATTAAAAAGTGTGATTTTGTTTTCTGTCCTAAGCTGCTAAAGCTAGGAAATATCCATCGTACAATGCTAAATCTATGGGATTTTCCTTACAACTGGAAAGTTAGGAAATCAGCTTCCAATTGTAGAGAATGCTTATGTTTTTTTATTACATTTGATCTAGAATTTATTGCACAATATATTATGCAACAACTGGTGACTCCGAGACTTTGGGCAGATCTTTTCTCTCCTTGGTTCAGAGAGAGCTCATCCTAACAATTTCTGGTCAGTGTTCTTTATCTGAAAGAGGAATTTCTACTTGTTTTGGATGAAGTAAAAATATCTGGGATCTGCGTTGGGAGGTAATATTTACAACTCCAGGGTCTTAGTATTTGCACTGTGTTTGTCTAATTAGAATCTTATTTAACTGCATGTATTCCCAAATTTTTAAAAAAGCCATAAAATTATACATTAGAGACCATAAATTATGACTATTAGACTAGAGAGGAAATAGGAGGGGTTTTTTTTTAGATTTTATTTATTTATTTGACAGAGAGAGAGATCACAAGTAGGCAGAGAGAGAGGGGAAGGAGGCTCCCCGCTGAGCACAGAGCCCGAAGCGGGGCTCAATCCCAGGACCCCGAGATCACGACCCGAGCCGGAGGCAGAGGCCTTAACCCACTGAGCCACCCAGGCGCCCCGGAAATAGGAGTTTTATGACCTTTTAACTCCTATGACTTATCTTGCAACCCAGTGGTGAAGAAGAGCATCATATGGAAAGACCGTGACTTTGAAATCATGTCGACCAATATTTGAATTGTTTTTTAGTGTATCCTTGAGCCTCAATTTCCTTATGCAAAAAATCTACTTCATGCAAAAAAATCTACTTTCAAATCTACATTTAAAATCTACTTCTTTTAAATGAAATTCTAGGCACCTGGTAGTTGCTCACTTAATGGTAAATATTATTAATATGCATGGCTTTTGTATGTGATTTGTACTTTTATGTATGCTTTTAGGTTCTTATATAATTTTAAAACAGATTCTTACATCTTTTACCATCCTTTTCAGAAATTGCATGCATGATATCAGTAAGCCTTGGCAATTTATTTTATTAGTAACAAAAACCTCCTTATGCACTATTTATATAGATATCATTTTACATGAATTTATAACTTGCATCATGATTCTTTTTCTACTTAGGCATGAGATCTAAGTATTGGATTCAGAGTCATCTAAAACCTATGAAAAATTACCAGAGAGGGTAGTGAAATAGAATTTTAATGGACAAAGGAAATGAAAAAATAATTTAGAAAGATAATCAAGTTAAATAATTGTGGCAAAAAAATCTCTTTTGGAAAGGAAAAGAAAGAAAAGGAAAGGAGCCAGTAGATACCACTTCCCATTTAATGAAATAGCAAAGAAAAGAAGGAAAATTGTCAACTAGAACTTGAATGCTTTTAAATAGCACCATCCCAGATTTGAAGAGGGAGTGATGAAAATGATAATGTTTTTGTTTTTAATGAGAGTACATTTTGCAGGAATAGAAAAAGTCAAACTGAAACACTGTCTATCAAGACTCAAAATTATTTCATCACTTTGATTCACTAACTAACCCCTTCTGAGAATTTAGAATGCTTTGAGTCAGGAAAAGGCTGAATGTTTTCCTTACAATATTGGTAACAGCTTAAACGTTTAAATCCTAAGGATAGTTCAACACATTTTATGGCAAAGAAATATTCAAAAATATTATGAAGCCAGCAGAAAATCATCAAGACCACGAGGTACTTGAAAAATTGCTAATGATAAACTTTTAGAGAGGAAAGAAAAATGTTTAAAAAAAAAAAAGGAATGCATACTGTGATAGTGAGTGGAAAGATTTGAAAAAGTCCCTTCTCTGTTCTAGGTGGAGGTCTAGCTTATTTCTCTGGTCATTACATCCTCAGATCTTGTGGTTGATGGCCTCTCTTGAGTCCCCATTCTCCCTACTCCTACTTCCTACTCTGCTTGCTGTTTACAGAAAATACCATTTGCCCTCTCTCCCATTCCTTTGGACCACACTTCATTCTGCATTAAGATAAATTCTTTTTTTTTTTTAAAGATTTTATTTATTTATTTGACAGAGAGAGAGGGAATACAAGAAGGAAGAATGGGAGAGGGAGAAGCAGGCCTTCCACTGGGTGGGGAGCCTAATGTGGGGCTTGATCCCAGGACCACGGGATCATGACCCAAGCCAAAGGCAGATGCTTAATGACTAAGCCACCCAGGTGTCCCTTAAGATCAATTCTTTAGAGAGCAACTTTACCTAGTGTCTCAGTGAATGAAGAGATCTCCAGACTCAGCCCTTTTATGTTTATCATTTACTGTCCATGGGACCCCAAGACAGATCCTGAGGGGAAAGGGATGGTGCTGGGACAAATCTGAGTAGCATACACAGAACCGTACAGGGGATGACACTGACTTCTGGTCCCAATGCCGTGTGCTTGGCCTAAGCATGTATACGCCTTTGTTCCCTTTTCTCACGATGGGCTTTTAGCAAAGAAGCTTCTTACTTTTTAAGAGTAGAAAAAAAAAAAAAGAGTAGAGAGCCCTGGGTGGGCCATTCCACCAAACCTCTAGTCAAGCCCAAACCCACCTCAATTTAGAATGAGCACGTTCAAATGCTATTATATCAATACCATTTGCACTCCCTCATCCGTCACATAAACTTTTGGGAGGCATTTGTCTGGCATATGGTGAACTTGGAATAGACCATATAATCATGTAAAATATTGACACTTTTTTTTTCCTGAATTAGTTTGGTAGTTGACAGGATGGTTTTCAATGGATGCATTTATTGTTTCTTACACAATCTAGTTCTAGTTCTGCTACTGAGTAGTTGTATAAACTTGGAAACCTTTTAACTTTGAGTTCTGAATTTGTGAAAAGAGCAGGTGGACATTGATGTTTTTAAGACTCACATCTGAAAGCTCTGGGCATCTTGGTTAAGTTCAAGGTGAGCTTCCCAGGAACCTTTAATCTTCCTCTCTGGTCTCTGGGTACTCAGCTTGTGTTCCTAGGTGTCTCTGCTGGGCTTATAGAACTCTCAGATTGCTTTTTGGCATAAAGTATTTTCAGGTCCTGTTTTCTTTTTTGTGTGCTGAAAGGAGACAAGTATATCTTTGTGGCTTTGAGTTCTACTGTTGTGAGAAGACAGACAGGGTAAAACGGAACTAATAGTCCAGAAAGTTAAAAAATCATCATAGTTACATTCCTGATCTACATTTCCCAAGTTCCCTTTTAACATAGTATCTGGAAATGTCTTTTAGATGGTGCTTAAAGTTGCTACTAGAGTTTAAGAGTAAGCTGCTGAGATATTGATATTGCCAGGTCTGCTGGAATTTTCAATCTGTATTCTTTTTTTTTTTTTAAAGATTTTATTTACTTATTTGTCAGAGAGAGAGAGAGGGAGAGAGAGCACAAGCAAGCAGAGTGGCAGGCAGAGGCAGAGGGAGAAGCAGGCTCCCTGCTGAGCAAGGAGCCTGATGTGGGACTCGATCCCAGGACCCTGGGATCATGACCTGAGCCGAAGGCAGCTGCTTAACCAACTGAGCCACCCAGGCATCCCTCAATCTGTATTCTAATCTTAAATTTGTTATTTTCATTTATTGTATAGATCTATCTGTCCATGAATCCATCCGTTTATTTTATTTTTTGCTAGATTCCTTTTTTCAGCTTTATTGAGGAATAATGGACAAATAAAATTGTAATATATTTGAAGTATACAATGTGATGATTTAATATAGATATATATAGTGAAAACATTCACCATTGAGTAAATTAACACATTCATCACCTCAATATTTCCTTTTTTTTTGGTGAGACACTTAAGTTCTACTGTCTTTTTAAATTTCAGTTATGCAATACAGCATTATCAATTATAGTCACTATGTCATATATAGATCCTCAGACCTGATTTATCATATAACTAAAAGTTTGTATTCTTTACCAGCTTCTTCCTATTTTCCCCACCATTCTACTCTCTGGGAATCACCTTTCTACTCTTTGTTTCTATGAGTTCAACTTTTTTGTTGTTGTTTTCAGATTCACTTATAAGTGATACCATACAGTATTTGTCTTTCTCTGGGTGTAGATGGGAATTAGGGATTCCCTCCCAGTTGCCCTGTGCTAGGAGTACAGTTTATGGTGACATTGTGTCTCAGCCTTTCCTACCCACTTTTGTGTGGGTTTTTTCTCCCTTTGCTGGATGTGTAGGAGTCACTTAGTTAGCTTCTAGATTTCTTTCAGTGACAATTGCTCCATGTGTAGCTGTCCATTGGGTGTGTCTGTGGGAGGAGGGAAAGTGGGGAGTCTCCTATGTCACCATCTTGGTCTGGAGTTTCTCATAGTTTATTGTTTAGTGTGATAAACATAACACGACCATGTACAGAATTAGGGCAGCACATTAGAGAGATTGGGAAATTTCAGGGAAAAACTTCAGAGAGAATATAGTAACTGAGCTAAGTTTTAAAGTAAAATTTTTTCCAGGAAGACAAGGGAGCACAGAGAAATTCTAGGCAGAGGAAACAGTAAATGCAAAAGCACAGAGCTATAAAAGAATGTGGTATGTTAGGGCCATAAGGAGAGGTCAGTTGGGTGAATAAGAGTTGCATCATCAAGAGCTTTGGGTGTGTTGCTAAAGAGATTGGATTTGATGTTTTTGAGAATAGGGAGAAATTGAAGGGTGTCAAACAGAGGGAGATGTGATCCTATTTGTTCCTTAGAAGGCTGGATTGACAGTAGGGAAGGCAAGAGGCATGGAGAACAGCTATGAAGATGTCCAAGCCCGAGAAGATGGATATAGGCATTATTCGTTGGGATGGAGAGCAAAGACAGATTTAATAATATTTAGGAGGTAAATCTGACATAAATGGATATTTTTGGTACTGGATGTGAGAAAGAGAAAGGAGTCAAGGGTTACTTCCTGCTTCTGGTTTGGAAAGCACGATGACTTTTGTGGCCATACACACAGGGAGAGGCACTGGAGAGGTAGAGATTTTGCAATAGGATTCTAGATTAGGCTGTCCAAATAGAGGCCTCAAAACACAGTTGCTTAAAAAAAAAAAAAGTTTACTTTCCTCTCCTGTCAATGTCTAGTGAACTCAAAACTTTTAGAGACCTGGTCTCCTTCTCTCTTGTTGCTCTGTCATTCTCAACATGTGGTTTCCATCTTCCATCTAAGATGATTGGGCCATCTTTGGCCATTGTGGATACACATCATGCAGATACCTTCCCTTCAAGGGCACGATTCAGAAGGTGAACTTGTCGTTTTTGCTTACACCCGTTCTGCTCACATCCGTTGACCAATCTGAATCATAGGACCATAGCTAGATGTGAAGGCGGCTTGGAAAAGTCTTAACTTGGGTGGCTCTGTGCCAGTTAAAATTGTGTTCTATTATGTTTTCTTTAAAGTGTGCATATGTATGTGTGTAATCTCTACACTCAACGTGGGGCTTGAACTCACGATCCTGAGATCAGGAGTCATGTACTCTTCTGACTGAGTCAGCCAAGCATCCTGGTTGTATTCTATTATTAAAGGAGTAAGAGGAGAATGGATGGTGGAGAACAACCAGCAGTACTTGCCATATGTATATTGATTTTCAAGTGGAAATGTCCAGTATGTATTTGGAATGTATGGGTCCAGATCAGAAATGAGGTCTGAGCTGAAGGTAAAGAATTTACATTTAGAGAGCAAATTGCATTTAACTCTTAATTGCATTTAACTCTTTTCATTCTTCCCTGGTGGTAGAGACTGCTAATTCTCCCCAAGTAGTTATTCTTTTTATCTTCCTATTGGTAATAGGAGTTTTGGAAGGGCAAGTGGCTGCTTAGGTAGAAACTACTCATCAGTTTCTATTGCAGAGAGATGTTATCCTATGATGAAGGAATGGATTTTTTTTTAGACTTTTTTTTATTAAAGGGAGAGAGAGAGAGAGTGTGTGGAGGGACAGAGGGAGAGAGAAAGAGAGAGAATCTCAAGCAGACTTCACACTGAGCATGGAATCCGATGCTGGGCTTCATCTCAGGACCCTGAGATCAGGACCTGGGCCAAAATCAAGAGTCAGATGCTCAATGAACTAAGCCACCCAAAAAAGCCTCTGGACTTTTAAATGAAAATCTCTCTCTCTCTCTCTCTCTCTCTCTGAGTTTCGTGGGACCCTAAATGGAATAGGAAGAGAGAGCCTGAGTCAACATGCTGGAGCGGTAGGGGCGGAGAGAATGTTGGCAGCTCAAGGCCTTGCATAGTTTGGTCTGACGCCTCCAACTTTCACATTTAAATTACTTTTCTTCAACCTTAGTTGTCTTAGTTCTTTCCTAACCACCAGATTGGGAGAGCCTTAAATTCACGGGATTACATAATTCCCATTTAACCAAGAACAGTGCCCTTTTGTATAAAAACAATTTTTAAACTTGTATAAGTTTAAAACTTATACTTATAAGTTTTGTATAAAAACAATTTTCAAACATTAAAATAATTAAATGATAACTGTCATTTACATTTAATTATTTTAGGGCAATAATTCCAGCCTTCTTTTCCTTCTGCCTTGGACTGACTCTACTTATACATGAGATTGTGTCAGTTTCTGTCCCTGCACTTTGAGTCCTTCGGCCCATATCTGCTTCCTTCATTTTTGTACCTTTATGTCTGTCGTGGTGTACGTTGTGTACAGACGCCTCCGGAGGTGATCACACAGCTGCTGACCCAGTCGGCGGGTCAGAGCAGCCGCTCTCCTAGCTCATCCTTGCCCTCTCTCCATCTCCATTGCTAGGATATGTTTATTTGTGGGAAAAAGCAAAATGGAGATATTTAAAAGACCAAGAGAGCAGAAAGTTGCTTTAGAAATTGCTTTGAGTCCACCGGAGGGAAGCGTAATGGGAGGTGAGATAATGCGTTTTATACAGTGCATAGTAAGTGTAATAAACTCCAAAATGGGAGGACAGCATGGGTGCTCTGTGTGGGTTAATTGGTGCCCTGCCTACATTCAAGAAGAAAATCAATTTTTAACCACATCAAAGTCTCCTCCAGAAGAAAAAAAATGCTCATTAAAAATGCCACTTCCAGGAACCCTGGCAGCCAGACAATAAGGAGGCTGAAAAACCACCTCTGTTTGGCCTGCTACTCCCTCAAACCTTGAACTATTTCCCTTGAGAGAAACAAAGAAAGCATGTAGGTAACATATTTAAATTCAGCTTCTTGGAAAGTGGAGTGATTTACCTAGAGTTGGCTTCAATCTGTTTGAGTCCTCCCAAAACTTCAATATTTATTATTATTAGGAATGCAAAAATTCACCCTTGGGGACACATACACCTCCATCCCATTCTCATGAAATGCTTACAGCATAGGACATGGGTGCATGCAAAATCATATCACTCATGATGAGGACAAATGCCAAGGAAAAGCAGATTGACTTCTTTTGTTTGTTTTTTAATTTTTTATTTCTATTATTATTTGCCCCAGGGGTACATGTCTGTGAATTATCAGGCTTACACATTTCACAGCACTTGCCATAGCACATACCCTCCCCAATGTCCATAACCCAGCCAACCTATCCCTACCTCCCACCCTCCAGCAACCCTCAGTTTGTTTCGTGAGTTTAAGAGTCTCATATGGTTTGTCTCTCTCATGATCCCATCTTGTTTCATTTCCCCCCCACCCCCCACAACTCCCCGCCCTGCCTCTCAAATTCTTCATATCAGAGATTATCATATCATATGATAATTGTCTTTCTCTGATTGGCTTATTTCGCTTAGCATAATACCCTCTAGTTCCATCCATGTCGTTGCAAATGCAAGATTTTATTTCTCTTGATGGCTGCATAGTATTCCATTGTATATATATACCACTCTTCTTTATCCATTCAGCAGATTGACTTCTGTATTTAATCCTGATAGGAGATTCTGTGGTTCATAAATTATTTGGCCACCTCCCTCATTTATCCTAAGACTGTGGGTCACTGTAAGCTCTCTGAAGGCATAGGCCATATTTTATTACCCTTTTTTTTTTTTTTAAGAATTTATACACTGAAAGACAGAGCAAGAGCGATGAGAGGAGGGGAGAGGATAAGGGGGAGGGAGAAGCTCCCTGCACAGCAGGGAGCCCGACAGCAGGGCGGGGCAGGGTCCCAGAATCATGACCTGAGCCGAAGGCAGGAGCTTAACCGATGGAGCCACCCAGGCACCCCTTTATTTTATTACCTTTAAAACCTTTTTACTTTGCAGTAGTTTTAGATGTGTGGAAAAGCTGCAAAGATATTAAAGAGAATTCCGCTATATCCTTTGCCCGGTTTCCCCTGATGTTATAACTATGGTACTTTTTTTTGTTTGTTTTTGAAAGAGAGAGAAAAAGAGAGAGAGAGAGAACATATGCACAAGTGGGGAGAGAGGCAGAGGGAGAGGGAGAGAGAGAATCTTTTTTTTTTTAAGATTTTTATTTATTCATAAGAGAAGCAAAGGCAGAGGGAGAAGCAGGCTCCCCATGGAGCAGAGACCCCCATGGGGGACTCAATCCCTGGACCCTGGGATCATGACTGGAACCAAAGGCAGATAATTAACTGAACCACCCAAGCACCTGTGGAGCCTAACGGGGAGCTGGATCCCACAACCCTGAGATCATGACCTGAGCTGAACTCAAGAGTTGGATGCTTAATCGACTGAGCCTCCAGGCTCCCCACATGGTACATTTTTAAAACTAAGAAAGTTTTAAAACTTTCTTAAAACTTTAAAACTTTCTCAGTTAAAACTGAGCCTGGGTGGCTCAGTGGGTTAAAGCCTCTGTCTTCGGCTCAGGTCATGGTCTCAGGGTCCTGGGATCGAGCCCCCCATCAGGCTCTCTGCTCAGTGGGGAGCCTGCTTCCCACTCTTTCTGCCTGCCTCTCTGCCTGCTTGTGATTTCTCTCCTCTCTGTCAAATAAATAAATAAAGTATTTTTTGAAAAAAGAAAGTAACTTTAGCACAATACTATTAACTACAGACTTGCTTCAGGTTTTATCAGTTTTTCCACTACTTTCCTTTCACTATTACATAATTCAATTCGGGATACTGATTGTTTTTAAATCTTACCCACTTTTATTTGCTGGCACTCAGGCTAGAGCCCGATTGACGCTCAGTATGTGTTTGTAAAGAGACCAAACCAGAGAAAACAACGAGAATTTTAATAGTCAGATACCTGGGAGGGGATCCAGAGTGCAACCCATGAAAACATGTGCTGCACGGAACCGGGGGCTGGTAAAACACTGACCCTGGAATGGCAGTAGGCAGGACATCACAGACGTTTGTCTCCAAAGTGTTGGTAGAGTGGTGGGGGCAGCAGGCAGCAGCCATGGTCTGAGGAGTGAGCGGGAAGGAGAGATAGTGAGCGTAGAGAACTTTGGTAAAAGCAAAGGCAGAAAAGCTCGGTGATGGAAAAGAGAAGGGTCCTGAGAAAGTTTTAGGAAGGGGAACGGTGAGCTGGATTATAATCAGAGGAAGGAGGGAGATAATTGTTGAACTAACACTCAGGAAAAAGCAAAAAGAAATATAATTGGGAGTCGGGTGGGCGGGGGGGGGAAGCTAGCCTTTGGAAAGAAGAAGAAAAATTTCTTTCCATGGAACCAGGAAGAAAGAGGTGGGGGGCGGAATATGTGGCTGCAGGTCATGTGTGTTCCTGCCTAGTTCCCCTCTCTTCTTTCTCGTTTGGTTTAATGGTTTCTAATTTTCAAGGAGAAATGGAAAGACCAACCTTGAAGAGGGAGGGAAGCAGGAACGGCTTGTAATAGAGGCTCTTAGAAACTGATACATACTGCTGGAGTAGCTGCTGTGGGGTAAGGAGAATGGCGTCCACTGCGAGTGGACAGAGGGGGTGATAGAGCGGCACTGGCGGCGCAGAGATCATCCGGCTCTCACAGTTTGGGTCTGGAGCTAATGGCACATTGGTGCCGCTCTTAGGCTGCCAGACTCCCCTGAGGACATGCGAGCTTCTTAAAATTCACTTTGCCATTTCCTTTCATATTATTACATCATTGGTCAAATTATTTACTTTGTTCTGAAATTCAGTAACAGGCTTTGTTGAACTAATCGCGAATAACTTTCCTGTGGTGGTGTCACAGAGAGAGCGGTCATAGTCACCAGGAATTTTCCTACTGTGTTGATGGTAAATAACTCTAGCAGTATTTATTCTAATAAAAGCAATAACTAAGCCAGAATTTCTTGATCAGCTATGATGTTATAGCACTGTGGTAGACATTTTATGTATGCCTACAAGGGATCTCAGTTACCAGTGTGGAAACTGAGCCGTGGAGAGGTGTGTTCGTTCAACAGATATTTACCAAGTGCCCTTTATGTGTCATGTTTCATTTGAAGGAATTGGGATACATCAATAAGTAAACCAGACAAAGACCCTTGACCTGTGAAGTCTCATTTTAGCGGAAGGTAAAAGGGGGTAAGTATCTCAGTCAGTTGGGGCTGCTATGACAGAATACCATAGGCTGGGTTGTTTATAAACAACAGAAATTTATATCTCACAGTTTTGGAGGCTGGAAGTCCAAGATCGAGGCACTAGCAGATTTGACATCTGGTGAGGGCCTGCTTCCTGCTTCACAGACAGCTGTCTTTCCTGTGTCCTCACATGGCAGAAGGGGTGAGGGGCTTTCCCTTTGGGTGAACTCTCTGAGGTCTCTTTTATAAGGGCACTAATCTCAATCATGAAAGCCCCACTGCCATGACCTTAGCTCCTCCCAAAGGCCTGACCTCCAAATACTATCTAAATTGGGCACTAGGTTGCAACATATGAATTTTGGGGGACACGAGCCCAGTCAATAGCAGGAGGTGATTTGTTTAAATTCACACAGATAATAAGTAGTTGCAGTGACCTTTACTAATTTTTAACCACCTTCTGTCCATTTCACCTTCTTTTGGTGCTCTTCTTGGAAAAATTTGCTCCGTTCCCTATCTGATACTATTTTGTAGTACCGTTAGTCAAGGTGTCCTGTTACCAGGACTAGGCACACGATTCGTCTTGACTAGGCTGATTGACTAGGCCAGTTGAGTGCTTTCTTTCCATGAAATGTGAATCCTGTATGAAGAAAACGAAGTACTGAGAGTCACTGAAACTTGTCAATCCCTCTGGTTTCCTGAACACTTTTCTGAAACGAGGTCCCCTGATATGTCTATGGTTTTTGTCTTTTCCAAGTCTGATTTGCCAACCTTCCCTTCAATTCTGAGAGCTTCCCCATAATGTTGCTTCATCATCATCGTCATCATCATCATATTTGCCTAAGTTAGCCTTCATTATTTTCTGTTGGTTACCATTGAGGAACCTAGATTTGTCTGCTTCCAGAATCCTTGCTCTGCACTAAGCTTCACTGGTGTATGTATAGCCCACAACACATGGGGATTCCTGAGAAGTTGTTCCAGGGAATTTTTTTTGTTGTTGTTGTTACTACACATATTCTCATTTGAGTATTTTCTGAATCTAGACAGAGTAAGATGCTGAACCATCTGACACAGAGCATGACTTAGAAAGAATGGGCCCTGCTTCCTTTCTTTTGGGGATATGTAGCAGGCTGGACAGAATATCAGATTAACTTTTGCCAGTTGGCCCTCCTATCATTGTGAAGCCCTCAGAGGATTTACAATTGTCTTGTGACAAATGCCTGTGCTTGATGTGACATTATTCTAGCCCCATGTGCGCAGTCAACAACTCCCACCACCTCTGGAGACTTACATTACTGGAGCCTTGGATTGCTGGCCCCGGCCGTCAGTACTTAAGTATTTAGCAGACATTGTGAGTACCGGAGGAATAACTGGGATTGCTGTCACTTGCAGGGATCATCTATATTTGTGGAAGCATGGAAATGCTATGCCTAGCCTCCCTGCAGGGCTGCAGCCTTGTGCAAACACTAGGGCACCACTCACACAGCAAGCATCACAAATGGCACTCCCGGAGACAAACAATGAAGTGTCTCTGACTCCTGGTGTGGAATTGGCTTCCTGCCGCTTTCTTCCTGCTTGCTGTATACTCCTGGATGCCAGCCCAGACTTCTTTCTTAGAACTCTAGGATTCTGTAGGTGTTTCCTTATGCCTTTTCTGGGAGTTTCTGACTCAGAACTTAACTCTACCCTCTGGATTTATTTTTCTCATATGATTTACATAAGAACTAATTCTTGCATATGCTCTGTGTCTGCAAATGCTCTCACTACTCTTCACCCCATGCTTGCCCGACTCCTGATCCTGCGTCTTCTAGCTTTCTCTCTCGAGGGCTGCTGAAGAACCAGCTCTACTGTTAAACAGTTCTCTAGAGTTGACGGAGCTTAGGGCAAAGATGCAAATGAGTGCCCACATATTATCACGATTAACTATTTATAAGTTACACTTTAAGCTAACAATCATTACATAAAATATCTTCTGTCTACCTACCTTAACTTACATATCTTCATAATGACTTAGAAGATCAAGTTTCTTGGACTTCTAAGAGTTCCACTCCCGAACATGGCAGCGTGGGGGAACCTGCACCCCCAGTCCATACTTTGGCTCTCTCTTCTTTTCTCACCCTGGCTCTGTGGATCATGTGCATGTGTGTGGATACCCCAGCCTGTAGGTATAAGTACCATCTGCCTTCACAATCTGGCCTCTCTTGGCCACTTTTTGGGCTTTGGATATTTTTCCCATTGATGTAGTCTGTTCTCAGGAGGAATAGATCAGGGAAGAGGCTGGCTCTGGCTCTGAAAGTGCCAGAACCCTTTCCCTTGTCTTACCTTTTTTGAGGTATGAAATCCTGCCCCAATATATTTTTATATACCTATATATTTTCTTCATGATGAAAGTTATATAATCTCATAATGGCAAATTTGGGAAAAAAATGAATTTATCTCTGGTTCCAATACTTACTGAAGAATACCAAATAGTTATTAGTGCTAGGTGCTTTGGAGGTGAACAATATTGTAAATGTTCCGTTTTATTTCTTCCATTCTGTAAAGGTCTGTACTGGTTTTTTTTTTTTTCTTTGCTTTATTTTTGTGTTGTAGGTATAATTATGGCAAACAATTTATTCCTTTTTTACTTAAATTAGCCCTTCCGCTTTGTTACGTCACTGAATTTTTTACAAGTAATATATGTCTATAGTAAAAATTAAAATAAATATTATTTGCATGTTTAAAAAAAATGTGCCATTTTGGCAAGGAATTCAGGGGTCCAGGCATAAGATGCATGGTCCTGAGGAAGAAATGCAGACTGTAGGTGACCATGTACCCTTGGCTCCAGGAAAGCCTTGCTCTATGAGTAGCAACATGGTCACGGAAAGCCAGGAATTCTCTTCCCAAGTTTAAGGGTTTAATGGTGAAGCATTGAGCCAGTCTCATTCTCTTGTGATGCTGGCCTTGTATGCCCGTTCAGCCATGTTCTTCATCTTCATAGGGAGCGTTCAGGGCAATAGGGAAATAATGGCTCTCTGTGTGTTCAAGCTAGTGAAAGATGTACAATATGATGTTTCTGACCTACTTCTTAGAAGGCAGTGAACACTGAGGAAATCTCATTGTCTCTGATTCTTCAGGTATATACGTGAATTGACAAGTTGTTTCTGAATAGTGCTAGGGACCAAAATGGCAAGCACAAATGAGAAACAATTCAAATATCACATATGTGGAAGAAAGCTTCACACAACCCAAAACATCGGTGAATATTTCACTCTGAATTCTATGGAAGAATGAATGACATGTTGCCTTCCAGCCACTCTATCTTTATTCCATTCAGCAAACCTTGAGCATCTATTATGTTTTGAATTATGACTGGAAGAAGGCTAGAGAGAAAGGAGGTAAAATTTGAGCTGACCTTGAGGGATAAGTAGGTTATTACTGGGTGAGCAAATTGGGAGTTGTCATTCAGGGGCAAGGTTCTTCACCTGAAACATGGAGATAATAAGAGTGGTTGTCTTAGAGGATTTTATGAAGACTAAAAGAATAACAAAGGACGGACACATAAGTCATAGCTCACACTCAATAAATGTTAGCTATGCCTATTTTTTTCTGGGGAGAACAATAAGACAAAAGTAACTTAAACGTTTGAGAGACTGGGAGCAGGTTTTTGCAGAAGAATATATACAAATGGAGTGACTGCAGATTAGTTTGAAAAGCTAATTGAAACTATTGAATTACCTGAAGGAGTTCAAATATTATTTGATAGGTAAGGAGACATACCAATGAGATCGAGGGGAATCTTGAGAGGACTGACATGGTGAGACTGACCATTTTAGAAAATTCACTCTTAGGTGTCGTAAAGGTTGCTTTGAAAGAGACTAGAGACAGGATGATCTGCAGTAATTCAGGTAATAAACGAGAAGGACTTGCACTAGGTACAGGTTGTAGGAGGGTTCAGAAAGGGCAAAAATGGCAGTGAAGTTAGCGGTGCTTGATATGAAGGGTTAGGAAAGCGAAGTGACAAAGATACTTGTAGGTTTCAGGGAACTGTGGTATCACGACCCTGAGGTCATGACCTGAGCCAAAATCAAGACTTGGATCCTTAACCAACTGAGACACCCAGGCACCCCCAGATTGGCGTGTGTTTGATACTACTTTTATAAAAATAAAAATAAAACCATATGTATATTTGTGAATGAATATATTTATGTATTTGTTTCTCATGCAGATTATGGAAAAATAATACTTGGTGGTTAGTCGTGTTTGCCTTAAGATAATGGGAATGAAAGAGTGGGAGAGGGATGTTAATAATATTTTCTTTATAAACTTTGTATGGATTCAGTGTTTATGAGTATTTTGTAATAAAAATATTTAAAATATTTAAATATTTACTAATAGTTGGCATTTACTAATAGTTGGCAACTTGAAAAATTAGATTCATGCCTACCAAAACTAAGGTGAATATTAGTAATAATAAAAAATAAAACACTGAGCATAAATAAACCGGACAAGAAAGTAGGGTGACTATGAATCAAAGCTCTGAAGTGTAGGTGACTTTCTTTTTTTTTTCTACCCAATATGTTTATTTTAATTTTTCAGTATTATAAGATTGATTGTTCATGCACCACACCCAGTGCTCCATGCAATACATACCCTTCTCAATACCCACCACCAGGCTCACCCCCCCACCCCCTCCCTTCCCAAACCCTCAGTTTGTTGCTCAGAGTCCACAGTCTCTCCTGGTTCATCACCCCCTCCGATTTCCCCCCATTCACCTTTCCCTTCCTTCTCACAATGCCTTCCATGATTTTCTTTATACTCCACACGTAAGTGAGACCATAAGATAATTGACTCTCTCTGCTTGACTTATTTCACTCCGCATAATCTCTTCTAGTCCTGTCCATGTTGATATAAAAGTTGGATATTCATC